>JAJJWX010000506.1:0-1215969 GCA_023529315.1 Papaver bracteatum | reverse complement strand
CTCTTGCTCCTCGTGGGAACGAACTTGACTACACTATATTACTTGTTAATTAGGTAGTAAAATATTAATTAATTTGTTGTGGTTACGACACACATCAATCCTCCCAAATACCAATAAGATTCCCATTTCCTATTTCCCATCTACAATGTTTTTTAATTTGTTCAACTCCATTGAGAATCCCTTTCCACACCCAACTGTCCCCATCTTTAGGCTTAGTATTAATATGAAGAATATGACATTTTGGATAGTATTTTGATTTTAGAATTTTCTCCCCTAATGAGTTTGGTTTTTCTTTCAACCTCCACCCCATCTTTGAAATCATTGCTAAGTTAAACTTTTATATGTTTTGAATTCCTAGACCTCCATCTTCAAATGGTTTACAAAATAGCTCCCAGGCTTTTAAATAGACACATTTTTTACCATTTTTATTCTTCCCATTCTCATCTTCTCCCCACCAATAGTCTCTCCGACGATTAGTAAGTGTTTGACAAAAAAAATGGTATTTTAAAGCAATTCATTTGATACACCGCAAGAGAGGATGTTATATTCTTAACCATCACAGTTCTTCCAGTACTGTTTACTGTGTCACCATTCCACCATTTCAGCCTATTAGTCATGTTTTTTACTAGGGGTTCAAAACTTTTAACTTTTGATCTATTAGTGAAAAGTGGAGATCCTAAATATCTATCATCTAAAGGGATAGAGTTTACTTTTAGAATCTGCTTAACCCTACTAATTTTATCCGGGTCAGTTTTTGGACTAAAAAAGACTCCAGGTTTGGTAAGATTTATTAATTGGCCAGAATTTGTTCCAAAGTCTTTAAAAAGAGTCACCATCTTGTGACAAGTTTTTATATCCGCTTTACAAAAGATGATACAATCATTTTTGAAGAGAAGATGACTCACAGATGGTGCATATCTAGATATTTTAATTCCTCTTAAGTCACCTTTCTCTTCAGAAGATAAGATTGTCCTAGACAAAGCTTCCATACACATCAGGAATAGATAGGGAGACAAAGGGTCTCCCTGTCTTAGTCCTCTAGTTCGTTAAAGAAATCAGTAGGAGACCCATTTAGAAGGACAGAAAGAGAAGTGGTTGAAATACATTGAAAAACCAAATTACACCAAGTTTCAGAAAATCCCAGTTTTTTCATAATTTCTATTAGAAAATTCCATTCAACTCTGTCGAAAGCTTTTGACATGTCTATTTTTAAACCCATCTGGCCGTTTTTACTTCTAGATTTTCGCATCTTATGAATTATCTCGTGTGCTATAGTTATATTGTCTGCTATTTGTCTACCAGGTACAAAAGCTGACTGGAAAGGGCTTATTATCTTATCAATCAAGCCTTTCATCCTATTTTCCATGAGTTTTCCTATTATTTTATAAGTGGTATTACTCAAAGTGATCGGCCTGAACTCAGAAGGGGTATTAGGATTAATGGTTTTAGGAATAAGAGAGATAAATGAGGAATTTAATTCTTTAGCTAGGAAACCAGTCCTAAAAAAGTTTTGTATCATCTTGATTAGGTCAATTCCTATTGTTTCCCAATTCTGTTGAAAGAAACTAGGCGGAAATCCATCCGGCCCTAAACTTTTGTCAGGTTCCATAGTAAATAAAACATTTTTTATTTCCATTTCAGTTGGTATTAAACATAGCATATTATTATCACAATCATTTACACAAGTAGGAATTAGATTTATCATTTTTCTATCAATAATAGGATCAATAATTGTAGCAATATTTTTAAAGTGATCAGTGATACAATCAGCAATTTGTCTTCTAGTGTTTAAGCATATTCCATCCTTATTCATTATAGTTTCTATACGGTTTCTTGTGAATCGCTTTTTAGCCTTGCTATGAAAGTACTTTGTATTTCTATCTCCTAACATGAGGTTTTGATCTCTACTTTTGTCCTTCCAAATTTTTTCTTTTATTGCATACCATTTTGTTAGTACCTTGTTTAGGTTTGCTAGGTCAGAGGCCTTGGAATTGTAATAGATTCTACTATTTGTTCTTTCCAGATCTTTTTTGAAGTTTTCAATATTTGTTCATATGTGTCCAAAAGTACTTCTATTCCATAGGGACAAGGTACACTTTACATTTTTTAGTTTACTCACGAAATAATAAGCTAGCGACCCTCTAATATTTGTTTCCCAGCAGTCCTGGATTAAGCCAGAATACTGTTCATGCCTCATCCATTTTCCAAAGTATTTGAAAAGAGTAGGACCATCGTTCCAAGTATTATGAGTACTCAGGAAAATTGGAACAAAATCAGAAGTTAAGGGGCCTAAATGTCTTAGTGTAGAATTTGGAAATTTTATATTCCATCTGTCATTTACTAGCGCCCTATCAAGTCTTTGTTCTGTAAAGTTTTCATCTTGTCTTCTATTGTCCCATGTGTATGTAGAACCAATAAATCCTAAATCCATCAAGCCAGCATTTTGTATTAAAGCATTAAAAATGTTGGCCTCATTCTGTTTAAAAGGGAATTTTCCGTTTTTCTCTTGTTCATGGAGGACCACATTACAATCACCTAAGACTATCCAAGGTTTATCTATTATGTATGCCATATCTATCTAACTAGATGATAATTGAATCTAAATACTCAATTCTCATTCATTGTGACCCCACTAAAACCTGATGTGGATACCTCTGGTGAAAGTATTTAGAAATAGAGCCCTCTCATTATTTGTGACCCCACACAAATTAAAGTACATATAATTTTGTTACACCTCACTGACACCTCCAACTCAACCCATCTCCAAGATCTTCCATTAAAAGTACATATAATAAGGTAGTTAACCGAACTCATTTACAGACGTATGTTCGGTTGGTTCGCAAACTTCAACGTAACCAAGTTCCCAACCGAACTGCAGGTTAAAAGTAACCTAGTGTTAGAAGTTCGGTTGGTTCGCAAACTTCAACATATTTTGCGAAACAACCGAACTGAGCTTATATATGCATATATGCAATTAGGCAAACGTTCGGTTAAAGTAAAAACTTGACATTTTTTGCGATCCAACCGAACTGCACTTGAAAATACATATATGGAATTAGCCCATAGTTCGGTTAAAAGTATTTTTTTCGAATGAACCGAACTCTGAGTTTGGTTTAGAAAAAATTAATTCATGATAACCGAACTCTGAGTTCGGTTGAGTTTTTTTTGCGACGTATCCGAACATGTCTCTGAATAAAAAAAAACCTCCATTAAACCTCTCTGCAACTTCCATTTTCAACTAATTTTGATGATTACTTCTCATTTTTTCAACCAAAAACGAATAACAAGCAATGCGTTTGTGAGAATATCTTTGTTAATGATTTAAATTAAGCTATATATATAGGTGGTGGTGGTGGTAATCGGAGGTGGTGGTAATCGGTGGTGGTGGGAGGAGGTGGTGGTGGTAATCGGTGGTTGGTGGTGGTGATAATTGGAGGTGGTGGTGGTGGTAATCGGTGGTTGGTGGTGGTGATAATTGGAGGTGGTGGTGGTGGCAATCGGCGGTGGTGGTGTTGGTAATCGGCGGTGGTGGGTTAATGTATTTTTTACTTAATCATTTCACTAATGATTTCACTAATCATAACCCAAAAATAATTAAAAGGGTAGTTTAGGTATTAATTAAAATATATTCATAAGGGGTGACCTACATTTATAAGGGGTGTCCTACCCTAAAAAAAATGGTCCCCCCAAATAAACAAGGATCCCCAAATTACGATTCTTATTTTGCATCTTACTGTTGAAAATCTGCTTGCCCATCAATTTATACATACATGAAAGCAGAATCATCAGTTCAAACGCCAGTTTGTTTTGGTTTCTTCAGCTTCATTTTAGAATTTTAGATTGAGATATTTCAGTTCCTTTATTATTGTGAAGTATTCTCAATTTTTTCAATTGATATGTTAAGTAAAATTGCTAATTACTCGATTGATTGTACTAATATTTTCGTGGGTTTTTCTTAATTTTTTAATTTATACTGCAGGTACCCTACAAGGATTTTGTTTTACGTTCATGTTTTTTTTCGAAATAAAGCTCACTTAATGCACTTTAGTTTTTTGTGGAAATGCCAAGAGGAAATATATCACAATTCATTTTCACTCTGTTGGTTCGTAAAACCATCGGTGTTGTTGAGGGAAAGATTCAGGTAACCATTATTCTTTTTTTTTTTTAGATTTTTGTTTTAATTTTGTGATTTCAGTTGCGGGAGTTGATTTTGTGATTTTCTTTAAACGTTATGCTATCCTAAAGTCATGAGTATATAATTTCATAAGAAGAAGAAGCAATTCCGATGACGGATTTATCTGATATAATTTCTAAAGATTATGTAACTATTATGGTTGGTGGTTGTTACATGTTAAGTTGAGTTTTAATTTGGGTGTTACATAAAGCATACGGGTTTTGTTTGTTCATGGTGTTGATAAGTTTGTTGCAGATTGTGGATCCATCATTTTCATCATATGATGTCGAGAACCGAATGCAAATCCCAAGTTAATTAACCTTGGCATCATGTTTATATGATAGCCACCACGGATTGCATTTGGTAGTATAATGCATTTCCAATTTTTTTCTAGAAAAAAACAAACACCTATAAGAAATACCTATAATATCAGGAGCATAGATCATTTTTTTATTTATCATTTTTTTTTCATTGACTGTGTGATCATGGTTTCATTTTAGTAAAACTTTAAGCCGAAATTCGATCGACATGGAAGCATAGATTCTTCATGTATACATAGAGATGATTGCTGTAAGTTTCAATAAATTACATGAAATAATTTGATTTGTAAAACTTTTCCTTTCATATATATAGTACCTTCTTTTTGGCTGAATGGTCTTTTTCTTTGTCTATCCTTATATGGGAAAGTCTCTGACAATGGCGATATACCAACGACTTTTGGCAATCAAAGGTATATTTAATCTCATTTATTTTGCAGTTTTAGTTCCTACTCTAGGTGTTTGTTTTCAGTATATAGGTGTTTATTCTCATTTGGTAAAAATATCTGAACATATTTAGAAACTGTTCTCTTTCGCGATGTAAGAAATACCACATGTATGTTCCTTTTTATTCTTTCATGGATCTGTTTAGATTTTAAAGTGGTTTAGGAGATATTATGGTGTTACCAACATAATAAATGCAGGTTTACATGATTCACCTTTTTTTTGGGTCAATCCTAGAGTTAATCAAGTTTCAAGGACAAAGTCTATGAAGGGAGAGTGTTGGTGAAATTCTTTCTCCCTTTCCCTCTATTACCTCAGCAGGAAATTTCCAAATGCTACTAAGGGAACATCCTGCCACTTCTTTATTTTCCAGAACCTTCATGGAATGGGATGAACTTGACAATTTTATCTGGAATATAATACTGGAAAGTTGATTGGACTCTAAGCTACAATGTACAAGAGAATGAGAGATGGGCATTGGACTACTCAATATAAATTACAACATTATAAGCTACAATGTACAAGAGATGGACATTGTAGTACAATGTACATTGCAACTCATGTCATACTATCTGTATGTTTACATAATTACCAACTTGATTGTGTGTATTAAAATTTATTCATACCTTTACCTTGAATTCCAGATCATCAATGTACAAAAGCAAATTATTTAAGATTCTTCGTGCAAGGTTAAGGACACATTAACGAATGTCATGCAATGTATAATTCCAAAATTCTTTTAAAATGCTCAAATCAAAATCGCGTTACCAGAAATGAGTCACCCAGTGCGAAGCACGGGTTACTATCTAGTTTTTTATGATGTCCCAAGAAGCTACTTTAAGATGGGTGTAAGAGCTACCATAGAAACAAGTTAAAAGCCAAGAGTTATTACTATTGTTTATCTACACATTTACATTTATGTAATTATAATCATGATCTATCATAGTTAATTGCATATGATTTTTCCAGATTAAACACAGTCCTCCTGCTGTACCTCTAGGAGAAACTAGCCAATAGTTATAAACATTGACCTTTCTCATTATGTTATGCATTTTTTTATTTTGTTGTTTAGTTTCAGACAAAAATAGGATGTCAGGATTATGTTTATCTAGTAAATCTTTTAGGCTATTGATTGTTTCTATATTTCCTAGTCCTTGACAGTTCAAAGCTATTGTAATTATGAACTTCCAGAAATAAGACACCTCGGGATATTCCATATTGATCATAAAAAAAGAACCAGATAGAATTTTTTGAAGACAAAATTCAATTCATATTTTACTTTGTTTTTTCCTAATCATGCTTCTAAGTTTTGTGTTCCTAATCATGCTTCTAAGTTTTATGAACTGAAACATATAAGATTTTAGAATTACCTTAACCTGTGTTTCTCCCGTTTCTTCATTTTCAGGATTCTTCTTACCTTTTTCCTCATCTTCCATTGATTCCATTATTTCCTAATGGAGAGAAATTGATATGATTTCTTTGAAATGTAGATTAGTGAAATTGATAGATGTTATACCAACCTCGAACACTGGGTTATAGCTAATTAATATTTCCGGTGCAACCCCAGATATTGTCACATACTGGTTCGCCTCCTCTTTCTCCATTGCTTTCTTTGAATGGGTCAGCAATATGGTTCAAACATTGCCTTGAATCCCTGTTTTTCGCAGTATTTTTCTTTTCTTACAGTTGAAGACAAAGGTACTTAGCACAGCAACATGGGTGGTCACTATAGCTTCCAGGTTCTCTATTTTTAATTCACCTTCCTGACTCTTTTCCTTCTCAAAACTTACGACATTCACTTTCGACTTGGTCAGCAAAATGGTCCTAGTTTTTGCCTTAATCCCTTGTTTTCTCAGATATTTTCTTTTTCTCCAGTTATAGCACAAGGTACCTGTAATCATACTGGAACGTATTAAATTTGGCAATGATTTTATTTTTCCTTTGCAGGATTTAAAGAACTCCATAGAACTGTTAAGAAAAACACCGAAAAAGAACAAAGGGAACTATCAGAGATAGAGAAATAAGGGAAAGGTAATTTAAACAAGTCTGTTAGGAAGCTAACAAGATAACAACTTAACAAAAAGATTACAGAAACTAAGAAAAATCAATCTAGATTAAAGAAGAAGAGATAAAAAAAGCTTTGAAAAAGCTATAAGATTTTTTTTTTAAAATTAGCAGATTCAATACAAAAAAAATTAAGCAAGAACTTAAAGAGTATAAATAAACTAGGTTGAAAATTAATCTAAATAAGATTGATAGAAGGCAATTGATAATAATCTAAATGAAATCCGTAGACAACCTAGAGGTAGCAAAGATAATCAATGTTGAGAGAAGTAAAGTCGTTGGACAATTATCTCTTTGAGTTTTTCATTAAAATAATTTTTCTCATTACAAAAAGAGATCTGAGAATCTCAATTTAAAAGCTTTCAATTGCTATTACTAACGTACAAATTACCTATGATTGGCAGTTATACCACCTGCGTACATCACACAACTACAATCTCAGATAAAAAATGAAATGCAGCTATGCTATGCCCCCCCGCAAGTGCAGTGTCAAAGAAGAATTAAATACACTGAGCTTGATCCGTAGTGCATCAAATCGAGCAGATTAAAGCCTTTTTGTGAAGATATCAGCAAGTTGGTCTTGAGTGGTGATGAATCTTACATGTAATGCCTTGGTAGCTACCAATTCTCTGACATAATGAAATGCAATTTCAATATGTTTCATTCTGTTATGGAATGTCATATTGGCAGTAAGATAAGTGGCACCCATGTTGTCACACCAAATAACTGGTGCTCTTGAAGAGGGAAATTAAATCTCAGATAAGAGAGACTGAATCCATACAACCTCTGACGTGGCATATGCTAAAGCTCTATACTCTGCTTCTATGCTAGAACGAGACACATTCTTCTGCTTTCTAGAACACCGGGATATCAGATTGGGTCCTAGAAAAATTGCCATTCCTCCTGTGGATCTTCTATAAATTAAGTCACCATCCCAATCTGCATATGAAAAGGCTTGAACTTGCAGTGAACTAGAGCATTTAAATTGAATTCCAAAGCTAAGAGTGCCTTGTAAATAGCGTAGAATTCTCTTGACTGCAATCTAGTAAGCTTCTGTTGGAGACTGCATATGTTGACATGCTTTATTCACTGCAAAAGAAATATCAGGTCTGGTGATAGTAGCATATTATAGGGCACCAACAACACTTCTGTACAATGCAGGATCATCAAATAATGGAGAGGCAACAACATCAATTATAGCAGCAAATGGTGTAGAATATGGATTTGCAAAAGTCATTTTTGTTATATGAAGTAAATTGGAGATATATTGCTCTTGAGAGAGATGAAGGCCTGCTGAGTTTCTAGATGCTTGAATACCTGAGAAGAAATGAAGCTCACTAAGATCCTTGATTGCAAACTCATTACGAGAGCAGTAAGAAGAGTATCAATTGTTGAGGTAGAGCTGCCTGTCACAAGAATGTCATCTACATATATAAGCACATACAAATTAGAAGAAGAATTTACTCTGAAAAACAAAGATGTATCAGTTTTTGAAGCTTGAAAACCAAAGCTAAGAAGAAAGCTACTAAGTCTATCAAACCATGCTCTTGGAGCCTGCTTTAAACCATAAAGTGACTTCTTCAATTTGCAAACATGAGTAGGAAGTAATTTGTCCACATAACCAGGTGGTTGGACCATGCATACTTCTTCCTACAAATTCCCATGTAAGAGGCATTCTTAACATCAAGTTGTCTGATTTGACAACCTTTATGAAGAGAGATAGAGATAATCATTCTGATAGTGGTTGGTTTCACAACTGGACTGAATGTATCTTGGTAATCTAATCCTTCAATTTGATTGTACCCTTTTTCAACTAGTCTGGCCTTAAATCTCTCTATAGTTCCATTTGCTTTCCTTTTTATTCTGAAAATCCATTTACATCCAATGACACTGTACCCTGAATTTGCTTGTACTAAGTGCAAAGTGCCATTTAATAATAAAGCTGTGATTTCTTCATCTATAACAGCTCTCCATCTGGGATCCTTACATGCCTCAGTGTAGCAAGTGGGGACTGTGATGTCTTCACAAACAGTTTAAACTTCAGAAGCATACACTTTGGGTTTAAAGATACCTTGTTTACCCCTAGTTGTCATGGAATGACTGTTTCTAACAGATATATGGGTAGTTGAAGTAGAGGCAGGTAATGGTGGTTGAGAAGTAGGTGAAGTAGATGGAGTCATGTCTATTAGAGTAGTGTCCACTTCATTAGGTATGGAATTGACAGCAACAGAGGAAGGTAAGATGGTTGCAGAAGTAATTACAGCAGAAGAAGAATTCTCAGATTGAAATAGTATAGCATAAGGAAACACATGCTCATCAAACACCACATCTCTATAAATAATAATTTTATTTGTAAGAGGATTATAGCACCTGTAACCCTTGTGAAGATGACTGTATCCCAAGAAAATGCACTTTACTGATCTGGGTTGTAGTTTATGTGTATTGAATGGTCTCAAACAAGGAAAACAAACACAGCCAAATGTATGTAAAAAATTATAATCTTGTTTAATTTGAAATAATATTTCTAAAGGTGATAATTGGTATAAGGTTGGAGTAGGTAATCTATTGATGAGAAATTTTATTGTTTCAAAGGCATATGACCAACATGAGATAGGTAATGAAGCATGAAATAACAGTGCTAAGCCAGTTTCTACTATGTGTCTGTGTTTTCTTTCTGTTGTGCCATTTTGAGCATGTGCATGTGGACAAGATACTCTATGACCAATTCCACAGTTGTCCAAATAAGTAGAGACATTCTTATACGCATTTAATCTTCCTTTGAAGCTGATTTTCAATTTTAGTTTTAAATTTAATAAATGTGTCAAGAACCTCATATTTATATGCAAGGGGAAATAACCAAGTGAATCTGCTAAATGAATCAATAAATGAAACATAATACTTGAATCCATTTATTGAACAAATAGGGGAAACCCATACATCTGAATGAATCAAATCCAAAGGACCATACACAGCAGTAGAACTGTTAGGAAAAGGTAAGGCATGACTTTTTGCTAGTTGACAAGATGAGCAAATTGTTGAAGACAAATGAATGTCAATTACCTCAATGCCTGAAGACAAAACATGCTTTAAAGTCTTATAAGCAGGGCGTCCAAGTTTATTATGCCATACTATTGATGAAGAGATTGTTGATGAAAGAGCCTATTTAAGCTGAGAAGTAGTGAACTCCATATGGTATAAGCCATCTTTAACAGGACCAGTGAGAAGCACCTTGTTGGAACTCAAATCCTTCACATAGAATTTATCATGATGAAATTCAAAGAAGCAATTATTCTCTTTGGTAAACTGATGAACAGAAATGAGATTCCTAGTAATTTATGGAACATGTAGCACATTGGATAGAGTAAATTTGCAATCAGAATGACTAATAAGAGAATAAACAATAGGAGTTATATTCAAACCTGTGACATTGCCAACTATGACATGATCATGTCCTTGGTATTCTGAATGAAGGTTGAGAGTTGATAAATAAGATGTAATATGGTGAGTGTTTGTACCCAAAATCGCTTTTGGGTACGAAACAAAATGAATCGATAGTTTGGTTAGTATTTTGGGCTAGGAGTGGACTTGAAGAACAAAAAGAAAGACAGAGAGTTAACGTGGTTCGGCATGGTTGCCTACGTCCACGGGCGAATCCCCTTGGGGAGAAATGTTTTATTGACATTTGTGTTACATTGTATGTTTTTACTCTCTCTTGGCCACCCCCTTCTGATTTATGCTCCTCCCCATTTTATACAGTTTTCTATCTAATTTTAATTATAAACATAAATTGCATTAAACTGCCCATTTATGCTTTCTTAACAAATATGCATGAAACTGCCCCCTTTATGCCTCCATGATAAATCCGCATGAAACTGCTGTTTTATGGCTCCATAATAAATTCGCATGAAACTGCCCCTTTATGTCTCTATGATAAATTATGCATGGATGAAACTGCTAGAATTCAATGGCTGAAATTGCACATTTATGCTTTCATGATAAATTCTGCATAAATGATGGCTGGTAGTATTGGTGGACATTTGCTGGCGGAAAAACTGACTGCGCGGGTACGAGCTGGCTTGATGGCTGGCAGTGTGGACGGAAACTGGTTGGCAGCATGGTTAGAGACTGGTTGGAAGTGTGGAAGGATGCTGGTTGGCAGACTGGTTTGGCTGCATGGGTAGAAGTTGGTTGGCAGTGCGGATGAGATTTTTGGCTGAGAATCGGTTAGCAACATTGCCAGCTACAAGATTGAAAATTGGCTAGGGGGCGACTGACTTCGATAGTTGACCGACGGTTGACTTTGACCATTGGCCTTGACTTAATGTTGACTTTAACAGTTGACCGGCTTTGACCGTTGACTGACTTTGACCATTGACCGGTCTGTGCAGACTGGTGGACTTCCTTGGTTGAATGGTTAGCGGGATTGGATGAGGACCAAAAGATGATTCAAGTGTCGATTCGACCCATTAAGTGGTATTTTTACTTATGGTATAAACATCGCCCCCTCTTAACCTCCAACTTGTTGGGGGTTAAGAAAATTTTGTTTTCCTTTGTCAATGATAAAATTCTCCCCCAAGTGTGGATTACTGATGTTGCGGCGATTGGCGAACTTCCCTTGTTGTTCGCGGAAATCATAATCAAGACGCCCCAGTGAGGCTATTGTGGATGGGGGATCGACGGGAAACAGTTGAGCACGAACCATTATTGGATGCAAAATCGGGACCGAAGGCTGAACCGCTCTGTAGCGGAAGCATGATTCTTGAGCATAGTAATAAGCGGTAACAACATTGAGTGATTTTGGTCTGCAGTAGCTGCGATTAGCTGGTATGCAGGTGCTGCGAACAAAACGGGATTGCAGCAACTTTGATCAGCTGGACTGCAATCAGCAACGAGAAAAGTTGAACTGCAACAACTGCGATCAGCTGGATTTCAGTATTGACGAGCAGTACTGCAGCAGCTGCGGTCAGCTGGTCTGCAGGAACAGCCAGCAGGGCTGAACTACATCAGCTGCGATCAGATGGAATGTAGCAGCAACGAGCAAAGTTGAACTGAAACAGCTGCGATTAGCTGGATTAAACAACGACGAAAGCGATCTTTGCAATGATTGCTTGGTCAGATGGTCTGCAGGAATAGCGAGCATGGCTGGACTACATCAGCTGCGATCATCTAGAATGCAGCAGCAACGAACAAAGATGCACTAAGCAATTCGCGATCACATCAAGAGAATCTGCGAGCATAGATGGGTCATCGCATCAACTGCGATCATCTGGAATGCAGGAGCAACGAGCAAAGTTGAACTGCAACAGATGCGATCAGCTGGATGGCAGCAGTGACGATAAGCACTGCAGCAACTGCGGTCAGCTGGACTGCAGGAACAACGAGCATGGCTGGACATTATCTGCGATCAGCTAGAATGCAGCAGGAATGAGCATAGTTACACTGCAGCAGCTACGATCAGCTGGACTGCAGGCATTCAAAGGGATATGGACTGCAGCAGCTTCGATCAGTTGGACTGCAAGAATACAAACCGATCTGGACTGCATCAGCTTTGATCAGCTAGACTGCAGCAGCTGCTAAGGGACTAGATTTAAATAGTTCGATATAGGTGTAACAGTTATAAACAATACTATACAGCATCAGTTGCGTCCAACTGAGTGGAACCAGACTGTATCAATTGCGTCCAACCGAGTACAGAATTCGCAGGCAACTGAACTGCATCGGTTGCGTCCAACCGATGTAGAAGTTTCTTTTGAACTGGATTATAACAATTTGATCAACTTAAGTGTAGCAGTTAATCATTACTAATTGTAATAATTGCGTCAAAATATTATGGTGTATGCTCGCCCCCTCTTAATCATGTAACTCGTTGGAAGATTAAGAAGTTTGTGTTACCTGAAGTTTCGATTTTCAGAAGCTGAATTCCGTATTGAAATTAGGTGATGTGTAACTCACCCCCAAGCGTATGGAGTGTTACGCAGCTTGCCCCAAAAGAATTATTTCAGACCATGAGGTGTTACATATCTCGCCCCAAAGTGATAGTCAGTCACGTTGAAGTGATATGCAACTCGCCTCCCAGAAGATAGTGATTGTCATGCTGCTCAATGCTCTCACAAGGGTGCACTGCCTTGCTGCATTTTGCTCGCGCATGGAATTTTGAAGATATCTGTTATCGGGAATTCGCGCGGGGGGCCAATCCCACTATTCCAGATGCGCGCAGAATTGAAATATATGCATCCCCTCGTTGAGAAAATGCTCTCCACATTAAAGGTGTCTCATCGGACAAAACTATGCTGATTAAATGAAAAGATGCAAAAATATGTAAATTGTATACTTACCTTATTGAAAATGTTACCGCGACTTCGTTTATGAAGTGACTAGGATACTCACTGGCTATGTCGGTGTTTTCCAGCGACGATGATTAGTATATCTTCCTTAGCGTCTCGTCTCGACTTAGCAATTGATTTGTCTGTGGGACTGGAATGCACCCGTTAAGTCCAAATTGGATTGAAGACAGTTGCCATGAAACTCAGCAGTTCGACCAATCTGGACTGTAGTAATTACAAAGGACTGCGGCAGTTCGATCAACTGGCCAGCAGCTGTTGCTATGAAACTGGATTACAACATTTCGATCAACTGACTGTAATAGTTTTGTGGAAAAGGACTGCAGTAGCTCGATCAACTGGACTGTAGTATTTTCGGTGGTGATTGAATGTGACCGTTTCTGGTGCTGTCATTTTAAATTTCTAAAAATTTAATTTTCTCCGAAAATTGAAATTTTACCTTCACGACGTTGGGAATTGTCATACGATCTCAACGGGCCGAAAATCACCCAGTTTGGATGCACGAAGAAGAAGTTATCGAAGAATTGGTTGGTTAGCGCCTTGCTCTAAATATATTGATGTCTTGATTTCAACAAAAAATATTATTCTGTAACTGAAAAATTTTACCTTCATGTCCTAGGATACTGACATGCGATCGCAACGAGCCAAAAATCATCCAATTCGAACGTGAGACGAGGAAGATATCAGCGAAACAAATTTTTAGACCAAGCCCAAGTGGGGTGAACATATCCGCAAGGCAAGAGAAATGGGGCGGAATCATCCAAGGGCCATGAAATTAAGTTGGGCCACGCTACATGTGATCAGGGCCACGGTATTAAGCTGCATCGCGTTTCGCTGAATCGAGTGTATGATGTTATGCTGATCTGCGGTGCACCGAATAATAGTCTCCATTTAATCGTCGTTTCCTCTCCGATTACTCGCAGACTAATCGCTATTTCTTCGCCGATTTCCGCTCTGCTTGGCCGCCGGTTTTTTTTTTTTTTTTTTAAAGAAATTTTCGCAACATTTTTCCTTATAGTGATCTTTGCCACCGGACCTTTAGTGACATATATTCTGAACTGTTGTCTTTTCTTCCTTGCAACGGATTTTGTAAATACGGTTTCAGAAACTGTTGATGTTTCTTATGGACCTTTCACCATGGTTTTACCGCACCTTTGCGGACTTTTCTGACACGCTTTTCCGGAGGTTTTCGCTTGGGTAATTTGACTGGACAATGTAACGAGCCACCAACAAATTGAAATAGATTGTAACTACAAAGAAGTGGAACAATTTGAGATTTCCAGATAGGGTAATTTGTGGTTGTTAGTTTTGATAGTGGTTTGAAAGTTAGAGGAATATGTTTGTTTTTCTCTGTCATTGTTGATTTTGAAGCTTGATAATGGAATTTGATGGTTAGGGTTTTGAAGAGGTATCTGATACCATGTTGAGAAAAGTAAAGTCGTTGGACAATTCTCTCTTTGAGTTTTTCATTCAAACAATTTTTCTCATTACAAAAAGAGATCTGAGAATCTCAATTTAAAAGATTTCAACCGCTAACCTACACAGCCAGTTACTAACGTACATATTACCTATGATTGGAAGTTACACCACATGCGTACATCATACAAGTACAATCTCAAATAAAACATGAAATGCAGCTATGCTCTGACAATCAATTAAACCAATAGCACCACAAAGGAAAGATATTAATATTAGTTAACCTAAATTGAAAGTTCAAAGGGAAAGAGGGAAAAATTCTTTAACAACCCAAACTATCAGAAGACTTTGATTGATAACAAACTGATAAAGAAGGAGTCTCAAGGGGATCACTAGCGAAATAAAATGTAACAAAAAAAAGGGTCTTTGAAACGCATGAAAACTGGAAAAATATCTTTGTGTCTTTGTATCTCTGGTAACTAGGTGTCTTAGAAACTTGCAAGAATGGTGTGTTAGAACTGGTTATCTCAATTTAATAGTTGAAACTGGTGTTATAGAGACTTATAATAACAGATTCGGTATTTTAGAACTGGATATCTCAAATTAATAGTTGAAACTAGTGTTTTAGAGACTTATAGTAACAGATCTGAAATGGGTTGGAGGACATGAGACTAAATTAATGGTGGTTATCGATAATCATCACCATCGGAGATGGGTGTTTACTTGCTAGTTCACGGTGGTCAACGGTGTTTACTGGATAAAGAATGGAGGTTTTAGAGGAGGCGATAAAATCGCCTAAAGAGGAGAGAGAAGGGAGGAGAGAGGAAAATCAGTTGTTTTTGATTGATTTTCTTATAGTTTTTCAATTTTCCAATTCAGTTAAAATCCCAAGTTGTTTTCCATCACCAACCCAATTGTATTTGAGGGATATATAATGTTAAGCATGACTGGTTTGGACCCCATTCCATTTTTGTTTTTTTGCATGATATCCTTTTTCTGTATACTATATTAGATTTGTACATGTGCAACGCACCAGGCCTATTTTTTTTTAAACATGGTGTGCGCAGGGCTTTTCCCCGCATATGGTGATGTATTTTTGATTTGGTGTGCGCGGGGATTTTCCCCTCCCCGTGACGATGTATGATTTGGTGTGCGCGGGGTTTCTCCCGCCCCGTAGCGATGCATTTTTGATTTGGTGTGCGCAGGGCTTCGCCCCACCCCATGGAGATGTATTTTTGATTTGGTGTGTCAGAAAAAATACATTAAATCGGTGAAAAATATATGCAGATTTTATCTATTATTTTCCTTTTAACTTGGTGTGCGCGTGGCTTCCCCCCACCCCGTGGAAATGCATTTTCGATTTGGTGTGTGCGGGGCTTTGCCCCGTCCCGTGGAGATGTATTTTTTATTTGGTGTGGCGGGGCAAATACATTAAATTGGAACGATTAATTGGGGGATATAGAAAGTAATTGGGGGATGTCTTACTGTTCATGTCGGCATGGTTTTTTAATGCCGACAATCAAAATCGGCATGAGTTTTTCATGCCGTCATGAACAGTAAAATATTCCCCAACAACTGCTTTTCTTCCCTCTTCTCAGTTTTAGGAATTAATGATTGAAGAAATTATTGAGAAATAATTCTCGATCCAGGCTTATAGAAGTAGGTTATATTCGATGCTCGGTCACCATGATATGGGCTACTTAGCTAGCATCCCCCTAACATTGGGTTGTATCCCGATAGTGTTTCCCTGTGAAATGACAACTATGCCCTTTTTAACTTTATTTGGACAATTTCTTCTTCTTTTCTTCCGCGCGACTCCAGAGTACCTAATAACTCAAAAACACACGTAAAATACATAATTCACAAGAAAAATAGCAAAGAAAGCATAAACTCTAGATAGTAAATTAAGGTGTATTCTACACCTATCAAATTCCCCCACACTTAGACTTTGCTAGTCCTCGAGCAAATCAAATAAAACAAATACATACAACTCCGTGTCGTCGAGGCTACGGTCATTTTTATCATAAATAACAAGCCTTTAAACCCCAAGATGTTCCTAGTGGACGAGTTATAGTCTCGTGAGGGCTTACTAGAGATATACCCACAAAACCTACTCCAACTTCAAAGCGTTCCAGCGTCCCAAGCATCCAAAGAGCTATGAGGACATAGAATTTCTGCATGCTAGTAATAAGAAGTTAGAAATACCAAAGAACGTATTCATTCTTAAATCTTGAGTAAGAAATAACCACACCATAATGAGAGAATGCGTGTTTGAGAAACGATCAATAAGCATTTCTCCTCGACCTCTGCCTCACCAAAAAGGGTTTTATGAAATTGCACTCAAAAAGACGGCTTTTTTATGGGTCTCACATGTGCGCATGTAGGAATGAAGAGAGAATTCTTGCAACACGTTGAATGGTGGGAAGGACAACTTCCAAAATTTTGAAAAACCCACATCTTTTAATATTTTGAAAAATAAAACCATTTTTCTGATGATCTCTAAGAAAGGAAATCAACCACTATTATCGAGGATGAGATTACTTACTCACCTTCAGATCCGATTGCCAATTATGATAGCACCACTCTCACGGTATCCAATAGAAACGTTTTCAGCTCCTCGTCTTCATCTTCTTGGTCTTCGTCTTCAGCTTCAACTATTGGTGATAAACTCTTGAACTTCGTAAATCCTTGACAATTTGTAACTTTTTTCCTTAAAATCCTTGTCGCTTGAAACTTCCTTATAGATTTTCCTTTCCCACGGCTTATTAAATAAAAAAAAATAATAGATATTTCTCTTGCCTCAAATTTTTTTTTTTTTGAAGACAGGAGAAACAAAATAAAAAACAAAGTGAAACATAAAATAAACCATGGCCGTGGAAAAGTACTTTACCGCTTGATTCTTCACAACTTGTATCGCCTTAAAATCATAAACTTCAATAATTCTCACCTTTTGCTTTTCTTTGCTCTTGTAAATAAATCTTCAACTTTGATATAAAATTCCGCTCATTATATTGTAAGTCTTCAACACATATGTAAAAATCTTCTCATTGTATGTTGCTTTACTTGAATATGAAATTTGCTCTTTTCTTGTTCCGTTGCTTGTAAACCTTGAACGTCTTCAACTTTCCTTGTAGATTTTGATGTCGCTCCTTATTGATAATTGTGGTGTTTCTATGGACCCGTTGTTGTCGAGAGAGAGAATGGTGTTAAATGCAAATCGAACTACAAGAAGGAGGCTTTCATCCATAAACGTCACCCTCATGATTGACAAAAATTAGCACTCAAGAGATCAAAAATAATGCTGAAATTGGTGTGAAGTTGGGTAGCTCACCATTCTACCCGGAATTAATGTACGGTGACACACACTCAAAATAAGCTCTTTAGTCATGGAAGAATTTCTGGTCGGTTCCTTGGTTGATATGAAAATGAGTAGTCTCCACTAATGATTGACCAGCAGCTCTAATAATGCATTTATCCCCGCACCTAATTTGCATCACCGGCATGATTAAATCCATTATTTAACACTCCAATTCGTAAGAAATCCGAATGTAGTTCCCTAACACTTCCAAGTTCAGTTATGTCGGTCAGAATTCTCTATGTAAACATACCTAGAAGGATGCTAGTGACTCTAAAATCTCTACAAGTTGAAGGTTTTATGCAAAAAAAATTTTAAATATATGCTTAACCACTCCCCCACACTTAAACCTTACATTGTCCTCAATGTAATTGAATCTTCCTAGTAAAGTCAAGGTGGGAAATCCTAATATGATATTGTTTGTGGGAGAAAATCTCCGCTGCCGAATTTGGTAAATTCGATGATGGAGAGACATGTTTAAACCCTTAAATAAATATGCTGCACGTGAGAACTTTTGATTCAAGATATCAATCAGTACAACTCTGGCCTAAACCAAGAAGATGGCCGTTCCAGATTTGCTTCGGTCACAAAGTGGATGAGAAGGGTTGATTTAGGGAGGATAGCGAAGAAGGGTGATGAGACCAGAGAGTTCTGGCTAGGTAGTATCTCGACTTGTATCATAAGTGTAGAAGCTTGCGGAAGCTTGCTAGTGATGGAAGATTTTGAGAGAGGTTGCAAAGTTGCTATTTGATAGTGTTGTATTTTTCCTGACCAAGACTTGTGTGTTTTGGCAGAATAGGTGAAACCTATTTATACAAGTGAGATTGAATGTACCCTGGCCTCATTAATGAATTGAGTAAATGTGTCAATTAAAACAGAGGAGGTGGAAACCGTTGGATTTATGGTGAAAAAAGTTTTCACCATAAATTTCCTTATTTAATTGACCGTATTCGTTCCTTGCACGCCTTGCTTTATTGCGAGCGTAGTGTACGCTGCATGCTATGAACGCCAAACCAAAACCCCAAGAAAGCATCCCCCAGTTTGTGTTCATGTCTCGAGAGTTGGGTGCAAGTGGCAATGCCAAAGTTGCTAGTGAAGCATTGCGGCATGTGCCAATGGCATGACCACGAGTTGTACTTTGAGTGAGGATGGCAATGCCAAAGTCGCTTAGTGGAGCATTTGGCATGTGACAATGGCATGTACGGAATGCCTTGGCCGCGATTTGTAATTTGAGTGCGGATGACAATGCCAAAGTCGCTTAGTGGAGCATTTGGCATGTACTAATGGCATGTGCGGAATTCCTTGGCCGCAAGTTGTACTTTGAATGCGGATGGCAATGCCAAAGTCGCCTAGTGGAGTATTTGGCATGTTCCAATGGCATGTGTGGAATGCCTTGGCCGCAAGTTGCACTTTGAGTGCGGATAGCAATGCCAAAGTCGTTTAGTGGAGCATTTGGCATGTGTCAATGGCATGTGCGGAATGCCTTGGCCGCGAGTTGTACTTTGAGTGCGGATGGCAATGCTAAAGTCGCTTAGTAGAGCATTTGACATGTGCCAATGGCATGTGCGGATTTCCTTGGCCGCAAGTTGCACTTTGAGTGCGGATGGAAATGCCAAAGTCGCTTAGTGGAGCATGTGTCATGTGCCAATGGCATGCGCGAAATGCAATGGAATTGAAAGTGGATAGTGGTAATGTGTTTGGCATGTGCCAATGGCACGTACGGCCACTTTGGCCAAGTTGCGACGCTACTTTGGCATGTGCCAATGGCATAGCTTCTTGGAATGGGGATTTGCTAGTGGTTGCCAGTGGCACGCACGACCACTTTGGCCAAGTTGCGGGCGCTACTTTGGCATGTGCCAATGGCATAGCGACTTGGAATAGAAATTGGCTAGTGGTTTGTGTGTTGGCACACACGTCCACTTGGCCTTGAGTTTTGGGCTTGGTAACGGTTAGGAAAATGGCTAGTGGTGGGTGTTTGGCATGTACCAATGGCACGCACGGCCATGTTGACCTAGTTGCACAGTTTGCAAGCCTAGGGTGCTATTTGTGGCATGTGCCAAACGGCATAGAGACTTGAGAAATTGGCTAGTGGTGCGTGTTGGCATGTGCCAATGGCACGCACGGCCAAGTTGACCTAGGTGCACGGTTTGCAAGCCTAGGGCGCTATTTTTGGCATGTGCCAAACGGCATAGCGACTTGAAAATTGGCTAGTGGTGCGTGTTGGCATGTGCCAATGGCACACACGGCCAAGTTGACCTAGTTGCACGGTTTGCAAGCCTAGGGCGCTATTTTTGGCATGTGCCAAATGACATAGCGATTTGGAAATTGGCTCGTGGCGCGTATTGGCATGTGCCAATGGAACGCACGGCCAAGTTGACCTAGTTGCACGGTTTGCAAGCTTAGGGCGCTATTTTTGGCATGTTCCAAATGGCATAGCGACTTGGAAATTGGCTAGTGGTGCGTGTTGGCATGTGCCAATGGCACGCAAGGCCAAGTTGACCTATCTGCACGGTTTGCAAGCCTAGCGCGCTATTTTTGGCAAGTGCCAAATGGCATAGCGACTTGGAAATTGTCTAGTGGAGCGTGTTGGCATGTGTCAATGGCACGCACATCCAAGTTGACCTAGTTGCATGGTTTGCAAGCTTAGGGCGCTATTTTTGGCATGTGCCAAATGGCATAGCGACTTGGAAATTGGCTAGTGGTGTGTGTTGGCATGTGCCAATGGCAAGCATGGCCAAGTTGACCTAGTTGCACGGTTTGCAAGCCTAGGGAGCTATTTTTGGCATGTGCCAAACGGCATAGCGGCTTAGTTTGGCATGGTTGCCTGTGGGTGCAGTATGTGGTTTCGTTTTGGCGTCGTTGCCATGGTGCGCAGTATGCTTGGTTTTGGCATCGTTGCCATGGTGCGCAGGAATGCGGCTTGGTTTTGGCATCGTTGCCATGGTGCGCAGTATGCGGCTTGTTTTAGGCGTCGTTGCCATGGTGCGCAGTATGCGGCTTGGTTTTGGCATCGTTGTCATGGTGCGCAGTATGCGGCTTTGGTTTGGCGCAGTTGCCACGGTGCGCGGTATGCGGCTTAGTTTTGGCATCGTTGCCATGGTGCGCAGTATGCGGCTTGGTTTGGAAGTAGGGTTCTTTGTCGAAAACCCTAATCTGGTATTTTGAAAAAATACCCCTATTAATTATTTACACTTGAATTAAATGCTCTCAGTTAATGTGTTGCAGGTAGCATTAGGTCATGAGGTTTTACGATTTTACTCCTTGTCTAAAATCCACCATCAACATTAAGTCCCCTGCTTATAACGGAACAGGAGCTTTGTTGCGAGGTAAGCATAAGATGGCGCCAAGACAAAATATGAGAGAGAAGCGGGAGATTTATCTGACCTTTTTTCTGAGATGCGAACTGGATTTGGAATCCTTATCCTTGGCAGTTTTTGCACGAATCGGGAGGTTGGCACAAATTGGCGGAAATGGACGGCTGGGAAGCATTGAGCTGCTGGCGCGAGTTGAGAAACTGAGTGTGCTGGCTGGTAGGGCCAGTGGGAGATGGACATGATAGCTGGTGCAACTTGGATGACATTCGACATGTCGGCGCGATTGGTGGGACCGGCATGAATTTCAGAAAGTTGGCGCGAGTTGGAAAATTGAGCATGCTAGCCGGTGGGGCCGGTTCAAGCGAGGGAAGAATAATCACTTGATGCAAAATTTCCTTATGAGTTGAATTGTCTTCTTTGTGCACGACTCTGATTGGGGATCCTTTATTGATGTGTGATTTCCTAAGGCCGTTACAGCCATGAAGCACGCCCTTCCTTCTCACATAAATATTGCTGGCAAGATTTCGTTGTCTTCTCCCTCTCTACTGGCCGTATAGTGAGGCGACTACACCATTTTCATATTTTTGCGATGGAAGCCCATGGTGACAATGGAGATGGTATTGTTGGTTTCTCCGAGAAGCATCATAGGTTTAATGGAGATCGATGTTCTTACAAAGAGTCATTGGGTAGGATCGGCTCATTACTTTGCAAGATTAGAGCCATCATCCAAGATATCACTTCTGTTCCTCCGGGTGAGGTACACAAAAAAGAACAGGTTCCCATGGATTCTGACATGAGCAAGTCAAGTTATTTTCTTGTAGGAGGTGCTGAGAAGAATCTTGGTGAAAACTTTGTTGATGGCGTTGGTGCTGCTGGAGGAATCATGATTGTGCACGTTGAATCCACGTCGGAGATGAAGGGGAAAGAAGCGTTGGTTGGCGCTGCTGGAAAGGCATCTGGATGGGAAATGGAGGCCGTTGCTTCTATTGATGTGTCTTATTTGTGGAACATTTGCTTCCCGGAGGATTGCTGGGGGAAGTGTAGGAATAAGTCTTAACGAGGCGGATCTTCTTTATTTTGTTTCTCTTATGGCCTAGTCGCCTTTTAATGTCTTGCAATTTTCCTTTCATTGTATCTTGTGCTGAGACTCTGTGGCTTTCTCTTGTAATAATTTGTGAGCTTGAAAATTCTGCCGAAAAGATAACCATTTTGTTTTCTGTGTGTTGTTTTTTTTTTTTTTTGGTAACGGGTTTTGAATTTTGGGTTGATCTTGAGAAATTTTCAAGGAAAAGAAGGGGTTCTTTTATTTCACTGGAGAGGATATATTAGATTTCTCAACAGGAGTGATAATTGAAATTTTGCTAGATGAATGTAAGTGACGCATCCATCCTGATGCAATACATAGTAGTAGTGAAAAGGAAAATTGCTAAAGAGGTATTGAGGAGCATGTGTCAGGAAATTGAATATCTTGACCTTTCAGATGCTGGAAGCCTCCAACCAGCGCGAATGAATCACTATGCCTTCCAGTTTACCTGTGTTGATAAGTTTGCAATAGCCACCCAAGAGGATGTCGGCTACTAGTTATGGTTCATCTTCCTCTTCTTCGGGAGAACTTTTCCGAATCGACATCTTCACAATCATCTTTCCGACTTGATATGAGGCGGCTCTGATTACTATATCCCCTATATGGAAAGGATTGGGTTGTGGTATGATCGCATGGTGGTTGTTCCCGTAGTCTTCCAGGGTGACTTTCAGATACCTGGTAAAATGCTTAAAAGGTTCGGCGTTCCATTCACATCTCTTAACAGTGTTTTTCTTGACAACCGTATCAAGTCCCCAGGGCGAGTAATGGTTGGTGATAAAGAGAGCATCTTAGTCAGGCTTACTTGAGTTTGGAGTTTGGCAGGTGGCTTTGGCGAATCCTTTCCCAGAAGTAAAGTATTGCTGGTAAGCTGTTGATAGGGTAGCAAGTTATCCAGCTTGTTGGATACCATTTTTGGCATTGACATGGGCAAGGGTGACGCTCCTAATTCTGTTTTGTTGTCGAGTACCCACGGGCACCCAAAAACTATGTCGTAATTTAGATTCTTGACAATGTAGAAAGTCCCGCTCGTTGCGATATTTCCTATGTTGATCCCAAGACTAGCGTAGCCAAGCGCATTCAGGTGATTCCTCTCGTGGTCTTTGATAGCCGATGGGGAGTGAGTGGCCTCTTGTTTTGTTACTCCTGCCACTTTCAGGGCCTTGAACGTAACAATGTTGAACTCTGAGTCTGTGTCGATGAGCGTGTTATCGAACTTGGTGTCCTTTCACCGGGCCATGGTGAGAAATCCCCAGTTGTGCTTCTCGGAAGGGAATCTTGGCTAGATCTGCTCGGGTGTGTTTTTTGTGGTAGAGTGAAGTCGCTTCCCAGATACTATGTGGTTGAGGGCCGCGAAAGCATCTCAACGTTGCTCCTTGGAAAAGTAGACGATTTCGCATATGTGTTGCATCATGGACTGCACTGTTTCGTGTATGGAGTCCCCAGAGATTTCACAGTTATGGGAAGCGGATCTTTATGTACTCCTTTATTCCTTAGTCGTAACTCCCCTGCCTCTATCCTTTCTTTGAAAATGCTTTTCAATATATTGCAGTCATTGGTTGGATGACTGATGAATCTGTGGTAGTGACAAAATCTGGGATTTTCCATCTCCTCTTCAGTAGGCGGGTGCCGAGGAGCCGGTAGCCTGATGACATCATCCTGGACCCATGTTTCCAGAAATTCAATTATTTCTTCGATCGGAAAGGGGAAGTCCGAGTCGTCTCCTATGGCTTCAGGGCGACGTTCAGAGGGTTTGGTTGGGGACTTTTGAGGGGCTTCCCTTTGTGCTGGGGCCGTGCGCCCAGATTGTTGATCCATTGGAGGTGTTTTCCTCTTTCCCCTTTCGTCTACCACGATCACGGAGGAGGGGCCGGTGTTGTATGACTTGTTAAGAAAACGCGGGCTTCTTCGAACTTCTCGTGTATCTTCATTTCTGGGAGGCCTAGTTCTTTCCAACAGGGCTGGCGCTGTCGTGGATGATCATTTAGCAGCTTCATGGAGTTCGTAGAATGTCTGGAATCGTAAGTTTTCCAGTAAAGCACGATAGATGGGAGTCATGCCATTGATGCACGAATTTACTAGTTGCTGCTTAGTCGCACCCGGGTCGTGGCAGTCCAGTGCTTGAATTCTGAATCTCTTGACAAAATCGTTTGGATGTTCGTCATTATGTAGGAACATTCTTATCAGATCCGAGAGAGAGACTTGCTCGGACACAAAGAAATACCTCTTGTAAAAGGACGTAACCATTTCACCCCAATCGTGGATGTTGCCTGGGGCGATGCAGTTGTACCACGTGTACGCTCTTCCAGTGAGTGACTTTGAAAATCATCGCAGGCGAAGAACATGATTGTATTCGTGCTCACCTAAATCCTATAGAAATCGTGAGACATGTTCCCTTGCGTTTTTGGCTCCATCGTATAAGGAAAACTGAGGGGATGAGTATCCTCTTGGGAGGGAAATTCTCTGGATTTCAATTGGATAAGGAGGTTGGTGTTGATGCACATCTGTGTCGTTCTTGATTCGGTTTATAGGAGTCGTTCCAGGTCTTCACGTGTTACGAAATCCAGTGGACGATTTCCTGCCACTGGGTCCCTAATGCGGATTTCCTCGTTTGCGTTGGTGTGCTTAGTTGCGGTGCCAATTCCAAGATCATTGGGAGCACTTGACCTTGGAGCTGTCTGGCGTATCCTTCCCGGGTGTGTGACATTAGCATCAAGGTTTTCGGGAGCATCTGCTCTTGATTCAGGCTGCCGTGGCTCCCGGGGAAGTTGCTCCGTCAAGGATTTGAGAAAGACGAGCACCTCCTTCTGGGTTGAAACCATATCTGTTTGAGCCCTGGCTAGAGCCTCCTGCCTTTCCATCAGATCCGTGATTGTGAAATAAGGTTTTCCTCCTATGTTATCTCGCCCCGGAGATTGAGTTGATGTTGTGGCTCTAGTGGTGATTGGAGGCATCATGCCTGCTGAAACACTAGTGGTGGAAGCGGTGGCATGACACCTGAAGGGCTGCCCTCAGTGCCGTTTGAGTTGGCAGATGGTACGGAGACATTCGGAACGGAAGTAGCCCAGGCCCTGGTAACAGGAGGTGTAACACTTGGAGGGGTACTTTCCATGTTGCCAAGATCGGCAGGTAACGCAGAGGCATTGGTGGAAGGAGTATTTGTTCTAGGGGAGGCTTCTATGTTGGCGCCTTAGAGTTTATCGCGGACCCAGATCTTAGTTCTGCCATGTTGAGCGAATGGTAAAGCATATTTTGAACTAAAGATCAATTTTTGTAACCGAGAGATTGAAACTCCCGCTATGGTCGCCAATTATTTATGGGAGAAAATTGCCTCTGCCGAATTTGGTAAATTCGATGATGGAGAGACTGGTTTAAACCCTTAAACAAATGTGTTGCACGTGAGCACTTTTGATTCAAGATATCAATATGTACAACTCTGGCCTAAACCAAGAAGATGGCCGTTCCATATTCGCTTCGGTCACAAAGTGGAGGAGAAGGGTTGATTTGGGGAGGATAGCAAAGAAGGGTGATGAGACCAGAGAGTTATGGCTAGGTAGTATCTCGACTTGTATCATAAGTGTATAAGCTTGCGGAAGCTTGCTAGTAATGGAAAATTTTTAGAGAGCTTGCAAAGTTGCTATCTGATAGTGTTGTATTTTTCCTGACCAAGACTTATGTGTTTTGGCAGAATAGGTGAAACCTATTTATACAAGTGAGATTGAACGTACCCTGCCCTCATTAAGGAATTGAGTAAATGTGTCAATTAAAACATAGGAGGTGGAAACCGTTGGCTTTATGGTGAAAAACGTTTTAACCGTAAATTTCCTTATTTAATTGACCGCATTCGTTCCTTGCACGCCTTGCTTTATTGCGAGCGTAGTGTACGCTGCACGCTGTGACCGCCAAACCAAAACTCCAAGAAATCATCCCCCAGTTTGTGTTGATGTCACGAGATTTGGGCGCAAGTGGCAATGCCAAAGTTTCTAGTGAAGCGTTGCGGCATGTGCGGGATGTCTTGACCGCGAGTTGTACTTTGAGTATGGATGGAAATGCCAAAGTCTCTTAGTGGAGCATTTGGCATGTGACAATGGCATGTGCGGAATGCCTTGGCCGCGAGTTGTACTTTGAGTGCGGATGGAAATGCCAAAGTCGCTTAGTGGAGTATTTGGCATGTGCGGAATGCCTTGGTCGCGAGTTTTACTTTGAGTGCAAATGGCAATGCCAAAGTCGCTTAGTGGAGCATTTGGCATGTTCCAATGGCATGTGCGGAATGCCTTGGCCGCAAGTTGTACTTTGAGTGCGGATGGCAATGCCAAAGTCGCTTAGTGGAGTATTTGGCATGTGCCAATGGCATGTGCGGAATTCCTTGGCCGCGAGTTGTACTTTGAGTGCGGATGGCAATGCCAAAGTCGCTTAGTGGAGCATTTGGCATGTGCCAATGGCATGTGCGGAATGCCTTGGCCGCAAGTTGCACTTTGAGTGCGGATGGAAATTCCAAAGTCGCTTAGTGGAGCATGTGGCATGTGCGGAATTCCTTGGAATAGAAAGTGGCTAGTGGTAACGTGTTTGGCATGTGCCAATGGCACGTACGACCACTTTTTCCAAGTTGCGGGCGCTACTTTGGCATGTGCCAATGGCATTGCGTCTTGGAATGGGGATTGGCTAGTGGTTGCGTGTTGGCATGTGCCAATGGCACGCACGGCCACTTTGGCCAAGTTGTGGGTGCTACTTTGGCATGTGCCAATGGCATAGCGACTTGGAATAGAAATTGGCTAGTGGTTTGTGTGTTGGCATGTGCCAATGGAACACACGGCCACTTGGGCCTTGCGTTTTGGGCTTGGTAGCAGTTTGGAAAATGGCTAGTGGTGCGTGTTTAGCATGTGCCAATGGCACGCACGGCCATGTTGACCTAGTTGCACGGTTTGCAAGCCTAGGGCGCTATTTGTGGCATGTGCCAAACGGCATAGCGACTTGGGAAATTGGCTAGTGGTGCGTGTTGGCATGTTCCTATGGCACGCACGGCCAAGTTGACCAAGTTGCACGGTTTGCAAGCCTAGGGCGCTATTTTTTCCATGTGCCAAACGGCATAGCGACTTGGAAATTTGCTAGTGGTGCGTGTTGGCATGTGCCAATGGCACGCACGGCCAAGTTGACCTAGTTGAACGGTTTGCAAGCCTATGGCGCTATTTTTGGCATGTGCCAAATGGCATAGCGACTTGGAAATTGGATAGTGGCGCGTGTTGGCATGTGCCAATGGCATGCACGGCCAAGTTGACCTAGTTGCACGGTTTGTAAGCTTAGGGCACTATTTTTGGCATGTGCCAAACGGCATAGCGACTTGGAAATTGGCTAGTGGTGCGTGTTGGCATGTGCCAATGGCACGCACGGCCAAGTTGACCTAGTTGCACGGTTTGCAAGCCTAGGGCGGTGTTTTTTGCATGTGACAAATGGCATAGCGACTTGGAAATTGGCTAGTGGTGCGTGTTGGCATGTGCTAATGGCATGCATGGCCTAGTTGACCTAGTTGCACTGTTTGCAAGCTTAGGGCGCTATTTTTGGCATGTGCCAAACGGCATAGCGGCTTAGTTTGGCATGGTTGCTTGTGGGTGCAGTATGTGGTTTGGTTTTGGTGTCGTTGCCATGGTGCACAGTATGCGGCTTGGTTTTGGCGTCGTTGCCATGGTGCTTAGTAATGCGTCTTGGTTTTGGCGTCGTTGCCATGGTACGCAGTATGCGGCTTGGTTTTGACGTCGTTGCCATGGTGCGCAGTATGCGGCTTGGTTTTGGTATCGTTGCCATGGTGCGCAGTATGCGTCTTTGGTTTGGCGCAGTTTCCACAGTTCACAGTATGCGTCTTGGTTTTGGCGTCATTGCCATGGTGCGCAGTATGCGGCTTGGTTTCGAATTAGGGTTCTATGTCGAAAACCCGAATCCGGCATTTTGAAAAAATACCCCTATTAATTATTTACACCTGAATTAAATGCTCTCAGTTAATGTGGTGCGGGTAACATTAGGTCATGGGGTTTTATGATTTTACCCCTTGTCTAAAATCCACCATCAACAGATATGAAACAAGAAAAATAAATAAACGAAACACAAAAATAAATAAAAACAAATGGATAAGAAATACAAAACCGGTGGGTTGCCTCCCACTTAGCGCTTGGTTTAAAGTCGTCAGCCCGACTTGCTCCTTGTTTGCTAAGACTCCTCCAGAGGGAGTACTTCCATAAAGTTCACTCCTTCCACAACTTCGGAAGTAAAGTTCTCATAATATGGTTTCAGCCGGTGTCCATTCACTTTAAACTCCTTTCCTGTAGCTATGCTACAAATTTCTACTGCACCATGAGAAAACACATTAGTAACAATAAAAGGTCCACTCCAACATGACCTTAATTTACCCGGAAATAATTGCAAGCGAGAATTAAACAAAAGCACTTTGTTCCCAACACAAAATTGTTTTCTAGAAATCATAGTATCATGAAATGCCTTAGTTTTCTCCTTGTAAATGCGTGAGCTTTCAAATGCATCATTCCAAAGCTCTTCTATCTCTTGGAGTTGCAACTTCCTTTGTTTTCCAGCACCATCTAGCTCCATATTGCATTGCTTAATAGCCCAAAACGCCTTATGTTCAATTTAAACGGTTAAGTGACAAGGTTTACCATACACAATCCAAAATGAAGACATCCCAATAGGTGTCTTGTATGCGGTTCTATAATCCCACAAACCATCATTAAGTCGCATGCTCCAATCTTTCCTTGTTGGATTCACCATCTTTTCTAGAATGGATTTCACCTCTCGGTTAGACACCTCGGCTTTTCCATTGGTTTGGGGATGATAAGGTGTTGCAATCTTGTGTGACACATTGTACTTCTTCAACAATCCTTGTTAGAACCTGTTTTTGAAGTGTGAACCCCCATCGCTAATTATGGCTCTTGGAATTCCAAACCTTGGAAAAATGTTAGCTTGCACAAAATCTGAAACCACTTTAGAATCATTAGTTGGGGTGGCCTTAGCTTCCACCCATTTCGAGACATAATCAACGGCAAGTAAGATATAAAAATTCCCATGGGAATTGACAAAAGGACCCATAAAATCAATACCCCATACATCAAAAACTTCAATAAATTGAATAAAAGTTTGTGGCATTTGATTTTGAGCACCTAGATTTCCTGTTCTTTGGCACCTATCACAAGTTGTGCAAAATATATGTGCATCCTTAAACAAAGTTAGCCAATATAAACCACTTTCAAGTACCTTGTGAGCGGTTCTTTTACTCCCAAAATGTCCTTCGAAAGCATAGGAGTGACAAAATGACAAGATAGAATTAAATTCAGATTCGGGAACGCAACTTCGTATCACTTGGTCGCTGCCATGTTTCCATAAGTATAGATCATCCCATATATATTGGTTCCCTAACCTTTTAAGTTTGTCCCTCTCAGCACGAGACAAGTTCTTTGGGATTTTTTTAGTTACCAAGTAATTCACAATATCAGCATACTATGGTCCCACAAAGGCAAGTGAGAATAGTTTCTCATCCGGGAAACTTTCACGCAATGGGATAGGTTCCTTGTCCATAGCAAGACGGCTCAAATAATCTGCAATGGTGTTCTCAATTCCTTTCTTATCCTTGATTTCAATATCAAACTCTTGCAAGAGTAGAATCCATCGTATGAGCCTAGGTTTCGCCTCTTTCTTTGTAAGCAAGTACCTAAGTGCTGCATGGTCAGAAAAGATAATAACTTTTGTACCAATTAGATAAGAGCGAAACTTTTTCAAAGAAAAAACAATAGCTAATAACTCTTTTTTAGTGGTTGTGTAGTTTAGTTGGGCTTCATTTAACGTTCTAGAAGCATAGTAAATAGCATGAGGTATTTTCCCCACATGTTGGCCAAGCACCGCACCAACCGCATAGTCACTTGCATCACACATGAGCTCAAAAGGCTTGCTCCAATCCGGTGGTTTAATGATAGGGAATCAAAACTTCTTTCAAACGATTGAATACCGCCATACACTTTTCATCAAAGTTAAAAACCACATCTTTTTGCAATAAGTTACAAAGTGGTGATGCTATCTTGGAAAAATCCTTGATGAATCTACGATAAAAACCTGCATGACCAAGAAAAGAGTGTATCTCCCTCACCGTAGTGGGAGGGGTTAGAGCACGAATAAGGTTTATCTTAAATTTATCAACTTCCAAGCCTTTAGAAGATATTATATGGCCTAAAACTATTCCATGAGTTACCATAAAATGGCACTTCTCCCAATTCAGCACAAGGTTTGTTTCAACACATCATTCAAGGATTAGTGACAAATTGTTCAAACAAAGGTCAAATGAATCACCAAAGACACTAAAGTCGTCCATGAACACTTCAATTATGTTTTCAACATATTCTAAAAATATACTTACCATACACCTTTGAAAGGTAGCTGGAGCATTGCATAAGCCAAAAGGCATCCTTCTATAAGCAAAAGTACCAAAAGGACAAGTAAAAGTGGTTTGGTCTTGATCCTCCGACGCTATCATAATCTGATTATAACCTGAATAGCCATCAAGAAAGCAATAATAAGAGTGTCCAGCTAAATGTTCAAGCATTTGATCAATAAAAGGTAATGGAAAGTGATCTTTTCTAGTGGTGGCATTTAATTTCCTGTAATCAATACAAACCCTCCAACCAGTTTGTACACGAGTTGGGACAAGTTCATTCTTATCATTCTCCACCACGGTCACACCTGATTTCTTTGGTACAACTTGTACGGGGATCACCCACTTGCTATCAGATATGGGGTAGATAACACCCACTTCCAAAAGCTTGAGTATCTCCTTTTTCACAACTTCCATCATAGGGGGGGTTCAAACGACGATGCGCTTCCCTTGTAGGCTTTGCATCGTCCTCCAAACGGATCTTGTGCATATAAACGAGAGGGCTTATACCCTTGATATCGGCAATTGTCCTTCCTATGGCCGTATTGTACTTACTTAGAACCCTTAGAATATTTTGCTCCTATAATTCACTAAGCTCGTTAGAAACAATCACAGGTAACTCTTCATTGTCACCCAAGTACAAGTACTTTAAGTGACTTGGAAGAGGTTTTAATTCTAACTTTGGAGATTTAACAATAGAGGGTAAAAGTTTTTCATCACTGCATGGTAAAGAAATAAAAGAGATATTATGAGTTTCCGGGCATCCTTGCAGTGAGTTGAGATCACCAAGGGCTTCTTTGACTTTATTACCACACTCTACACCATTATCAATGGATATAGTTAGAACGGTTTCCAAAGCATCATCACCATTCAATTCAAACATTTGTTGTGACAATGTATCCATAACATCAACGGAAAATCAAGAGTGGACATCACTAGGATATCTCATTGTCTCAAAAATGTTGAAACGTATTACTTCTCCATCAAACTCCATAGTCCGCGTTCCCTTGTCTACATCAATAATAGTTTTTTCCGTTTTCATAAAGGGATGCCCAAGTAGCAATGGAAGAGATGAGTCTGGTGAACCTTCATCCATCTCTAAGACACAAAAATCTACTGGAAATACTAGTTGATTAACCTGCACAAGAACATCCTCAACAATACCCATTGGGTAGACATTAGAACGATCGGCTAATTGCAACACAATTTCAGCCCTTTTAAGAGGACCAAGATCAAGTGAATTGTATATTGACACATGCATAACATTAACGGATGCACCTAAATCCAACATAGCTTTGTTAAATGTAGTTTTACCAATTTTGACGGGAATGTCAAATCTACCCGGGTATTTGCATTTCAGTGGGAGTTTGTGTTGTAAGATTGTCGAAGCATTCTCCCCCACACTTAGCACTTCATTACCTTTGAGCCTTTGCTTATTGGTACACAATTCCTTCAACACCTTTGCATACTTTGGAACTTGCTTTATAGAATCTATGAGTGGTATGTTCACATGAATCTTCTTAATAACGTCTAAAATCTCCTTTTCTAGTGGCTCCTTCTTGGAATTTGCAAATCTGCGAGGGAAAGGTAAAGGAGGAACATTAGTAGACTCTGGAGTTTTAGAGTTAGGAATAGGTACCTCAGAAGTTTGGGGAGAATCCTCATTCTTCTCCTCCAAAACAGGTTCCTTTGGTGTTTCCAACTTACTCTAATCAGTAACTTCGGGTTGCACAAGTTGTGTACCACTTCTCAACGTAATTGCATTGACACCCTCCTTTGGGTTGATAGGTTGAGAATGGAGTTTCCCACCAATTTGTGCCTTCACTTAGTTCAACTCAGTAGCCATGGAACCCATTTGTGTATGCAACTCCTTAATCGCACTCTTGGTCTCTTGTTGGCTATCTTTAAACATAGTAGAAATGCCTTGCATCATTTTTTGAAGCTTTGAATCGATATCAGAACCTTGATTTTGTATTGATTATTGTGATTGATGAAATTGTTGTTGTTGTGGTTGAAATCCACTCGAACGGTTGAAAGTAGGTTGTTGAACCACTCCTTGCTTGTTCACATAGCTAAAATTGGGGTGATCTCTCCATCCCGGATTGTAAGTGTTTGAATATGGATCATACCATCCTTGCTGATTTGGAAAGATTACGTTAGCTTGTTCATTGGATTCTTCATACCCTTGATGAGAACTTAGTATCACCGCGGTTGAAAATTGTTGCAGCATTGCTGTTATGTTACCCATTTTTTGACGAAGTTCCTCCACCTCGCTTACTTCATTCACTCTCCTAAGAAGCACCTCTAAACCACGACTCAAGAATTGTTGGGAGTTCATGCCATGTTCTCAATCAACTCTCTAGCTTGTGCCACCGACTTGCTCACTAGTGCACCACCACCCGCAGCGTCAAGAAGATTCCTACCACTTTATTGGAGTCCTTCATAGAATTATTGGATGATCATAGCGTCGCTGAATTGGTGATGAGGGCAGCTTGCCACCAATCTCTTGTATCGTTCCCAATAATCATATAAGGATTCTCTCACATTTTGCTTCATTCCTCAAATCTCCTTGCAAATTTTAGTAGCCTTAGATGCAGGAAAATATCTCTCTAAAAAGAGTTTCTTCAACCCATTCCAAGTTGTGACACTTCCGGGAGGCAAGTAATATAACCAATCCTTAGCACTATCCGCCAAAGAGAATCGAAAAACTTTCAACATTGCACCATCGGCCTCCATATTCGCTGGAAGCATGGCCGTGACAATGGTGTGGAAGTCCATAAGATGCTTGTTTGGATCTTCATTCACCATGCCATGGAACTTTGGTAATTCTCTAAGCAATCCAGGCTTGATCTCAAAAGTAGAGTCGGTTTGAATACAACCCCGCTGTGTATCCAGCTTGTGAGAAGCTAAGTCCTTGAGTGTACGATTTGCATCACCCATTGCTTCTTCTTCTTCTCTTTCTTCTTCAAAGGGAATCTCGTGTTCTACTTCCAAGTTTTGTTCCTCTGTTGTGCCTTGCCTTGGTTGGAATATTGTGCCTTTTCGAGTATCTATCCCGCACCTTGGATAATTCCAATCTTTAGAAGCCAGGGATTAGGTACCTGAAAAACAATTCTCGCAAACAAGACAAGAAACGTAAAGCAAATATGCAAGCAGCAATATAATAAAAATAAAATAAAAAATATATAACAAGCCGAATGCCTCCCCGACAACAGCGCCAAAATTTGATGCGTGTCGTATGCGTCAAAAATAATTCACTTCCTCACTCAACTAAATATAAATATAGTATTCGATAAGAAAGAGTCTGTATCCACAGAGAGGCGATTGTTGTTATGCAATTTTTAGATTCTTAAGTAACCAAAATAACCAAGAGTGTGTTTTGTTTTTATCAAAGTAATAAAACTAAATAAAGCGAAGCAAAGCAAATAATTTGAATAATCAATAAGGAGAAGATATTGGTCATGGGATAGTATCATTCACAAACAAGTATTTTCATCAATGATTAGAATTGGTAATTTAATCTCGCGATTATCAAAAGTCCCAGAATATCTTGGTCGCAAGAATATCCCGTTTATTTCCTGATTTTATCACAAACAACATTAAAAGATGCTATTGTGAAACCTTCTTAAAAATCAACCTAAAGTGTAAAAGAACAATTAGGTTTAACTCCCTAAGAGCAATAAGTTCTATGAAATAAGACTAATCAATGCAAACAAACGTGTAAAAGGACTATTTCGTTTTAACAAAGGTTACGATTCATATGCGATTAAAAAGATGTATCACTACAAACAATAACCACAAGATGCTACTAAAAATCAGAGAAAACAACTTTTACGTATTGAAAACCCTAATATAGCTTTAGAGATGAAAACAAATCCAATTGATTCCGGACTCAACCAAACTAGCATTCAAATCATATGATAATAAAAACGATGAATCATAAATGATAGAATTGAGACAAAACTAATTCATAGAATCAAATAACATGCTTGAAGAAATCAACTTTTATCCCATAACCAATAATTGTATTTAGTTACTCATATTAATGGAGTTCATCATCATAATAATCAAAGAAAGAATATGAAACATAAAAGAAAACAAACCCTAGAAAATAGTTTTCAAAAACTCCAAGAAAAAGAATAATAAAATTGTCATCTCAAAAGTTGTAGAAAACTTCCTTTTTATAGCTCTTCTTGTTCCAAAATTAGGTTTTGTCTTCAAAGTCCATTAGATAGAAATCCACCAAGCCCACAAGTGAGAAAAACCTGTGTAGAAAATCTGTCCCAAAAACGTTCGCCGGAAAATTGGTTTTTTTTTTGCCGGAATCCGGCACCGGAAAATATCTCAGGTGACCGGCAAAGTTCACCCGGTCACCAGTCAACTCAGTCAAGTTAAATGACTCAGATGAGAGTTAAAAACGAGTTAGCTTTTAACTTGTCTAAGTGGGCTGAGTTGCCAGGCCATAAGACATTTGCACTGGCTATGACTAATGCTGCACCATCATTGCTTCCTTTGGCCAATTATGTTCCATCCAACATACTTTACTTTAATCTCCCGAGTCTTGCAGCACACAACCAAGACTAACAGCAACATGTCAATATTCACTGCAACTCAGCCAACATCATACCCATTTTATCTCAAGCCATCTAAACTGGAAATAATAAATTTTTCCTCCTTCTCTGTCCATTGGTCTTACTCAGGCAACCATCTTAAGATGCACCTGCAATCAACAATTGGTACTAGCACCATCTCCTGCAATTTCCTTCAATACCAGCTGATGCTCACTACAACACTTCCTTCATTCCTTGAGCTTAATTGCATTAACTCAATTCCAACAGCTCCAGCTGCATCTTGTCACACAACTTCTCAGCACCAGAACCCATTCATAATCTCCTCCATATCTCCAATTCACCACCTACAGTTCATCCATTCTGACCTTCTCATTTCGACTCCAACAACAAAGTATCCCATAACTTCTCATCACTCACCAATAACTCTATCATTCGCAATCACAGCACCATCAACTCCAACATCAAACCATTATCTTCGCAGTGACCTCCACCTGCAGTTGAGCTTAAATAGTTCATTGCACCTACAATTCCTGCAATTCACAACCACTAGTCACATCAGTAAGACTCATTGCAACATACCAGTCCATCCCTCAACTGCACTTCTCATCCCAACTATTCTTTGCATCTCTGCCACAAAACAACCTCAACATTCACATGTCCTAACATACATCTAGACAGAATCATTGGTTCATTGCGGTACCTCCATTTTAGCTATAACTTCACCATACCAACTCAATTGTTGCAATCTAACTCAACACACAATAATCCCAAGCCATAGCACCACACATCACATTTTATTCCTTTCTTACCAACTGCTTGAACTCAGCTCAATCTACCCAATTAAACCTCCAGAACTAGGCAAATAGCCATACACTACTGCAGCAGCAACCCTTGCGCATAGACCCAGCCAACATCAGCTAAACTTCAAACGATGAACAAAATATCATTCAGGCCTTTACTCAAACAGGTTACGTGTCAATCTCTTCTTGATGTAGTTTTGAAGTTCTATAACTTATAAACTCACCCAAACACTTGAAAATTCACATCACAGTAAACCCATTCATCCATATATATTTTAGATTCAAACCCCCTGCAATGTTACTCATTCACAGTAACAACAACAACTTGAACTATTTTTCTGCCACACACCTTGATTCACCATTAACAGCTGTTAAATCTACAAATGAGAAGAACCCATCCTCGTATTCACAAAAAACTCATACCTAGATTCCATCATCTCCGTGTTATTGATCCAAAACCCATTATTCGCACAGCAGATCCCCTTTATTCAGTTCCAGACAAAGTCTAAGTTCCTTCTCCTCAAAACAACACAGAACCACCTTCATCTCCCCTGTATTTCTTTGTCTCGATCCATATATTCATCGGTGGATCTCTCTCGTTTTTGGTTCAACAGCAGCAACAGCTACTTTTCTTCCCTCTTCTCAGTTTTAGGAATTAATGATTGAAGAAATGATTGAGAAATAATTCTCGATCCAGGCTTATAGAAGTAGGTTATATTCGATGCCCGGTCACCATGATATGGGCTACTCAGCTAGAATCCCCCTAACATTGGGTTGTATCCCGATAGTGTTTCCCTGTAAAATGACAACTATGCCCTTTTTAACTTGATTTGGACAATTTCTTCTTCTTTTCTTCCGCGCGACTCCAGTGTACCTAATAATTCAAAAACACACGTAAAATACATAATTCACAAGAAAAATAGCAAAGAAAGCATAAACTCTAGATATTAAATTAAGGTGTATTCTACACCTATGATCTTCATTTCCGATTCTCTTTGTTGCGTTTGTGCCAAGATTGAAGAGCTTTCCAAATTCTTCCTTAAATACTCTTCCTCTTTTTCATATTTAGCCTCTTATGTGCTTGTGCATTTTCAAGAAGTTCGATGAGTTTATCCATTTTTCATCTGATTTCTGCAATGCTTTAGCCTCATGAGCCTTTTTCTTTGCTTTATCTCTACCTTCACTTCTGACATTATCGGTTTGTTCGAAATAGCGTCTTCTCTTTGAAATGTCCGAGGTTTCAAAATGATGAGTAGATGAAGTGCCGCCAAACCTTGCCATATTTTGTAAATATTCATCCATATTATCATCTTCATTTTCTTGAGTAGCTTGAGTTTGTTGAGTATCTTGAGTTTGTTGAGTAGCTTGAGTTTGTTGACTAGGTTGAGTGGAAGTACCGACTCCATCATCATTATTCACCGTCGGATTGTAATCAGGTTGATAAGTCTTGAGGATCTGGAAAACCGATTCATACCTCCATTGTTTTCCAGTCAATGCTTCATAATTATGTTTTCCATGATGATACTGGGGAAAAAAAAGGAAAAATTTAGAGAAAGAAAGAAAGCGAACAAAATGGAAGAAAAGAAAACATTAAAGAAAATTGAGGTACTTACATAATCCGGCTCGGTCATCCCCGTAGGTTTGTTTCGGAAGTAGGGCCTAACAAATGAAATATATTTCCTCACTTCGGTTCTTATTGTGTTGCACTTTTTTCGCAATGCTTTTTTTATCTCTTTCGACACCATTGGGACCTTTTCTTTTATTGTACTCTTCAATAATCTTATTCCAAAATATTGCACCTTTTTTATCTTTTCCATGAATTGGATCGTTGCTTGTTATGACCCAACCATAAATTAGTGCCTCTTCTTCTATTGTACTAATATAAAGTGTGCCATAATTTTTTATGAACAAAAATATGTGAAGAAGAGGAATAAAATCAATGAAGAAGATAATCAATTGATTTTGGTGTGAGGGATGAAGGAGGAGTAGTCCTCTATTTATAGGGAAGCTTGAAAAAATAGTTGTTGTGGTTTTAAACGGCTATTTAATCTGAGTCGTTGGAAACGCAATGGTCATCTTGATCTGATGGATGAGATTCCAAAGCGTTGTTTGGTTCGGCGTCTTAGCGCCGAATGGTAGGGCATTGCATTTCCTATCGTTGAATCTTCAACGGTCACTTTTGATCTCGCGGCTATTATGCCAAACGCCGTTTGGTTTGCCGCTGGACGCCCATTGGTGCGGCGCTCCGTCAAACGGCTACATTTTCAGCCCAAACTCATGTCACTTCATATCTCTATATAAACTCAACACAATAGCTCAAATGGTAATCGTTAGGATGCTATGACTTTATATGAAACAGATCATAGAATGCCGTTTATTCATAACACCTCTTTGGAGATACTTGGTTATGAAGCATATGCATGAATAAGTATTATGAAGTTAAATATGTAATGTAATTGTAAACGTACTTAAGTGATAAAAAGAGTATTATGGAGTTTACAAGAACTAATTAAAATGTCTACTTATTAATAAAAGCGTGCTTGATTAAAATAACGGGGTATTGTGGCTCCATTCTCATAAAATGACTACTTAAAATATGAAATTTACTCTCCATTCTCATAAAATGCACCATCTCCTTGAGGTTCATATTGGTCTTCATCGGTGTCCACGTCGGTTGTACCCTCATGAACTTCCGGCAAGGCATCATCCATAACCATGTTTGGAATATCACCATCTCTCAAACCTGCTCCGTGTCGGTTCCATATGTGTGTAGTGAGTTCCAACCGAAGTTGTCCCCAAATCGCAGGGTTGTACAATACATGAGGATCTAGCCTTACGTTTCCTTGAATTGGCGGTTGAGGTTCATTTCTCGTGATCCTCCCCCAATCCTCATTGCGGTATTCCAACTTAACACACATATTGTGCATTATCAAGCACCCCCTCATAATTGCCTCCATGTCCGATTTTTTATAATAACGGCATGGTTTCAAAATATGCCAAACTTACCTTTAAGACCACCAAATGCACGTTCTATATCCTTCCTTTTGGATTCTTAGTATTGATTGAAAAGAGCTTTTCTATTGTTTGAGGCGGGTTTGTATGCTTGCACTAAGCAACCATACATGGGATATGCACCATATCCTAGGTAGTACCCCTTCTCGTAATTCATTCAATTGATTTGATAATGACAAGGAGGTGCTACATCATTAAGTGCTCTATCGAACAAACCTGAAGCATACAAGACATTAAGATCATTGTTCTGCCCACCCAACCCAAAATAGGAATGCTATATCCATCACTCTTCTTCTCCCACCAAGTGTTATATTGATCCTCACTGACTGTATAATAGTCATTGACCTCTACTACAATATCATCTTCATCAATTGTTTCCAAATTTGCCGGATTTGCCGGGACTACAATCTCACCTGTAATCTGTCTCTGGAATCTCTCCGCAAAGTAACAACTAACTCTTGTGCACTTTTCAAAGTGAACAAAAAGAACTCTCTTTTTGGATACCTCTAGTGCATACTCATATTGGTCTCCCACAGCATACCGACTCTCTGCCCACGGCCTCCAAATACATGATTCCCTTGTTCTAGTGTCAATATGTATTCTTGCACTTTTGACCGAGTGTTTCATAGTATCCTTTTGGACTTCTCGATGTCCTCTCTTCCTTGATACAATCCTAGTCTTCTTGAAGAGACAAATCTTTTGGAAAACATCATAATGACCAGAAGGTGACTGACAAAGCAAGGGTTGCATGTTGCGAAAGTAGTAATAGTACCAATACTTAAGTACCACAACCATGCCAACTAAATTTGTATCCCTGGTTGACCAATCATCGAGATATCTGTAGGTGTTACCTAACGAATATTGACCCCAATAATACTCCCCAACTTTATTCAAGTCATCCAATAACAAAACCCAACGTTTATCTACTTTCCAGAAGAATGCGCTAGAAGAAAATGACCAAAATACCACATAAAGAATGCTCATGTCAATGTCACTGCACATTCAATATTATTCCGGCCTTTTATACTTTCAATGTAGTTTTTCAAGACAATTAAGGAAAATGTATTCGTCTTAGAGTCCCATGTACCATGATTTTTGATATCCGAAAAATACAAATCATCCAAAGCAGGATATGTTTGATCACTACCCAACTGCGGCATAACTACTGGTCGTTTACTAGAGTCACTAGTGGAATTCCCGTTAATATGTACCAATCTAAAGGAAGGAGGCCAATATCAAAATCCCGAAAATGAAAGCTCCTGGTACTTTTCCACCATCTCTCAGTTATGGCTTCAACTAAGGCTCTATCCCCATTGGCGAAATCAAACTCAAAAACAGAGGAAAAGCCACAATTATCACAAAAAAAAATTTCTACCGGATTATCTTGCACCACAATTTTATAATACTTCTCGATATCTTTGAAACTACCTCTAAAGCTTACACTGCGAGACTCTTTCATAACATCTTGACAAACATGTCTATCACAATTTTTTGACGAAACTATATCCAACCGGTCTAGCAATTCATCCATACTCGTAACTACAATCAATAACAAATATGAAAAAAAAAATCATTATCATTCATTTTCATCCATACTAATTATCATTATAATTCATTTTAATCATACTAATTATAATTCATTTGTCATTCATCTCATACAACTAAAATATCATTATCATTCATTTTCATCCATACTCAATTCATAACTAATCAAATTATCATTCATTTTCATCATACAACTAATAAAATTATCATACAATTCATTTTCATATACAACTAATCAATTTATTATACAAATTATAATTCATTTTCATCACAAAAATCAAAATTTCATTTCTATTCATCACACATAATCAAATTAAATCCCTAAAACAAAAAAATCACAAATAATCAAATTAAATCATACACATATCATCTACATCATCTAAATACCAAATATCAATCATCAATTTAAAAGAAATCGCATCAAAAATCAAAAATCCTAAAACTTTAACCTAAAATTTAAATTTCTTACCTCGGATTATTTCGTGGATGGAATCGCGCCAAACCACTTTCAATCGACCACAAATCCGATAGAGAACAAACCCACTGAAGGAATTAGAAAAAAATGTTCTACAAATGAAGATCTCTCAAAAACATTTCGGGAGAGAAATTTTTTTTGGAGAGGAACTGTAATGGAGGAGAGGTCGAGTTCTTCTGGATGTATCGAGTTTTTTAAACGCCGAACAGAGCGGCGCGTCAATTTAGTTGACTAGGTCCAACGCCGCTTGGTTAAGCGTGAGATCAAACGCCTTACTGTTAGGCGTTTCGCTGCTAGATTGGTCATCCCATAGGGGTTAGGAGGTTGCTCAATCTAACGTGGATGGCCAATCTAACAGCTAAATATCTATCCCATAGGACTAAGCCTAATGAGGTCTCTACAAATTGCACGGCTTTTCCTATACATTCTTCTTTTTACTCTTGCTGACTCTGATAATAGTTATGATACTCAAGGCTGATGCCTAAATGATCATATAACCCTATTGCTTCAATTGTATTAGAGGCATATTTTTTGCTCTCCTTTATTTCTGTCTACAGTACTGTTTCCGGCGAAGTGTAGTCGATAAAATAACTCTCGAGTGGAAAAGCTCTTATATTCTTTCCATTTGTTTTCCATGTGACAGTTTCATTGTTAAACAGGACAGGGGCATCTACAATGGGAATATGCTAAACTACTTGCTAGAGCATTGTATGCCGGCAGTGGAATCCATAGGAGCATTTTATGCAGGCAGTGTGGTTTACGTGGCATTTGCAAATATCAAATTTCATATATCCGTTTGATTTTACCCAAAATACTAAAAATTACTTGTAATCGAATTTACTTTTTTACACCCTAGTCAAAACTCACTAGTGGGACGGTTCAGCTATTGGTTCTTCCCTAGTGGGAACTTTTTTTTTTTGATAAGCAAAAAATAGTGGCAACTTTTTCTAGAACCGTATTTATTTTGAGGACCATGGTTTTTTTGGACCATGGTTTTCTGAGGACCATGGTTTTTTTTCCTAGCGACGTGTTCGGTTAGGAAATATTTTTTGCGACGTAACCGAACTAAGGTTCAGTTGGGAAATATTTTGCGACGTAACCGAACTAAGGTTCGGTTGGTAAATATTTTTTGCAACCAACCGAACCATTGTTCGGTTGGTAAATGTTTTTTCCAACTAACCGAACTATTGTTTGGTTGGTAAATGTTTTTGCAGGTTGGTAAATGTTTTTTGCAACTAACCGAACTAACCAGTTTGGTTGGAAAACGTTTTTTGCAACTAACCGAACTAACCAGTTCAGTTTGGAAATGTTTTTGCAACTAACCGAACATAAGTTCGGTTGGGAATTTTTTTTTGCTACTAACTGAAATTATGTTCGGCTAGTAAATTTTTTTTTGCAACTAACCGAACTTATGTTCGGTTGGGAAAAATTGTTTTTGCAACTAACCGAACTTATGTCAAAAAAACCATGGTCCCTAAAATACGGTTCTTTTTCTACTGGCTTTAATCGGGCCCAAAAAAAAAAAAAGGGGCCTCACACTACAGGACAAAAAGAGTCGTGAAATAACAATTGGTGGTTATCCCTTATTTCATTTTTTTTAAATGCCTAAACTACCCCTAAATTATTATTGTTAATTAAGTTTTTAATTAGTTTAGCTTGATTAAAATCAGATTTAGAGATAAATTTTTGATAAAAGAAAAATTGTGTTTTTGTGTTGTGGAGAAGGAGAAGTTGAGTTTTTGGGGGGGGAAATTAGGGTTATTTGAAATGAGTGATCCTAGTGGAGGAAATGATGTTGGTGAAGCTTCAAATAACAAACATGATTGTGTTGATGGTGAGATTATCTTGTATTCCCATTTGGATTGGATGTATGATGAAGACATGTTAGTAGAGGAAGCCATGAATAATGGTGCAAATGAAGATCCCATTGCTCAAAATGAAGGAATCAACCCTGAAAATGAGGAACCCGCAGCTCAAAACAATCAGGTAAACATCTAATACCCTTGTATTTGTGTGTTTGTTTCTCCAAGCGGTCGAATCATCCACACTATGGACCAACTCAGTGTAAGGGTCGTCATAGTCAGGGGGGGGGGGGGTGTATACCAAAACGACTCTCTAATGTCGTCACTTTATTGACACTACCAATGACGACGCAAACTTGCAACTTTTCCAGGTTATGAAAAATCGTTAAGGTAGGGTGCTAGAAATTGACGACCCTCTTAGGTATGTCACTTAGAGTCGTTATGTTTTTTTGTTTACACATAGACGACTCTAAAACCAAAACTCTCTATAAAAAATAACAGTTAGGGTCTTCATATATGTAGTCATATAAAATGACGATCCTAGCTAGCAATTACTAATTTCTTTTAGAGTTGTTAGGTTCAGTAGTTATATATATTAACGACCCTTTGTCCAATATTATCATGATTTTTTATTTCATAAAATCATTTCATTGAATCTTAAAAGGATTACATCTTTCATAGCGTTGCATTGAAGGAAATGAAAAACAATAGATAATAACGGCGCACTTAAACACTTAACCATAAACGTTGTAATTATAGGTAGTGCCTTCCAAGATGAGGTAGCAATCGTCGAACTCAAACTTTTTTCCACGAAGCACATCGTATCGGGCATATGCCTTCCCCAACTAAAAACGCAAAACAAAATAAGTTAGTATCATTAAAAACTTGGGATTAGTTTTAGCTCTTGTTTAAATACTTACTCTTATAGCACCCAACATATTGGGTAAGGCTTCCCTTACGACTTTCAACACTTTTTTGAAAGCTTCACATTCTATGAATATCTCCTCGAACTGTTCCTTGACGAGTTTCAAAGACCTTGCGTTACAATTTCTTTCTAACGCCATAAAACAATGAATACACGGTTCCACCAAGCATCATATGTTTGATCAATGTGTTTTCCTAGATCTTCAAAGTGGATTTTGAGTGTCAACCAAGCTCTCGAAATGGCACAATTCTCTTCGGAAGTGTAGGGAGTAGCCACGGTGTTTCCTTTTATTTTTGATCTTGCATGATAAATGAATGTGAAGGTTGAGAATTATGGTTTGGGTGAAGAAGGGGTGAGATATGAGTCTCTATTTATAGAAATTAACGTCCCAACAATAATTTTTTGAATTTTTAACCGTTGCCCGACTCAACCACATTGGGTGAATTCAAAATTCACATTAACTGCTAAATGGGTCATTACGAGACATATTAACAAAGTGACGACTCTTGCAGATCAAAAGAGTCATCTTTTTGTTATGTTTATTGGCTGACGACTCTACTATCAAAAAGTATATGTGTTAAGTGACATTTAGAGCCGTTAATATGACTTTCTCCAAAAGTGACGACATTTAGAGAATAAGTATTTGAACTCATTTTATTGAATCCGAAAAAAACATACATATACTATGAAATGGCATAGAAGGAAAAGACATAAAATAGTTCAATACATTGTGCTTGAAAACCTAAACGAGTTTAATTATATTGCGCAAATTTCCATTCACTTTCCCACAGAGACGATAGAAGTCCTCGTGCAAAAACTCCTTGCCGTACTTTAATTCGTATTGGATGCGACCCAAAGAGTACTGGAAAAACAATTTTTTTTATAAGTTAGCGTTGTTGAATAAAAATAACCAAAGAAATAATTTTTGATGAACGGCCTATTGATTCACAAACTTACTCTATCAATTCGAGGTTCGTTGGGAAGAGCGTCCCCGAGCTTTCAATTCGTCTCTTAGCACTACCCATTCATTGTATAAATAATCATATCTTTCCCTTATCTGCTGGAGCGTCCTTCTATAACGATTTCAGTTTAGTGCTTTAAAAACCGTAAATACACCTTTCCACCGAGCATTGGATGTTTGATCCATGTTAAGGTACGGATCTCTGGTTTGGTCGTGGTTACTGGCAACCCAGTGCGCTCTTTCAAAGTCGTGCTTCACGACCGTGATGTATGCTCTAACAACAACAACATCTTCTTGATTATTGAATGGAGTTTGAGCCATTTTTAGTGTTTGAAAGTGATGGGTGACTGATTTGGGAAGATTGAAAGTGATGAGTGAATAACTTTGAAAGGGAAAGGTCTCCTTTTATAGGAAAAGAAAGACCCAACGGCTAGTTTATTTTGGAAAAAACAGTTACTTTTTTTCAAAAAAAAAAAAACAATAACTGCTCTTAGGAATCAAACGTAAATTTGATTTTCAAATTCTACAATAACTGCACGTAGAGTCGTCATGTTTGATATATATAACCTAACAACCCTTTAAGAAAACTGAACAGAATGGTGTGTGTTTGTATGTAAAGAGTCATTAGCATTATTTTAGGGTCGTCATTCTTTACTAAATGAGTCGTTAATTCCCCTGCTATAATACCTATCCCTGGTATACAAACCAGATTTCCTTACTATTTGGTCATCAATCTGCTAATATAGTAATTGACGACCCTAGTAAAGGTAAGAATGACTAGAATTTTTAGGCTATTGAGTCGTCATTATGCAAGTTCCATGGGTGAAGATTCTAGCATTGGAAAGGTTAATTAACAGAACAATAGTCATTGTTTTATTTTAAATAGTCCTTTAATAAAGGTTTTCTGTTATGTTGTAGTTGGTGGTGAAACCAAGATCTTAACCAGAACCAGTCTCTACGATGGTTCCGAATACCTCCCAACATTATATGACTGATTTGGTACGTTTCCCTTAAACGTTGAACGGCCTAACACTATATGACTAATTCTCATGGATGTGTAATTTCTTTGCTGAATGTAAACATGGAAAAGCAAGGTTGATGCCAAGGAATAGCTTATATGAAAGGCAAAAGAGAAGATGTGCATGGTTGCTCAAAGAAGACACGTCGATTTTAAGAAGATGGAGATAGTATGCGAGAGAGCAGGGTAAAAGAGAGAAAGTCACAAAGGTAAGAATTACAAATATGAGAAGAAGATGACTAGGGTCTACAAAACTGCGTCGAAGAAATGTGAATGCCCCTTCAGGATTGTTTTCTAAAGGCATCACGAAACTAATATATTCCGATTGTATAGTATTCCGGACGGTCGTCACAACCATCCTCCACCTAAAAGTTTATATGGACACCCGGTATATGCCCAGTTGAAACCGCATCAAATGGAGAAGGTTCGGCAGATGAAGGGATGCACTAGTACACACTGACCATTTTGCCATGCCAAATTGGCATCTCTATATGGGTTTAGACACGCCAATTTGGTTAGGACTTGGCGTGGTTTCTGCTCGCGTGGTTTTAGGTATGATGGTGTGGATTTAATTACTCTATAGCAACGCCGACCTTGCGTGTCTATTTCTTCCTGTAATAGACACGCCAAAACCCATAGGTGTTTCTATATAGTGTCCCAAAAAAATTAAATAATGGTACTCTGTAGATACTCGATTTATTTTTTTGGCATGGATATTTGGTTCACTATAGACAAGCAAATTTCTTTGGGCGTGGCTATTTGGTTCACTATAGACACGCAAATTGCTTTTCGGCGTAGCCATTGGCTATCCGATAGACACGCCATATAGGTTTAACGTGGCTATATGTTATGTTTTAGCCACACCAATTTCACTTACCTTCATCCACTTGGATGTATTAGGAACCGTTGAATACCATCCACATGTAACTTGGTGAGCCGTTCAGTGGATATCCTATAGACACGCCCCATATAGGTTTAACGTGGCTATATGTTATGTTTTAGCCACGCCAATTTCAATTACCTTCATCCACGTGACTATATTACGAACAGTTGAATACCATCCACATGTAACATTGTGAGCCGTTCGTTGGATATCCTACAGACACGCCCCATATAGATTTAACGTGGATATATTTTATGTTTTAGCCACGCCAATTTCAATTACCATCATCCACGTGGTTGTATTAGGGACCGTTGAATACCATCCACATGTAATGTTGTGAGCCGTTCATTGGATATCCTATAGACACGCCATATATCTTGGTTATATGTGATGTTTAGCCACGCCAATTTACAATTACCTCATCCACGTGACTGTATTAGGAACCGTTGAATCTCTTTTAAGATGATACAATATTGACCGTCAAATTAGATGCATCCTACACCGTCCACGTGTAACGTTGCGAGCCGTTCATTGGATATCCCATTGACACGCCATATAGCGTGGCTATATATGATGTTTAGCCACGCCAATTTACAATCACCTTCATCCACGTGACTGTATTAGGAACCGTTGAATCTATTTTAAGATGATGCAATATTGACCATCAAATTAGATGTATCCTACACCGTCCACATGTAACGTTGTGAGCCATTCATTGGAGATTCTATAGACACGCCATATAGCGTGGCTATATGTGATATTTATCCACGCCAATTTGCAATCACCTTCATCCACGTGTCTGTATTAGGAACCGTTGAATCTTTTTTAAGACGATGCAATATTGACCGTCAAATTAGATGCATCCTTCAACGTCCACATGTAACGTTGTGAGCCGTTCATTGGATATCCTATAGATACGCCATATAGCGTGGCTATATGTGATGTTTATCCACGCCAATTTATATTTGTTTAACTTGGATATATGTTATGTTTATCCACGACAATTAATCTTGAATCGTGTGTCTAAATCATGTGATGCCTCTAAGCCGTTCATATATGACACATCTTATATTTTAGAAATTGTGGTTAAATCTCAAATTCATATATGCCAAAAATTCATATTATTATTAATCACTTAGTAAAAAATATTGAGCTTTGGTCTAATAGTTTTCAAAAGAAAATATTAAAGAGCATTTATCCAAAAATCATCATTTTTTCTTCATATTTTTTGATTATGGTGTCTCTGCATCAAATGGATCAGGTCGTGACATTCTCGACATGCCAAACCTTGTTTTCCTTTGTTGGTATGCCTGATCTACACTTTGTATATATAACCTTCTCTGCTCCTTTTTAGTCTTCTCAATAAGCTTTTCAGAGGCTGCATGACTCCTGGAATCAATATTGACTGCTTGGTGCTCCTCATTCTGTTTATCCTCTGCTAGGTGTTCTTAGATCACTGTCCAATTTCTTCTCATAATCTAAAACTGGTTCTGGTTGCTTACGAGGTTTTCCATGCTGTGGAGTTTCCTGCAGCAAGAGATTAAATTTATTATATATATTCTAAATCCAAGGAGAATTCATTTATCATGTGAATTCTCAACAAGAAACAGACAAAAGTCATTTTTCCAACAATGTAATAAAGCCAACTTCACTGAAGGCCGCACCATTTTTCACAACTGACGCCCAAAATAAAATCCGTAACCAAATATCTTTATTACACGATTTATGTAAAACAATATATATACTTGATTAACAAAGCAAAAGAGCTAAGAAACTAACCTTGTCATTAGAGATGGTACAATTATCTTGTAGAACCAGAATATCGCCACAACAATATTCTCGCGATGGAAACGACACTTCTGCGAGAAGCCCAAACATTTCTACAAGTATTAACAACACTTTGACGAGAATGTCGCAAGATTTCAACAACATTTGGCGAGTGTCATAAAAGAGTGATGTAACGGTTAACGATTAAACATATATGAAGAATAAGTCTGCTTCACGATGATTATAAAGTTGGCGATGGTGAAGACTAAAGTTATGACGATGAGATCGCAGAGTAGATCCGAATTAAGGGGAAATATTAGCTGTCTTCCACTATGTATTTTCCTATATAAAGGGTTCGACTAAATCCAGAAGAGGATGATATACTTTTGAGAGCTGAGAGAATTTTGAGGAGAGAGAAACTCCAGAAAGAAAATTGTACTTCTGAGTTTTGATATTTCTTGTAAATCTTCCTGAAAGTGAATTAATAAAAGTGTTATTGTTCATCCACAATTATGACTTAGTTTTCATAGATTCTTGACAAGGATGTAGTGTGGGAAATCCTGCAACTACATTTTGGCACCCGAAACAGGGAGAATCAAGATAAGAAATCTATAATTACAACTTGAAAATTTGAAGAAATTGTTAGAATTGAAGAAATGGCTAGAAGAAGAAGAAACACATCAAAACCACCAACAACTGTGAGGAGAAGTAAAAGACTTGCAGGTGAAGGAACATGTGAATTAGAAGAATCTTTAAGAATAAGATCAGGAAGAAATAGAACAAGAAATGAAGCAGAAAATTCAATTCAATAGCCGAATCAACAAGCACAAACGCAAGATAGGGATGTGGATTATGATAGAGTGAGCGCGCACACTTGGAGGTCGGATTCAATGGAAGAAGCAGAAAATCGACAATTAAGAAATGGAGAAGAAGGAGAAAGAAATCAAAGAATGGATGGAGAATTAGTTCATGTGGGACGTGAAAATGGACAGTAGATGATCTGAGGCAAAGAACACGGGAAGAAAGGATATTAGAGGCGGAAGAACGTGCGAATCTAACAAGACAAAATCATGAGCTAAGAATGGAGAATTTGAGGTTACAAAGAAGGAGGTCAAGAAGTACTGTAAGATCAAATTCAAGATCATTCAGGGAAGAGCCAAGGCGAAATTCCCCAATGAGAAATGTTAGAGAAGAAGTGCAAAATTTAAATGGAGAACAATGTCATAGAGAAGAAGAGATAATTGGCGATCGTTATAATCTGCGTGACAATAGAAATCAAGAGGGAAGAAACAACCAAATTCAATAAGAGAATCCAGAGGAAGGTAGGAGGATATTGCATGGGCGAGAGAATCAAAAGAATCAAAGAATAATTGAAGAAGAAATTGAAAGATACTATGCCGAACAAGCGTGCCTGGCTTGTAAGAGAGAAAGATTAAGAGCAGAAGTAGAAGAGCAAGAATTTCGAGAGGCAGTACGACAAAATAACCATGAAAATCGAGAAAGAAGACGTACACAAAACCTCTATAATGATAATATTCAAGAGGACTATGATAGGATACAAAGGAGAATAGAGAGACAACGAAGAGAAATGAGGAGAAATGAAGAAATTCGCAGAGAAGAATATAGGCAACTGCGATTTCAAGAGGATGGTGAAAGAGAAAATCGCAGAGAAAGACGAGATGATAATGAAAAATGAGATACGCAAAATCTCGCAAGACAAGAAAGACAAGAACGCAGAAGAAGGGAAGCTGCATTAAAAAGGCCAATGGAACAAAACTCAGTTGAGAATAAGCAAATTTTGAGAGAATTAGCAGAAATGCGAGGAATGATAAGCAATAGAAGAGAAGGAGGTAGAAGGCAACTTGATGAAGCTATTGAAAAATCTGCGAGGACTCCATTTACTCAAGAAGTACAGTTAAGAGGAATACCTCCAAAATGCAATTTACCAGCATTAACCAGCATTTTTGATGGGACTACTTGTGTTGTTCAACATGTAAAAGCTTATGTTAGATGTATGCTATAGTGGGAGAATCATGATGCTGTCTTATGCAAATATTTTGCATCCAGCTTAACTGGCGAGGCGTTGAAATGGTTCGAGGGATTACCAAAAAATACCATAACTTCTTTTGATCATTTACAAGCTACATTTTTAGGAGCGTATATTAGCAACAATTCATCGCGGCCGGGTATTGAAGATGTGTTTGGGCTAAAACAGAGAGTTGGCGAGAGTCTGAAGCACTTAACTATAATATGGAAATCAATGTGCAGCGAAATGGCTGGAAGAGTGGATGAAAGATATCTGATCCTATCCTTCATTAATGCAATGTTCGCGACTAATTTACTGTACATTCAGATTTTCAGAATCAAAAATACAATCACCATGACAGAATTTCGAGAACTACAGGAAGAATACATTGCTCAGGAGGAGAAACAAAATGAAATGGAATCATACCCAATAGTGAACACCAGCTCGCTGGCGGCAAGTGAAAGTTTGTTCCCTAAAATGATAAATAATGTAGCGAGCACCTCGCAATCACAACAAGAGAAAGTAATCATTGATAACCAACAAAAATTAGTAGCGATGGGCAGTCGAGATTAGGAAGAATATGAAAGGGAGAAGAATTATTATAATCGCGGTGGAAATAATAAGATTCAAAGACTCGATCAACATCAAGAAACTTATGGTGGACAAAGGCAGAATAATTTTAGAGGACAAAGTAATCATAGGATAATATGGGAAGAAATTATGATACCAGCTCTCAATACCAGCATTGAAAAGATTTGGGAATCTATCATTTTGATGGAAAATATACCCTCTCCGTGGAACATGGGAAAAGAACCCCATCCAAACAATCGAAGTCAAGAATTCTGTCCTTATCATCATTTTCATGGCCACTCAGTAAACGATTGTAGGAATGTGAAGAGAATAATCTTGAGGATGATTGATCAGGGAAATTTAAATCATTTTCTAGTAGGACATCCACAATCTCAGCAATTACCGCCAGCACCAGAAATTCACAGAGTGAATGCTAGAGCTGGCAAACAATCCAAAAACCCGCGGGTTAGCCCGACCCGGCCCGCAAAAACCCGAACCCGGCTCGGCTGGTTGTCTAACAAGCCGGGTTCGGGTTGGAGAAATGTTGGCCCGCGAGAAAATGGGTTAACCCGGCCAGGCTTGTAAACCCGCGGGTTCAGCCCGTCAACCCGTGTACAGTAAATATATACTAAATTTTATTTATTTTCCACCGTTAGATCATCTAGGGTTAATCCTATCCCTAGGTTTAAGCTATAAAAAACAACAAAAATCCTAGAACATATATCTTTCTTCTTCCCCCTCTTCTATTTTCTCACCACTGTCTTCTCCTGCATCTGAGAGCCTCCTCACCACCTCCATCATTTTTCCCGATTTGCTTTGTAATTCCTGGAATCATGTTACCGTTGTTTGAATTGAAGATATAGATCGATGAAGATGAAGATGAATCTGTAGTTTCTTCCAATTAAGAGAGGATAATGAAAATTTCTGAGAGAGAGACGAACAATGGAAAAATAGAAGTTCTATGAATTGAGTGAATGGGTTTGTATAAATTTTAGGGTTTGAGAAATTCCGATTAGATTTGTGATGAAATTTTGAAGAAATCAGATCAAATCTAGAGGAAGAAGGGTTTGCTGTTAATTTGAAGATGGCGGATTCAGAGAGAATCAGAGGAGTTTGAGAAGTTATTAGGGTTTAAAAATGGGTTTCTGTTGTGGTTAAGATGGACATCAAATTGGGTTTTGAATTTTGATGTTAATGGAGATGTCCAAATACAACTACAGTGAGTGTGAGTCGCAATCTTCATTTATCTCAGTGGAAATTGAATTGGGGAGGTGAAATTATTTGTATGAAGGAAGAGTTTGGAAACTTCAAATATTTCCTATGGCATATCTTGCTTTTGAATGTTAATCTGTTAGCTTAAAAGTTTATATGCTTCCAAACATCCACCTTTACTTTAAGTTTCTTTGTGTCAGATTAATTGGGTGCTTATAGTATCTTATTTAATACAGGTTAGGCTCTGCCGAGAGAAGTCAAGTGGTAATATTTATGCTATGAAGAAACTAAAGAAGTCAGAAATGGTTCGAAGGAGTCAGGTGATAACCAATCCTTCAATTTGATACTATAATGTGGAAGCTAGATTTTATCATATGTAGTGTCTGACTGATACTAGACATGATTTTCATTATCATTACGATCATCCTTACTAATTTGAGTTATCGAAGTACTAATTTGTAAAGTTGAGTTTAGATTTGACTTGGTGCACTAGAATTTAACATAATGGGGCTAACTTACTGGATCCCGAATCCCCGATAGACTAAATACGACTGTACAAATTTATTTTGGCATGTGAGTGATTTAGATTTACGTGGACCCGGCACGTAATGGAAAAATATTGAACATACCTGTTAGTGAATTACTTTTGCATAAGATTGTGCGTAGTGCCTACCACGACGTATCATAATTTACCTGGATAAGAACTTGGGTATAGCATTGCTATGTGTAATATCGACCTTCCATCAGGATCCGCATAAATTGGGCATGGCAGAGTATAAACTTTTGTGGGTAATTTATTTTTATGTTCATGGAAGATAAAAATGAGAACAATGGAATTCAGGGAAGGAGTGCGGAAGCTGAGCTGAGCTGCCTGAAATATGAACTGATGGGTTTGTTGGCAGCGAGAAGATACAGATGATGAGAACACATAAGGGGCTCCGAGAAATGTTAGAAGAGCTGGTGGCCATGATGGGTTGAAACCAACTTTGTTGCATTCAAAGCAGATGGTCCTCAGCAGGATCACATATTAACTTAATGAATTTGAGATGGGTATTGTATTGAGGTCTAATTTTTGAGATGAAAATGAAGTAATTAGATGTATGTTAGGTGTTACAGGGAAGGAGTATTGATATCTAATTTTCTTTATTTGTATTTGATCATTGTGATTTGTCATAAATTAAGTTAATTAATTTTTAATTTTAGTTTTAATTAAACCAGCCGGGTTAACCCGTGAACCCGCAAGTTTAACCCGTTACGGGCACGGGTTGAAGAAATGACCACCCGTGAAGAATTTCGACCCGCGGGTTTTAACACGTGCAAACCCGAACCCGTGTAACCAGCAACGGGCCAGCCCCGACCCGCCCGTTTTCCAGCTCTAGTGAATGCTGTAAAAGGAGCAGAAACATTCGTAATAGAAGTTGGGGCTAAAGCAAAGAATTTGTTTTGTAATTCTATAGTGCATTCACACAGAACTATAGAGGATTTCCATGAAAATATTCTGAGCAGGGTCTTCGGGAGAGACACAGATGGAAAAGAGATATTGAATATCGGGAGAGCCTCGCCATTAGAGGAGTGGCAGAAACAGACTATATCTTTCACTGCACAAGAAGTACCAGAGCCTGGTGAGCAGCATGATAACCCATTGGTAGTAAGGTTAGGGATAAATCCCAAGCAAGTAGAAGAAGATGATGAAGAAGATAATACTGAAAATGAAGATTCTTGGGCTATCAATAGAGTTCTAATTGATATAAGGAGCTCAGTTGATATATTATTTTATCATACCTATAAGACCATGGGCGGGAAAGACGAAGATATAATTCCATTAACATACAAAATCTATGGTTTTAATGGCACAGCTAACAAACCAAAGGGGGAAATTGAAATGCAGATACCGTTAAAAGGAATATCTTCAAAAATCTTATTATGCGTCTTGGACATCGAATCACCTTACAATGCCTTGATAGGACGACCTTGGTTACATGGGATATTAGGTGTTGCCTCCACTTATCACCAATGTATCAAATTTCCTCATCCTAAAGGTGTTGTAATTATTAAGGGAGATGGGGGAGAAAGCAAGAAATGTTATGAAATCGACATGAAGTCTTGCGAAGAAAGAGATGAAAAGAATAGAAATTGGAAGAACAAAATCAAACAACAACAGAGATGTGAAAGGTTAATGATTGATGCGATAGAACATAAAGAGGATGTAAAAGCTGATGGCGAGCATCTCGCAGAAAAGTAAACAACGGTAAAACGTAGCAGAAAAGAAGAATCAGAAAATAGTAAGTAGAGAGGTAAAATGATGAATTCCAGAAAACTCTATGAATGATTTGTTTGAAAAAATATGTAATTGAACAAGAATATTCTTCTTGAAAGAATCGCAAGATTTTCAAAGTTATGAAATTCTATCAGAGTCACAAAACTCGCAAGAATAGCGAATAAAGTTTCGCAGAGATTAAAAGAATGGGACGAACCATTATGGCGTGCACCCTAGTTCGCGAATTAAATTTCGTAAGAGGCAAATATAAGACCTAATAGCGTGTCATATGAGGGGGTATATCTTCACATGACTCGGAGATAAGGTTATACCGCTACTGGAACCTGAGTCATGCATATGTTGGGGTTAAAGAAAACCTATCCGGGAGAGAGATCTTGGTTTTCCAACTATATAAGGTTATACCCTGGTTGGGCGACCGAGAATCTCTTCCAAGAAGTGCAGAGTATGACCAAGGCGCCGAGGTACACGGTTGAGCCAAGGGTGCCCGGAGCGTACGAAACTCTCTTGCCATCCTTGGTAAGTCTTGGCTACAATGCACTTGGCCTGAAGAAAACCCCACTTAGGGTGCAGTCTTGTAACTATAAGCCATATAGGCATAAAGGACAAGAGGCTGCGAACACAACTGGTTATTGGAAAATCCGGATGGGGGGAGATAGTCTTGTATGGCCTATGTGCCCTCCTTGAAGGGTTAACCAGGGGGAAGATAAGGGCGGCACCCTCCATTAGGGAGCCGATAAGTGTCTTAAGACGGAAATATCATGGGGCTTTATGATCGCAAGATCATTTAGACCTGTCATATTGTCGCGTGACGAAAATTATACAAAGGCAAAAAGCCTAAAGAGAAGATGTTAAGATGAGATCAATGGGTCTTTGCGTGAAAGTGTAAAGACGTCCTGCGATTTCATCGCAAGATGGCAATGTCACGAGGCTTTGTTCTTGCGAGAGAATTTAGACTTGTCATATTGTCGCAGAGATATTGAAAAGATACTGATAAGACAAGATCAATGGGTTAATACATGCAAATGTAAAGATGTCCTGCGATTTTTTCGCAGAGAAATGAAAAAGTTGTCCAAATAAGACCTTTAACTAGGAAGGCATAATAAGACCAACAGATTATTGCGATATTGCTCGCAGTATTTATGAGATTTGGCCAGTACTGAGGCATAATTTAACGCCAATACTGAGGCATAATACATTTTTACTTCAACTAATATTTAATCTTTATGCAATTTTCTCTTATTACAGATGAATAATAGAGGCAAGTATGGGAATGCATAGAATGATGAAATTATTATTCATCTATCATATGATAAAATTGCATTGATAAGTAACATACTTATATAGATCATTAAAAGATAACATTTATATTGATTGTTTTGCAAAAGAGAATTATTTTCTGACTCATACAGGCAGAAGCAAAAGGAGTTTGTATTGGCGAAGAAACTCGCAATTAATTACAAAAAAGAGGAAATAATTATACAAAGAAGACAAAAGAAGAAGAAAACTAATTAGACTGATCGCCATCTTCATTGTCAGATTTCTTCTCTTCATCATTGTCAGATTTTTCTCCATCGTCAGAGTTTCCCTCTTGTTCATCATCACCAATACTATCTTCATCGCCAGAATCCTCAGCTTCACTATCAGAGATAGTAGGTATAGAAATTTCTGCTGGGATCTCTTCTTCTAGATCAGGATATACAGAATGAGGGATATTATGATCATCACAGACCAACTTAATGAATTTATTGCGAGTAATAACAAGAGATATGTTAAAATTCGCAGTAGTAGCATTGAGACGGTCCTTTAATCTTGAATACTTCTCATCGCGAGCAGTAAGTTTGGTCGCAAGTTGGTGTTTCTCATCTTCAAGTTCTTGAAGTCTCTCGCGATAATTCTTCTCAGCAGCTGCGAGAACGTGACAACAAATTAGAAGCATTATCAGGAAGAATATTAAAATGAAAAGTTAGCAAGAATTGAACAAGTTAACAACCTTCTCTTTCAGAAATCATGTCTCTAATTAAAGAAGCTTGTTCAACTTGGAGACTAACATCTACACCTAAGTCATTCCTGGCGTTGTCAAGAACCTTCACATCCCAAGCAAACTCGTCATCGCTATTAATAAGGAGACGAGATCGAACTTGAGTCTCCCTCGCAAGAAGATCTTCATTCTCGCGTATAAGTTTATCTCTGTCCATTTGAACGTCAAGGAGAGTTTTATGAAAGTTTGATAGGGTCTTGGATCCCTTTTTAATGGCAAGATCTTTCTCGTCAATAAGATCGTTATTCTTCAGTCTTAGTCTATCTATTTCTTTCTTTGAATCAAGATAAAAACGCCTATATTTATCAGTCAAGCCTAAATTGAATCTTTGTTCAATTTTTAAGAGATCAAATTTGGATCTAAGTTCATCTATGGAAAGAGATTTAATATTATCATCTGAGAAATTACTTAAGGAATTATTAAGACAGGTAAGAAGAGTATGATCATCTATAGGTTCAGGAAAAGTTTGAAAGAGTATAGCCTCGTCAGTAAGGCCATAAATATCTGTAAGGTAAAAGTGGCCGCTTGAATAAGTTGCGATAGAATAAAAAGAATCAAAAAAGAAGGGAAATTAATCATACCATATAATTGTTGGTTATCTTTATCAAGATTAGAGATCTTTTGCTTGTTAACCGAAGCTTCAGTCTCCAGCTGTTTATTCTTCTTGCGAAACTCAATAACTTCAAATTCTAATCTTTGTTTATCCTGGCGAAGTTTAGCAGCTTTTTCTTCAGAACTGGCACATCTTTTATCTAAATCAGAATCAACAGCAAAAGAAGCTCTTCCAACCTACGAAAGAAGAATATAAGTTGAGATCTAGCGATGAAGAAAATATATAAACAAGCTGAAAAAATGAAAACTTACCAAAGCACCAAGATAATTCAAGAGACTGGGAGTTAGCGATTTTGATATTCCTTGGATAGAATCATTATCCACCATAATAGGGGTATCGCAAACTTTAGCGAGAGCTTGGGATATTTTCTCAATAATTTCATCCTCGTCATTAGAAGTCATGCTATGGGAAATATCGCTAAAAATTCTAGACAAGTGAGTCATTGAAGAATCAGAAGAAAAAGAATTTTTTATTGAGGGAAAACCGCTAACATTAAAACCCTCGTCATTATTATCTTTATCAAGATCAACACTTGAATTTTCTGGAATTTTTTGAAGAGTTGAAGAAGAAGAAGGTTGGATTCTCCTTTTCTTCAAAGGAGGATCGCTAGAATCTTCACCACAAGGAGCAGAAGGTTTCCCTTTAGGAGGAATAATATCTTTATCTTGATCGCCAAATTCTCCATCATGATGGGTAATAGGCTTTCCTTTAGCAGAGGCAACAAATTTTCCTTTGCGATCAGTGGAAGATTTTCCCCTGGGTTTTGGTTCTAAGGGTTCTAGTTCTTCAATATCCTACAATCACAGATGAAGATAAGAAATAGGGGCAACAATATATTGTTAAAATTTACAAGGAAATATTTCTTACTTCATCCGTGAGAGATTTAAGAGCAAGAAAGCTGTTGGGTTTCCTATGAGTTTGATAGATGAGTTTCATCCTATCAATCTGAGACAGATCAAAATAGTTAGCGAGAATATAAAAAAGACAGTAAATGATAATAATATGAAAAGTTAAGAGAATATACTTCTTTAGTTCTTTCAGGCCATTTAAAGACCCAAGGTTGATATTCTGTGAGATTCGCAGGAAGTTCACGAGAACTAGATATATAAAGACCTTCAAGACACAATGGAAAGATGAACCACTTGTCATCGCTAGAATGGCGAGGACCTTGGTTAGTATGTGTATGAAAATCAATATCCAGCATAAGAGCTTTGTCATCGCTAGAGACCTTCTCTTTTTTCAAACGAACACCCCAGCAGGTGCTATCTCTCTTCATATGGACTATACTGTAATTTACAAAGAAGTTATCCACAGTGTAATCTGCAGAAACAATGGGGACATCTTTAAATAAAGGATTCTTTGGATATTCAGGGTAACGAGTTCCTTTATTAGCACCGCGAGAAGCATATTACAGTAGTAATCTGATACAATCTCCACCTAGTTGATATACTGCTCGCGAGAATCTTTCATCAGAAATTATTTGATAGAATAATGGGAGTTCTGGGTCATAAAGAGGAAGGGGAAGACCAGCTTCAAGTTGTCCTAGCGATACTATGATTTTTTTCGCGAGAACATTGATCATCTGTAAATAATTTTAGAGAAAGTTCAGATCCAGAATCATGATCTGGAATTAAAGACAAGTTAAAACCTTTGATTCTGAGTTTCTCGCGCATTTCATTGAAGGCCTTCAAGTTTTTAGCACCAGAAGTAACCATATTTGAGTATGGGAATGAAAGGAAAGGTTGAAAAGAAGAAAGAAATTACAGCAGTAGTAGAAGCGCAATTCGCGGAAGAACAGTAAGATTTGCAGAGAAGGAGCGGAGAATGAAGAAGAAAGTAAAAGAGAAAAAGATAAGAATGAGATGAGTATTTATAGTAGAAGAAATTTCTCGAAGAAGGTGATAGTAACTAATACCAAGAAAACACGTGGGTGGTCAAATCGCAGCGGTTAGAGGAGACGTGTCAAAAATTTATTTGAAGAAAAGATTCGTGAAGACAGCTGGCGAAGGACGGAGAAATCTGAAAAGATAAGCAATTATGGCATATTATATTCTCATATCTTATCTTCTTCGCAGAAAAGACATGAGAAGAGGCAAGATGTAGGACCAGAATATCGCCACAACGATATTCTCGCGATGGAAACGACACTTCTGAGAGAAGCCCAAACATTTCTACAATTATTAACAACACTTTGACGAGAACGTCGCGAGATTTCAACAACATTTGGCGAGTGTCATAAAAGAGTGATGTAACGGTTAACGAATAAAGATATATGAAGAATAAGTCTGCTTCACGATGATTATAAAGTTGGCGATGGTGAATACTAAAGTTATGACGATGAGATCGCAGAGTAGATCCGAATTAAGGGGAAATATTAGCTGTCTTCCACTATGTATTTTCCTATATAAAGGGTTCGACTAAATCCAGAAGAGGATGATGTACTTTTGAGAGCTGAGAGAATTTTGAGGAGAGAGAAACTCCAGAAAGAAAATTGTACTTCTGAGTTTTGATATTTCTTATAAATCTTCCTGAAAGTGAATTAATAAAAGTGTTGTTGTTCATCCACAATTATGACTTAATTTTCATAGATTCTTGACAAGGGTGTAGTGTGTGAAATCCTGCAACTACATATCTATCGGCCATGCCATAAAACTATATTTAGCTTCCCCTAATATATAACTTAAAGTCACCGCTTGGTTCGGTTAACACCAACGATGGAACTATATAACCTCTTGAATATTGACAACATAACAGTGCATAGGAAGATATTCTCCATGTATTTTCTGGTTAGGCACCATAGGTAAAATACTTCCTCTAGCAACGATGTTTCCCCTATATCCATTCCAAAAGTCATGTTTTGCTTTCTGCGGAAATATATGGCATATGAACATCATATAAAAAGAAGATGCTAGAATTAGAAAAATAGATTTACAAGAAAAAAAAATCAAAAAAAACGCACTCCATTAAATGTCATAGCCAGAGGTTCTGTCGTAGATGTGCACGACTTCTGGTAGAGTTCTACATAAGATTATGAGACTGCTTCTTAGATCCATCAGAAGGGTTTCTACGTGCAGGAGACTTCCGTAGAGAAGTAGTTGGTTGGGAATTACTAGTAGGGTTCTGTATAAGATTAAAAGAGTTAGTTACTTTTGAAAGTTACACATATTTCTGTTTTTCTAGGTTCTCTAATTTACACATGGATCGGTGATTCATATAATTGATATCATCTTTGTGTCTCATATATCCTTCGTAATTAATATGAACTAGATAGACTGTTTTATGTATATTCTACTTACAAATCAAACAACCCAAGCAACTAACTGTTAGAGCATTGCTCGGTTGAACTCGTATGCGTTGCTATCTCAAGCATGTTTGTCAATATTAGTGATCAAAACTATAAAGTCTTTGATTTTTAGTCTATTATAGCTAAGGTCTCGGACTAGGATAGAAAGTGTAGCTGAGCTCAAGAACTCCAGGGCGATCATCATACAAGATGAAGGACTACTCAAGAAACCAGTGGATCTTCATCGACTAAAAGGTATGTGGAGACTTGAACTTATCTATCACTCACAAGTCTATCTACTCTCTCTCCTATCTTGAGACAAAAGTCGTATTACTATATAGACTAAGAATATACACATATGATATTTCGAGCTAAGTATATCTCGCTTATCTATTTCTCAAAATATGTGTTGGTAAAGCTTTCGTTTAAGCCAAGTTCATCTTTACCAAGTGACGAAAGTCATGTTATGTTTCAATCATTTTGGAAATTACTCTGACGAAAAATAGTTTGTGAATAATAACTATATAATTCCCTCTGAGAATATTTCAATAATTGAAATAAGAGTTTAGACAATATAACCATTGGAGGATATAAGCATTGTTCTGGTAACACATATATGTATAAGTCCTTATTGCTTGAACCGAAGTTGGTGAACTTTGTTGATTAAGTGAAACCGGAGAAGTGCGTGAGCTTCAGTCCGCGAACTGGCAGAATTTCTCGATCGAGAATTTCATCCGGAGTTTTTGAACTCCATCCGGGAACTTAAGTCCGCTATCCCAGTCCTCGAAGTTGAGTATGTTATGTCTAAAAATGATGTTTTTGAACTTATCTTAATAAACTAAGGAATGTTATTGAAAACCTTAGCTTTATAGTTCATGAATCGATTCGAGTGAATCACATCCTTTTTGCTTCAATTGTGTCTTGTGTAGTACATAAAGATCTAAGCAATTGAACAACTCTCTAACTAGTTCATTTGAGTCATTTGGACTAGTTATGGTGAAGAAGAATATGGTTGATATCAAAGTTATCATTTGGATAACCATTTGGTTAACTAGTGTTGAACCAACTAATGTACAAGTTTGGGTACGGTTTTCACAAGCCTAGAAACGTTCAATACATGTGTGTATAACAAGCTATGTTTTTGATCTAACAGTTGATAAATATTAGCTTGTATCTAATCAGGTTTTCATCTAACGGTGAATATTGAATGCTTTTTTACTAAGCTAACATTGATTACAAACCCTGATTTGAAGACTATATAAGGGAAAACACTAGGAAATGGGAAACCTAATCCCCACACATTCTGTGTGATACTAGTTTGCTAAGCTAGAGTCGATTCTCCTTTAAGTTTTGTTGTTCTTTTTCTAAAACCAGGTTAACGACTTAAAGACTTCATTGGTATTGTGAAGCCAGACCGATTCTACTTTTATCTTAGTTGTGTGATATGATCTTGTTGTTTCTATCATACGAGTACAATTGTAATAATTGTCTTGATATTTATATCTCTGATAGGAAAGATATAAAAGTAGTCACAAACATTTTGTCTCATCGTTTGTGATTCCCCAATAATATTCTTCGCTGCGTCGATTAAGTTTATTATGAGGTGATTGATAAAACTGAGCTATTCTTCAGGAATATAAGTCTGGTTTTATCAATTGGTTCCTGTTCACCTTGATTTATCAAAAGACGGAACAAAAATCATAGGTTTATTCGTGGGAGACGAACTTATTTATCCTTGTAGACTTTTCTGTGTGAGACAGATTTTTTTATTAAAGTCTTCGACTTTGGGTCGTAGCAAATCTTGGTTATGGGTGAGATCAACTAAGGGAATCAAGTGCGCAGTATCCTACTGGGATCAGAGGCGTAGGAGCATAATTGTACCTTGGATCAGTGTGAGATTGGTTGGGGTTCAACTACAGTCCAGACCGAAGTTAGATTGGAGTAGGCTGGTTTATGTAGCGTCTTAATACAGTGTATGTTTAATCTGGACTAGGTCCTAGGGTTTTTCTGCATTTACGGTTTCCTCGTTAACAAAATTCTGGTGTCTGTGTTATTTCTTTTCCGCATTATATTTCGTTATATAATTGGAAAAATACAGGTTGTGCGTTGTTCAATCAATTAGAATATCCGATCTTATTGGTTGTTGATTTAAATTGATTGACACTTGGATATTGGTCTTTGGTACCATCCAAGTTATCTCTCTTTGATTAAGACTTGCAGGTTGTATTTGTTTGAGTAAATCAAATTGAGAGATTGAGATAATAACTCCTTGATATATTTTTATCTAGATTGAGTCTGACTGTCTAGTTGATTCTCTAGTAAAGTAACTCGGAGTTTGTCCATAAAAATTGCTAATCGAAATAATGGGCGTGGTTGTTAGACCCCCGTTTTTTCAATTGGTATCAGAGTAGGCAAACACGTTCAAGACCTTACAAGTATGTGTTTGTAGCGATCTGAATCTATGGACAGAGGTGCTATCTCAATTAACGTACCACCAGTCTTCGATGGCTCTAATTACTTATAGTGGAAAATTGCTATGCGGGCTTTTATTCAAGCACGTGATTTCAAATCATGGGTATATGTTGTTAATGGCTATGATGCTCCCGTTGAAGCAGTTGGAGGTGTAAACGTTCCAAAGAATATTGGTGAATACACTCCTGCCGAGATTCTTGCTGCAAAGCAAAACTCCGACGGTTTGAATGCGATCATACATGCCATTACCCCAAATCTTCAGCACCATGTGTCTAATTGCACTAAGTCGCAAGAAGATTGGGAAATCTTAGCAACCGTATTCGAAGGTAATTCCAGTAAAAAGGAAGCTATACTTCAAAATATTAATTCTGATTGGGAAAACCTTCGTATGGCAGATGAAGCAACATTTGATGAGTTTAATCACAAAGTGTCTGAAATTGTTAATGCATCTTTTGCATTGGGTAAGACTATTCCCGAAAATGAAATTGTGATGAAAATTCTCATATTGCTGCCATCTAGATATGATTCTAAGAAGCATGCCATCATTGAGGGAAATAACCTTGATACTCTCTCCAGAAATACGTTAGTTGGAAAGCTTAAGATCTTTGATCATGAACATTCATCCAAATCTAAGGATGTTGTGTTCAAAGTACTAAAAGACACTAAATTACTTGATAAAAGTAAAAACAAAGTGTATATCTCTAAAGATGATCACTCTGAGACAGATTCATCAGATGAAGATCTTGACAAATTAGTCTCGATGATCATAAGACAGTTTAGGGATCTTCTGTTGAAGAGAAGTAAACGGTTCTCCAGAGATAAGCCTAAGGCATCAGTAAAACCTCATAATCGTGTTCCTCCTAAAAACATGGATATTGATGAAATTGATGATGAGGATATGCCTCAGTGCTTTAAGTGTAAGGGTTTGGATCATTTTGCGAATGAGTGTCCAAATCGGAGAAAATACACTGGGAACAAAGGTATTGCTGTAACTCTTGATGAAATGTCTGACAATTATGACTCTAATGAAGATGAGAAATCAAGTGTTGCACTTCTTGGTGAAAATATTGATTTTGATAATTGTAGCAATACACATATCAATCTTGATATTCTTTCAGAAGATAATCCAACTATTCTGGAAGAGAAAGTTGACCAATTCTTTGGAAACTCGGCTTATAATATTTCAGGTCCCAATTTGTGCTTAACTGCTTGCACATTCCAGAAGCTTGATTTTTATCCAAGTCTGATGTGCTCATATTGTTCATTAAAGGGTCATGAACTCTCAAAGTGTTACAAGTTCAAAAACCAACAAAGGCATGTCAAAAAACTTCAAAGAAGATCAACTCATCTAGTAAGAAACCTTTAACTTGCTCAGAAGACCACTGAGGTATGTAAGATTTTATCTTCGTCTAAGAAGTTAGTTTCCAAGGATAAACTAAGACCATTAGAGAAGAAATTATGGTCAAATAGTTTTGGTAGACAAAGGTCTGTGAATTCCTCCCAAGAGGAAATTGGTGGACAAATTGTTGTTCACCACAGCGCAACTTGATTGTGTTGTTTTTAAAATCTTGTCTCATATGCATGATCAAAAGAGACAATAATTTTGTACCCCTCAGGCTTTAAGAAAAGTTTTTCTTCTTTCTTTTCTTAAGTTTTTTTTTGTCTACCAAACAAAAGAAAGGGTACTATCGACAATTCTACTCTTCATAGGGTTAATATTTGGTCGTTTACGAACCAGTTTAAAGGTTCCGAACCCTACATTCCCTTTCCTTAATATAACCTATTTTTATCTCAAGACTACTTGTTGATCTAATTGTGAAATCCTCTCACAAACCCATACGTTCATGGACGCTCCAAGAATGATGTCTTCAGATGGAAATGACGGTAATATGGTTGCTAAGCCATCAATCATGAAGGAAAAAGAACAATCTCCATTGCCTCCTACATTGAAAAGGAAAAAAAGGAATGTGGGGAAGCCAAGAGCCGTTCCTTCAAATTCTCAGAAGTTTTCTGATGTTCTTGAAGTGATGAAGGAGTTGCGTAAGGAGAATAAACAAATAAAGGCTTTTGTGTATAAGACTCATGAGATTCAGAAGGCCCTGGTTCGACAACATCAACCAAGAAGGTTTATTAATATAAACTCCTACCTTAATGAACCTTATGTTCCAATGGCTATTGACGACAAGGAGTTCGGGGACGATAAAGGATTATGCAAAGGTCTTATTGCCTAGTAAATATTCTATTTTTCTTGTCTTGTTTAGAAGAATAAATAGTGTTTTGGAATAGCCATTATTGTGGTTACACATAGCTATATCCAAAGTTTTCATCTTTTTTTTTTAGATTTATTGGTTTAAATTCTAAACTTGTTTGGAAGATTATTTTTGCAGTATTAATCTTTATGATTTTATATATTGCAATATTTTTATGGGATATGTGTGTTTACGTCCGTGAACTTGATTGTCCCATATTTTGTCAAAAGTAAAGTCGTTCGTGAATTGATATGCAAATATTGATAAAAGAATGAATAGACTTTTGACAAACACAAAAGTTAAGCCGATATTGTCAATTATTATGTCTATTGTATTTCATTGTGCAAATGGTGATGGAAATAGAATGAATCCTTTCTTATTCCACAGTATAAGGTTGATTCTCCGATCCAAAATCTTTGTGTAAATACTGTGTTGTTCCATGAAGTGTCTTATGTTGAGCACTAAAAACAAAAAAAGTTGATTGCTTTTGTGATTAGCTTAGTTGTTGTTCCGTAAGGTACTTTATGTTGAACATGATTAAACTAAATTAATCATCTTATGTGATTATTTAGTTAGCACTCCATAAGTTTTTTTATGTTTGAGCATCTCTTTGACTAGGTTGGTTTTTCATGATTAACTTAGTCATTGCTCCATAGATTTTCTTATGTCGAGTGTGACCAATTAAATTGATTACTTTTGTAATTAGTTTGGTTGAGTATTACAATTAGATTATTTGCGAGTTTCTTGTGATTAATCTAGTTGATTTCTTAAGTCTCCATAAGTTTACTTGTGTTGAGCATATTTAGTCAAATTAATCTTGGTTCGCTTTGGTTAATATGATTAAATATTTATTTTTGGATCCCAAATTCATACTTGTATGTGATTTGTTGGGTCTAAAGAAATCCTTATTTTCTTTTGAAATTAAGGCCGCTCTTGTTATTCCCTTGGGAATGACATTTTATGGGGGAGAGTTCTTTTGAACTTGTGCTTAATTGCCAAATCTTTGTGGGGACTGCGGCTGTGGAATATTAGAGGGGTTATCTTGCATCTTTATGAACTCCTTGATGAATGCATTTAGCTTCGGCTTTATGATTGCGTCTAAACAATATGATATACATTTACCTTTGGTCATGAAATGTCTCTTACGGAAATTTCATTAGGATCTCGTTCTTGTATCTTTGCCAATTTTATTGACAAAAAGGGGGAGAATTAATATGTATTTCACACTACATATACATGTGGTTTTCGGATCATTATGTAATGGGGAGTGGTTTCCATGTGAGATGGAGTATTGACTAAGGGGGAGTGAAGTATCACCATAGTATTGTTGTTAAAGTTGTGATGCAATCGGACTTTGATGTTGTGTAATGATACAATGATTGAGAACTCTTGTTTTCTCATTGTTATAGATATGGATTTTCAACAACGACGATGCTAAACTTACAACCTTTGGGATCATTGGATTACTTGGAAGTGATGAAGATTTCGAGTATTGTTGAATATTAGATGACACGTGGAATATGAGCTACAAAGTTTATTTATATATTTTTTGTATTCCATATGTATTAATAGTTTTGCCACTAAAATTGACAAAGGGGGAGACTGTTAGAGCATTGCTCAGTCGAACTCGCATGCGTTGCTATCTCAAGCATGATTGTCAATATTAGTGATCAAAACTATAAAGTCTTTGATTTCTAGTCTACTAAAGCTAAGGTCTTGGACTAGGATAGAAAGTGTAGTTGATCTCAAGAACTCCATGGAGGTCATCATACAAGACAAAGGACTACTCAAGGAACCAGTCGATCTTCATCGACTAAAAGATATGGGGAGGTTTGAACTTATCTATCACTCAAAAGTCTATCTACTCTATCTCCTATCTTGATACAAAAGTCGTATTACTATATAGACTAAGAATGTACACATATGATATTTCGAGCTGAGTATATCTCGCTTATTTATTTCTCGACATATGTGTTAGTAAAGCTTTCGCTTTAGCCAAGTTCATCTTTACCTAGTGACGAAAGTCATGTTATGTTTTAATCATTTTGGAAATTGCTCTGACAAAAAATAGTTTGTGAATAACAACTATATAACGCCCTCTGATAATGTTTCAATGATTGATATGAGAGTTTATACAATATAACCATTAGAGGATATAAGCATTGTTTTGGTAACACATATATGTATAAGTCCTTATTGCTTGAACCAAAATTTGCGAACTTTGTTGATCAAGTGAAACCGGAGAAATTCGTGAGCTTCAGTCCGCGAACTCAGTCCATGAACTGGCAGAAGTTCTCGACTGAGAATTTCTGCTGGAGTTTGTGAACTCCATCCGGGAACTTAAGTCCGCGAACCCCGTCCGCGAACTTGAGTAGGTTATGTCTAAAAACGATATTTGTGAACTTATCTTAATAAACTAAGGAATGCTATTGCAAACCGTGGCTTTATAGTTCATGAATCGATTCTAGTGAATCACATCATTTTTGCTTCAATTGTGTCTTATGTAGTACATAAAGATCTAAGAAATTGAACAACTATCTAACTAGTTCATTTGAGTCATTTGGACTAGTTATAGTGAAGAAGAATATGTTTGATATGAAAGTTATCATTTGGCTAACCATTTGGTTAACTAGTGTTGAACCAACTAATGTACAAGTTTGGGTACGGTTTTCACAAGCCTAAAAACGTGCAATAAATGTGTGTATAACAAGATATGTTTTCGATCTAACGGTTGATAAATATTAGCTTGTAGCTGATCAGGTTTTCATCTAATGGTGAATATTGAATGCTTTATTACTAAGATAACATTGATTGCAAACCCTTATTTGAAGACTATATAAGGGAGAACTCTAGCAACTGGGAAACCTAATCCCCACACATTTTGTGTGATACTAGTTTGCTAAGCTAGAGTCGATTCTCCTTTAACCCTTTGGTCTTCTTCTTCTAAAACCAGGTTAACGGCTTAAAGACTCCATTGGGATTGTGAAGCCAGGCTGATACTACTATTATCATAGTTGTGTGATCTAATCTTGTTGTTTCTATCATACGAGTGTAATTATAATAATTGGCTTGAGATTTCTATCTCCGATAGGAAAGATATAAAAGTAGTCACAAATACTTCGTCTCATCATTTGTGATTCCTCAATAATCTTCTTCGCTGCGTCGATTAAGTTCATTATGAGGTGATTGATAAAACTAAGCTGTTCTTCGGGAATATAAGTCTAGTTTTATCAATTGGTTCATGTTCACCTTGATTTATCAAAATATGGAACAAAACTCATAGGTTTATTCGTGGGAGACGAATTTATCTATCCTTGTAGACTTTTCTGTGTGAGACAGATTTGTTTATTAAAGTCTTCGACTTTGGGTCGTAGAAACTCTTTGTTATGGGTGAGATCAACTAAGGGAATCAAGTGCGTAGTATCCTACTGGGATAAGAGGTGTAGGAGCATAACTGTACCTTGGATCAGTGTGAGATTGGTCGGGGTTCAACTACAATCCAGACCGAAGTTAGCTTGGAGTAGGCTAGTGTGTGTAGCGGCTTAATACAATGTATGTTTAATCTGGACTAGGTCCCGGGGTTTTTATGCATTTGTGGTTTCCTCGTTAACAAAATTCTGGTGTCTGTGTTATTTCTTTTCCACATTATATTTTGTTATATAATTTAAATAATGCAGGTTGTGCATTGTTCAATCAATTAGAATATCCGACCTTATTGGTTGTTGATTTAAATTGATTGACACTTGGATATTGGTCTTTGGTACCATCCAAGTTATCTCTCTTTGATTAAGACTCGCAGATTGTATTTGCTTGAGTAAATCAAATTGAGAGATTGAGATAATAACTCCTTAAGATATTTTTATCTAGATTGAGTCTAACTGTCTAGTTGATTCTCTAGTAAAGTAACTTAGAGTTTGTCCATACAGATTGCTAATCGAAATATTGGGTGTGGTTGTTAGACCCCCGTTTTTTCACTAACCTTCTTAGTAGGCTCGGTAAACTGAACACCATACTTTGGACAAGGAATCGATTTTCCAAGAGTTTGTCCTAATGTTTTCATACCAGCAAATCGTACGGGTAGACGGAAATTCGATTTTATTACTTCCGCAGAAAATCTCTACCTCTAGCAAGGACGTTTTCCTTAGACATCTAGTCAAAAAGGTAGCACCTTCTACCTTACGGAAATATATGGCATATGAACATCTTCAAGCGAAAACTTCAAAACAAATTGAGATTTAGAATGCATGTAAAAATAAAACAGATACCGGACAATCTTCTTTAGTTGTCGTGATCTTAAATTGGCTCCGACTAGGTGGAGTTTTTGATGTCACATTCAGAGTATGTTTCCCCGAATTTTGTTGACTTACCTACAGCAGTAGAGTAATATGGATGGGAAACAAATATGCCAAATTTCACCATGAATGCGAAGACACAGATGAATTGAATAGGTAACAAAATATACAAGGTTATCCAAAATACACCCTAGCATCTGTGATTCATATAGTAGTTGATAGCATATTTGAGACTCATATAGTCTTAAGATCATGTAATTGGTTTAAAACACATACCTTCAGAACTTTTTCAGATATTACAATAAGAGATTGGCTTCTGTTGAGTAGAGCCGTTGATTTCACAGCCTCGAAATATTTTAGTTGACTTACCTGCATCAGAAAATTGAAATGAAAGTTGTACCTTCTTTTTGCAGTGAAACCATTTAAGAACAATGCACAACTAACTCATAATCAAATAGATAACCACATATCTCGGTCTATAGATAACCATATATATATATATATATATATAACTGGTTTGTGTAAAATCATATCCAATGAGTTAATAAAGCAAACAAGCCAGACAACCAACCTTTTGATCCAAGATGGTTTGATTTAATGGCCAACAAATTTCAGCATCACCAACATCTTTTAAAGTTTTTATCCCAGATTTGCCAAAGGGTAATTTGATGGTTTCATTTAGTACTTCACTAACCCGGACAATGTAGCATGTAACTGAACCAACCATTCCTGAGTTCAATTTAAAGAATTCCTTCTTTGTATAGTAAGCTATATCAATGGCAACAATGTTGTCCTTTTCTCCAGACCAAAGTTTGCATCCTATGACCTGCAGAAACACATGGCGCATGAGAGATAGTAAATGGAAGATTAAAAAATTAAATGCGTTGGAAAACCATACATCAATCGTTTTTTTTCTTTCAGATAGCACATTCTAAGATTCCCCCGTGGATGGAGGAGGCGGAGACTTCTTTTTTTTATAGTAAAGATGCCGGGGATTCAGTAGAAACGGTCGGCGTTTTAGTACAAGGAGAGTCCCGTTTCACGGACCCTTTCATGCTTTCAGATGTCTTCTGCGAACCAGATTTCCCATGTTTTTTTTTGGAAGTTTCTTAACTGATTCTGGACCCGTCTTATTCTTAGATCAATTGGAGGCATTGCTAGGTCCTGCATCCTGTGACTGTAGTTGAACACATTGTTAGAAAAAATCAGATACTGTCTGCCAATTTTTTAATAAAGTTACACAATCTAATTAAAACTCAGTTCACTTACTTCTCCTCCAGACTTGCTGATATTGTTTCCAAAAATGTTCGCGATGTCAATTCCTAGAGATATTAAGTTATATGTTAATCTCTGATATGCATTTTTAGTATATAATAATTCTTTTTCCTTAGCTTTTAGCTCTTCACGAAGTTCATCATTCTCTTTCGAGGCTTGTATTGGTTTTCTTCTATTTCGAAAGTAAAGGGTTGCCGTCACTCCAAAGCCAGCCCCCTTGACACGTCCACCCTTATTCGGGCCGATCACAATTATTAGGGCATCCTGGTTATGACCAACCGTTCGAGTTCCCTCTCGAATCATCTTCCGCGTCTCTTTTTGTTCAAATAATGTGTTAAATTTTGATTTAAACCTTGCACACTTACTTTGGTTAAAAACATGAGGACTGTAAAGTTTCTGTTTTCTCACAATTTCATATGTCTTATCCCTGACATAATCGTCTGGTACAGTCTCGTGTTTGTCTTCACGTGCTTTTGCCCACATGAAGCACCGATCTTCAAGATCTTCTTCGGAAATATCTCCCCTTTGGATCTAGTAGTTACCATAAACAAGTATGGATTTACATCCGCACATATATTAACTGTGTAAAACATAAAACTAATTCCAAAGCATCTAATATGAAAAAATTACAGATTGGTGTAAGAGGACACATCCCTATACCGTTATAAGTTTCTGCGTATATGAGACACGCAACACGACATACAAAACAGAAGTATCTGATATGGGGTACTCTAAAGTTTTCAGGAATACTTCGTTAAAATATGCAAAGTTTTCTCTGATGTCTTTCTGATAGAATTGAAGAGGTAAGCATATCTTTAGCTATCATGTTTTGATGCACTTTTATTTGTGTTTGTGTATATGTTCTTGACGGAAATTATAACTATTAATTTTCTTGTATATATATATATATGGAACAATGTCGGTAGTAAGTCTAAAATTGGGGTAGTTATGTTCGAAGTGAATCGTGTGAATCAGACTTTTTGCAGGGTTGGACTGCTTTCTAATAGTTATAAAAGCTTATGAATTACACAAATTTTATTTCCATTGTTGATATTTACATATATAGTGATAGGGAAGTGAGTAAGTTTAAAATGAAAAACCCATTTGGAGGAGAAATCAAGTAATTAGGTGTATTTTGAACTGGAGTTTTGACTGGATTTAGGATAGCATAAAAAACTTTGGTTCAAATTTAAGTTAGCAGTTTGGATTTTCCTGTTAACTAGGGAATGAATGTATGGATTGTTGAAAATAATTGATTCTTAAATCATGGTGGGGTTTTGTATGCAGATAGGTTTTAGGCTTTTAGAAATGTTGGATGAGTGAATATTATGAGTTTGGATTTGGCTATACTGATTGTTGAATTAATATTCTGTCATGCTAGGATTAGTAGTAATAGTAATAGGCTTGCACATAGATTTTTTTTTGTAATTGGGCCTAGAATAGGCTTTGAATTAATCTTAATACCATCTTAAACAACATTTTATATACCCTATTGATTCACTAATTCAATCATTTGGAATTTTAGAATCATTCACCAAGAACATTGCTTGTTTATACATGTAATGTATTCAATCTATTACTATTGAAATCAAAAGAGCAAGAAAAACTGACAAATTTCTTCAAACCCTTCAAACATACATCCATCACAAGTTTAATTACATCTAAAGAAGGGCAAACAAAACAGAATACCACTTCTAAACACCCGACAGGCTACTAGTGCCATTACAACTTTCTTTTTACAACCAAAATTCAAAGCCGCAACATTACTAATCTACCTGACATAAAAGTTTTACCCATCATAAACACTGAAACTCTCCCAGATGCTATCCAAATAATCCACCTGCTTCAAACTGAACCCCAAAATCACCTAACATCTTCTTCATCATCACCATATATCAAACAAAAAAAAAAAACTACCACCAAATGTCTGAAATCGAAACCCCATGCTCCATACACTTCTTCAGCAACATAAAGTACCATCAATATCCCCATAAGTTTCACGAAGATGCACAAGAGAAATAGTAATCAAAATATTACATTACTCTAGATCTAAGGGATTTGACAGTACCTATAAGGCAATCAACAAGAATCGCTATCAGTGTTATTGTTGTAGTTTAACTCATCCTCTTCATAGTAGGCACTAGCATTCTCTGCAATTATCTATTTTCTTAATATCTATTTTTGTATAATAATCTGTTTATCCCCCTTCCTTGTTTAAATAATGGTAGTAGCTTAGCCATAAATGGTCTTTTATGGAGCTTGGTCAAGTGTTTGTCTCTTGGCTATTAACGACTTTTCAATGCCATGCGCACCCTCTTCAAAGCTATCATTACTATGCTAAACCCTATTTCCAAAGCCTAAATCTAGTCGCTTAATTCATTAGCTTTTACTCCAATTAAGAGGTGCATTGTTAAGTCAACCATTTGGTTTTATGCATTCATAGAAGGCACATTTATCAGATGATTTATTTATATCCATTCAGTTGCAGGTTAACTTGGAATCTTAGACTAGTTTTTGTTGTTGTATTCTTGTTTGCTGTGCTGAATCCATTAAAACACTTGCACAAGCACCAAAATATTTTAATGGATTCAGCGGCAAACAAGAATACAACAACAAAATCAAGTCCAAGCATTAGTACTAGTGTTTGGGATTAAAGGGGTGAAAGAGTAATAAAGGAGGAGGAAATGGAAATATAGGTTTGGGGTAAAAGGGATGAATGAGTTGAAGAGCATGAGGAGGAAGAGGAAGAGTTTCTTCTTTGGGAGTTGCGGAGCATCAGATGATTCATATATAGATTGTAACTATCCTTTGGTCCTTATAAAGTAGCAGAAACAGGTTAGTGTTAATAAACATTAATCTTAAAAAACTATAGATGGGCAGCTTGGTGGATTGATTCGTCTTGTTACCTACCTCCTTCGAGAAGAGAACATGCGTTCGAATGTGGTCAGAAGTGTTTTTTTTTTTTTGAAAGTCAGTTAATGACTGTTAGGCTGAGCCCTGTGCTGTCGCAGTTACATCCCATTTCGTGTACCCAGTAATAATAAAATTGGCGTGTCTATAAAACGCCCACTATGGAAACACATACTAGAGTGTCTAATAAAACCAACTTTTTAACCATGCATATAAAAGGCGTGTCTATAAAATGCACTCTATGGACGTGTCCAATAAAATGAACTTTTTAGCCACACAATAAAACTGGCGTGTCTATAAAACGCCCACTATGGACACACATACTAGCGTGTCTAATAAAACCAACTTTATAACCACGCATATAAACCGGCGTGTCTATAAAACACCCACTATGGACACGCATACTAGCGTGTCTAATAAAACCAACTTTATAACCACGCATATAAACCGGCATGTCTATCAATCGTACACTATGGACACGCATTCTAGCGTGTCTAATAAAACCAACTTTTTAACCACGCCTCAAGTGGCGTGACTATTTTTATGGACACACCACAACTGGTTAATGTGGCCATAGACTGGTTTATAAACACGCCCAATCAAAAATTAAAATTCAACGTGACTAAACAGTTGATATTTCGACACGCTACTAGCCCTGGCATGGCTGAAAGCACTTAGGCTGTGTTTGATAGTAGGGAATTAATTCCATAGAATTAGGGTAATTTCCATGGAAACTCATTTCCTGGAATTTTGAATTCCGCTGTTTGTTGTCACATAGCTACTCCATGGAAAAAAATCATTCCATCATTTGACTACTAAACCAGCCTGTATAAAGACAAAACATATTCATCAAAACCTGAATAATATAAGTCAAACTAAAAAAATATGATCAAATTAACACTAATTTTGCTACATCAGATAAACAATTTTATTGAGGCATTTTTACAAACAACATGTATACTGATCAAACATAAAATAAAAACCACAGACAAGGATGGTACAAAACAAACTAGCAGAAACCGATCATACATACAGTCATGTGGACTCTACAAACTAAGAAGAAAGTATACAAAAGTCATACTTGGCAGTCTCCTCCTCGTCTCTTTGATGTTTTCTCTCAACACTCAATAGATATTGGGATACAATATTCTGGGATGATATCAAATCTCCAAAAGAAATTTTATTTTATAACCTTTCCATTTTAAGATTTCCTTGATTTTCTTTCTTTCCCTGCAATATTTTCCGAGGGGGGTGGGGGAATAAAAATGGAGCCCTTTTCGTGGAAAGAGGTCACGTGAGGAATTGATTCCCGGAACTAGTTATCGCACCAAATGACGGAATATGAAGTAATTCCGTGGAAAAGAGGTTAATTCCATGGAATTAGCCGCTATCAAACACAGCCTTATATTAACACGCCCATAGAACATGGCGTGACAAGGGAATTTATATCTGGCATGGATAAAGTCCACTTTTGTACTAGTGATATAGGCCTCTTAAGATCCTAAATTCAATAAGAGCGGAAGATAAGGATAACATGTCTACGATTTCCACAATTTACGCTGACAAAGCAATGATCATGAAAACCGAATGGGATGGTAGATTAACTATGCAACAATATGAATGGTTAGCAGAAAAACTTAACAACGCCATGCAAACAAAAGTTGGTCCGGGAGAGAAAGTGACTCATATTTTATTGCGCACCTAAGGATGGTGGATTTGGATCAGTGTTTTTACCAGGTTATGTTCATAGATTGCACCTACAAGACAAACAGGTATAACATGCCGATGTTGAATGTGGTCAGTCATACTTTGGATAAACAATCATTCACTGTGGCATGGTGCTTTATGGAAAAAGAAGAAATAGAGGATTATGTTTGGGCGTTGCAGCAAGTGAGGTTGATTTACCGTGGCAAAGAGACACTGCAGGTTATATTTACGGATATGGATTTTGTAGTTATGAGTGTCGTCCGTCATGTTTTTCCACTAGCTCAACATTTTCTATGTACGTGACACATCCAAACCAATATTTTTTATAATTGCAAGAATCAAATCCAAAAGATCCATACTAAAAAGGGTAATCACCGTTCGAAGAAGGAAGACGAGCGTCTAAGTCAACTTTCCAAAAAGGAGCGAGCGGAAGAGAAAATAAAAAGTACGATGAAGAGGAGGATCTATGGAAATAATTTTTGAAATATTGGGACCATTTGGCTCATTCGAAGACCGAGGTTAAGTATTATTCTAACTTGCAGAAGTTTATTGTTGATTGGAGCACGGATCATAATAAGGGTATTGCATGAATACATGGTTGAATCTTTGGAAGGATAAGTTTGTTTATGTATGGACCAATAGATACATGCACTTCAAAAATGTATCTACAAGTATTGCAGAGTAGTCTCATGGACGTTTGAAAAACATTCTGGGAGAGAATAATAGTGGGGTAATTACGATACATGAAGCTATTCACGAGCACGCAGAGAATGATCTAAGAAAAATAGTGTCCCAGATGGAGATAAGTAAATACCGTTTTCTGATGTAGTACATTGAAGACAAAGATTTGTTATGGGGGTGTAGATGGTGGATTTTCTATGAAGGCTAAAATCGTAAACCCATAATTATACGAACCTCTGATCCAGCAATCGGGCATGAGTACTGAGACACGGGTCTCTCATCGAATCCTTTGATTAAGAATAATTTCTCTCAGAGTACATGTAGATATGTGGTCTCACGGATAGACAACAGCATGTCTCATGAATACTGAACACTTCAGTAATTATTTCTATATAGTATCACGAGATGGACGGCTCCTAGACAGCTTGCTCTGCTAGTATAGAGCGATAACATCTTCAGGATACGAACAACGAGTTTACCCTAACTATATAAAGGATATGAAGCTCCAGCAATCTCATATCGGAATAATTAATGCTCCTAGACATCTTGCTCTGCTAGTATAGAGCCATAAGTTAATTATTCTTAAATTCTTGGATTCATCCACAGAATTTCCAAAAATATTCAAATATTTTCCCAGATATTTCATTACTGCAAACCATGGTTCTTCCCAGCAGAAATCCATGGGTTAGTAATAAATATTCAACACACGTGCGTCTGAGCCACCTCTGAGTAAGCCCCGATTTAAATGGTGAAAGTGTACTTAACGACGATGCACTAACAATTACCGCATGAACGAGTATTTCAAAATACGACGAGATGATGAACCTATGCAAAATAGGAAAGAAAATAATAAATAATTAAAAATTGACCAAGGCGCTGGGAGCATGGGCCTACTGACCGGCCGACCATGCCGTGGTCAATCCCACGCCAGTTTCGTATTTTTATCATATTTTTTGTTATTTTCCTTGTGTTCATGAACATTCTTTCATTTGAACAAATATCCTTCGTTTTGAGGAAACTCCTCAGTTTCATGGTGTTTCTTTCACACCAAAGAAATAATATAAAATTAGGGAAAAATATTGTGGAGTGTGACCATTGGCCAACCGGCCATGCCTTGGTCCCATCCGGCCCCACACCTCATGATTCCTCATTATTTTATTATTATTTCCCTAATTTCATAAAAATTCCTTAATCTCATGATATTTCCTTGGTCCCATGAAAAATAATATAAAATTAGGAAAACTCGTGTGCACGAGCCATAGCCGGTCGGCCAAACCCTAGATGGCCTCACACGTCCCTTTTTATTATTATTATATTTTTCATGTTTTCATAATCCCATGAAATTCCTTGATTTCATGATATTTCCTTCAAATTATGAAATTTCCTTTAAATTGTGAAATAATACATAAAATTAGGGAAAACGCACGTGACCGGGCCCTGGCCAGCTTACCATGCTCCAAGCCGGTCCCACATGCCCACACGTCCCTTATTTTATTATTATTATTTTTTTATGTTTCCCTCATCTCATGGAAACTCCTTGATTTGAACAAAACTCTTTAATTTTAGCAAAACTCCTTGATTTTATCATATTTCCCTAAAATCATGAAAATATTATGAAAATTTTGGAAAAAACGTGTGGGATTGGCCCCTTGACTGGACGGCCATGCCTTGGACATGGATGGTCCCACACTTCATAATTATTTCACTTTTTTATTATTTTTCCTTCATCTCATGAAGTTTTGACAGTTTTATCAAAAAACCCTGGTTTCTTCATATTTTCTAAAATGATTGCTCAAACGCACATCTGAAAATATCAAAATTCTCAGAACTGGGATACGAACACTTTGGGGACATGAGCATGTTACCTTGACCGACCAAGGTTGTCTCTTTGGCTCTCAATTAGCCGGTCTTACATATGTTCACAATTTGACCTAATTTTCGCAATTGCACGTATTAGGTCCGAAACTCTTCCAAACGACTTGGAACTTCATGGAACGATCAACACTTGATCCCGTGATAACACAGGTCCGGTTTCATGACCCCTTGGTTGGTCCTCCACTTCTTCATAATTAATTAGGTTTTATCACCTAATAATGAACCCAGCAGTAATTCGAATAAATGATTAAACCAGCATTTAATCATTCTTTCATCAACAAGTCATCAAATCTTCAAGAGGTCTTGATGTTTTCTCACGTGAGTATATGGGTGTTACATGATTGACCCACGGTCTCATGAAACCAATCCTTCCTTGGTTCCATGGTTCAATTCATAACAAACCATGAAGTGGTCATCAACTGATCAAATTAGAGTTTCTGAGTCCAAGGATTATAATTCCAGATTCAAACACTAATAAATTTATGACGATCTCATGATCAATATTCTTATTAATTATACTTGGTTCAACTACCAATATTTTAATTAATATTTTTTTTGGTCACGCTGCCAATAATTCATCAGATGAGCAACACTTGCTCAGATAAGAAATACTTGCTCAAATCAGAGAATATTGGTTCAACTATCAATATTCAGCAAATCATCGAATGAGAAATACTTGATCGCCTCAACTATCAATGTGAGTATCATTCCCACGTTCAATCCATGAGTTTCAATATATTTTTACAAAATCATATTCAACTCAGTAAATACATGGACTCATCGTCCCATGATATCAAGAAGTTAGCAACTGACTAAACTAACCACGAGACCTCAATCGTGTCACTTGGGGAGATATAAACTAGGTTTTTGGTCTGGCGGTCCACGGCATGTGTGTTCAAACACACGATGGAATGTGAGCAAGTCGTGCAATCAGTTGAAGGAGTTAACAAAGAAGTGGGTGGAAAATCAACCAAGTCTCCGCACGATGAACAACTGGTTTCAAGCACTATTTCCATCTCTCCACTCTTTGATTCCATCAACTGTCACACTTCATGGGATCATGGTGTCTATAATTTCAGCAATATAAATAAGTCTCTAAATCATGATTAAACAACGACGAGAATCTCACGTCTCATTGACATCACGAGATCATCAACTCATCAATTGAGCAATTACTCTCAACTGAGCAATTTCAATCATTTAGAACTTATCATATTCAGAATTCACAACACACCTACCATCTTTGATTACCATTGATTCCACACATTTCTCAGCTTCCCTCTTACAGATCGACCCATCCTCTCTTGTGATCGAATTTACTCTGGAACGACCATTGTCTTGGTTTAGTCCGGAGTACTACAGATTGATCTCTCGAATTCAAAGCACTCCCTTCTTGCAGTGCATCTGTATGAGGTTGAACATTTCACTCGGTTCAAGGAGTCTCCTCCGTACGTTCATATCCTAAATTCCATAAAAACCAGCAAATTGTTTTTCCCCATCTACAGTGGGTAGCACATCAAGTATCATGGTGGAAAATAATCCATATGATGGAAGAACTTATAAAGTTTAGAGCCAATGCGGCCGCTGGAAAGGTGATGAAATGTTATTGTACAACCGAGACATGGCTCGGCCTCTCGTGTAAACATAAACTTGGTGGGTAAAAATATATCATTCCTCTTGGAGATATCGATCCATTTTGGCAGCAACTTTCATTCATCCCAAATCTAACAGGAGACGTTGAGAAAAAATTCGGAGAATTGGATATTGGCTAGTACATCAACGAAAAATACCGAAAAATGAATTATGATGGAAGAAAAATATTGGTTTCTAACTTGCGGCCGACGTCTCGTAAGATCTTGGGGGTACAAGAAGAGCTAATAAAACAAAAACCACCAGGGCGTCCGGTAACTAAAATGCCATTTAGAGAAATAATGAATGAAGACAAGAGTTTCACAAGAGACCCGTGTCGCCATGAGTATGTCCAGGAAGAATATAATGAGTATGAAAACTCTTTCATTCCCAAGAAAAGGGGTGGGCCAAAAAATAAAGTAGTCACCCAAAGTCATATACAAGTGAAAGAAAAGGAGGATATGGATGTTGTTGAGCATACGGTCAGTGCCCAGTAAATCCAAACTAGCGGAATGGTGATGATACGAGGAATAAAGGGTAATCCGCGCACCACTAGAGATTCCCAAGGAAGACCACGTCATGTTGCTTACACTTTGTATAAATAGTATACCGATCAACTTCCTTATGTCATCTTGTATCATCTTATATCCACTGACGACGTTAACGGCGATGGAAATTGTGGTTACCATGTTGCAACGGAACAATTAGGGAATTTTGATGAAGCGGAAAAACTAAAACTCACCTAGATCGAATATGCAAGAAAAAAAATGGCCGCTAAACTCATTGAGGACATGAAACTCTTTCTAACAATGATCATGGAAGGAGATCCAAAGGATGGAGAAATGATGTTCAAGGAGTTGGTTTGCAACGTGAAATGGCGAAAGGGGTCGAAGACGGCCAGTTATAATTTTTGGAGGAAAATGCCTTTTAGTTCCCAACTTTTAGCCGACACATTCACTTGTGTTGTTCATGTATTCAGCAAAGGGTTCCCCAGAGGCTCTTGTACGTATGTACCCTCAAGAACTATGTGTGAGCCGGCGCTAAAGAAAAGAATAATCATAATGACACATTTCAACATGAACCATTACATAGGTTTAAAGATAACTGGGGAATATCCTTTTCCACGGGTGGGCTATGGTGACTGGGGAGAGTTCACTAAGGAGTGGACAAAAAAGTATGAGTATGGCATGAACTTGTGGAATGCTTTGGACCCAATTCTGGATTACGTTGACATGGGTGAATAATTGTGAGAGGAGTTGTTTATTTTGAGATTTGTATTTTGAAGCATAATTATGGGATATGGTAGTATCTGGAACATGGATATTTATATTTTGAAGAATGCTTAATGAATACAATGTGTTTTATCTTTCGGCACAATTTTTTTCCAGTTGTGTTGTCTAAATTTTTTTTTTTTAATAAGAGTCGTTACAAAAAAGCAACTCAGCCGTAACGACTCTAACCTGCCAATAAATTATCACTTAGAGTCGTTACTGTATATAACCATACACCCTTATGACTCTAAAGGATTTTTAATTCTTGATCTCCTGGATGTTTTTTTTTATCTTTGGGGGTCGTTATTGTGCTATACGTAAAGAATAACATTGTAAGTTATATTTTGAAAAAATTAGGGTTGTTATTATACATATTAACAAAAAGACGACTCTAAAAGTGTTTACTAGGATGTCTCCTGGATGTTTAGACACTTCAGGTAGTTATTTGTTAATTATTTTTCTATAACGACTCTTAGCCACCTTTTTTTTCTTCATTAGAAGTCGTTATTATCCTGACCTATTACGTTAACGACCCTAAAGTACAATATTTGGTGGTCTCCTGGATGTTTTTTGTAATATGGGTCGTTATTATGCATATGCATATCATTGACGACCCTTCAATTGCATATTCAATTATCCCCTGAAGGTTTTAGACAATTTTCGTCGTTACTGTTTTAATCATATTGCGTAACGACTCTAAACTAGAATATCTTCAACGACCCTTTCTAGACACACTTTTTCCAAGAAAATAATCGTTGGGATATTTTATATATAAAGCTTCCATCATCCCTCGGAAAATTCAACCAAAAATAATTAAGGTTAGTCATTTTTGCAATGGCAAGTCCATCATCAACTAGTAATTCAATTGAAAACATACTTAGAAGATGCAAGCGACCAACCAAATCAATATTGGAAATAGAAGAAGAGATACACAAAAAAAGCATGCAACCTACTAAAAAACCATTCACTCCATCATCATATCATACGAAGGAAGAAGAAGAGATGAGTGAGGCCAAAGAACGAGGCGAAGAACAATCCAATCTCCGGGAAGTATTCAACCAAGTCGAGGAAGAGACCGAATGGGTTAAAAATTATTACATCGTCAAAGATATTCCCGAAGAACATCAACATGAGAGTATATTTTGGAGTCAAGTTGGTTGGAGTCATTTCGTTAATTACAACATAAAACTACGCTATGATTATGAACCATCCCACATTCATGATAGGACGATTCAAGTTATGAAATTTATTACCAAGTACTGCGAGTTTCTCGCGAGGCACAAATAGGATAGGCGTGTGTCCTAGGATGCATATACCAAATGGAGAGGAGCGTCGTTTTATCACATTGAAGCCGTAATGATAATTCAATATCGTACCAGGAAAATGAATAACATGTAATTTGTTGAGTAAGATTTATGTCACACTTGATGTATCGTAGTTTCAACTAAATGGAGTTTACATTTATTCTAAATAAATGTAATTTATTTTTATTCTGAATAAGGATCGTTATCCGCCTAGAAGTATCAAATTGACGACTCCACAGTCGTCAATATGTTTATTTCTACCCTAATAACCCTTGTTGTGTGTTTCGAAAATTCTGACCGTTGGGGTTTCCTTCTATAAAATACAACCCCCTCCTCTTGATAAAATGACCCAAAATATTCCATTTTCTACCAAAATACTTAAACTTTTATTGGCAATGGCAGAATGGGAACCATATGAAGATTTGTGTCTTGTTAAATCGTTTGCTAATACGTTTCGTGAATTTCCGAATAAAATCTATTCCATGTTTTGGAAGAGAGTTAAAGAGTTATTTAACGGGCAAACCGAGAATCCCAATAGCCGCTAGTGGAGAGACTTGGCTTTTCGATTCAACTACATGAAAAGTTCAATGCGAGAGTATGTTAAAGTTAGGAATATGGTGTACGAACATCATCCACGAGATCCTCTTAGGGAAAAAGTAAGTAATTTGATAATATTCATCGTTAAAAGTTAGCATCGCTAAAAGTTCGCATACTAAAGTTTAAGAATTCATTGAATTTCAGCTGGAACATTTCAATGGGCTATGGAGAATTCGTAACGGGGAAACTAATTTCATTCACCACAAATAATATACCACGTTGTACCGACGTGCTAGGAGGTTCATCGACGAACATTTGATGTGTCAAATTCTAGAATACCCATATTAACTCTTATGTAATACGAGATTGATGTAATGTTATTTTCTTAATGAAATCAAAGTCCATTCTCATTCCAATTTAAAGTTTCAAAACTGGGTCATCCACTTATAGAATATACCTAATAACGACTTTATCCACCAGATTAACGAATGACGATTCTCCCTTAAAGGGTCGTTATTTTAATAAGAATAATATTCATGACTCTAAGAGGGCATTTTCTTGTTGATTTCCTGGATGTTTTGGTTCCAATAGTCGTTACTCAGCTATATGATAAACCTAACGACTCTACAATAGAAAATTTGGTTCTCTCTTGGATGTTTTGTAACTTAGGGTCGTCATTAGTTTCCATATAAACAACAACGACTCTATATACCTAAAAATGGTATTTTATGGATTTAATACATAGATAGGGTCATTACTCTGCTATATGATCAACCTAACGACTCTACAACAGAAAATTTAGTTCATCTCCTGGATGTTTTTGTAACTTAGGGTCGTCATTGGTTTCCATATAACTAATAACGACTCTAGCTATGAAGATAAATATGTTCTCTCTGTATTTATTTCTCGATGGGTCGTTAGTATGCTATATCAATAACTTAACGACTTTAGAGGAGAAATAATTGTTTGATCTCCTAGATGTTTTGGTTCAATAGTGTCATCACCGCTTTCTATATAAATAGTAACGACTCGATATTTGAATTAAAAAAAGTAGTCTCCAGATAATTTAGAATAAGGGTCGTTAGTATGTTATATTAATCATGTAACGACTCTTGCTGTGTTTCAACTAATTGGTTACAGTCGTCATCCTACTATATTATAATATGACGACACTTATGCTGGATCATTTGTTTGGAGATATATTATTTGATAACACTAACACTATTTTTTTTTAAACTACTAATGACACCTATGCTGGATCACTAGTCGGACGGTTCAGCGTTTGGTTCTTCACTAGTAGGAACTTTTCTTTTGATAAGCAAAAACTAGTGGCAAGTTTTTCTATCTTTACAGGAAAAAAAAAGCATTTCATCCTTTACTCTGAAAAAATCTACTCATTTGGATCGGAGAAAAAAACCCCAATTCCATGCTCCCAATTTCTATTTCACATAAACTTTAAATTTCTTAATCTCTTTCTAATCTAAATTACTCTCTGTAACTCCTTATATCTCCGATTACAAACAAGGTTTTATCGCTTCAGTCATGGAGTATTTCAATTTCCAACCGGAAGACATCAAATTGAAGATATTGTCTCCTTTTTCCACTTATTCCGTTTTGGAGAGTAAATTAGTTTGTACAAATTGGAGAAATATTGTTTCTCATCATCCATTATTCTCAAAGATGCATTTACAACATCTCAGTCATGCTCAGGATTCTGGTAAATTGGGTTTTATTGCTTGCAGTTGGAAAATATATGCAAAATTTCAGTATTTTGAGTTTGATGAGAATCGTACAGACTTTCAAAAAATTAGATTGATTAATTTTACCCCTCCATTTGAGGATATTAAATTTCTTGGTTCGTGTAATGGCCTACTATGTTTTTTCCAACAAGATGCTTTCAAATATGTTTATGTTTGTAACCCCATTACCAGAGAGTGTGTTATGCTTCCAGAATTGAAGACAAGTTGTTGATACTAATCGGTGTAGTTATTCAACAAGCTGATTTGGTTATGTTTCTTCAACAAATGAGTACAAAGTTGTTGGAATACATATTGATATGTACTGAAGGAAAATATGTATTGAAGAAAAAAGTAGGATTCAACAGTACATATTAATATGTACTCATGAAAAATATTTACTGAGGGAAAAAAAACATAACAGAAAAAAGAGAATAGATAATCCAACACTACATAGTTATCCAATAGTACATATTGATATGTACTGAAGGAAAATATGTACAGAAGAAAAAATGAGTACAAAAGAAAAATGAGTAAAATTAGTACAAGAAAACTATTGATATGTACTGAAGGAAAATATGTATTGAAGGAAAAAGTTTATGATTTAATAATACATATTGATATGTACTGAATGAAAATATGTACAAAAAAAAAGAAAAACACTACATAGATATCCAATAGTACATGTTGATCCAACAATACATTTTTATTTATCTAATAAAACATATTGATATGCACTGAACAAAAAGGTGTATCAAAGGAAAAATGTATGATTCAATAGTACATATTGACACAACAGTACATATTGATATGTACTCAAGAAAAATATGTACAGAAGAAAAAATGAGTACAAAAGAAAAATGAGTAAAATTAGTACAAGAAAAATATTGATATGTACTGAAGGAAAATATGTATTGAAGGAAAAAGTTTATGATTTAATAATACATATTGATATGTACTGAATGAAAATATGTACAAAAAAAAAGAAAAACATTTGGGTTATTGTAGGATCATACAAAATCTCCAATTTTTTATACGAACCTAAAATAACATTGAAAAAATAAAAACCAAAACAATTTGATCAAAGAGGAAATTAACGAGAAATTGAAATCAAAACTAACCGGAGACGGAAAGAGATTAATCTTCACTTTAATCAACTGAATTATACCGTTTTTAATGGACTACCTTTGTCTTCAACATTGAATGACAGATCCAGACGAGGAAAAGGATTAAAAAGTTAAGAATTCCAAAATTAAATAAATCTCTCTCTTTATTCTTTTTCTTCGCTGATCTACTAATGGAATTATATATTCTTCTTCTATGTTCTTCTTCTTCTTCATAAATCTTCTCATGATCTTTTTCTTCTTAACCGATTTTGGATTAGTTTAATTTTTTTTTTAACAAAAGCCTAAATTGGTGAAAAATATTGAATCTTCTCTTGATCTTTTTCTTCTTAACCATAAAATCGAATACGTAAATCATCATGATCTTAGAGCAGAGAGAATATACTCAGATCTGGAAAAAATTGAGCTCGATAAAATTAATATGCTAGACGTGTTTTTCTGTTAAATATTGATTGGACGGAGGGGCAATTACGACATTTATAAAGTGAACATAAAACACCTTGCATGTGTGTAGGATGAGCGAGTAAAAAACCTGATCCAAAAATATGTTTTTGGACGAGGGATTAAAACTTTTTTGGGACTAGACTAGCCATTAACCAGGTGTTGAGAATTGGATCAACCAGTAATTCCTAGAAACTAAAATGATTCTCCATCCGGTCACTTAAAGTCCGGATACCCTACCCGACTACTTGATGATCAGATGACATTTCCCGGCTGCTAATCCGATCCTCAAACCAAACCCTAGTTTATCACTCCCTCACTCATGTTCGTCTGCTCTATTCAACAGAGTTCACCGCGACAAAATGGAGGTTCACAGAGATTACTTTTATTACGACACCATGATTTTAAGGATATGTTAATTGATTACAAGAAGAAGAAAATGTATCCATATATAATGGAAGCTTTGACATCCAGGCAGTCTGAACATGGACAAGATGCAAAGAAGCTTATGAAAGAGCTTGGAATCTTAACAAAAGTTGATGATGATCATAAATTTCAGGCTAAGAAGGACCCTGAGGAACTGAAAAGACTTTATCGCGAGTATTGCGTCCGTTTTGATCAGGGTAATTTACTGATATAACGGAAGTTAACCGTTTTATTGAAATAACGGGATGAAAAACTGAAAACAAATGTATTTTAGCAATTTAGAAAAAAATGGGTGTACTTTAAAAAATACTAATCCTATAAGATGTATTTTGTCAAAATTCCCTTTCAACTATTCTTACCTAGTTTAATTGGGGGACATGAATATTAATTGGGGGCCAGACACTAGAAGACAAAATAAGTCTCCCAATAGCAATTTGGGTCACCCCTTATAAATTTTTTTTCTAAATGGCTAAAATGCCCCTAAATAATTAGTGATAATATTACTTAATTATAGTTTAACTTTTTTTTTTTTCAAATTTTTTGTTCATCCATTTGAATGAAAAATCGTTGAGATCATGGATAATTTTTTTTTTTTTTTTTGCCCAGATCCGTATGAAAAATCGTCATGGTATTGAAGTGGTTCATTGACGACGCTAAACAGTCGTTAATATTTTGACAGTTTTCAGTGACGATCCTAAACAGTCGTTAATATTTAGACAGTTTTAAAAAGAGTCGTTCATTGACTGCTGTGAACGGTCGTTAATGTTTTGACTGTTTTCTATGACGACCCTAAACAGTCGTTAATGTTTCGACAGTTTCAGTGACGACTCTAAACAGTCTTAATGATGGAAAGACAGTTTTGAGTCGTCATATAAAAATCAATACCTTGACGACCCTTTGGAAAGGTCGTTATTGTTTTTATTATGTATATAACGACCCTTAAAGTCGTTATTGTTTTTGAAGGGTCGTTAATTAGGGTCGTGATTTGAAAAGAAAAAAAATTAGTTAAGGGTAAAACAGTATTTTCATAATCGGATAAATATGTCCCTGAAAATTTTGGGGTGCAAATAAAATCTCATGGCCCCCAATTAAACTAGGTATTCTTACCCCATTAATTCCATTGCCTCTTAGACAAAATCTCAAATGACAAAAGTTGATGTCACTCCATTTTCATTTGACGCTACTTTTGTAATGAAATAATGAATTCGCATTTAATGAGAGTAGTCACGTATGAGCACGCATTACCACGGGCCACGGCACTAATAAATATAATCTAAACAAGTGTAGTTGCAGTACCACGGCACTGTGTGCGCCATTCTTGCATTTTCTTACCCCATAAATCCCAAAATTCACCCATCCAACAAAGCCAAAACAAACCCCTTTCCAGAAGCGATTCATCTTACCTTCATTTTTTTCACAGCCAAAACCCTCCAAACAATCTCTCTTCCATAGATAAACCCTACATTTCTTAATATCTCTCTCTAATCAGAACCCTCCTCTCAACTACAAGGGCTGTTTTCATCATTCATTAATGGAGTATTTCAAATTTCTTCCCGAAGAGGTTACATTGGATATATTGAGTAGAGCACCAGCTGAATCAATTTTGGAATGCAAATTAGTATGCAAAACATGGAATCATCTGGTTTCTCATCATCCATTGTTCTATAAAATATACTTACATCATCTTTCTACGGCTGAGGATTCTGGTAAGTTGGGTTTCATTGCTTTAACTAAGTTGACTTTCGAGAATGAAAATTTTCAGTATTTTGAACATGATCAGAATCATGAATCAACAACACCTATTCAGAGAATCACAAGGATTAATTCACTCATCCGATTAGGAGATTCAACTTTGTTGGTTCGTCTTGTCTGGTATTCATCTGTTTGTATTTGTAACCCCATTAAGAAAGAATATGTTATTCTTCCAGAAATGGAGAAGAGTCAATGTGATACTAAGTATTATAGTCAGGTGAGTGGATTTGGTTACGTTTCCTCAACCAATGATTACAAATTTGTAAGAATATGTAACTTGGATACCGGGTTTGTCGAAAGCCACATATATACTCTTGGTAGTGGCAATGGCTGGAGAAACCTTGGAAAGTTCCAACATGAATTCACCCCATCTTATGGGGAACCAGGTAGCTTTGCCAATGGAGTTCTTTATTGGATGAGCCGTGATTTAGAAATGATCGTTAATTTTAATTTGGTTGAGGAGAGGTTTTGTGAAAATCTGTCATCACCTATGCCACCAGGGAGTTCTTATGGTTTTAATAGAATAGGGATTTTGGGTGGGGTTTTGTTTTTTTGCTGTTGGTCTAATTGTCGAAGGAGCTAAATGGTTTGACATATGGCTGTTAAGAAAGAAAAATGACAATCTGGACATGAAAGAGGGAGAGGAACATCAGTCATTGGGTTGGACTAATGAGTTTAGGCTTGACAAAAGCGAATTATTAGCCGCTACGAAGAGTGGTGTTGTTTTAACTTATATTGATAACTATCTCAACACTTACGACCCAAAAGGTTCAACCTCAACAAGGCTTGTGGATTTTAAGGAAAAGATTCGTCGAGTGTTCCCTCACAAGAACACCTTAGTTTTGTTGAAAGAATTAGGAGAAGAAAATACGAAGATAATGGAGTCAGTGGAAATTGAGGAGACAGAAAGCCATGATCAGCCTTTGAACCTGCTGTAGGAGGATGATATTCTAGATACCTACTCATAAAATGGTAATCTTTGTTGGGTTGAATTTTTAAATTGGATAACTAGTAACATTTGTGTGAACCTAAAGGCTTTTTGACATTTTTCTATTGAGTAATATATCGAGGCTACTGTCATTCTATCTTTATATCATCTATCCAACTTTATGAGAGTGTCTGTTGCACAATCGCATTTTTATTTTAGGTTGAGCTACATTGCTTTGTTAACTTTGCAATTATTAGTGAATGTGAGAATATGACGTATACCTTAGTGACTTATTTCGTTTATGCATGGGAGTCAAACAATAGTAAACTGCACTAAAGTTTATCTTCATTCATCACTAATTTTTACAAGAACAATTGAGTTAACTAGTCAGAGTTCTCTATAATGATAACATCAATTCGTAAGGTTCCTTGCAGACCGAAAGCGAAAGGGGGTGACACGCAAGAGAAAAAAACATTTCATTCTGTGGGGTGGAAGAAAATTTGTAGACCGAAAGCGAAAGGGGGATTGGGGATACGCAAAATTAAGCTTATAAACAGGGCTCTGCTAGCAAAATGGATATGGAGATATGCTTCGGAGAAAAAACATTTGTGGCGGAAAACTGTTCATCAAAAGTACGGAGGAAATGTAGAATCTTGGTATCCAGATCCTGTTCGCACTTCACATGGCACGAGCGTATGGAAAGGTATTATGACTGCTCTCCCTCTTGTTACCGTGAATTCTCATATTACTGTGAATAATGGAGAAAATACTAGTTTTTGGAAGGAAAACTGGTGCACAACAATTCCATTACGTGATAAATATCCTAGAATATGGAAACTTTCTACCTCTAAGAATGCAACTATAAGCGAGGTTATCCATGGGACATCCTCAAACTCAGCTTGGAATTTGGGTCTCAAAAGGAATTTGAAATCCGAAGAGATTGCAGAGGTTGTGCAATTGGTGCATGATATTGGCAATGCAGAAATAATATCCAATATTCCGGATCTCAGAGTTTGGCTTCACTCGGCTAGAGGGGAGTTCTCCGCAAAATCGTGCTACAATGTTCAAATTGAGGAGACATACCAAGAAGAAATTCACTTCACAAATCCCCATATTTTGTGGAATGATATAATCCCAACTAAAGTTTCCTTCTTCATCTGGGCTACACTATGGAATGCTTCACCTACTATGGATGTTTTGGTAAGACGAACAATGGTACCACCAACAACGGATATGAGATGTAAGCTGTGCCTCATGGAGGAGGAAACTAACAGCCACATTTTACTTCATTGTTCCTTTGTTTACGAGGTGTGGAGCTACTTTCTAAAGTACACAAGAATGAATACAGCGATGCCTTTCACGACAGGGATGTGCCTCGATGGGTGAACAAGACAGTGGCCTAATGTCAGGCACAACTTTATTTGGAATTGCCTTCCACATGCTATCTGGTGGGCTGTCTGGTTAGAGAGGAATCGACGATTCTTCCATAATAGAAGCCAAAATGAAGCCAACACAATTATTGCGGTCAAAGCTCTCTTGTATCAGTGGGGACTTCCATCCAAAGTGTTCAGTGGATTATACTTTGAAGATCTGGTGGCTAGGTGGGAGGAAAAGCTTTATCCGAGGTGATTGGGATGGCATTAAGCCGGTGTTTGTATGGTTTGTGCGCATGAGCTCACATGAATCCTGCTAGTTTAAACTTTTTTGTGTATCTTTTGTTAATTTTTCGATGCATTGCTCTGTAATCTATGCCTCCTCGGCATCCAGTTATCAATCTTAACCCCCCTTTTTCAAAAAAAAAGGTTCCTTGCAGACTACCACCAGGATTCAGAATGATGGTTTCGTCTGCAAACTATGGAGTTAACTAGACACTTCATCTTACCTCTTAACAATTGTGGAAAGTGACCTTTCCAGTAGGTAGTAGGATAGAATATGTTTTCATCTTACCTCTTAACAATTTTATTGATCCAATTTATGTCTAGTGTTTTGATACTGCAATAACGTGTGTTGTGTTACTGTTCTACTCTTACAGAAAATGATGATTAGAATAAGTAGGCAATGTTCTCTGTGATGACTAACATCTATTAGCTAGGTGCCTTGCAGGCTACTATCAGGTCTCAGTACAATGATTTCGTTTGCAGTACCTTACGTATTTCATGTGCATGCCTACTTCCACAGTTTTTCAATTTTCCAATTCAGCTAAGATCCCAAGCTGTTTGCCACCCAGCCCAGTTGCATTTGAGGAACATATAATGTTGAGCATGATTGGTTTGAACACTGCTCCATTTTTGTTTTTTGCATGATATCCTTTGTCTATATACTATATATGTAACCTAATAGTCTGACAGTTAGATGGGAATTTTGGAGGTAGCATTTGCTAAAAGAACCTCTAGTAATGAAGATATTTGAAATGTGGATCTAGAGAACTGAGATTCCTTCTTAGAATGCGCCTCCTGTGAATCCATCCAGTTTACCAAGATTTAGGTTGTTATAATCTGGTTGGTCATTGGTTGGCTTATCTGTAGGAGTATCTACTGCATTTATGGATCACCATTTACTCTCTGCTTCAGTTAAACATAACTAGGGACACAACCTACTTAGGGGGCTTTACATATTCAGTTGTAATGGGGTCTCTACAAGTTGCACGGCTTTTCATGTACATTCTGCTTTTAACTCTTGCTGACAGTGATAACAGTTATGATGCTCGAGGCTGATGCCTGAATGATCAGAGTCCTGTTGCTTCAATTATATTAGAGGCTTATTTCTGTCTACAGCATTCTTTCCATCAAAGTGTAGTCTGTAAAGCAACTCTCGAGTGGAAAAGCTCTTATATTCTTTCCATTTCTTTTCCATGTGACAGTTTCATTGTTAAACAGGAAAGGAGCATCTACAATGGGAATATGCTAAACTACTCGCTAGAGCATTTTATGTCCGCAGTGGAATCCATAAGAGCATTTTATGCAGGCAGGCAGTGAATCCTACTGCGTTCGGTTATTTATACTTGCATTTTTTACCCCAAATATCACAAAATTTACCCAAAATAATAAATTACTTGTAATCGAATTTACTTTTTTACACCCCAGTGGAAACTCACTAGTGGGACGGTTCAGCGTTTGGTTCTTCACTAGTGTGAACTTTACATTTGTTAAGCAAAAACTAGTGGGAACCTTCTATCCTCATCACAGAAAAAAGAAAAGAAGCATTTCATCCTCTCAATCTCATTTAGATCGGAGAAAAACCCCAATTCCATGCTCTCAATCTCTATTTCACACAAACCTTAAATTTCCTAATCTCTCTCTAATCTAAATTACTCTCTGTAACTCCTTATTTCTTCGATTACAAACAAGGTTTCATCGTTTCAGTCATGGAGTATTTCAATTTCCAACCAGAAGACATCAAATTGGAGATATTGTCTCGTTTGCCCACTGATTCCGTTTTGGAGAGTAAATTAGTTTGTACGAATTGGAGAAATATTGTTTCTCATCATCCATTATTCTCAAAGATGCATTTACAACATCTCAATCATGCTCAGGATTCGGGTAAGTTGGGTTTTATTGCTTACAGTTGGAATGTAAATGCAAAATTTCAGTATTTTGAGTATGATGAGAATCGTACAGACTTTCAGAAAATTAGATTGATTAATTTTACCCCCCCCATTTGAGGATATTAAATTTCTTGGTTCGTGTAATGGCCTACTATGTTTTTTCCAGCGAGATGCTTTCAAATCTGTTTATGTTTGTAACCCCATTACCAGAGAGTGTGTTATGCTTTCAGAATTGAAGACAGGTTGTTGTGATACTGATCAGTGTAGTTATTCGACAAGCGGATTTGGTTATGTTTCTTCAACAAATGAGTACAAAATTGTTGGAATATGTATATCGAAGAGGCCCTACTTTGCACAAGCCCATATATACACATTAGGCAGTGGCAATGGATGGAGAAACCTCGGAAAGTTCAGTGTTGGACCCTTTGATCTCTGGGGACGATGCATCTTCGCCAATGGGGCTCTTTATTGGATGAGCGGTGAAGTAGGAATCATCTCGACTTTTGATTTGGCTGAGGAAAAGTTCTGCGAACATCTTTCATCGCCTCCTTTGCCACCAGACAATGAGTGGTATGATAATAGAGTAGGGGTTTTGGATGGATTTTTGATTTTTGCTATGTTTGGTCTAGGTGTTGGAGGAGACGAATGTTATGACATATGGCTAAAGAAAGAGAGGAATGATAATCATGGCATGAAAGAGCTGGAGGAACATCAGTCATCGGAGTGGAGCAAAAAGTTTAGGGTTGACAAAAGCAAATTATTAGCCATTACGATGAGTAACGATGTTTTAAGTGGCATTGATAACTATGGCAACATCTACGACAAGGAAGTGCATTTTAAGGAATGGTAACACCTTAGTTTCTTTGGAAGAGTTAGGGGAACAAAACACAAAGATAATGGAGGCAGTTGAAATTGAGGAGACAGAAAACTGTGATTACCAATTGTAAGAGGAAGACATGCTGGATACCGCAAACTGGTCAGGTAATCTTGTTGGGTTTCATTTTGGAATTGGTTAGCGAGTAACATTTGTGTGAACCTGAGAGTACTGTTATTCTGTCTTCATATCATCTATTCAACTTCATGGGAGTTTTTTTTGCTTTCTTATTTGAGGTTCAACTGCATTGCCTGCATTTTGTTAGTGACATTATCTGAAAGTGATGGTTATGATGTATACTTTAGTGACTTATTAGTTTTATGCATGCTTATTGCACGGGAGTCGAATAAGTAAATGCTTGCATAATTGCGTAAAGTGAGAGCTTTCCAGTAGTTTGAGGGAATATGTGTTGATCTTACCTCTCGATATTTTATAGATAATTTTTTGGGATCCATATAATGACTTGTGTTCTGATACTGCAATAACGCATGTGGTACTTGTACTTTTACAGAAATAGGTAGTTGGAATAGGTAACTGCAGAAAAATTTATCTTCATTCATCGCTAAATTATACAAGAACAATAGAGTCAACTAGGCAGAGTTCTCTTGTTTGCAGACTATTAGGTAGCAGAGATACCTTGACACTTCATGCCTACTTCCACAGTTGTATCAATTTTCCAATTGCTGAACTTTGATTCATTTAGATCCCAAGTTGCATCGCTAGCCACCACTAATTTAGTTGCAGTAGCTATTTCTTTTGAAAAACTAGCTCAGTTGATATTATTAATTCCTCCATAAATCCATTGAATTATGTAATGTCAAAATGACTCATTTGGACCCCATTTCCACTTTTGTTTTCCACATGATTTCCTTTGTCTATATGGCTAAGCATATTAGTCTGGCAACTGGATGGGAATTTTTGAAGTAACATTCGCTGAAGAAACCCTTTGTTGTTTTGAATTGATGAGACTTGTTTGTAGCATTGGCCTCCTGTATATTCATCTTATACGGTTTGCCGACTACCTTGAAGAATATTACAGGGATTAGAACAATAATCTTGTTTGCAGACTATTAGGTAGCAGAGATACCTTGCACACTTCATGCCTACTTCCACAGTTGTATCAATTTTCCAATTGCTGAACTTTGATTCATTTAGATCCCAAGTTGCATCGCTAGCCACCACTAATTTAGTTGCAGTAGCTATTTCTTTTGAAAAACTAGCTCAGTTGATATTATTAATTCCTCCATAAATCCATTGAATTATGTAATGTCAAAATGACTCATTTGGACCCCATTTCCACTTTTGTTTTCCACATGATTTCCTTTGTCTATATGGCTAAGCATATTAGTCTGGCAACTGGATGGGAATTTTTGAATTAACATTCGCTGAAGAAACCCTTTGTTGTTTTGAATTGATGAGACTTGTTTGTAGCATTGGCCTCCTGTATATTCATCTTATACGGTTTGCCAAGATTTGAGTTCATATAATTTGGTCTTCGTGACCAGATGGAGCAGCCAAGATTTGTAAAATGTAGTCATTAGCCCAGCTGTCGGGTATCTACTGCATTGATGGATTATAGTACCCTGCTCTTCTAGCTCCGCTTTGAGAAATATTCATGAACACAAGGTACTGTTTACTCCTTGCTTGTATTAAACACAACTAGAAACACATTTTAGGGTCCTTCACATAATCCCCTTCAATGAGTTTTGTACAAGTTGCATGGGTTTTCCCGTACGTTCTGTATTTAACTCTTGCTGACACTGATAATAGTTATGATGCGCAAGGTTGGCGCCTAAATAATCAGATAGCCTTGTTGCTGCACCTGAATCAAAGGCCATATTGCTTTTTGTTCCTGTTTTTGTCTAGAATACTGTTTCAGTTGAAGCGTAGTTGGTAAAACAACTCACAGGTGGATAAGCTCTTATATTATTTTCTTCTTTTTTTCCATCACACCTATAAGAGCATCTAGGAAAATGCTAAAACTGCTTGTTAGCGCGGATCTATTAAAGTCTTTAAACTGTTAAGTCTGAATATGAACTTACTTCCAGCTTTCATGATGAAATGAATTTGTTTCTCATTCAAACGCGTTTCATAATTTCGAGCCTTCTGCAGAATAGGTTGAACCATCCAGTAAAAACTTCTGACACTAAATGGAACCTAAGAAGATTCTAAACAGGCAGGCGCTTGGCTTACTCATGAAGATGGTCCCAATAGGTTTGGATTGCTTGGCCAGTCATTCTGTGAGGAGGTTATTGCTTCCTGTGAAGCTCTGTAATTTGACAAATTTGCACATGATTCTGCTCTTAAGCTCTTGAATCATACAAAACAAATAAAATTTGTCTTGCATTGAACTGAATTCATAATCGACAGCTATGAGTTCTCTTTCGTACCTGTGTTTAGAGTTTACAGTTGAAGTTGTAGAAGGTTATAGGTTCCATGTTAAGTACTTTTCTTTTCTTGCTTTTCCTTTTTCTCGACTCCAATCACGAGCAAGTGTTTGGTGTCAGTGACGAGGTACTGCTGCTGAGTCGGTTCAGGTGGTGTTATTAAGTGAATGCATCACTCCATCTCCTAAGAGCAGTTCCTCCTAAGAGCAGTTCCTATGGAATGAACAAACTCAAAGTTTGATCATTTTGCTCCCACTATGGAATGAACAAACATGAAAAATGGATGTTCAAATCAATATATTTGTTGATTTGAACATCGAGATGGACAACCCAACGCGCGTCTGTGGTAACGACAGGCGATCTTGCTATGAACGTTGGCGTGTGAGGAAAAAACGCCAGTGTTTGAACATCCAACGCGCGATTTGACTTCAAGCGCTAGTGTGCATATTAGAAACGCTAGCGTCTGACCCAAAGGCGGCAACGGCTCAATCTGAACGGCTGAAAAATCTTGTGATCCAACAGCTACATTTTTTGAATTCTATAAATACTCCTCATTTCAACTCTAAATTCACACATTCTACACATTCTTCGCTCTCAAATCATCTCCAAAAATGCCTCTCAGAATTCGGGTTCGAGAACTTGGCTAAAGCGAAAGCTTTACCAACACCCATTTCGAGAAATAGATAAGCGAGATATACTCATCTAGAAATGTCACATGTGCATATTCTTAGTCTATATAGTAAAACGACTTTTGTCTCAAGATAGGAGATAGAGTAGATAGACTTTTAGTCTCCACATACCTTTTAGTCGATGAAGATCACTGGTTCCTTGAGTAGCCATTCGTCTTGTATGATGATCTCCATGGAGTTCTTGAGCTCAACTACACTTTCTATCCTAGTCCGAGACCCTAGCTATAATAGACTAGAAATCAAGACTATATAGTTTTGATCACTAAGATTGACAAATATGCTTGAGATAGCAACGCATGCGAGTTTGACCGAGAAGTGCTCTAACAATCTCCCCCTTTGTCAATTTTAGTGGCAAAACTATTAATACATATGGAATACAAAAATTATATAATTAAACTTTGTAGATCCTATTCCACATGTCTAATCTTCAACAATACTCGAAATCTTCTATAGGAGCAGAATATCGCAGCAACCTTCACTTGCGAATTATTAATGACGCAACAAAGGACGGCAGCCAAAACATGAGAAGGGCGTGAAGACTTTGCGAATATAGAATAAGTTTACGAATAGACGTGGCGATACTTCGCAAGTTTATTACAGTTGTACAAATTTCACTATAAATAGTGGTTCAAATGTTAAAATGAGTAGGTCTTTTTAGTAGGAGAGGATAATTTTAGGAGGAGAGAGAAATTTTTAGGAGAGATTTATTTTCTTTATCATCTTCCTCCCCAAAAATCTAGAGCTCCAAATATTCTTTAATGGAGTCTCAATTGTAAAATTATGTAATTACATACAATCACTAGTGAAGAACCATGGATGTAGATCACAATGATCGAACCATGTAAAAATTCTTGTGTCTCCTTTACAATTTTAGTACTTTAATCTTCATCTTCATATCAAATAAATTAGACTAGTATAACTGTTACCACGGTGGAAGGGCCGACCGAAAAAGAATCTGAAGATGGAGTTTAAATTTGATATTGTTGTTTGTGCTCGTTGCGTAGATTTTTTTACAACCTTTCCAACGAGATAAAATTTGTAAAATTCTAAGGCACATATTTTTATATATATTATATTAAAGTTGACTTTCCAATTATACCCCTGAAAAGTAGGATACACAAAGAGTTATAGTAATTGGACTAAAAGAGAGGGATAATCTTGTCTAGTGAAAATGTGACGGGAATCTGCAAGGAATATTCTTTCTCAATCTTTTTATGAAATTGAACATTTATGTTACTCTTCATTTAACAAAAAAGTGGTCATAAAAGGGACTCCCTCCTTACGGGCCCTTCGGGCCCTCAGGTCGGTCGGCCCAATCATCAAATCAAATTAATAGAATTCTACTGAGGGTGTAGTTGTAAGATTTCTTGCAACTACATAATTGGCGCTAGAAATAGGGAGGGGTACTTGAATGATGATTTTCATTCTTAGTTAGTTTAAAGCTTTTCTGATTACCCATCAAATCATTGATTGGATACTTGTATGAACGCAAAGGTGAACAACAGTAACAAATGGAATTGAAGAAATTACGACTCAAAGCATCAAAAACGTCAATCTTGTTCTCATGGATTTTGACAAAAGGAGTTCCACCTCATGAGAAGTTACATTTCTATGAAAGCGTCCCTACTCATGTTCTGCGAAGCTCAATTCTCCAAAGCCCACATTCATATCTATTACCTCATAGCAGCAAGCCAATGACACCTTAAAGAACCTGCAAGCATAGCCAATGTGGATAAAACACATGCGAAGAGAAATGAAGTCCCGGATAAAAGAAGAAAAAAAAAGTGAATTAAGCCAAACGACATCAATAACATATTAAAAGGACACATTTCTTATCATCCTTCTCATCTTTTGCTTTATTATTCGAAACTGCGAGATTTTGCTGCGAATTTTATTGTTTCAGGTTATGCCGAGTCTAAGAAAATCCTTAGAGAAACGAAGTTACATCAACATCAAACTAGTTTGTGAGGTTTACTTCATCAAGTGGAAAGTACCGTGAAATTGGAACAGAGAAAAGAAGTGATGAAGAACATAAACAAAGAAAGCTCTTATGGGACGATGAAAACGTTACCAAGCTTGAGCCGATGAAGAATACTGAGTTGGGTCGATACAACAAGACAACAAGATTTTCTCCACAAAAATCCATTTCGCAAACTTTATTCGCAGAACAATACTGGAAGTAGGGAGTGGAGTAATAACCAACCTAAAGAGAATATTTACATCCCCAAAATGCATCAAATGACGTATATCACGACCAACCCATAGCACAGAATAACAACCAACCCATATCACAGTTGATTACAGCCTACCTTGTTAATCAATAATTCCATCGCAGACAAAGAAAGATGTACATCTTCGCAGAAAAGTTCTAGCTTATTCTTTATTCTTTATGAGGGACAAAAATCACTTCGCCTGGTCATCATCAGTGAATGACGAAGAAAAGCACATTTTGGACAAAAAATCACTTATGTCTTGAAGTACAAACATCGCAGCAAACTAAAACTGTCATAGTGGATTTGATGAAGTATCAATTGGTTGTGAAGAAAAAGCATATATTTGCAAGTAAACCAACTCATTTCCAGTGAGCTAATGAGTTTTGAAGACCAAAAAATGGAAATGAAATCTCAGCAAAGTTTCAACCAACATCGTTAACCTCACCGTTGCAGAAAAGTATTTGAAGTTTCAAATCTCCAAAGGGCATGGACCTGCGATCAACCCAACGACACAGTAAATAAACTGCGAGCAACAGTCAAGCCCAATACTTGCTCTTCATAACACAAAGCCATCAAACAGGGCACTTCGTACAGTAGTTGCATGTCCAGCAGGCTAAAACATCATTGTTTGAGCTACAATGGACAAAATAAGGGAGGAATATTACTTTGATGCTTAGCTACAGATCATCGAATGCAGGCGTGTTATAAAGTGGACTTATATCTACGGATATTAATTATCTACAAGAGAGATTTCAAAGAAAGACCTATTTGGCTATTTGCAAGGTGCAGATGAGTCTGGGTTGGAAAGGCTTCATCAATGTATAGCGCAGGAGTTACACAAAAACTACATAGATGATGCAGTAGTTGACGTGACCAGTATCCAAGCAAAGCAACTTAACCTGATCAATATCACACGGAATTACTTTGCAAACAAAGATGAACTAATAATTAATATTTCTTATATCTTCTTTCCATGTTTTATTATTTGATCTTTTTATGGGTCTTGATATTACAGTGGGTAGAGGAAGAAGACAACAACCCTATTTCCAGCAAGGTAGGACTGGAAGATCACTAATGAAAAGAAAAACAATCATGTTGCGAACAATAGAAACCAAGAGGGCCAAGGAAGCACTAATTTTAGCTATTGTTAAGGAAGAAGAGAGATGAAGTTTCCTCCACCAACAATAAATACATTCATGAGAGGTTTAGCACATCATCGTCAGCCAGTAAATACATCGCAGAAATGAAGAACTGATGTTGTTCGCAAAAATTAATGCTACTCTTGTCATATTATCGCAAGTGTTGTTCGTACGCAACTCTTGAATTATACATCTCGTAAAGCATTAATGATGAAATCATAGTCAAAGCAAAAGTCCAATTACCCAGCAATGGAAACCTACCAGTATAACTAGTGTAAGGAATTGACAATGGACCAACAGCGAATAGTTAAAATTTCAAATACCAAAAATTCATTAGTAGTGAAGAAATGGATGCAACCAACTAGTTTGCTACGTCATCAAACATCCGCGAGGATTCTTGTCCACTAAGTCAAATCAAAGCTATACAAAATCAAAAATGATGCATTAGTGGACAATAATTAAAGATATACTAAGTCAAAGAAAGTCAGTTCTGTACTTTGTCACCCATACGCCTTGGAATAACAACACCTCAGTGTAGAAAATTTGAAGCTACGAAGATATAGATGAATGGAATCAATTACCAGTCTATATTGTTGTAGTTCGCAAAAAAGCAAAGCTCGTGGAACAATTCGCACGATTATTTTTTCACGAACATGATTACTTCGCAGCATGACTATAGGTGAAAGAAATGAATAAACATTTCCCAAGATGTTTACTTCGCAGCATGAGTCCCACCAAAGAAGAAATGATTACCAGAGGAGATATAGAAGAAGTCTTGAGAAGTCCACTTCGCAAACTTACTACTGTTTACAAATAATGGGCAGTCCACTTCACAAGTAGAGACAAATGATGAGCAAAAGAAAAAGCAACAATGCTGACTAGTTTTTGGCGCTACATTTTACTTCGCAAACAACAACTTGCGAAATTTATACAGAGCTAATTGGTTATTTTGCAAGACTACTTCGCAAGATCTTTAGTTATTTCGCAAGAAGAAAATGAGAGATTATTTGGCAGACATATTTCGCAAGAAATGGTTAGAGCAGTTAGTATGGTGCAACATTACACAAGAGGTAGATCAAGAGCTAAATTCGCAAGACTTCATTTCTCATTTCTTCTCAATTTTGAAGCAATTCATATACTTCACAAGAGACAACAACAAGCCGCAAAAGATAAGTACCATTTCCTTGAATATTTTATTTACAGAAGACAAAAGATTTTTGATTTTATTTACCAAAAGCGATATACTCGCAAAATTTCTAAAATTTCTAAGATTTCAAAACATTTCAAAGATTTTTTTTTGTGAAAAGCGATACAATCGCAAGATTCAAAAATAAATTCATCACAAAAATTTAAAGATCTCAAATTTTTTCAAAGACTTCAAAATTACAAAAAAATAGAGAAAATTAAATTTATATATTCCTATAGAATATTTTTGATTTAAAGACGTGATATGAATACTTCTCATATTTCTTTAAGGATTGAAACAAAAAGGTAATCAATATATTTATTCACAACGTATAAAGGAACGTATTTTGAAAAACAAGAAAAGGAAATGAGGCATTTCGCAACATGAAAAATTTACGATGAGTTTTTACGAATAAAAAGAATTTTGATTCGATTTATAAAAGGCGAAAAAATACCGCCAAAAATCAATTGCGATCAGCTTTCATTAAAGAAAGACGCAAAAATTTACTTGCGATCAGCTTTCATAAAAGAAAGACGCAAACTATGATCAGCTTTCAAAAAAGAAAGAAAGCCGCAGAAATTTTACACAGGCAAACCTTTGTGGCGTACACCCTAGTTCGCGAAGCAACATTTCGTAAGAGGCAAAGTCCTAAAGTACGTCATTTAAGGGGGTACCTATAAGCATGGCTCAGGGAAACAGGAACACCACCAAGGAACCTGAGTACATGGACTTTACGGGGTACATAACCCAAAAGCGGGGTACCTATCCGGGTTAGACACCTTGGATTCTCAACCTAATCTTGCGATGTAACATGATTTAGGTTGGGCGACTAAGGAATATTGTCTTTCTCAAGAAGTGAAGAAAACGATCAAGGCGCCGAGGTACACGGTTGAGTCAAGAGTGCCGGGTGGGCTTGAAGCACATCTGCCATTTTTGACAAGTCTTGGCAAATGATGCACTTGGCCCAAAGATACCCCATAGGGTGCAACCTCGTAACTATAAGCCCTATAGGCAAAAAGGATAAGAGGTTGCGAACAAAACTGGTTGTTTGCAGAACCGGATAGGAAGAGATAACCTTGTATGTTCGATGTACGCTTCCTTGAAGGGGCAACCAAGGGGAAGATAAAGGGCAGCACCCTCCATTAGGGAGCTGATATGTGCTATAAGACGCAAATGTCACGAGGCTTTTTGTTCGCAAGAACATAAAGGCTTGTCATATTTGTGCAACAATTGTATTTCTGCGAGCCTTCTAAAAAAAAAAAAAAAAAAAAGAACTCGCAGAACTTAACAAAGAAGTTAAGATGAGATCAATGGGTTTTTGTATGAAAGTGTAAAGACGTCCTGTGATTTCATCGCAAGACGACAATGTCATGGGGCTTTATGTTCGCAAGAATATTTAGGCCTGTCATATTGTCGCAACACTTCCTGAAGAGGATAAAATACTATACAAAAAAGTTAAGGCAAGATCAATGGGTCTCTACATGCGAATGTAAGGACGTCCTGCGACTTTGTCGCAAAAAGAAAGAAACGTGGCAAAATAAGACCTTTAACTAGGAAGGCAAAATAAGACCACAAGAGAATACGCAAATAAACTTGCGAAGATGATTATATGAAAGCAAACAAGCTTACGAACATATATACGGAAATGAAATTGAGATTATACATCTTTAATATTTTAATTATATTATATCATGCGAGACTAATAGTGCAGGAATGGAAGCGATTTAAAGCTACATCAATTTTACCGCGGCAAAATGAGCTAAGTAACACAATTATCTATGCACCATAAATAGATAAGCATTCTCATCATACAAGCATCATACTCGCATCATAAAAGCATTGCATAAGCATTTCATGGCATAAACATCGTATACACATTTCATAACATAATCATTACATAAATATTATATTCGCATAAGTATTTTACAAAATTTTACAGAGTAATACCGCGAAAGTTCGCAGGACCATTCATAATTTGCAACACTATTCGCAGCATTATTTGCAACACTATTCGCAGCACTATTCACAACACTATTATGAGGCAGAGGCAGGATAAGAATAAAGAACCAATTCGTTCATTCAACATTTTCTCAAGGATTCTACTCTCACAGATAAAGAACAGAGGCAACTATGGGTACTAAGAAAACATTTTATGTTCTTTATCTTCTCAACGAGAATCCTAACCAAAAATGGAGTAATAATTTCACATGAACATAGGCAATATTTATCACTCTCATTCAAGGATGAATACTTCTTATATATTTCGAGGATTAAGTACTTCTTATACTTCTTAAGGATACTTCATACTTCTTATATATTTCGAGGATTGAGCACTTCTTATACTTTTTCAAGGATATTTTATATTTCTTATACTTCATCAAGGGTATTTCATACTACTTATACTTCAAGGGTGAGACTTCTTATTTACTTCGCAACATTCCGGAACTTCGCAAAAGAATAGAGGCAAGTATATACTTTTCAAGACCAGTATTCTTTCGCTCGTTCCTACAACAACAAAAATCAAAGACTATTACAACAACGGATTTTTTCTTAAAGATCGCTTTTCAAGCAATATTCAAGAAAAAAGAGGCAAGATGTAGGAGCAGAATATCGTAGCAACCTTCACTTGCGAATTATTAATGACGCAACAAAGGACGGCAGACAAAACATGAGAAGGGCGTGAAGACTTTACGAATATAGAATAAGTTTACGAATAGACGTGGAGATACTTCGCAAGTTTATTACAATTGTACAAATTTCACTATAAATAGTAGTTCAAATGTTAAAATGAGGAGGTCTTTTTAGTAGGAGAGGATAATTTTAGGAGGAGAGAGAAATTTTTAGGAGAGATTTATTTTCTTTATCATCTTCCTCCCCAAAAATCTAGAGCTCCAAATATTCTTTAATGGAGTCTCAATTGTAAAATTATGTAATTATATACAATCACTAGTGAAGAACCATGGATGTAGATCACAATGATCGAACCATGTAAAAATTCTTGTGTCTCCTTTACAATTTTAGTACTTTAATCTTCATCTTCATATCAAATAAATTAGATCATCAAATCAAATTAATAGAATTCTACTGAGGGTGTAGTTGTAAGATTTCTTGCAACTACATCTTCGTCACTTCCAAGTAGTCCAATGATCCCAAAGGTTATAAGTTTAGTATCATCGTTGTTGAAAATCCGTAGCTATAACAATGAGAAAATCATTGATTCTCAATCATTGTTATACAGTGTCATAATATTATTACACATCGTCAAAGTCCAATTGCATCACAACTTCAACAATAATACTATGGTGATACTTCACTCCCCCTTATTCAATACTCCATCTCACATGGAAACCACTCCCTCTTACATAATGATCCGAAAACCATATGTATTTGTAGTGTGAACTACAATTAATTCTCCCCCTTTTTGTCAATAAAATTGGCAAAGGTACAAGAACGAGATCCTAATGAAATTTCCGTAAGAGACATTTCATGACCAAATGTAAATGTTCTATCATCTTGTTTAGATGCAATCATTAAGCCGAGGCTAAATGCATTCATCAAGTAGTTTATAAAGATACAAGATAACCCATGAAAATTCCACAGCCGCACTCCCCACAAAGATTTGGAAATTAAGCGCAAGTTCAAAAAAACTCTCCCCCATAAGATGTCATTCCCTAAGGAACAACAAGAGCGACCTTAATTTCAAGAGAAAATAAGGATTTCTTTAGACTCAACAAATTGCATACATGTATGAATTTGGAATCCAAAATATTCAATCATATTAACCAAAGCGAACCAAGATTAATTTGATATGCTCAACACAATTAAACTTATGGAGACTTAATTCATCGATTAGATTATTCACAAGAGAACTCATAAATATTCTAACCGGATTACATAATTAAACTAATCACAAAGTAATCAATTCAATTGTCCACACTCGACATGAGAAAAATATATGGAGTGTTAACTAAATAATCATACAAGATGATTGATTTAGTTCATTTGGGCTCAACATAAGAGATTATGGAACCCCGACTAAGATTATCATAGGAAATAACAACCTTAGCCGTACATGTACTCAACATGAGAGAACTCATGGAATACAAACTAAATAACCACACGAGTTGATTACTTTAGTTCTTAATGCTCAACATTTTGTATCTTTATGGAACAACCAACCATGCCAATAAGAAATCGACTTAGTCATATCGTGCTCAACATAAGATACAAGATGGAACCTTCACGGTAATACATAATAATATGGAACAATTAAGATCTATACTGTGGATAACAAACAAGGACCTATTCTATTTTTCCATCACAAAGTGACATAATAGACTTTATCCTTGAATCACAAAAGATTTTAACCTATCTTACATCAATAATTGACAATATAGGCTTAACTTTTGTGTTTTGCCAAAAGTCCATTCATTCCTTTATGAATATTTGCATACCAATACGTGAACGACTTTAATTTTGACAAAATATGGGATAATCAAGTTCACTGACCTAAACATACAAATCCCATCAAAATATTGCAATATATAAAACCATAAAGATTAATACTGCAACCATCATCTTCCAAACAACTTTAGAATTTAAACCAGTAAATCTAAAAACAAGAAGATGAAATCATTGGATATAACTATGTGTAATCACAATCATTGCTATTCCAAAACACTAGTTATTCTTCTAAATAAAACAGAAAACATAGAAGATTTACTAGACATTAAGACCTTTGAAGAATTCATTATCGTCCCCGAACTCCTTGTTGTCAACAACCATTGGAACATAGGGTTCATTAAGAGAGGAGTTTATATCAATGAACCTTCTTGGTTGTTTTTGTCGAACCAGGGCCTTCTGAATCTCATGAGTCTTATACACAAAAGCCTTTTTTTTGTTGAATCTCCTTTTGCAGCTCCTTCAACACTTCAAGAACATCAGAAAACTTCTGAGAATTTGAAGGAACATCTCTTGGCTTCCTCGTATTCCTTCTTTTTCTTTTCAAGGTTGGAGGCAATGAAGATTTTTCTTTTTCCTTCATGATTGATGGCTTAACAATCATATTACTTTCTTTTTTATCAGAAGACATCATTCTTGGAGCTTCCATATGGGTTTGTGAGAGGAATTCACAATTAGCTCAACAAGTAGTCTTAAGATAAAGAGAGGTTTTAGAGAAGGAAAAGGAATGTAGGGTTCAAAACCTAAAACAGGCTCGTGGACGATCAACTCTTATCCGTACCCTTTTTATTTTATTTGATAGACAAAAATAAGACACATCTGAGAAAAGAAGAAACAAAACTTTTCTTAAAGCCTGAGAGGTACAAAATCATTGTCTCTTTTGATCAGGCACATGAGACAAGATTTTAGACACAACATAATTAAGTTGTGCTGTGGTGAACAAAAATTTGTCCACTAATTTCCTCTTGATAGGAATCCACAGACCTCTGTCTATCAAAACGATTTGACCATATTTTCTTTTCAAATGGTATTGATTTTTCCTTGGAAACTAACTTCATAGACGAAGATAAAATCCTACATACCTATGCGGTCTTATGAGCAAGTTTAAGCTTTCTTGTTAGATGATTTTCTCTTCATTGAAGTTTGTTGACATGCCTTTGCTTGTGTTTGAACTTGTAACACCTTGAGAGTTCATGACCTTTTAATGAACAATATGATCACGTCACACTTGGATAATAATCAGGCTTTTGAATTGTGAAGCCAGCTAGGCACATAGTGGGTCCTGAGATATTATAAACAGTGTTTCCAAGAAAAGGGTCAACTTTTTCTTCCAGAACAGTTAAAATATCTTCTGAAAGAATATCAAAATTGATATGTGTATTGCTACAATTATCAAAATCAATATTTTCTCCAAGAAGTGCAACACTTGATTTCTCATCTTCATTTGAATCATAGTCATCAGATATTTCATCAAGAGTTGCATCAAGACCTTTGTTCCCAGTGTATTTTCTCCGATTTGGACACTCGTTTGCAAAATGACCAAATCCTTTACACTTAAAGCACTGAGGCATATCCTCATCATCAGTTTCATCAATATCCATGTTTTTAGGAGGAACACGATTATGAGGTTTGACTGATGCCTTAGGCTTATCTCTGGAGAACCGTTTACTTCTATTTAAAAGAAGATCCCTAAACTGTCTTGTGATCATCGAGACCGATTTGTCAAGATATTCATCTGATGAATCTATCTCAGAGTGATCATCTTCAGAGATATACACTTTTTTTTTACTTTTGTCAAGTAATTTAGTATCCTTTAGTGCTTTGAACCCAACATCCTTAACCTTGGATGAAAGTTCGTGATCAAAGATCTTAAGCTTACCAACCAGCGTGTTTCTAGAGAGATTATCTAGGTTATTTCCCTCAACAATGACATGCTTCTTAGCATCGTATCTATATGGCAGTGATCTGAGAATTTTTATCACAATGTCCTTTTCAGGAATAGTCTTACCCAATGCAAAAGATGCATTAACAATTTTAGACACTTTGTGATTAAACTCATCAAATGTTTCTTCATCTTCCATATGAAGGTTTTCCCAATCGGAACTAAGGTTTTTAATCCTAGCTTCCTTTTCACTGGTGTTTTCTTCAAATACGGTTGCTACGATATCCCAAGCTTCTTGCGACTTAGTGCAGTTAGACACATGGTGCTGAAGATTTGGGGAAATGGCATGTATAATTGCATTCAAACCGTCGGAGTTTTGCTTTGCATCAAGAATCTCTACAGGAGTGTATTCCGCAATATTCTTTGGAACATTTACATCTCCAACTGCATAAACGGGAGCATTATAGCCATTAACAACATATACCCATGATTGGAAATCACGTGCTTGAATAAAAGCGCGCATAGCAATTTTCCACCATAAGTAATTAGTGCCATCGAAGACTGGTGGTATGTTTATTGAGATATCACCTCTGTCCATAGAGTCAGATCGCTACAAACACAAACTTGTAAGGTCTTTAATGTGTTTGCCTGCTCTGATACCAATTGAAAATGAGGGGGTCTAACAACCTCACCCAATATTTCGATTAACAATCTGTATGGACAACTCCGAGTTGTTTTCTAGAGAATCAACAAGACTCAATCAATAGAAAATATCTCAAGGAGTTATTATCTCAATCTCTCGATTTGATTTACTCAAGAAAATAAAGATTCGCGAGTCTAATCAAAGAGAGATAACTTGGATGGTACCAAAGACCAATATCCATGTGTCAATCGATTTAAATCAACAACCAATAAGGTCGGATATTCTAATCAATTGAACAACGCACAACCTGTATTATTTCAATTATATAAAAATATAATACGGAAAAGAAATAACACAGACACCAGAATTTTGTTAACGAGGAAACCGCAAATGAAGAAAAACCATGGGACCTAGTCCAGATTAAACATACACTTTACTAAGCCGCTTCAGACACTAGCCTACTCCAAATTAACTTCGATCTGGACTGTAGTTGAACCCCAACCAATCTCACACTGATCCAAGGTACAATTATGCTCCTACGCCTCTGATCCCAGCAGGATACTGCGCACTTGGTTCCCTTAGATGATCTCACCAACAACCAAGAGTTGCTACGACCTAAAGTCGAGGAATTTAGCAAACAAATCAGTCTCACAAAGAAAAGTCTACAGGTAATAGATAAATTCGTCTTCCACGAATAAACCTATGAGTTTTGTTCCGTCTTTTGATAGATCAATGTGAACAGGAACCAATCGATAAAACCAGACTTATATTCCCGAAGAACAGCTCAGTTTCATCAATCACCTCACAATACACTTAATTTATGTAACGAAGAAGTTTATTGAGGGATCACAAACAATAAGACGAAGATGTTTGTGACTACTTTTATCTTGCCTATCGGAGATAGAAATCTCAAGACAATTATTACAATGTACTCGTACGATTGAAATAACAAGATCAGATCACACAACTATAAGAAAAGTAGTATCGGTCTATCTTCACAATCCCAATAAAGTCTTTAAGTTGTTAACCTGGTATTAGAAGAAGAAAACCAAAGGTTAAAGGAGAATCGACTCTATCTTTAACAAACTAGTATCACACAGAATGTGTGGGGATTATCTTTCCGAGTTGCTAGAGTTCTCCATTATATAGTCTTTCAAATAAGTGTTTGCAATCAATGTTAGCTTAGTAACAAAGCATTCAATACTCATCATTAGATGAAAACCTGATTAGATACAAGCTAATATCTCTCAACCGTTATATCGAAAACTTAGCTTGTCATACACACATGTACTTGACGTTTTGAGTTCGTGTAACCGTACCCAAACGTGTACAATGGTTAGTTCAATATTAGTCAACCAAATTGTTAACCAAATGATAACTTTCATATCAACCATATTCTTCTTCACCATAACTAGTCCAAATGACTCAAATGAACTAGTTAGAGAGTTGTTCAATTGCTATGAGATCTAAAGTACTACAAGAGACACAATTGAATCAAAAACGATATGATTCACTCAAATCATTTCATGAACTATAAAGCCACGGTTTGCAAAAGCATTCCTTAGTAATTTAAAATAAGTTCACGAACAACGTTTTCAGACATAACCTCTTGAGTTCGCAGACTCAATCTAACCGGTTGAAGTTAATAAACTCCAGCAGAATTTCTCGGGATGAGAACTTCCGTCAGTTCGCGGATTGGGTTCACGGACTGCACCTGAGCTTCAACTTCAGCAGATATTCTCGGGTTCGAGAACTTACGCCAGTTCGTGGACTGAGTTGCTGCTCACGTTCCGGTTCCACTTGATCAACAAAGTTCTCAAACTTTGGTTCACGTGTTAAGGACTTATACATATATGTGTTTCCACAACAATGTTTATATCCCACAATGGTTATATAGTCTAAACTCTCATTTCAATCATTGAAACATTCTCAGAGGACGTCATATAGTTGTTATTCACGAACTAGTTTTCGTCAGAGCAATTTCCAAAGTGATTGAAACATAACATGACTTTCGTCACTAAGCAAAGATGAACTTGGCTAAAGCGAAAGCTTTACCAACACCCATTTCGAGAAATAGATAAGCGAGATATACTCATCTAGAAATGTCACATGTGCATATTCTTAGTCTATATAGTAAAACGACTTTTGTCTCAAGATAGGAGATAGAGTAGATAGACTTTTAGTCTCCACATACCTTTTAGTCGATGAAGATCCACTGGTTCCTTGAGTAGTCCTTTGCCTTGTATGATGATCGCCATGGAGTTCTTGAGCTCAACTACACTTTCTATCCTTATCCGCGTCCTTAGCTATAGTAGACTGGAAATCAAGACTATATAGTTTTGATCACTAAGATTGAGAAACATGCTTGAGATAGCAACGCATGCGAGTTTGACCGAGCAGTGCTCTAATATAGTGTTTTTAGCAGTGTAATACAGTGTGGTGTTCAGTCTAGACTAGGTCCCGGGGTTTTTCTGCATTTGTGGTTTCCTCGTTAACAAAATTTCTGGTGTCTCTGTTATTTCTATTCCGCATTATATTTTGTTATATAATTAAAATATCACAGGTTGTGTGTTGTATCGATCAATTGTGAAATCCAACATTTGGTTGTTAATTGGAAATTGATTGATCCTTGGATATTGGTCTTTGGTACCATCCAAGTTTATATCTATTGTATTTGATAAAGACTCGCAGATTTTTATTTGCTTGAGTATAGATCAAATCAAGAGATAGAGATATTAACTCCTTGATATAATTTTTATTAAGATTGAGTCTGACTGTCTAGTCGATTCTATTAAAAGTATATTAGAGTTAGTCCATACAGATTTCTAATCAAAATATTAGGTGAGGTTGTTAGACCCCCGCTTTTTCAATTGGTATAAGAGAAGGCAAACACGTTTAAAGACCTTATCAGTCTGTGTTCGTGGTGATATGACTAGATGGGCAGTAGAGTCTCTATAAACGCTTCACCAGGAATAAAACATAATCTTAGAGAATGTTCTAAAATTCTTGTTATTCTCCAAAGGAATTGGATGAACAAATCCGGATCAATCGTGATCTTGTTGCAGAAATTGCAAAGCATAAGGATTTGAAGTCTGTCAAAACTTCTTCAGTAATGATGAATAACTCCTTCGATTCCTCTCTAAAGGATCATAGTAAGTCAAGTCTTAAACAAAGCACATGCTTTGAAAAACTTGATAGAAGGAAGAACTTCTTAAATAACATTATTATTGTTGCCCAGTGTATGTTTTGTAAGTCTTGCAATCACACTCAACATACGTGTACACGTTTTCATAAAAGTATAAAAGTTGCGAGCAAACTTCACAAGGAAGATGAACAACTGTTTACTTATCTAAAAAGGTGTACAATACGAACAAGATAACCAATACAGGAAAGTAGTGTTAGTATGGGGCCTTTTTCCTTAAAATCAACATCACCCTTTCAATGGTTTATTGACAGTGGTTGTAGACGACATATGACTGGTGATCTTTTGTGGTTTGTTTCCATAAGCGACTTTGATGGAGGACCAGTTACTTTCGGAGATGGAAGTTATTGCTACATTATCAAGAAGGGTATGATCAAGCTTCCAGGTGTTCTAGAAATCCATGATGTAGTATACGTCAAAGGTATGACTACAAATCTTCTTTCTCTTAGTCAAATATGTGACAAAGGCCATAGAGTTGTCTTCAATGCAAGTGGATGTGACATTGTAGACAAAACTGGAAAAGTGATTTTTCAAGGAACTCATGGTAAAAATAACTATTATCTTCTTGATACCCAGTTTAGTAATTGTTGCAATTTGACTAAGGTGGAATCTACACATCTTTGGCATGAGCGTTTTGGTCACATCAATTATCGTCTCTTAACTAAGATCATTAACAAGGAACTTGTTAGAGGAATTCCCAAAATTAATGCAAAGATTGATGGTGTATGTGGTGCCGGTCAAAAGGGTAAGCAAACGAAAGTTCACCATAAGTCATATCGAGATATTCTCACTAAGGCTCCACTTGATTTAATTCATATGGATCTCTTCAGACCAATTTAACAATCTACTGTTGGAGGGAAGAAGTATGCTTTAGTTATGGTAGATGACTACACCATATTCACTTGGGTAGCATTTTTAGCTCATAAGCATGAAACCCTTGGAGAATTTAAGATTAGTAGTGATATGAAAAGGTCCCCAAAATTTAAGATTAGTAGTGACTAAACCATAGGATCCAGAATGAACAAGGTCGCAAACTAAAGAAAATTAGAAGTGACCGTGGCACTGAATTCAAAGACACCAAAGTAATTGAATTTTGTGACAGACTGTGGATTATTCAACAATACTTACCACCAATAACTCCTCAAGATAATGGAGTTGCTGAAAGAAATAATAAGAATATTCAGGAAATGGCCAAGGTAATGCTCCACAACAAAAACTTGCCTCTAAGATTTTGGGGATAAGTTGTTTTCACATCATGTTACTTGATCAACCGTGTCTATCTACGGTCTAAAACCCTAAATTCAGTGTCTTTTTATGGAATGACACTTTTTGAGTGCCGCTACGCACGACACCTAGGTATCATCATAGATTTGATTTTTTTTTTAATATAAAAAAAAAATTAGTCAGATCTGGCTAGCTGACTCCAGTTATTCTTATTGTGCTGAAATAATTCTGATTCAAATTCAAATTGTACTCAAATTAAATTAAACTAAAATTTAAATTCAAATTCAAATGACAATTACTCAAGTTCTCAAATTCAAGTGGAATTCAAATTCTCAAATTCAAATTCAAATTCAAATTCTATATAGAACCCGATTCGTCTAATACCAAATGACAGCTCGATTACATTGAACTGTACTCATAAATTTAGTCCAAAATCATTACAAAAAACTTCTAATTATTAAGTTTTATTAAGTGATACAAGTCCTAAGAATTTCAACAACAATTTCAGTCATTAGGATCTTGGCACTAGCTTGTGTGAGAGCAGAACTGTAGACACACAAATATTTCAACCATTTCTACATCCAGCAGGAGAAACAATCTTACCATCAACCATGAAATCATGTGAGTTATCATATGGTAGAAAAACCAACTTACACTATCTTAGATTCTTCGGAAGTAAGTGCTACATCCTAAAAGATCGAGAACAGAGAGGGAAATTTGATACTAAAAGTGATGAAGGTATATTTTTGGGCTATGCGTCTGATAGTCGTGGTTTTCGAGTATTTAATCTCAGAACCCAAGTAATGATAGAATATGCAAATGTTATCATTGATGATATTAGCGACTTTCATCATAATTTTTCTCCCGATGAACTGCCTCCAACAGAGACAATAGAAAAAGTCAAAGAAGTTCCGGATTCAGTTAAAGTTATACCTACTCTTACTGATCTTGATCCTTCTAGTGATGAGGAGAAAAACACTGATTAGACTGTGCCTATTGAACAAGAAGGTGTCCCTCCACGATACCTTTGGGTTCAAAGAAACTATGATCCTAACAGTATTATTGGATGAAGAGTATCTACTGCAAAGACTAGAGGACAACTTCAAAATCTGTGCAATTTTGGATGTTATCTTTCACATGTAGAACCAAGAAATATTGATGAAGCTCTTAGTGATCCCATGTGGGTGAATGCAATGCATGGAGAGTCAAATCAATTTCAAATACAAGATGTGTAGAAACTTATACCTTGTCCTCCAAATTTCAATATTGTTGGCACCAAATGGATATTCAAGAACAAGTCTGATGAGTTTGAAATTATTATCAGAAACAAAGCTAGACTTGTCGCTCAAGGATACTCACAGGTCGAATGAATCGACTTTGACGAAACCTTTGCTCTTGTGGCACGCCTTGAGTCCATCATCTTGTTTTCTTAAGGTAAAGCCATTTCAAATGGACATCAAATCGGCTTTTTTAAACGGAACATTAAAGGAAGAAGTCTATGTAGCTCAACCTAAGGGATTTGAAAACCCTTCCCAGATCACATCCTTAAACTTAATAAGGCGCTATATGGGTTGAAACAAGCACCTCGTGCCTAGTTCGAAAAACTGACCTCATCTCTTCTTGAGAAAGGTTTTTCGAGGGGATGAGCTGATAAAACTCTATTTACCAAGTTCAGTGGAAAAAGTATTGTAATTGATCAAGTTTATGTAGATGATATCATCTATGGATCAACATCGGAGAAAGTTGCACAGGATTTTCAAGTATCTCTTGGAAAGGAGTTTGAAATGAGCAATATTGGTGAATTAAAATTCTTTTTGGGTTCAAAAATTCAACAACACGGGGATGGAATTTACTTATCTCAAGAGAAGTACGCCAAGGATCTCGTCTCAAGATTTGGCATTGATAAGTCTACACCTAAATTAACTCTCATGCCTACCACTGGTAAACTACATCGAGATGATAAAGGTGTAAATGTTGATCAAAAACTTTATCGATCTATCATTGGAAGCCTTTTATATCTTATAGCTACTCGACCTGATATTTCTTTTAGTGTTGGTTAATGTGCTAGGTTTCAGGAAAATCCAAAGGAATCTCATCTTGCAGCTTCAAAAAGGATTATATGCTACATTAATCACACTGTAGGGTATGGTCTATATTACACTTTTGATATTAACATTGATCTTACTGCCTATTCAGATGCATATTTAGAAGGATGTGTGGAAGATATAAAAAGTACAATAGGGAGTTTCTAATATGTAGGACTAAGTCTTATACCTTGGCATAGCAAGAAACAAAATTCACAATCCCTCTCAACATGTGAAGCAGAATATATCGCTGCATGCTCATGTTGTACTCAACTTCTATGGATGAAACAAATGCTTGATGATTGTGGAATTCACACTGGAATAATAAGAATCTTATGGGACAACACCATTGAAATTCGCATAACAGAAAATCCAGTTGAGCACTCAAGGACTAAGCACATTGACATAAGGTATCATTTTATTCGAGATATTTATGAAAATGGTATCATTAATATGGAATTTGTGCTCTCAGAGCAACAATTGGCTGATATTCTCACTAAACCATTAAATACTGCTACGTTTTAACACTTACGGCAGTCTATTGGTGTCGTTCTGGTTCATTAGTCGTCCAAACCTCTTTCCCCTGAGCTTATCTCGATCCTTTGATCAATTAAGATTGGAACTTCTTGAGGAATAAAGTTATTTCCACATTTGTTTCTAGTAGATGTATCTTCTAAGTATCTTAGTGTTATCTTGAAATCCTTCTTTTCTCATAAAAATAATGTCGCTTTTGTTGTTCTCTCGGGAATGGCATCAAATGGGGGAGAGTTCTTTTGAACTTGCACTTAATTTCCATTTCTTTGTGGGGAGTGCGTCTGTGGAATTTTTAGGGGTTAACTTGTATCTTTATAAATTTTTTGATGAATGCATTTAGCTTCAGTTTTATGATTGCATCTAAACAAAGTTGATATGTACTTTTCTTTGGTCTTGAAGCGTCTCCGTGAAAATTTCATTAGGATCCAGTTTTCGTAACTTTGCCAATTTTATTGACAAAAAGGGGTAGAATCAATATGTAGTTCACACTACAAATATATATGGTTTTCGGATCATTATGTAAGGGGGAGTGGTTTTCGTGTTGAGACGAAAGTATTGACTAAGTGGGAGTGATACATATCACCATAGTATTGTTGTCAATATTGTGATATAAGAACTTTGATATGTGTAATAATTGTTAGAGCATAGCTCGGTTGAACCCACCAAGCGTTAGTATGTCAAGTTTGGTTGTCATATTTTAGTGAACCAAAACTCATTTAAGAGTCGCTTGATTTAAATGTACTAGAGTCAACTTCATATAGGTAAGCTTGAAAGTATTAAGGTGAGATATTACAAGTATTCTGAAGACTTGAAGAAGTATGGAGCTACAACCACAACATCATCCTTCCACTTGAGGTTAGCGATGTTTGACTTGAACTGTTTCATTCCCTAACGTATCTTTCAAGTCGTGCATATTGAAAACATAAAACTGCGAAGCATGAACACTCTAGATAGATATAGTATTAAGGAATACAATATGAAGTTTCTTGCTTAACCATTAAACTTTGTACATAAGACATCGACATAATCGTATGAATGTTATTGTGATTATGTATGGGTATGAGGTGAGGATTTCATCCTAAGGAACAATGTTTACATGTGTTTTAAGGAAGTAAGTTCATGATATGTGTTATGAACCTAAAAGGAAATCTCCAGGAATTATTGGGGATGTTCTTCATTGCAAATATTATGAATGACCAATATGTGTGATTAGTATAACTGCTCATGACTTGTTTGTGTTCTTGGTAAAAGTATTCACATGAGGCCTGACTTATGTATTGGTATGACTTTTATTACTGAAACCGATCTTAAGTAATCACCTGGGGTATGATCGGGTTTGTGAGTGTCTGACCAAATTTGGGAAAGGGGAACCGATCATATGAAGAGGTGCAGTACATCGTATAAGGTGCAACAAGGTTTATAGAAGAAAGGAGAACCGATCTTATGAACATGTGCAACACGTTTTTAGGCAAGGGGGAACCGATCCTATGTAAATGTGCAGTGCATACAAGTTAGATACCAAATATATATGGGGAACCGATCCTAGTACCTAGTCAGCCGAGTTATGGTAAGCTAGTGTAACTATGCACAGTACTCACATGGAGGTAGAACCGAAATTTGTTTTGGTAAAACCATTACACCCAGGGTTTGTGATTGAGTGCTACTTGATCAATCACATAGTTCTTGAAAGTCAGATGAACCAATTCTAAACTTGTTTAGAAGTGTGGTAAATCGGTTTCAAGTGAGTAAGTATGAAAAAGGACTTGCAAGAGAAAGATGTTGACATACTTTGAACACGTGCATTAATGTGTATTCTTTTATTATTCAAAGATATTCCTTAACATCTAAGAAGGAAGTAAATCCCAAGATCGAATTTAAATAAGTTAAGAATCTTTTAATTAAGGTTTTTAATTATATATGGAAAATAAGAATTAGTAATATGCATTTGCTAGTTAAAGACTTTACAAGGAGATTTCGATCATTATATTTGGAAAGTGCATTCACAAGAACTATGAAAACCGAATTTGGGTTAATATGGAAAAATATATTGAGAATATGTTCGGTTTTGGAAATTCCTTGGTGTCCAAACTTCCTTGTCTATAAATACTTTGAGTTTGCATTTCTAGCAAACTAATCCTTCGTGACAGTAAACTTCATTTGTTGTACAGTTACTGGTGAAGCCGCCTATCAGAGAGGATAGTAATCTAATTAGGTGAAACCTATTACGGCCGCTCAATTTAAAGTCTTCTTTGGGATTGAGAATCTCTAGCGTGACCCGTTGGTGGGAAACTAGATATTGCGGTTTATCTTTAGTTTTCGTATTGATTTGATTGACTAACGGTGGTTGAATTTTGATTGCACCTAGTTTTTTTATGCTTGAGAATCTTCTCTTCTGATATAATATTCACTCAAACTAGTTCAAGGTTTTGACATGGATCTTTAGACTTTTGTTAGATCTAAAAACGATCTTGTTATAATCCATTGTTAACAGACTCCGTTCCGTGTGTGATTGATCACAAGAGATTCAAGTATTTGTGTGAAGGTGTTTATTGAAGATCTAAGAAGATTTGAAGACAAAAAAGAGATATAATATTTCTGACTTGGTGTTTATAATCTTTGGTATGCACAATACTTGTTTTGGTAAAAGATGATCCAATTAATAATCGGTTTACCCTTGTGGTAGATTGGATTGATTAATTGAGAAGATCGGTATCAACACAGTTCTTTGGATTAAGAGTGTTGATTGGATTAATCTTAACGATTACCTTTTGGTGATTGAACATAAGATAAATCTTGGAACCTAGCAAAGGAGTGTATGTTAAGATAAACAGAAGAGCCTTTGTGCAACTCATATCACTTGGTTGAAGAGAGTTAATACCAAACAGATTTGTTGTTCCTTTACTGTTTAGAATACGAAGCAAATGAATTGGTCCAAGTACGTGACTTGTTTACAGTTTGGAGGCGTGGGAATACAGACGGAACTAGGTGAACTATAGGTTTAGTTGCTTGGTCTTAACTATATGAAGTTGGTTTATTTTGTATAGCGGCTTAATCCTGAGAGTATTTAATTCTGGACAAGGTCCCGGGGTTTTTCTGCATTTGCGGTTTCCTCGTTAACAAAATCTTGTTGTGTCTTTTACTTTGTATTTCCACATTATATTTTTTTTATTATAATTAAAGTAAATTGCACAAACGTTAATTTTTATTTACTTGATATGTGAATCCTATTATGTTTGGTTAAGTCCGAACCTTTGTATCAAGTAAACATACTTCGTTGTTGTATTTTCTCGATCTCGTATACATAGACGATCACACGAAGTGTGAAACGATTAGTTGCATTATCTTGACTCAGTCTATAGACAATCACTTTCGGAGAAAGGACTTATATGAAGGAATTTTTTTAGCTTGAGGTATATTTGGGTACCCTCGCCTTTTCAATTGGTACAGATCAGGGAAACACGAAAAGATCTAACAATCTGTGTTTGGTACGATCCATCCTATAAGATATGAGTCATAATAAGAAAAGCAAGCCTAAACTTATGAAGAACTCAGTTAAAGTATGCCAAGATAATAAGAATAATATCTCGGGGAAGACCAATAAAATCGGTCTCAAAAGACAACGAAAAAGTCTATGACTAAAGACTCAATGGCTTATCAGGTTGTTGATCAGAAAAGGTTGAGTTCAAAAATCAAGAAACCTGATTTGGATTCGAGGCCAATTTGTAGTGAAAAATCATCTGAAAAAAGATTTGATTCTCTAATATGTCCAAGTTCTGAATCTGGAAAGATGATGAGGAGATTTTTCAAACAAATCGAGAACCTTTCAGAAAAGGGAAAATCCATTGATAGTTTAAATGATGTCATAGAACTTATAGTTCAATTGAATATACGGATCTGTGAAGAAAGGCGATATACAGTTAGTTTTCAAAATAATCTGATCAATTGCGAAGAGCAAAAAATAAACTTGTGTAACAAAGTTCATCTGCAGGCTACAGAGTGTGAAACTCTTACCCATTCACTGGAGCACTCACTTTTGAGGAATACAATCCTTACTGAAGATCTACTTATAAGAACATGCCAAAAGGTATATCTAGACAAATATTTAGAAAATTATTTCCAACAAGGAATGAATACCTTGAGGGAACATATAGAATGTCTAGAACAAGAGACATTAACATTTTGTCAAATGGGTAATCTTGATTACACAGGTTCTAGTTGAGAGAACATTCCATCCTGGGCCCAAGATATAATTAAAGAGATTGCTTCTAGAAATAATCCTAATCAATAGGAAGGGTTCGACACCCAAGAACAGGAGAAAGCTTCTTCAAAAAGGGGGCTTGATGAGGTAAATCCTCATCATAATGCTTAAACACATTAGAATGTGCATCCTTACTTTGCCTAATCTTCGGATGTAAGCACATGTAGCATGGGCAATTAGAATCCTAATAACATCTCTTATTCAACATAGAGACATTACACGATCTACCTTAAGTATGTTTGATAATCTTATAAGTAAAAAGGTTGTGTTACAACAACACGTGTAAGAAGGATTTGTGGTCTGCAGTATCCCTTTATACTAATTTCGAAGATAATCTCTTTGAGAAAGTTGTGTGTAACACATTAGATGCGAAAATCTTCTCAAATATGATCAGAATTACTTATTTAAGGATGATATCTATGTTTGGTATATGTTCAAGGTATTTCAAGTATATGTATACTAAAGGATGTATTCTCAAACTAGATCTCAAGTGAATCTTCTGAAAGCATTGAGTGGAATGACTTCTAAGGAAACAGTTCATCTTGATAATACCTTCAAGAAATCTAGTTGTGAAGATATGGGAAATGAAAAAAAAAGATGTTACTAATCTCCTTGTCTAAAACAGTTTGGATGCCAAGATTGATATTATCAATCTTCGTCAGGTTCTTCTCAGTACCATAGAAACTCATCACAGACAGGCACCTCTTCTAAGAACTGTTATCTGTAACCAAAGGAAGATGATCAAACTTGGAATCGGTAACAGGGAGTACTCTCTTAATATTAATCGAAAGGTTAATGCTCTTGCCTGCGAACATAATCAAGGTACTGTGTGTAGAATCCGAGATATCAGTCGGGATGCTGTTGATGAAGATCCTGAAAAATTTGAGGAAATTGAAGATGATCTTTGAAAAATAAGACGAGAAATAAATATCAATTTTTTATTTCTTTCATTGATTGTATAAGTCTATTCTGAATAAAAACTATTATGAATAAAGTTATTTGATTTATAATTTTTCTTGTGATAGTTTTTGATTTACATAACCGGTACTTTAATGCTTTATTTATTTGCTATGTATGTTTATGAGATGTTTGATTTCGGTTTTATTACCTTGATATTCGATCTCATAACATGTTTTTTACCCTTATGGTTTGGGTGACTTTTTGATTTAGCAGGATTAAGTTCTATCCCATGTTGGTAGGCTTTATCAAAGGATCATGAGGGGTTCCTATAGAAACAATATGTGAAAAAGTCATAATATGTTGAATCGGTTTTGGTTTAGCATAAAAGCATATGTGTTTCGACGGTTTTCAACTTTTGCTTGCAATTGTTAAAACCAATTTTCAAACTTTCTCTGGTAAAGGTTGGTTGTTGTTGTTATTCTTTTTTTTTTTGGGCATAAGGATGACAACATAATGGTATTTCGATATCAATTCTCCTTGGAAGAAGAAGATGCGATCATATTGGAGAAGTTGGATGTGAAATTGAGGTAACAATCTTGTTGGTTAATTGTTTTCCTATTTTAAGAAAAGCCTATATTTATTTGATATATATATATTTCTTTTGCTTAAACGAAATTTTCGGTACAATTGATGTGTTTATTCCATTATGTATGTGTGGATATTTGTGTGATTCGATTGGTTCCGGTTAAGTAAAACTATTGTTATCTTGCTTTGTTGTGTGATATCAATCGTTTAGGCTTACAAAAGTTTGGTGCAATTGCGGTTCTTTAATGTTTATGTTATTTCAATTGCTTCTAGTTAAGTAAAACAATTGTTATTTTGCTTTATTGTATGGTATCAATTGTTTAGGCTTACAAAATTTCGGTGCAATAGTGAAACTTTAATGATATATGTTGTTTCAATTGCTTCCGGTTGAGGTGAATAATTATGCAAGTTGATTTATTGGTTTGTATGAATTATTTATGGCTTAAAGAATGAATATATTGAAGGGATGAGTTGTTTAGTCCAATTTGATTCCGGATAAGATAAACTAAGTTAATTCTGATCTTAGTTAGATTTATCAAAGTGTAGGTTTATGTTATTCAAGTCTAGCCGAAAGCCTAAGAAAGGAAATGCTAGTTAACTAACCTAGTATTTGGCTTGTTTAAAATCTAAAGGTCTAAGTTATATAGATAATTAGAACCTGATGAGAAAAATGGAGTTTATCTTTGTTTTGGTCCTATCGAATGAAGCGGTTGTATTTATACAATCGGTTTAGCAAAGGAACTAAGTTGCTTAGTTGATTTTTGGTTTGCTAAACTAGTTGGGATTTGTAAGATCCTTTTCGTGTTGACCTTTATTTTTCGTTTCTTTGTCATTTTTGTGACAAAAAGGGGGAGAAATATATGGAGTAAACAGGTGACGCTGGTATCAATTTTATGTTGGTTGGTGTCACTGGGGAAGAGGACAATGGTGCTTGAAACGTTTATCTAGCGAATGAGGAAAAGCACTGACTAAGGGGGAGTAACATATCATATGATTGGGATAACAAAGACGCGCGGATTGAAAATATACCTATCTCACCTTTAGGGGGAGTATTATATTTGTTATTATAATGTCAATAACGGCATTTTAAGGATTGAATTAATGCATGTTTTGTGTTGTTGAATTTAGGAATCAAGCGTATGTGTAATGAATTATTGTAATTTGTTTATCCATATGATTGTAAGAGTTTTGTCACTAAAATTGACAAAGGGGGAGATTGTTAGAGCATTGCTCGGTTGAACCCACCAAGCGTTGGTATGTCAAGTTTGGTTGTCATATTTTAGTGAACCAAAACTCATTTAAGAGTCGCTTGATTCAAATGTACTAGAGTCAACTTTTTATAGGTTAGCTTGAAAGTATTAGGGTGAGACATTACAAGTATTGCGAATACTTGAAGAAGTGAAGAAGTACGGAGCTACAACCACAACATCATCCTTCCACTTGAGGTTAGTGATATTTGACTTAAATTGTTTCATTCCCCGACATATCTTTCAAGTCGTGCATATTGAAAACATAAAAATGTGAAGCATGAACACTCTAGATAGACATAGTATTAAAGAATACAATATGAAGTTTCTTGCTTAACCATTAAACTTTGTATATAAGACATCGACATAATCGTATGAATGCTATTGTGATTATGTATGGGTATGAGGTGAGGATTTCATCATAAGGAACAATGTTTACATGTGTTCTAAGGAAGTAAGTTTATGATATGTGTTGTGAACCGAAAAGGAAATCGTCAGGAATTATTGGGGCTGTTCTTCATTGCAAATCTTATGAATGACCAATATGTGTGATTAGTATAACCTCTCATGACTTTTTTGTGTTCTTGGTAAAACTATTCACATGAGTCCTGACTTATGTATTGGTATGACTTTTATTAGTGAAACAGATTTTAAGTAATCACCTGGGGTATGATCGGGTTTGTGAGTGTCTGACCAAATTTGGGATAGGGGAACCGATCCTATGAAGAGGTGAAGTACATCACAAGGGGGAACTGATCCTTGTATGAGGTGCATCAAGGTTTATAGAAGAAAGGGGAACCAATCCTATGAACATGTGCAACACGTTTTTAGGCAAGAGGGAACCGATCCTATGGACATGTGCAGTGCATATAATTTAGATACCAAATATATGTGGGGAACCGATCCTAGTACCTAGTCAACCTAGTTATGGTAAGCTAGTGTAACTATGCACAATACTCACATGGAGGTAGAACCGAAACTTGTTTTGGTAGAACCGTTACACCCATGGTTTGTGATTGAGTATTAATTGATCAATCACATAGTTCTTGAAAGTCAGATGAACCAATTCTCAACTTGTTTGGAATTGTGGTAAATCGGTTTTAAGTGAGTAAGTATGAAAAAGGACTTGCAAGAGAAAGATGTCGACACACTTTGAACACGCGCATTAATGTGTATTCTTTTATTGTTCAAAGATATTCCTTAATAGCTAAGAAGGAAGTAAATCCCAAGATCGAATTTAAATAAGTTAAGAATCTTTTAATTAAGGTTTTTAATTCTATATGGAAAATAAGAATTAATAATGTGCATTTGCTAGTTAAAGATTTTCCAAGGAGATTTCGATCATTATATTTGGACAGTGCATTCATGGGAGTTATAAAAACCCAATTTGGGTTAATATGGAAAAATATCTTGAGAATATTTTCGGTTTTGGAAATTCCTTGGTGTCCAAACTTCCTTGTCTATAAATACTTTGAGTTTGCATTTGTAACAAACTAATCCTTCGATAAACTTCCTCTGTTGTACTGTTACTGGTGAAGCCGCCTATCGGAGAGGAGAGTAATCTAATTAGGTGAAATCTCTTACGGCCGCTCAATTTAAAGTCTTCTTTGGGATTGAGAAGCTCTAGTGCGACCCATTGGTGGGAAACTAGATAATGCGATTTATCTTTAGTTTTTGTATTAATTTGATTGACTAACGGTGGTTGAACTTTGATTGCACCTAGTTTGTTTATGCATGAGAATCTTATCTTTTGATATAAGATTCACTCAAATAGTTCAAGGTTTCGACAAGGATATTTAGACTGTTGTTAGATCTAAAGACGATCTTGTGATAATCCATTATTAATAGACTCCATTCTATGTGTGATTGATCTCAAGAGATTCAAGAAGTTGTGTCCATGTGTTTATTGAAGATTTAAGAAGATTTGAAGACAAAAAAGAGATAAAAGATTTTTGACTTGGTGTTTATAATCTTTGGTGTGCACAATACTTATTTTGGTAAAAGATGATCCAATTAATAATCGGTTTATCCTTGTGGTAGATTGGATTGGCTAATTGAGAAGATCGGCATCAACACAGTTCTTTGGATTAAGGGTGTTGATTTGCTTAATCTTAACAATTACCTTTTGGTGATTAAACATAATATAGATCTTGGAACCTAGCAAAGGAGTTTATGTTAAGATAAACAAAAGAGCCTTTGTGTAACTCATATCACTTGGTTGAAGAGAGTTGATACCAAACAGATTTGTTGTTCCTTTATGATATGTGTCTAAAACACCTTATTTTATATCTAGTATTTATGATTTCTTTGCTTTTATTGTTGTGAATTGCATCTCTTATGTTTATTTTTGAGTTATCAGGTGCAATGGAGTCCTTATGAGCAAAAGAAGTAGAAAATTTATGTTTGAAGCGTAAAGGGCGAAAAAATCAATTCACATGCGAGTTATTTTTGGAGCATGCTAGGCTGCGCATGGAGGAGACAAAGAATGAATTGTCAGTTTTCCACAACTGGCAGTTGAATCAGAGAATTAGACTGTCGATTACCTAGAACTGACAGGCCTAATAATCTGTTGGTGGCCCATATCCATCAGTTGGGTGTCTAAACTCTTCTCACTATAACTTAACAGAACTATGTGGAGATTTTCAGTATGATTCTTCTCGACGGACCAAGATGCTTCCGCCAAGCTCTTTCATTCTTTCAAGCCGGCATGGGTCGTGCTGGTCAGGGAAGGTTGTATTGGACAACCAGTTCACCGAGAAGAACAAGGAAGAATAACTCATTGTTGCTGTGAAATAACGGAAGAATAAAGAAAAGTTTGAATCGAAAAATCAGATATGAAGAAAGGGGATCTGGGAATTGTTAAATTGATGAGTTATGGGTTTGTTCTTGAAGAATTGAGGGCTCGAGATGAACAAGGAAGATGGTTTATTCTTGTAATCATGGCTTGATAGATAGATCAAGAAACTGGTGGTTGGCTGAAGACATTGCTGCTATTGATATTGTGTATAATGAAAAAATAAGGCAGTAATTGTGTTCTCTGAGAAAAATGGAAGAATGGGTTATGTATGCTCGCAGGGAAGGAGTTGTGCAATCTCCAATTTACAGTCGTTGCATAGGTGTCATCAGTTTTCAAAAGGCACATTAGGTGCTTGATGGAATGATTGAATAACAAACTCTCACTGTCAGGTCTTGATGTGGCCAATAAGGAGACAGAGAATGAGATGAATTTCCCTGTGGCAACAAAGTGGTTCACTGAGTTTGCAGTGAAGCCATGACATGACGTTGCATTTAAAGGTGGAGTTGCAGCTGGAGCTACATGGTATTAGTGAGTTTCAGCTGGAGTTGAAGAAATTGCAGAGGGCTAGGAAGTATGCTGAAGTTGCAGCTGCAAGATTGTATTGAGCTTTGTTGCAGAGCTGGGAAGTAGTGAATGCTTTTTGGAATTTCGCAAAAATAGTGCGAAAAGTGAGCGGAAATGGCGATCCGGTGGTAGTAGTTCCGGTTGGCGGATTTTGGAACCGAAAGTGGGGATCACAATGTTTCACCGAATCATGAAGGGGGTTCGAGTCGGATGCAAGAGTCGACGGTGGGATATATGAGCTACGAGTCACGCTTTTAGGTACGTTTTCGCAAGTACAAGGAATTGGCTTAAATGGCTCTTTTGTGAATGTATGGACCACAGAGAAGTAGAGTTGGGGTACTTGAAGTATACAGTTATCCTGGTGACAGTTTTCGATGGCTCAATGGCCGGAGACAATTTTTCGGCGACAAATTCCGGTGATGACGTCAGCAATTCAACAACCAGTTTTGGACCCAAAAATTCCAGAGACATATTTCTCACACATGGGCTTGGTGGACTAGTAGATGGACGTGGACTTGAGGATTATGAAGACTTAACCTAATTTTGGGAAAGTATCCTTTTGGGAGAGGCATATAAATAGAAAACCTTTTCTATAAACCTAGAGATATCTCCATTAGGGAGAGCTGCTACTACTTTTATTTTCTAGGGTTTAGAACATGATGCTTTCTTCTATGCGTTTTTTTATGAACTCCTATGCCATGAGTAACTAAGTTTTTATTATTGGTTAAAGATGTAGCTGGATTTTGAAAACAAGTTTTGATCTTTATGAGTTAGTTTTCTCTTAATATTATCGTTTGATTTCTACTGATTATAATAATTGCATGATTGATGTATTGCAATATGATTGAATGTTTGTTTGGTTGAGTCTAGAATTGATTGAACATACATCTATATCTATATCTATTTTAGGGTTTTCATCGAGCGATAACCTTGAATACGAGTAGCATGATATGATTATAGTTTGTAGTGATGCACTCTTGTAATCATATGTAGAAATTGACCATTGTCCGAATTGTCATGCACAATGTATGATAATTGCATTGATTAGCCTATTTCCAAAACTTAATGCTCCTAGGGATTGAACTTAATTAGCGCAAGGCGTTAGGTTATTCTTTAGGTAGAATTCACATATGCAGCTCTAATGTGTGTGTTGATAAATTTAGGAAATTTACCGAGTATTCTTGCAATAAGGTATTCTAGGGATTTTGATGATAGCGAGATTAAATACGAATTATATTCATACATTTAAATACTTGTTTACAATTGAAGATGAAATAGTTACCCAATATCTCTTCTATTTGATTTGTTTACTTATTTCATTCTTTGCTTTTATTTTTACTTTACAAAAATCAGAAAATCCCCCGTGTTATTTATAGGAAACCGAAACAACTTGACAACCTAGTCCTCTTTGTGGGAACGATCCTTTCTTGCCCTTGCTTCATTATATATTTTGAGTAGTAAGAAAGTGTAATTTATTTTTGACGCCTACAACATCGATCAAATTTTGGCGCCGTTGCCGGGGAGGCAATGGTTGTCACTTGTTTTTGGTTTCTTATTTTTTTAGTTTTTAGTTTTTCTTATTTTCTGGTTTTAACCTTGTTTTGAGAATCGTGTTTTATGTACCAATTTCTATGGACGGAGCATATTGGAACAATGGATACGGTTTTCAACAACCTCAACAATATGACAACTACCAATTCCAGGGGTATAATCAAAACCAATTCATTGGTTATGACCAATATTCCATGGAACCTTATGGTTTTCCTCAACAACCTTATGGAGGGTATGTGTGTGAACAACCACAAGGATGGAAGGATTCTTATGCTCGTGAACAACAAGTCTCTAACTTTCTAGACAAATTTTCCGACTTTGTACAACAAGAGTTTCAAAAAGATAAAGAGACTAGAGAAGAGAAACTCCAAGAACTTCATGAAGGTATTGCTAACTTGCGAAGAGGCATTGATCAATGCAAGGAATATATGGATAATTCTAATGTGCATATGGTTTGTGATGAATATTTGATTGATGCTAATGTTGAAAAAGGCCAATCCTTGGGAACTTGTGTTGATAATTGTGTAGCTAACTCAACTCTTGATCTTAATAATGATCATTCGCCTATTCAAAAGGATGAGTTAGAGTTTAGCAACACTAAATTCAACGACGAAGAACCTTATGTTAACTATGAAAGTGATGGTGATTATGATACATTTCTTGAAACAACTCATGGTGACATCTCCGAGGAGTGTACAATGGAATCTTTTTGGGATCAAGATGAAGACGAAGAGGAATATGATGACACTAGTGTAGTTTGCTCAAGCATTGATCTTACTAATGATCAAGAGCCTATTCAAAGGGTGGAGCTTGAGGATGAAGCATTTTTGAGTATTCTAAAAAAGTTCCTTATAGCGAAATTTGGATCCGCAGTGGATTATGTTCCTTACAACAAAGAGGAGTGTGTTGAGAATGTGACCGATATGACCAATATTGTGGAAGACCCAATTTACCTTGTGAATGATTATAACGATAATGTTAATGTCGAGACTTTGGTTAAGGCATAAACGGACGAAGAATGGTTGCAAGGTTTGTTAGAGGACCATGATATACAAGAGGTGAATAATTCACTTGAGTTTTTCAAGGATGAAGAGGATTCCGAGATACAAGAGATTATGCAAGGTTTGTCTAACCCTTTGTATATTGTTTCTTCTCCTTTACCTCTTATTGGTTTGAATGTATGTGCTTCGAGAATATTGTTAAATGACTTTGTTTCTCGATATCCACCATTAGAAACATTTGATTCTCATACTATGGATGTTTGCAAAGAAGAAACCATAGAAGTCCTTGATTTCTTTGTTCTTTATACACTTCCAAGTGTGGGGGAAGCTTTTATCGGTTAATAGCTTCGTTTCTGTTTTATATTACTAATATTTGTGTGAAGCTAGTGTTTGCAAAACAGGTGCTATGGGTGGATCCCCAACTTTTCCGATTATTGGTGTATGGGGAATTCAACTTGCATGTCGGGCTGACGACTTTAAACCAAACGCTAAATGGGAGGCAACCCACTAGTTTTGTGTATCTATCTCTATCTTCTCATTTTTTATTTTTAAGTCTTTTATCTTTATTTTCTTATTTTCCTTATTTTGGATATTTACATATCAAAACTCCAACTTTTTGAGATATTTGAATAATTTAGAATAAACACTATCCTTTCTAAGTAGATGGATTTTTTTATTAACGATGAGGTATATATATTGTCTGAGTTGAGATTAGATGCCAACTAAATAGCTTGTTTAGTGTTTATCCTCTATTGTTTCGAAATAGCTATGAGTTGGAGTAATGAGTTTTTATTATTCATTCTATTTTCATATTGTGTATATATATCATGTTATGAATTTCCCACCTTGACTTTCTTTGGACAATTCAATTTTACATTGAGGACAATGTAAAGTTTAAGTGTGGGGGAGTGTTCTCATATAGAGTTTTTAGCCTTGTTAGTTTTGCCTTTTGTTCATAAAAAAAATAGAAGAAAAAAATTGGCTTTATACACTCCGAAACCTAGAAACATGTGCCTTTAGGATGACACTATCAATCTAAATGGATGGTACCATCTTGGCTGAGGGAGTTGAGGAACCCATTAACTAAAAGGGACAGAATTATTCGAATGATAGAAAAAATATGATAGTTGTTACCATATCTCGGAATATCACCATATCACGTTCTATTTTTATTTTTCCATATTTATCTACTGTTATCTAAGTGATTTTGTGGGTCACTAAACATCGAATTGTTATTACTGCTAGGATGAAATAGAGTGATTGAGTTGCTAAAAAAAAAAAAAAAAAGGAGACCGACCAATTAAACCAATCGGAATAAAAATGACACTTGGATAGCAATATGTGTGTGTTATCCCTTTCTCCGTCACCTAAATAAGCGTGGAATGAAGGATCCAAGGGAACTATCATGTAATATGATGACAAGAAGCATGCACTTGGATCCAAAAGATCTAATCATGTTGTCTTATATTAAAAAAAAAAAAAGTGAAAAAGAAAAAGAAAAAGAAATTATTATTGTGTTGAATAAAGTCACTCCTGGTTCCCTTGTATATGCCGGTTGAGTTGATGTAGAATTAAGATTGTTGACCACTGGTTCCCTTATATATGCCAGTGTGTTGACACTAGAATTGACCAGTAGCTCAATCCAATAGGATGCATAGGTTCATCTTGGCGGTGACCTTTAGACAGATATGGGAAACACCGATCACTTGTTAACATTCGCAAACATCTACCTCTATATCCATCTTCTTAATCTTTTAATTGTAATTGTGGTTAGTCAGATTCCGAGTATTGTGGTTTGTTCAACTTTCTGAATAAAGTTTAATTTACATATATATTAATTTGGATTCGCATCAGGGTACCTCCTCCAATATCCATTTTGGATTCGTTCCCACAGGTAGCTGGAGTTGGAAATATAGGTTTTGTAGGTATACCTCTTGTAAACCTTCACGAGACTATAACTCGTCCACTAGGGACACCTAGGGGTTCAAAGGCTTGTTATTTATGCTAAAAGTGACCATATCCTCGACGACACGGAGTTGTATGTATGTTTTAGAATTATTTTGTTTGATTTGCTCGAGGACTAGCAAAGTCTAAGTGTGGGGGAATCTGATAGGTGTCTAAAACAACTTATTTTATATCTAGTATTTATGCTTTCTTTGCTATTATTGTTGTGAATTGCATCTCTTATGTTTAGTTTTGAGTTATCAGGTGCAATGGAGTCCTTATGAGCAAAAGAAGGAGAAAATGTATGTTTGAAGCGTAAATGGCGAAAAGATCAATTCACATGCGAGTTATTTTTGGAGAATGCTAGGCTGCGCATGAAGGAGACAAAGAATGAATTGTCAGTTTTCCACAACTGACAGTTGAATCATATAATTAGACTGTTGGTTACCTAGAACTGACATGCCTAATAATCTGTTGGTGGCCCATATCCATCAGTTGGGTGTATAAACTCTTCTCACTATAACTTAGCAGAACTATGTGGAGATTTTCAGTCTGATTCTTCTCGACGGACCAAGATGCTGCCGCCAAGATCTTTCATTCTTTCAAGCCGGTATGGGTCGTGCTGGTCAGGGAAGGTTGTATTGGACAACCAGTTCACTGAGAAGAACAAGGAAGAATAGCTCATTGTTGCTGTGAAATAATGGAAGAATAAAGAAAAGTTTGAATCGAGAAATCAGATATGAAGAAAGGGGATCTGGGAATTGTTAAATTGATGAGTTATGGGTTTGTTCTTGAAGAATTGAGGGCTCGAGCTGAACAAGGAAGATGGGTTGTTCTTGTAATCATGGCTTGACAGATAGATCAAGAGACTGGTGGTTGGCTGAAGACGTTGCTGCTATTGATATTGTGTATAATGAAATAATAAGGCAGTAATTGTGTTCTCTGAGAAAAATGGAAGAATGGGTTATGTATGCTCGCAGGGAAGGAGTTGTGCAATCTCCAATTTACAGCCGTTGCATAAGTGTCATCAGTTTGCAAAAGTCACATTAGGTGCTTGATGGAATTATTTAATAACAAACTCTCACTGTCAGGTCTTGATGTGGCCAATAATGAGACAGAGAAGGAGCTGAATTTCCCTGTGGCAACAAAGTGGTTCACTGATTCTGTTGCAGTCAGTTAGGACATGTCCTGGTGGGTGCTTGAAACTAAAAACTGATTGAAGGAAGATAGTGGAGTCTACTGGAATGGAATGGAGCTACATGGAAGAAGTTCAGGGATAAATGGAAACGGCTAAGGCTCGAGAAATAATTCAGCCCAGGTGGTGTTTGCCGGCGAGAATGGTTTCAGGGAAACTGTGGTGCTATATTGCAGCTGCAGTTAGATACGATGCTGGTGGTTTGGGTCTGTTTGCTGGGATTGTTGCTGCAATGTTTAAATGGGTATTTTCCAAGGAGCTAATGGATTATTCTACATGTTATGAACTGGATGGTATTGGTGTTGAGTTTGCAGTGAAGCCATGACTTGATGTTGCAGTTAAAGGTGGAGTTACAGCTGAAGCTACATGGTACTAGTGAGTTTCATCTAGAGTTGAAGCAATTGCAGAGGGCTAGAAAGTATGCTGAAGTTGCAGATGCAAGATTGTATTGAGCTTTGTTGCAGAGCTGTAAAGTAGTGAATGATTTTTGGAATTTCGCAGAAACAGTGCGAAAAGTGAGCGGAAATGGCGAGCCGGTGGTACTAGTTCCAGTTGGCGTATTTTGGAACCGAAAGTGGGGATCAAAATGTTTCCCCGAATCATGAAGGGGGTTCAAGTCGGATGCAAGAGTCGACGGTGGGATATATGAGCTACGAGTCACGCTTTTAGGTACGTTTTCGCAAGTACAAGGAATTGTCTTAAATGGCTCTTTTGTGAATGTATGGACCACAGAGAAGTAGAGTTGAGGTACTGGAAATATAAAGTTGGCCTGGTGACAATTTCCGATGGAGCAGTGGCCGGAGACAATTTTCCAGCGACCGGCAACCGGATTCCGGTGATGACGTCAGCAATTCGACGACCAGTTTTGGACCCAAAAATTCCAGAGACATATTTCTCACACATGGGCTTGGTGTACTAGTATATGGACGTGGACTTGAAGATTATGAAGACTTAACCTAATTTTGGGAAAGTATCCTTTTGGGAGAGGCATATAAATAGAAAACCTTTTCTCTAAACCTAGAGATATCTCCATTAGGGAGAGTTGCTGCTACTTTTATTTTCTAGGGTTTAGAACATGATGCTTTCTTCTATGCGTTTTGTTATGAACTCCTATGCCATGAGTAACTAAGTTTTTATTATTGGTTAAAGATGTAATTGGATTTTGAAAACAAGTTTTGATCTTTATGAGTTAGTTTTCTCTTAATATTATCGTTTGATTTCTACTGATTATAATAATTGCATGATTGATGTATTGCAATATGATTGAATGTTTGTTTGGTTGAGTCTAGAATTGATTGAACATACATCTATATCTATAGCTATTTTAAGGTTTTCATCTAGCGATAACCTTGAATACGAGTAGCATGATATGATTATAGTTTGTAGAGATGCACTCTTGTAATCATATGTAGAAATTGACCATTGTCTGAATTGTCATGCGCAATGTATGACAATTGCATTGATTAGCCTATTTCCAAAACTTAATGCTCCTAGGAATTGAACTTAATTAGCGCAAGGCGTTAGGTTATTCTTTAGGTAGAATTCACATATGCAGCTCTAATGTGTGTGTTGATAAATTTAGGAAATTTACGGAGTATTATTGCAATAAGGTATTCTAGGGCTTTTGATGATAGCGAGATTAAATACGAATTCTATTCATACATTTAAATACTTGTTTACAATTGAAGATGAAATCTTTACCCAATATCTCTTCTATTTGATTTGTTTGCTTATTTCTTTCTTTGCTTTTATTTTTACTTTAAAAAAATCATAAAATCCCCCGTGTTATTTATAGGAAACCGAAACAACTTGACAACCTAGTCCTCTTTGTGGGAACGATCCTTTCTTGCCCTTGCTTCATTATATATTTTGAGTAGTAAGAAAGTGTAATTTATTTTGACGCCTACAACAGCGATCACTTTACTGTCTGGAATACGAACCAAAGGAATTGGTCCAAGTACATGACTTGTTTACAGGTTGGAGGCGTATGAATACAGACGGAACTAGGTAAACTATAGGTTTAGTTGCTTGGTCTCAACTATACAAAGTTGGTTTATTTTGTATACCGGATTAATCCTAAGATTACTCAATTCTGGACAAGGTCCCAGGGTTTTTCTGCATTTGCGGTTTCCTCGTTAACAAAATCTTGTTATGTCATTTACTTTATATTTCCGCATTATAATTATTTTATTATAATTAAAGTAAATTGCACAAATGTTAATTCCTATTTACTTGATACGTGAATCCTATTGTGTTTGGTTAAGTCCGAACCTTTGTATCAAGTAAAAATACTTCGTTGTTTTATTATCTCGATCTCGTATCCATAGACGATCACACGAAGTGTGAACCGATTAGTTGCATTGTCTCGACTCAGTATATAGACAATCACTTTCTGAGAAAGGACTTATAGGAAGGAAAAGTTTTAGCTTGAGGTATATTTGGGTTCCCTCGCCTTTTCAATAATACTATGACATTGTATAACAATGATCGAGAGATTTTGTTTTCTCATTGTTATGGCTACGGAACTTCAACAACTATGACGCTGAACTGAACATCTATGGAATCATGGGAGTACTTGGAAAAGACGAAGTTTTCGAGTAATGTTGAAGCACCAAGGAGATCAAGCATGTGGACGAGAAGCTACAAAGTTTTATCTATTTTGTAATCCATATGTATTGATAGTTTTGTCACTAAAGTTGATAAAGGGGGAGATTGTTAGAGCATTGCTCGGTCGAACTCGCATGCATTGCTATCTCAAGCATGTTTTTCAATATTAGTGATCAAAACTATACCTCTTGATTTCTAGTTTACTTATGACTAAGTCTCGGTCTAGGATAGTTAAGTGTAGTTGAGCTCCAGATTCCATGGCGATTATCTTACGAAGACGAAGAACTACTCAAGGAACCAGTGGAACTTCATACGACCAAAAATGTATGTGGAGACTTGAACTTATCTAGTATGATAGTTTCAATTGTGTCTATGTATTGTTGGAAAACGATTAATAAAATATAATTTTTAAAGTTTTAATAAAAATTATAATTTATTATTTTCTTTTGGGAATGAAAAACTTATTAGTCCCACACCGTGGAGTTTCCACTTTTTAGTTGGTTTAAGAGACTATATAAGCTTTTTAGTCCCACATCGGGGGTTCATCTTTTTAAGTTGTATTATTCCATTATATAAAGAAATTCACTACTTTTGTATAATCTACGGGAAAGGGATTTTCTCTATATTTTAGAGGGACCCCCAAGAGAAAATATCTTTATATTGTTTTCTTAAGCTTTCACGTTTTTCCTTAAGGGTTTTTTCGGAGTTTCCAAGCTCAAGTTGAGCATCTACTACATATGCTAGTAGTAGGTGTAGTAGGGTGATTTATCCTGGAGATATCCGTCCTGTGAGGGCTATATCATCACTCTTGAGTGTAGCCAGGTGCTAATGTCTTAAGGGCAGCTTGTTGAACACGTGACTCACTCTATTTTTCAAAATTTTGCCTTGTTGCTGTTGTGGAGATATGGGAAGCTCGCTTGTTTCGTCAAATCAATCACTTCTATTAAAGGAGCTAAGTATCAATAACTTTTGCTTATTTTATTATTGCACACAATACATATAAAGATCTAAGCAATTGAACAACTCTTCAACTAGTTCTTTTGAGTCATTTGAACTAGTTGTGAAGAAGATGAATATGGTTGATATGAAAGTGCTCATATGGCTAACCATTGGTTAACTATTTGTGAACCAACCAAATGTACACATTTAGGTACAGTTACTCAAACCTAAATAAATATATGTCATTTGTGTGTGTGACAAGCTAAGTTTCGATCTAACGGTTGAAAGACACTAGCTTGGATAAATCAGGTTTTTCATCTAACGATGAATATTGAATGCTTTGTTGCCAAGGTAACTTAGATTGCAAACCCTGATATGAAAACTATATAAAGGAGACGTCTATCAACTGGAAAAACTGATCCCCACACCTTATGTGTAATACTAGTTGGTATTGCTAGAGTCGATTCTCCTTTAACTGTAGGTTTCTTCTCGAGACCCTGTCGGTTAACGAGTTAAAGACTTCATTGGGATTGTGAAGCCATAGGAAACTACTTCTTTTGTAGTTGAGCGATCTGATCTTGCCATTTTCTATCGTACTAGTTCAATTGAATAATTGGCTAGAGATTATATCTCTGATAGGGCAGGATAAAAAGAAATCACAAACATCTTCGTCTCATCGTTTGTGATTCCGCAAAATCTAGTTTCTCTACCATACGATTTAGATTATCGTGAGGTGATCAATAATTCTAGGCAGTTCTTAGGGAATATAAGTCCAGGTTATTGATTAGTTCCTGTTCACCTTGATTTTATCAAAAGACGGAACAAAACTCGTAGGTTTATCTGTGGGAGACAGATTTATCTATTATTGTAGACTTTTCTGTGTGATACATATTTGTTTATTAAAGTCTTCGACTTTGGGTCGTAGCAACTCTTGGTTGTGGGTGAGATCATCTAAAGGAATCAAGTGTGTAGTATCCTGCAGGGATCAGAGACGTAAGGAGCGCAACTATACCTTGAATCAGTGTGGTATTGATTAGGGTTCAACTACAGTCCAGACCGAAGTTAGTTTGTAGTAGGCTAGTGTCTGTAGCGGCTTAATACAATGTGGTGTTCAATCTGGACTTGGTCCCGGGGTTTTTCTGCATTTGCGGTTTCCTCGTTAACAAAATTTCTGGTGTCTGTGTTATTTCTGTTCCGCATTATATTTTGTTATATAATTGAAATATCACAGGTTGTGCATTGTATCGATCAATTATGAAATCCAACCTTTGGTTGTTGATTGGAAATTGATTGATCCTTGGATATTGGTCTTTGGTACCATCCAAGTTTATATCTCTTGTATTTGATAAAGACTCGCAGATTTCTGTTTGCTTGAGTATAGATCAAATCAAGAGATAGAGATATTAACTCCTTGATATACTTTTTATTAAGATTGAGTCTGACTGTCTAGTTGATTCTCTTAAAAGTATATTAGAGTTAGTCCGTACAAATTGCTAATCGAAATATTGGGTGAGGTTGTTCTTCCCCCGCTTTTTCACTCATGTTTATCTTCATTTGACGTATTTTCCATTCAACGCGCTCTTTGAAAGTTTCACCTTTGTTTTTGAATTTTTTGTTGTTAACTTTCAAAACTGGAGCTATTCCTTGCCTTTTAGCGGAACATTTTCTTGGAGCAACTTCTAAAACTTGCACTTCCCTTTTACAATTTTCAATCTTTTTAAAACTCCCACATATCTTAGAAATAACAGCTTCAAATTTTGCATCCTAAAAAAGTGTGATCGCCTTTTCAGCCATTTTAGAAGAGAAAATTCAAGTGAATTTGGCTCAACAAATGTTTGAGTTTGGCCATTACCATAGGAACTGCCCTAAGTCCTCCTAGAATCACAAGTCCTCCCAGTCCCGCCTGGCTATGCTAATTCAGCAATACCTGATTCTCGTACAGGAATCTCCAGTAATCCTACTTGTAGGTACTTTGCCAACAGTACATGAATTGAATCTTTAATTTTTTGCATATGACTAGAAATGTAGAATGTTGAAATTGGGAAAGTGCTACCTATCCCCCATAGAAACCCCCCACATTTGTCCCCCATTAGGTGGCGTTGTTTTTGTCCGTTGATTTCATTAGATTGATGGTGTGGGGGAAATGTAGGGGGTCCCATTATTTAGTGTATGTGAGGTGGGGGAAATATTTGGAGGATTTTTGTGGGGAAAGAGAAGCATTTTCGTTGAAATTGGCACGAAACTTGTGGAAGTTGCTGACTTCGTAAGGCTAATTATTGCAAAGGCCAGCATTATTACCAGAGCTGGGCGGACCAAAGATGCCCAAAGAATCAGAGTACACCAACTTATTTTGTGAGACTCACTATTCATCTTTAGCCTAGCACAGTTTGTCAATGTATAACCATACTCGGTCCATTTCTTGGCAAATCATACGGAATTATCAAAGCTGGAGTCAACCAAACTTGATGCTACTTGATCGGAATCCAAAATATTAGTCAAATCAAACAAGCCAAAAATGCTCCAGCACACGCCATTTGCATGTAGTGGCATTGTCTGGCAGATCACATTTAGATGGATAAAGGACTTTGAGAAAAAATGAAATTTGATTCAATTGTTGAAACTTCTTTTAAAAAATTACAGCTCGGTACAACTGTTGAAAAAGTTTCAAATCTCTAGATTTGAATTGACATGACCACTCTGCGAGGTACTAGCTCGTCAGGACTCCTAGGTAGACCACCTCATCATAGGCTATATAGCTAAGTACTGTAGTCTGTACGGTAGAGTTAAGAAGTGCCATAAATGTTGATGGGATTTACCCTAGTAATTGAATTATTAACATCTTTGCAAGCAAGTAAATGAACGAACAGAGACTCATTTTCATTTATCTAGAAAATTTCATTTCGAGTTCTGAGCTAAAAAGAGAGAGAAAATAATTGATTGATCGGCTGAGTGAGTGAGTGAGTTAGCTTACAGTGAAGATGTTTAGTCCCACATAGCTTATACTGTTGAATTTCTTCAGCTTTAAAAAACAGGCGGAGCTCATCCCGAATAACTCGGGGGTGTGAGGGGATCGTCAGCAGAAGCCCTTGAACCCTGACCCAAGTGTGAACTGGTGGCTTGTTTTGCGGAGTGGTTTACTCTGGTGCTTTGCCCTCCACCTTGCACAATATAAAGCACCGTTGCCGACTCTGCTTTCGATCCACGTGGAATCTCACGAGAGACTTGTTTGGGAGTGCTGCTGAGCTGTCCGGGAGGATGCTTCACCACCTTTTTTGCTTTTCTAATCTAAAAACATTCACAACTAAAACTTTGTTCCTCATTTCTATTCCCTCCAAATTCTAAACCCTAAAATTATTTCCTGATAAGGATGGAAACACCAAAACTTATGATCTTAAAAAGAAAGCTGATGGTAAAGTTGAAAATTTGAAGGTTCAAGGAAGTGAGTTGCTGAATGAGGAGGTGAATTTGGAACTGTTTGAGGAGAGGGTTGGGCATGCGGGTAGATTGAGAGAGCAGATTAAGAGTCTAGAGGATCAAGAGTGTAATTTGTCTAATTGATCTTCTTCTTTTTTTTTGTTTAATTTAGTTTCGGTTGATTGTTTTTGTTGTTGGGCCAATGAGTCTAGTAGAAAATTGTATGAAGGATGTTCGGTTGGAAAACAGATCTTTTTTTTTTTTGATAAGACAGAAAATTTTATTGCTTAACTGTGTTTGAGATCCTTTGTAAGAAGATCCCAAACATCAGGATCAAAGTTTACATAATTCTCTAATGAAACAGATAATAATCTTGCATTTTTGGCAATTTTATCAGCCACTTGATTATCATCACGAGGAACAAAAGAAAAAACACAAGAAGAAAACTTGGAGATTAGATATTGTATCTCCTTTATTAGGTTCTTGTTCTCCCATTGTATGAGTGAACTAACTCCATTAATTGACTCTATAACTAGTTTGGCGTCCGCTTCAACTTGATTATAAATTGATGATGGATTAGGAAAACAGATCTACCTCTTAGTACATTTCTCTTTTCACTGACTTTTTTATTTTTATTTTTTTTGATTATAAATTGATGATGGATTCTATTTCATTTCCGAAAGACCTTGTCTATACAATCTCTGCAAATTCTCCCAGCATCTTGACTTTTGCAGGTACTCTATATCTCTCTTACTATCCTTTCCAATGTTTTTTTTTTTTTCACTTGCTTGAAATCAATAGTTTGAAGCTTAATGAATTTTAGTCCTAAAACTTAGATGATTTGATGCGCAGAAATGGTGAACTTGCCAAGCTACCAGACATCCTGAATTGGTTGCCTGTGAAGTCAATTGCACGATTCAGGTGCGTAAACAATGAGTGGCTCAATTTATTGTAAAGCTCTGACTTTCTTAAAGCACAATACCAGCATGCTGTTGAAATGGACAAATTTAGTATCATGCTCCCCAGTAATGGTTATATAGATACCTTAACATGCAGGGAATCAAGTCATGAAATTACCATTACACCTAGTTGAATCTACCCAGAGGGGAATTGTGTTTCTTGGATGTTGATAGGAGAAGAATGGATGGAGGAACTCTCTTTTTCTATACTGTAGTAACTTTCTTTCTCTATACTGTTTAGAATTTTATTAAGGTTCTAGGAACCATGGGTATCAAGATATTTGAGAGTCCTTACTGGCCTAGATCTTTTATTTGTCTCACTTAATAGATGAAATTGATGCATGTCTCCGTGAAATTACAGTGAAGGTTTTTCTTAATTTGGTGACCGATCATCCCCAATAGTTGTTTCGTTAGTCATCAAATAAGACAAAGCCGTGGAAAACGATGGAGTCATTGAACTCGGAGTTAGATGCAGGCACAGGCTGCAGCCAAGTCAACTATAGTAGTGAGTGCAACTACAATGTGTTGCTTGAAAGCCTGCTAGAATTATCAATTAAAGAGAAATCTTCGTTAAAAAGGAGATGATGGAATGGTATAAGTGTATAACTGAAGGAATGCCATTTTGTTGGATTGCTCATCTTTCTTGCAGTTCATATTTTTTTAAATTACTCTTGTGACTTGTTTTGCTAGTTTGTTTTCTCTGTAAACAGAATACCGCGATGGAGTTGGAGCTCGTTAAAGTTCAAAAAGAACTGAAGGATACCACAGAAGCTGCGCAGTGTGGAAAAGGAACATGTACAACTAGAACAGAAGATGCAAAGGTATTATTTCGTCAGCTAAATGTTATATTCCAACAGATATGTTCATTAACAACTTTATTTTAGAGAAGAGAAGTCATAAACAAGGATAGGCAACTTATAAATAGAATTGTCTGATTGAATTGATTTAATAAAACCTTATAAATTACACACCCAATTTCTCTCTAATGAGAGTTTTTAACCAAAGAGGTAAATCATGATGAGCCCTAGCAAATTGAGTTACCTGAGTCTAACATCTTTTACCAGATTCTCAGCCATTCCATTAGCGCCACTCTAGGTGCAAACCGACTTATTAAAAGTTTTAAGCAAGCCATTCTAAATGACGCTATTTTTGGTATATTTAACAACCCAGCCCCTAAGCCACTGTTGATTGATTGTGCCTTAATTAATCGCCTCATAAGGCTGCTTCTTATCTTCATCTGCCGTAGCGAAGCAAGAATCTCCTCATATTTTATCATACAACAATAATTACCCCTGAACGGGTGCCAACAACTATCTCCACCAGCAGCAACATACTCCCCAAAGGCCACGGTCATATCAACAAGATATTCTAAATCTTGAATCTCTTCTCTGAATTTCTGCAGGTGCTGCGGATAATCCCCATCATTTACATCGTCGTCAAGAGACTCAAGACCCAATTTTTCCATCAAGGCATTGAATTTGTCTGCAAGAACCTTGACAGCATCAAGAGGAGGTCCATTACCAGTTTCCACGTCCCCCTGAGCAGCCATTTGTTCTGAATGAACTTCCCAGATTTCATTTTGCAGATAATCATCATCATGGCCAAAGTTAGATTCTTCTGCTCCTTCACTGATTTTTGGAGGATAAGGATAACCAATTAATTGCCTCATAAGCCTGCTTCTTATCTTCATTTGCTTCAGCAATGCAAGAATCTCATGATAATATAGCATACACTGATAATTTTCCATGAAGTAGTCCCAACGGCGATCTCCACCGGCTGCAACGAACTCCCAAAAGGCCACTGTCATCTCAACAGATTCTACTAACTCTTTAATCTCTCCTCTGAATCTCTGCAGGTGATGCGGATAATCATCATCATCACCAGCTTCTTTTGCATTATCATCCAGAGTCGCAAGACCCAGTTTTTCCATCAAGGCATTGAATTTGTCCACCAGATCCTCGACAGCTTCACGAGAAGGTTCAACACCTAATTCTTCTATTCTCCACGCAATGTTATATTGTTCAACTTTTGAAATTTCATTTTTCAGATAATCATCATCTAGAGAGTTACATGCTGCTTCTCCACTGAATTTCCGGAAATGGTGGTTTCCAAGGATTTGTGGAGGAGGAGAAGGATAATTAAAATTCTGGTGGTTAAGTTTTGAGATAAATACTTTTATTAGGTTTAAAGATGATGATGACCATCTTGTAAATGGGTTTTTTCTTAATAGTGATGTTGATCTGCAGCACACAGAAAATCTCGAAGAAATTTGATTCATTTTTTTTTTTCTGAAAGAAGAAAGGAAAACCTATTACTGTAGTGTAGAGTCGTTAGAAATACTGCTAGGTGTGCACCGCATTCACGTGGCCCATGGACCAGTGGAAGAAAGAGAATCCGTATATACTCCCCTTGTAGTTTGAGCACGACCCAGATTTTGTCACTCCACTGCTGTCAGTAGATTTGCATATGTGCAAGGATTGTTTCTGCATTCCCTTCTTGAAATCAATGAATTAAAGCTTAATGAAGATTTGTTTTAATCAGATCTCTCCTTAGGATCTTTAGTCCTGAAACTTGTATGATTTGATGCGCAGGAACGGTGAACTTGCCAAGAGATATCCTATCAGACATCCAGATGCTAAGTCAATTGCACAATTCAGGTGCGTAAACAATGGGTGGCTCAATTTATTGTCAAGCTCTGAATTTCTTAAATCACAATACCAGCATGCTGAAATGGACATATTTAGAATCATGCTCTCCAGTAATGGTTATATAGATACCTTAAGTTATGATCCATTATCCTCTACGTGCAAGGAATCTAGTCATGACATACGCCTAGTTGTATCTAGTCATGTTACAACTGGTGTTGCAGTTGGAGGTGGAATATCGTTGTTGGTTATGGAACTTATGAATATATAGAGGATAATGATTTTGGGGTCTGCTAGCATCAACCCGAGTTCAAAGATTCTAATTTGAGGCATGCCTGCAGCGGCATGTTTGTGTCACTAATTAAAGATTACAGCATATTCTGATCTTTTGGGCTACTGGACTTCGATAGCAATTTTAGGTATGTCCTCCATCTGCAATATTTAGAAGTATATGTGTGTATTGATTTTGTGTCACCCATCTGTAGTATTAGTTCTGAACTCATCTCTTGCCGTCTTAGCTCAGTTGGTAGAGCGTATGGCTTTCTGCCATAAGGTCGTGGGTTCGATTTCCTCAGACAGAATACTAAGGTTGCATATATAGCTTAGACTGTACATCTTACTACCCTGTAACATCTAACAATTGCTTAGACTGCACGTACATCTTTCTACCCAGTAACTAAGCTTGTTGTTCAGGCACCTGAAAGGTGGAAACACATTACTTGTCTCTAAGACTAACCAGTCAAAAAGGTACTAGATCTCAATCAAACTCTGCAGTGTTTCATATTTAAGGGTAGCAAAATGTATGAACCTTAGAGTAAGATGTCTAAATTATCATGGCATGAACCATCTGATAAAAATGCTCAAAATTACAATGGAACAAACTCGCCAGGAATCTGGCAGTTTCGTAAATAAAATCCATAATCCAATAAAAGACAACTAAAAGAGACAAAATACTGAAAAGAGGCAGTACCACAGCAGTGTGGACCAGTAGAGAAACGCTGCAGCAATGACCCAAGTGAAGTAAACAATTCTGCTGCCAATCTTGAAGAGACCTGGTGGATATGTTGTTGCTCCTTCCTTAACACTCCAACCTTCAGCAGACCAGGTAATTCTCTATAAGTATCAAGAGACATGAAGTACACAGTCAACTGAGCCTCTTGGAAACAATGCTATCTCTTTCAAACTTTCTTTTTATAATTCGACTTTTTTGAGAAATAAGATGACCGATTGGAAATTGTAATTCTTACCATATGTAGAACTTTTGCATTCTTCAGAAACAATCTTGCCAAATCCTTCTCGGCTTGGTTCCAGAAACACCTGCGAAACTCAATGGACTTGAGATGCTGCAACAAACAGTGAGGAATCAAATCTAGCGACCAATCGTAAGATGGGTAACCTTCATAGCGACCAAAATGGCCTAGCTGAGAAGATTCATGGGCATGTGACTGAAGTAGGTAGTTTAAGTGAAATTTAGAGATTCATAGATGAATGTGGTATAGTCATTCATGCTCTTGCCCAAATACTCGGCAACAAAATGGCCTAGCTGAGAAGATTCATAGGCATGTGACTGAAGTAGGTAGGTAATACAATTTCTTTTTCAAGCATCTTTACCTAAATCCTTCTGGATATAATCATTCCTTCCTCACTGAAGCATATGTAATTAATAAAACTCCTAAATTACTTGGTTATGAATCACCTTTTGAGATTTGTTTAACAAGCAACCAGATTATTCCTTTTTAAAGCGTATGTATGTGCTTGTTACCCAAACTTAGTTCCTTGCAGTAAAGATAAGTTGAGTCCTGTAGATAGTGGATTTTCAACAAAGGCTAAAATCGTAAACTCATGATTGTACGGACCGCTGGTTCAGCAATCGCATGTGAGTATTGAGACACGGGTCTCTCATCGAATTCTCAACGGAGAGTGCTTTCTCTCAGAGTACATGTAGATGTGCAGTCAACGTCTAGACAACGGCATAATCTCATGAATACTGAATACTTTCAGTCATTTCTATATAGTATCACGGGATGGACGGCTCTACGGGGCAATATCGTCTTCAGGAACAAACAACGAGTTTAACCTGACTATATAAAGGATATGGATTAACGGCAAGTCATGTCAGGATAATTAATGCTCCTATCGTAGTCAGTTTATTCTGCTAGGCATAGACCCATGAGGTTAATTATCCCTTCATTGCTCCGATTCCGTGGTCGAATCAACGGCGATCCCACGGAATGGCAATATCATTGCCCCGATTCCGTGGTCGAATCAACGACGATCGCACGGAATGGCAATATCATTGCCCCGATTCCGTGGTCGAATCAACGACGATCCCACGGAATGGCAATATCATTGCTCCGATTCCGTGGTCGAATCAACGACGATCCCACGGAATGGCAATATCATTGCCCCGATGGTCGAATCAACGGATCCCACGGAATGGCAATATCATTGCCCCGATTCCGTGGTCGAATCGGGGATCGAATCAATATCATTGCATTCCGTGGTCGAATCAACGAATGGCAATATCATTGCCCCGATTCCGGGTCGAATCAACGAGATCCCACGATCCCACGAATGGCAATATCATTGCCCCGATTCCGTGGTCGAATCAACGACGATCCCACGGAATGGCAATATCATTGCCCCGATTCCGTGGTCGAATCAACGACGATCCCACGGAATGGCAATATCATTGCCCCGATTCCGTGGTCGAATCAACGACGATCCCACGGAATGGCAATATCATTGCCCCGATTCCGTGGTCGAATCAACGTCGATCCCATGGAAAGGCAACGATCGCATTGTTCTGAGTTCGTAGTCGAATCTTTAGATGATCCTATGAATTAACAGTGAACATCTATCCGTTTTATTACTCATTTCATGGATTATTCTCCATTGAATTAGTAATAAATAATTAATGATCGGGCGTCTGAGCTACCTCTAAGTAAGCCCCGATTTAAAATGGTGAAAGTGTACTCAACGATGATGCACTTACGGTCACCGCACGAACGAGTATTTCAAAATACAACGAAACGATGAACCTATGCAAAATAGGGAAGAAAATAATAAATAATTAAAATATTTGACCAAGGTGCTGGGACACTGACACACGATCAACTCATCGTGTCGTGGTCAGTTCCACGCCAATCCTATATTTTAATACACTTTTATTATTTTTTCATGATTTGATTCTCTCGTTCGATCGAATCTCCTTCTTGAGAAAATTCCTTGGATTCATGGTATTTACATGAGTCCGTCAAAATAATATAAAATTAGGAGAGTGTGTGGGGCGTGACCATTGGCTGACCGGCCATGCCTTGGTCTCACCCGGCCCACACCTCACAGTTCCTCATTATTTTTATTATTATTATTTTTCTCTAATTTCATGAAAAAACTCCTTGATTTCGTGGTATTTTTCCTCAAAAAATTCCTTAAATCATCAAAAATAATAATAAAATAAAATGAATTATGAAAACTTGTGGGACGGGGCCTTGGCCCGGCCGGCCATGCCCTAGGCCGTCCCACACGCCCTGTTTTATTTATTTTATTATTAATTATCTTATTTTTCCTTGATTTCATGGTATTTTTCTCAAAATTCCTTCAAATCATCAAAAATACCCAAAAAATTATTTAAATTCGTGGGATTGGGCCATGACCGGTCGGTCACGCCTCCGTGGTCCCACACGACCGAATTTTATTGTTTAATATTTTTCAAAGACCATGAACTCATGGAAACTCCTTCAATTCATGAAAAACTCTCTAAATTTATCAAATTTCTCAAAATTCATGAATCCTTCATAAAATCATCAAAATATATAAAACTAAGGAAGAGACACCACGGGACCGTGGTCATGACAGGCCGACCGTGCCTTGACCACCGGCGTCCCAGTCTCAGAATTCCTTATTTTATAAATATTTTTCATCGTCTCATGGTGTTTCCTTCGTCTCATGGAAACTTCTTGATTTTAATAGTGAGACCGGCTCCTTAAATCTTTCCTGAATTTTACTTTCGGGGTGTTTTCACCTCCCGAACGAGCTCAAAACCTAAAAACTCCCGCGCTAGGAGATAGGAAATTATTTTCCGTACGGAATGAAGGGGCGGACCATCAAAATCCGAGTCCGTATGAGAATTATACATCAATTCTAGTAAAGGACGTTAATTAGGGTTTGAGACTGCTCAAGCGACCAACAGTTGGTCACGTGATCACTGTGACTGGTCCACACTTCATAATTCCTTCACTTTTATTATTTTCCTTCGTTTGATGAAGTTTTGACGGTTTTATCAGAAAACCCTAATTTTGTCATATTTTCTCAAATGGTCGCTCAAACGTGCACCAGAAAATATCAAAATTCTCAAGACTGATACGCGGACACCTTAAGGACACGAGCATGTTATCTTGACCGACCAAGATTAGCTCTTTGGCTCACGGAAGCCAGTCTCATCGGTTTTCACAGTTTTGACCTAATTTGCACAATTGCTCGTATTAGGTCCAAAACTTCCAAACACTTTGGATTTTTCATGAAGTGACCATCAGACGGTCACGTGATAACCTGTGGACTACTCCATGACTCTATGGTCGGTCCATCACTCTCTCATAATTAATTAGGTTTTGACACCTAAGTCTCAGACGAACATTTTGAATAATGATTGAACCAGCATTTAATCATTCTTTCACCAATAATTCATGAACTCTTCGTGAATTCATCATATTTGCTCACGTGAGCACATGGACACTACATGGTTGATCCACGGTCCCATGTAGCCGCTCCTCGTTCGTCCCATGGTTAAAACTAATGACCATGAATTGATCATCAATCGATCAAATTAGGGTTTCTGAGTTCAAGGATCATGTTTCCAGACGCTAACCTTAATAATTCCACGAATTAATATTAATAATTCTACGACGACCTCATGGTCATGAATTAATATTAATAATTCTACGACGACCTAATGGTCATGAATTAATAATTCTACGACGACCTCATGGTCATGAATTAATAATTCCACGACGATCTCATGGTCATGAATCTTATTAATTATGCTAGGTTCAACGACCAGCATTTTAATTAATATTATTGGCACACCGCCAATCATTCATGAGCAAGACATGCTCAGACGGTCAAATATTCAACAAGTCATCACGAGAGTAACACTTGCTTAGATGATCAATATTTGCCCGAGTTAAGGAATATCGGTTCAACAATCCACCAATATTCAACAAACCATCGAATGAGCAATACTTGCTCACTTCATCATAAGAATTATACCTCTGTCTCATGACACATGTGGTTCCAGAACATCTTGTTCGACTCTGCAACCACGTGGACTCATTGTCCCATCAAACCACGAAGTCATCAATTGACTAACAAACCACGAGACGATCAATCGTGTCACTTGGGGGGATATCACTTAGGGTTTTGGTCTGGCGGTCTACGGCACGTGTGTTCAAACACACGATGGAATGTCAGCAAGTCGTGCAATCAGTTGAAGGAATTCACGAGGTAGTGGGTGGAAAGTCGACCAAGTCTTTACACGTTGGACAACTGGTTTCGAACACGATTTCCACCTCTCCACTCCTTGATTCCATCAACTGTCACACTTCATGGGATCATGGTGTTTATAATTCCAGCAATATAAATAAGTTCCTGAATCAAGATTGAGAATCATCGAACAACCATCGAATCAGAAAAACAGAACGAATACACAGAATACTTAGAGTAAGAATCTCACGTCTCTTCGACAACACGAGATCATCAAACTCATCAATTGAGCAATTTATTTACAATCGTTCAACTTCAATCATTCAGAACTTATCATATTCAGAATTCACACACCCACAATCCTTGAATCACCATCGATTCCAGATATTTCTCAGCTTCCCTCCTACAGATCAACCCATCCTCTCTTGTGACCGAATTTACTCTGGAACGGTCGTTGTCTCGATTTAGGATGGAGTACTACAGATTGATCTCTCGAATCTAAGCACCCCCTTTGCAGCGGTGCATCTGTGTGAGGATTAGCATTTTTCCTGGTTCGAGGAATCTCCTCCGCACGGTCGTCTCCTCAATCCATTAAAAACCAGCAGATCGTGTTTCCCCATCCACAGATTGGCGACCACAGTGGGAGATCATTCTCTCGGTTGCAATCTCACATTCTCACAAGATGGTTGGTCTTAGGTCAGGATCGGTCACAAATCCTAACGCAAATATCTCTAGCACTAGCAAAAATGAAGACATCCCGAAAACTGTTCCGGCCTCCAACACTGATGGTGGTGACATCACTCCTCCTCACGCCAACGCGGAAGGTCATCCTTTGTTCGGTCGAAATCCCGAAGAAATCAGAGGAAACCCTCCACCTACCATGGTTGATCTCATCAAAACGCAAGAGACTCTTGCAAAGAATCAGACGGATATGGCTGCGGCACAACAGAAATTATTGGATCATCTGAAGACTCTCACAGACAAACTATTGGAGAAGACCCAAGAAAAAGGGAAAGGAAAGGAAAAGTCCTCAGACGCTGATCCTGAGGTGATTCCAATTCATACAGTGGATGATGACGAAACCGTCAAAGCTGCAGGCGATTCATCAACAAAGCAGTCATCAAACTTCATCACTCGTGAAGACCTGGAGCGTCTTCTGGAGAACCGTGGAAAAGGAAACACATCACATATCCACCGTCACCAACCTCCTTATCCCTTGGCTACACAGAGGATCCCTCTTCCCAAAGGTTACATTTCTCCAACTTTTACTCTATATGATGGAACTGGCAACACTCGAGAACATGTTTCACGTTTCCTCGAATCCTTGGGAGAACATTAGCACAATCATGTTGTTCGTCTCAAAGAATTCTCAAAGTCTTTGAAAGGAAGAGCATACACCTGGTACAACAACATCGCACCAGGGACCATCAACAATTGGGGAGAAATGGTCAATGCATTCTACAGGAAATACTTTTTCGTGTCGGAACAAGTCACTCTCTCTGATCTTGGGAGAATGTCTCAGAAGACAGGTGAGAACCCCAACGAATACGTGAAGAGGTTCAGAGTCCAAGCCTTGGACTGCCATGATCCAAACATCACGGAACAACAACTAGTGGACTTATGCATCAACGGCATGCTCCCGGTCTATAGAGCTTTAATGGAGAACCTTCGATTCCAAACTTTCTCGGAACTCCACGAAGCCGCGAAGAGATCAGCAACTACCGCACCCGCTCTTCTGGAAAGACCAAAGTCTACAAGAACTGAGAAGTCAAAAGACCCTCGAGGAAACATGCGTCTGGTTAACAAACAGTATACCCTGCAATCTTCGACAAACGCTGTCACAGAAGGAATCAAGCGGAAAGCTGAACCACAACACAAGCAGACAACCTCTACTCCTTTGAAGACACATAAAAAGGATAACTCGAAGACCTCTCCTCAACGAACGGACGAGCCAGAGGCACCCGATTTTCCCTGTTCCATGGAAGAAGTTAACGAATTACTCGATGCCTGGATTCAAGATGGTGCAATCAAGTTGCCTTTTAATAAAAAGGAACCAACCGAAGAAGCCATGGAAAATCCTCGGTATTGTCGCTTCCACAGGTATGTCAGCCATCCCACAAGTGATTGCAAAGTCCTGAAACGCATATTCAGAGAAAAGGTCGAATCAGGAGAACTCAACCTGGGGACTGAGGGAGTACACAAAAACCCTCTTCCGGTCCGAGCTTTCACCATCAACGGACCTCCTGTCAAAGAAGCAGTTCAATCTCTGATTGAACATACCTGTGAGCTGTTGTATCTTTCGAAAGCTCAAAGGAAAGATATGTTTGCTGCTTTGAACCATATCGTATCCGGTAAACGACTACTAATCCAAGAGGCTACCATCGAACCTTCAGCAACAAACAAGGAAATGTACGACTGGGGACTTCTCACCACAGTGCACGTCAAAGGGACGAGTTCAGAAGAGCATTCGTTGATGTCGGTACTGCTTTCAACATCATCCCTCTCAAGACTCTCAAAGCTGCTGGCATAACTCGACGAGAAGCTACCCACGCTCCAATGGCAATCAGAGACCACGAAGGGATCTCCAGAGACGCCTATGGATACATCATTCTGAAAGTTGAATAAAATTCGGTCTTCACTGAAACCAAATTCTTTATAATCCGAGAAGATCCGGGGTATGATATGATTCTTGGACGCGCGTGGATTCATGATGGGAAGACAATGATAACTCCTGCAACGACACGTCCCCGTGAAGAAACTTCTGACTCGGAGGAAGAGGCGGAGGACAGCTCGCCATTTGAATACCTGGAGGAGGTAAAAGCCTTAACAAAACTTGCACAAGAATCTTAGGAACATCCAAATGTATTCATCAAAAAGTTCTGCGACCAGGCAAGTTTCATCCCCTCTCACGTGCCTATATCATCAGTTTTCAAGTATATCTCCTTGATTCAGGGACTTCATTCCACGAACAACTTAGTAATCATAAAGTGCTATGAGTGGATAATCTCGCCACAACAATATTTCACTTAGTGGTTGAGTCCAGAGCTTCTCCAAGTCGATCATCCGATCAAGAGGTTCATCATGGAAGATATGACAAAACATTACGAGAGATACCCTCTCCCGCACGAATGTCCATATGTACCACGACCATGGAATCACGTCCCACAAAGGATTCCGAATCAACAGAAGATATTCAAGGCGCGGGCAACCAAACCCAACAAATTTCATGAAGGATATCTAGTTCTCAAAGATGTCCAACGCAATCTTCATTCAGCAAGGAGCTCCAACTGGGAAGGACCATTTATGGTCTCTAAATCCATAACCGGAGGATACTACAAGTTGGTCAACACATATGGCAGAGCCCTACCAGTAATTCAGGAGAAATGGCTTAAGGCGTTTGTTTGAAAAGATAGGCATCTTGAGGTATCAGTCGTTTCAGCATCCATGACGTCTAGACTTGGCATTTAGAATTTTCATTGTATTTCAATTTCTCCAAAACGTTTGCAATACTTGCAATCAATATTTGAATTCATCAGTTTATCGAAATTCAACTCATATTTCTTAAAAGAAAATTTCTATCAAATCCCAAAATCCTCAAAAGAAATCTACAAATCCAAAACCAAAATATCAAAACCCATATAAAACCTCACATCTCTCAGAAGTTCAGAAGTTCAAGAAATCATAGAAAATCAGAAAAAATCAGCAAGGAAAGATTTTTCCGCCTCTGCGTCCTTCAAAGCCTGCAAATCCGCCATCTCCTTGTTCAGCTCTTCAGTCAACCTTGCAATTTTCTGTTCTTTCTCCGTCACAACGACATTTGGGAAGGGTATTTTATTCTCACACGAGTCCCTAATCGCATCCATTTGCTTACGGAGCCACTTCAAGTTAAAACCAAGCCTCTCAGAATTACCTAAGTTTAACTCCCAATCAAAGAGTACATCTTGAGTAACGGCACGTCTAGGCATACTATATATGTCATTCACAACACGCAAGAGTGCACCTACTTGCATGGTCAATGCATAAATACGCCCAGGGATCCTCTCGACGATGATATGGCCAAACTTCGTCCATATGGCTTCATACAATTCTGCATATCCAACGGGAACACCGAATCCGCCAACTAATTCGTGACCTGGAAGTGAAGCATCGAACGGAGGATCAAAAGAAATTCCAGCAGTAGGATATTCATGCACCACTATACGGTTTTCAGAAGCGGCTTCTATCAAGGCAACAGCTCTTTTAGTATTCTCTACAGGGATCCTGGGTTCTTCTATTTCTGAAGCAGCAACAATTTGGGATTCCATGACTTCATCAACAACTTTCTCTTGACTCCGAGGCTCAGGAATGGTCATCTCCTCATCAACGATCGCAGGTCCGCTCGAGTTTTCCTTGTTGATTTCTAAATCCTCAACTTCGGTATTTAGCACCTAATACGAAGATTACATGGGGTTAGGGTCACGAAAGCTTGAAATAAAAAAAGGAACATGAGGTACAGCATACAAACAATCCAAAATTATCAAGATTCATCATTTTATGTTCAAGACATTGGTAAATAGCATAGAAGTCATGGAGACACGTTTTACGGTAACCACGTCAGAAGAAACTGTGCACTTCTATGTACTAAAGGATGAACTGGGAGAAATCTACAATGAATAAGAGGATGGGTCATATACCATTATCTTCGTATGGATGTCCTCTACAACGTGTCAAAATTTCATGACAATTTGATGAACAAGCTAGAAGATGTGGCCAAAACATCAACTGATGCGCAATCTGAAAAAGTTCTGGGAGTCTCCTGGAAGTTTACTATTTCGCCTTTTTCAGGATCTAAACGCGCTCAGGACTTAAAAATATTCTTTGTTAAAGCTTGGAAATTTTCCGGGCTTGAATTTGCACATGCAGATCATCAAAACCCGATTCCAGATGAAGATTCTATGACGTTTCTAATAAAAGTCTGGGCTCTGAATTTTCTGACGACGAAATTCGATTGAGTTTTCACATATTCACATAGGTCTTCATTCATTCACAAGTCAGCACTTTTATACTTCTATGGGTGAAATACAAGAGAAATACTTACTTGAGTGGTCTCCGAAGCGTTGAAAGAACCAGAATTGCTCACACCAGCGTCGGAAACAACATTGTTTTCATTCGGCTCTTGACTCTGGGAGCTCTCTTCATCGCCGTTCTTCGAACAAGCGTCAACAGTATTCTCCACATCCACGGATTCTTCCTCCTAGACATACCACCAGCAATCAGCGTTTCACTCATAAGACGTCATAATTGATATTGGAGGATATACTTACAATTTCTTCATCACTCAAGTCAGAAATGGTTTGTTCAGTAGCGGAGAAACGAAGTCCATCAATACTTGACGGAGTAAAGTTCTACAACAGAATAACAACATCAGTCGTACGATCCTAATTATATGGGTGAAGAAAGATCACAACGAAGAAAATACTGAAAACTCACCAAGACGCGGGCTGGGGACTTTACCGTATTGGGCAACAACTTATAACTCTTGTGCCTGCCTTCTCCGCCATGAACGATGGCTTCAGTCTCCGAGAAATCTACACGTAGTTCGAGGTCTTACGATACGACCGTCCCGTGACAAGTTCCAAGAACATAATCAGAATACAGTTGTTATGATTTTATGAAGATTATATAACAAAGCGTACCTGGGAGCATCCTGGAGACAATTTTCGCTTATCACCAGAGAGATACTTCAATCTCGGTCGACTGGAAATCAACTCATCGGAGGTACGATTTTTTACTGGAGGCTGACCGACCATCACATATTCATGCAATCGCTCAAATTGATTATCCCAGAAGTCTGCATAACCCAGAGTCACATAGGAAAATCTATCAGAGCAGGGAAACCAGTAGTTACTTCCTTCCACATGGGTATGGTCTAAACGAGTCATGAGCTGCTCAACTGATGGTTTCCTTCTTCGAATAGTTGTAACACACTGATCCATCCCCATTTGTCGGGCCGCTCTATCAATATTATACTCTTCCACTGAAAATTCTCCGTACGAGACTGACAGCAGGTGGCCAGGGGTGCAACTCAACATGAAGGACCTCTCGCCATCGTTCAGATCCGCACCAGACAACAAACTAGTGCTCTCTCCAGTATTGAAAGTCACCGGTTGGGAGATATAAGAAGGCACTGACACCAAAGGACGAAAAGTGAATTCAGATTCATCATCCAACACGTCAATGAGGCGCGCCCTGCACCGAGGCTTCTTTGTGGACCAACGCATGATCCTAGCATTGTCTTTCTCAGGGAAAATATGGCGAGCATCAGTGTTCAGTCCTTGCAAAATATTACGTGGAATGGGTGCATAATTATTGAAGTGTTCCCATATCAGAGCTTGAAGAAACATCGTGTTAGCATAACATTCAATCTTCATGAAGCTATTCGACACACTAGAGTCTATAACCAAAGAATCCAAGTTGTAATACAAGGAGCCCAAGAACAAGCTACCTATTGGGAGTTTCTCACCTTGAGCCATCTTAATAGCAAAGGGGATCACGAAAGGTTTCAACAAGTTTCCGCTGTCTTCAAATATATCTCTGGACAACCATAAACATAAGAAAGCAGCAATGGGTAACATACCGTCGATGGTTTTATCAGAAACTTCGTCTTTAGGCCACCAGCGCGTCAACCAGAGAGCATAGAATCCTTTACTGCCAGCCTTATTTGCTACCTCCATTGCAGCTGTCAAGATATGAGAAACGACAGTCTCCTCATCTGAAAGATCCCCTGGAAGATTACCTGTGATTGGGAGATGCATCAAAGCTACCACGTCTTCCAAGGTAATGGTAAAATCTCCCCATATGCATATGAAGGTATGAGTAGGAATACACCAGCGAGAAAGCATAACTACAATACTTCTTGCGTCATGGTAAATGAATAACTCCCTAGAAGCTTGAATAGCCCTTGTCACCTGCGCCTGATCGAGCATAGCCCTCACATGAGGAAAACCAAGCATGTGCCTCGCCCATCCAGCAAACTTCTCTAAAGGTCGATGAGAAAGCTTAGATTCTATAATTGATGCAAGGAATACTACATGTTCAAGACAAAATCGGATAACTGTCTTAGGAGTCACGAATTTCTTATGAGTGACAGTCCTGGGATTTATAAGAAGACGATACGCTGGAGATTTCAAATGTTTTTCAGCTACTGCAGGATCTTCCTCAAAAAATGCATCATCAATATTTGGGATGTTCTTAATCCCAGGGGTTTTATCTTCATCTTCACCAACAGAAGCTTCGTCTGTACATATCTCATCTCTAGAGATATCATCATCAACGTACATCTCTTCTCTCGAGGCGTCTTCAGCCTGAGAATTGGTCATCATTGCTGAGTAGCTGAAAAGGTTCACGCAACATTCTGTTTCAGTCCATACATGAATTGAAGAAATACGGCAAAAATGGTAACTCTTAACTCTTACCTTTTACTTCCACTAACAATAGTGATAGTAATGCTGGAGTCAACACCAAAATTGTTCGTCTCTTCGAAAACTGCAAAAACGAACAAAATTTAGTAATCTCCGAAATTGATTTTTCACAAAATCACGGGCGCAACCTTCATAATGTGAATATTCACGCAACTGACATATGAAGTTTACATCAAATAAAATATATCATCATATTTTGCATAATGTGTCACGGCTGCACATATTTATTTATAAAACAAAAAACTATTTTTCCTTCGTATCGTCGTTAGTTGTCTTTAAAACGAAGGTTTATTTCAAATTGTTGTGAACACTCACAATCCATGTACATGATAAAGTTTTGTATTTATAAAATCTCATAAACAAAATTTTTATCACTGGACGCAAGTTCATCATATATATTTTCCTTCGTGCCGTCGCTATTTGTCTTTAAAACGAAGGATTATCCCGATTTCGTGAAAATTCATCTTTATGATAAAACCATGGTACGCGTGAAACCTCATACACTAAGTTTTATCACTGAACCTAGGTTCATATGCTAAAAAGCCTCTCCTAAATCATGGATTATAGTTGGTTTTCGAAACTAACGATCGAACGAACATACGTTTTCAAAAAAAAAAAAACAAGGGTTTTTCATAAAACCATCACCAATTATATACACATACGTATAATTTAAATATGATCAATTCATGAAATCAGCAAACATCTCAAATAAAAAAAAAACAAAAAAAATCGTGCTCACCTAGTCAACGCCGACCGGAACTGGTCGGACGGCGATCAAACGGCGCCGGCGATCGGTGGTAGCTGCTCCGACGAATTTTTTTCCTCCTCTTCTGTACGTGAGTATGAAGATGATGAAGATATCAAAGATCTGGTCGTGAAAAAAAGAAGGAATTAACCCCTTTTATAATTTTAACCTAATTCCACTAGGATTTCCTTATTTGGGCCCGGCCCGCGAATCCTAACCGACCATGGGCTCGTCGTCCGAACCAGCGGTTCAACACCAATTTATGCTCACCAAATGGCTCCCTAACCATGAAAACGAAGCCTTCATCAAGTCGTGGCTCGCTCATACTCTCGAAATACGGTAATGTCTCAACTTACGACTAAGTTCAATTACTAGTATAATTTTTAGCTTGAAAATCACCATTTAATGCTGACTGAGGAACACAGCTTTCCTCAGTAAGCAGGGGACTTAATGTAGATGATGGATTTTCAACAAAGGATAAAATCGTAAACTCATGATTGTACGGACCACTGGTTCAGCAATCGCATGTGAGTATTGAGACACGGGTCTCTCATCGAATTCTCAACGGAAAGTGCTTTCTCTCAGAGTACATGTAGATGTGCAGTCAACGTCTAGACAACGGCATAATCTCATGAATACTGAATACTTTCAGTCATTTCTATATAGTATCACGGGATGGACGGCTCTACGGGGCAATATCGTCTTTAGGAACAAACAACGAGTTTAACCTGACTATATAAAGGATATGGCTTAATGGCAAGTCATGTCAGGATAATTAATGCTCCTATCATAGTCAGTTTATTCTGCTAGGCATAGACCCATGAGGTTAATTATCCCTTCATTGCTCTGATTCCGTGGTCGAATCAACGACAATCCCACGAAATGGCAATATCATTGCCCCGATTCCGTGGTCGAATCAACGACGATCCCACGGAATGGCAATATCATTGCTCCGATTCCGTGGTCAAATCAACGACGATCCCACGGAATGGCAATATCATTGCTCCGATTCCGTGGTCGAATCAACGACGATCCCACGGAATGGCAATATCATTGGTCGGATTCCGTGGTCGAATCAACGAAAATCCCACGGAATGGCAATATCATTGCTCCGATTCCGTGGTCGAATCAACGACGATCTCACGAAATGGCAATATCATTGCTCCGATTCCGTGGTCGAATCAACGACGATCCCACAGAATGGAAATATCATTGCCCCGATTCCGTGGTTGAATCAACGACGATCCCACAGAATGACAATAACATTGCCCCGATTCCGTGGTCGAATCAACGACGATCCCACGGAATGGCAATATCATTGCTCCGATTCCGTGGTCGAATCAACGACGATCCCACGGAATGGAAATATCATTGCTCCGATTCCGTGGTCGAATCAACGACGATCCCACGGAATGGAAATATCATTGCTTCGATTCCGTGGTCGAATCAACGTCGATCCCATGGAATGGCAACGATCGCATTGTTCTGAGTTCGTAGTCGAATCTTTAGATGATCCTATGAATTAACAGTGAACAACTATCCGTTTTATTACTCATTTCATGGATTATTCTCCATTGAATTAGTAATAAATAATTAACAATCGGGCGTCTGAGCTACCTCTGAGTAAGCCCCGATTTAAAATGGTGAAAGTGTACTCGACGATGATGCACTGACGGTCACCGCACGAACGAGTATTTCAAAATACAACGAAACGATGAACCTATGCAAAATAGGGAAGAAAATAATAAATAATTAAAATATTTGACCAAGGTGCTGGGACACAGACACACGATCAACTCATCATGTCGTGGTCAGTTCCACGCCAATCCTATATTTTAATACACTTTTATTATTTTTTCATGATTTGATTCTCTCGTTCGATCGAATCTCCTTCTTGAGAAAATTCCTTCATGGTTTTTACATGAGTCCGTCAAAATAATATAAAATTAGGAGAGTGTGTGGGGCGTGACCATTGGCTGACCGGCCATGCCTTGGTCTCACCCGGCCCACACCTCACAGTTCCTCATTATTTTTATTATTATTATTTTTCTCTAATTTCATGAAAAAACTCATTGATTTCGTGGTATTTTTCCTCAAAAAATTCCTTAAATCATCAAAAATAATAATAAAATAAAATGAATTATGAAAACTTGTAGGACCGGGCCTTGGCCGGCCGGCCATGCCCTATCCGGTCCCACACGCCCTGTTTTATTTATTTTATTATTAATTATCTTATTTTTCCTTGATTTCATGGTATTTTTCTCAAAATTCCTTCAAATCATCAAAAATACCCAAAAAATTATTTAAAAATTATTAAAATTCGTGGGATTGGGCCATGACCGGTCGGTCACGCCTCCGTGGTCCCACACGACCGAATTTTATTGTTTAATATTTTTCAAAGACCATGAACTCATGGAAACTCCTTCAATTCATGAAAAACTCTCTAAATTTATCAAATTTCTCAAAATTCATGAATCCTTCATAAAATCATCAAAATATATAAAATTAAGGAAGAGACACCACGGGACCGTGGTCATGACTGGCCGACCGTGCCTTGACCACCGGCGTCCCAGTCTCATAATTCCTTATTTTATAAATATTTTTCATCGTCTCATGGTGTTTCCTTCGTCTCATGGAAACTTCTTGATTTTAATAGTGGGACCGGCTCCTTAAATCTTTCCTGAATTTTACTTTCGGGGTGTGTTCACCTCCCGAACGAGCTCAAAACCTAAAAACTCCCTCGATGGGAGATAGGAAATTCGTTTCCGTACGGAATGAAGGGGCGGACCATCAAAATCCGAGTCCGTATGAGAATTATACATCAATTCTAGTAAAGGACGTTAATTAGGGTTTGGAGACTGCTCAAGCGACCAACAGTTGGTCACGTGATCACTGTGACCGGTCCACACTTCATAATTCCTTCACTTTTATTATTTTCCTTCTTTCGATGAAGTTTTGACGGTTTTATCAGAAAACCCTAATTTTGTCATATTTTCTCAAATGGTCGCTCAAACGTGCACCAGAAAATATCAAAATTCTCAAGACTGAGACGCGACACCTTAGGGACACGAGCATGTTATCTTGACCGACCAAGATTATCTCTTTGGCTCACGGAAGCCAGTCTCATCGTTTTTCACAGTTTTGACCTAATTTGCACAATTGCTCGTATTAGGTCCAAAACTTCCAAACACTTTGGATTTTTCATGAAGTGACCATCGACGGTCACGTGATAACCCAGTAGGATCCATGACTCTATGGTCGGTCCATCACTCTCTCATAATTAATTAGGTTTTGACACCTAAGTCTCGCATTTGAGCATTTTGAATAATGATTGAACCAGCATTTAATCATTCTTTCACCAATAATTCATGAACTCTTCGTGAATTCATCATATTTGCTCACATGAGCACATGGACACTACATGGTTGATCCACGGTCCCATGTAGCCGCTCCTCGTTCGTCCCATGGTTAAAACTACTGACCATGAATTGATCATCAATCGATCAAATTAGGGTTTCTGAGTTCAAGGATCATGCTTCCAGACTCTAACCTTAATAATTCTATGATGACCTCATGGTCATGAATTAATATTAATAATTCTACGACGACCTCATGGTCATGAATTAATATTAATAATTCTACGATGACCTCATGGTCATGAATTAATATTAATAATTTTACGACGACCTCATGGTCATGAATTAATATTAATAATTCTACGACGACCTCATGGTCATGAATTAATAATTCCACGACGATCTCATGGTCATGAATCTTATTAATTATGTTAGGTTCAACGACCATCATTTTAATTAATATTATTGGCACACCGCCAATCATTCATGAGCAAGACATGCTCAGACGGTCAAATATTCAACAAGTCATCACGAGAGTAACACTTGCTCAGATGATCAATATTTGCCCGAGTTAAGGAATATCGGTTCAACAATCCACCAATATTCAACAAACCATCGAATGAGCAATACTTGGTCACTTAATCATAAGAATTATACCTCTGTCTCATGACATGGGTGGTTCCAGAACATCTTGTTCGACTCAGCAACCACGTGGACTCATTGTCCCATCAAACCACGAAGTCATCAATTGACTAACAAACCACGAGACGATCAATCGTGTCACTTGGGGGGATATCACTTAGGGTTTTGTTCTGGCGGTCTACGGCACGTGTGTTCAAACACACGATGGAATGTGAGAAAGTCGTGCAATCAGTTGAAGGAATTCACGAGGTAGTGGGTGGAAAGTCGACCAAGTCTTTACACGTTGGACAACTGGTTTCGAACACGATTTCCACCTCTCCACTCCTTGATTCCATCAACTGTCACACTTCATGGGATCATGGTGTCTATAATTCCAGCAATATAAATAAGTTCCTGAATCAAGATTGAGAATCATCGAACAACCATCGAATCAGAAAAACAGAACGAATACACAAAATACTCAGAGTAAGAATCTCACGTCTCTTCGACAACACGGGATCATCAAACTCATCAATTGAGCAATTTCTTTACAATCGTTCAACTTCAATCATTCAGAACTTATCATATTCAGAATTCACACACCCACAATCCTTGAATCACCATCGATTCCACACATTTCTCAGCTTCCCTCCTACAGATCAACCCATCCTCTCTTGTGACCGAATTTACTCTGGAACGGTCGTTGTCTCGATTTAGGCTGGAGTACTACAGATTGATCTCTCGAATCTAAGCACCCCCTTTGCAGCGGTGCATCTGTGTGAGGATTAGCATTTTGCCTGGTTCGAGGAACCTCCTCCGCACGGTCGTCTCCTCAATCCCGTAAAAACCAGCAGATCGTTTTTCCCCATCCACAAGTCCCTAACCACTTTGTGTGTGTTTTTAGGATAAAGTCTGTGGCATAAAGGATACAGGTGTTTTGATTGGCTACCAAGAAGGTCTATGTCTGTAGACATGTGGCCGTTGAATGAGAATCTTTTTTCCTTTTGCAATTACAGTCTCAATTCCTTCATCTACTTTACCAATTGATTCATCTATCATTTCATTTCCAGAATTCTTTTTACCTGCTACTTTACAATCTCTATCTAACATGCCAGAAATACCTATTCCTATTCCTCACGTAGCCAGTTTACCTTCAGCTCCAGACATTGTTCAGCCACTCAATGTACCAATAGCTCCATATATACTTACTGGTAGTGCCACTACCATTGTTACTAGGTCTAGATATATGGTACTAGAAATGCTAAGGCCTTGCCTACAGTTTTTGTTCCTCATTTTGCTTCTAGATATCCTTTTGAGCTAAAAACAAGTAAAACCGTTTCTACGGATCCTAAATGGGTAGGGGTTATGTCACAAGAATTTCAGGATGTACAGACCATTCAGAAATGGATGTTGGTTCCATATTCTTCTTCTATAAATGTACTTGGATGTGGTGTATAAGGAAAAACTCAAAGCTGATAGTTGATAGGTTCAAGGCCAGGTTAGTGGCTAAAGGATTCCATCAGGAGGAAGGTAGATTTTAGTGAAACTTTCTTCTGTTGCTAAAACTTTGTCTTTTGCTGTGAGTGAAGCAAGTCGGTTGAGTTTTAGGATAAGTCATATGGTTTTAGTTGGAAAAGTCTGAGGGCTCTTTGAGGTTCAATTGGTTGTGGAATCAAACTGGCTGCTGGTGATTTTGCTTTATCTGGGTTTTCTAATTCAGACTGAGCTGGATGCCTTGACACCAGAAAATCCCCTGCTGGGTATTGTGTGTTTTTGGGTCATTCCTTAATAGCTTGGAGGTCTAAAAGGTTGCCTACTGTTGCTAACTCTTCTTCAAAAGCAGAGCATAAGCCTTAGCTTTGCTTGCTTCAGAAGTTCTATGGATTTCCTACTTGTTAGCCAACTTGAACATCAGTTATTCAGTTCGTTTTCAGCTGTTCAGTGATAACACCAGTTTTTCATGCAAGTTCCAGTTTTTCAATTATGAACGGAAAAGACTGCACTGCAAATTCAACATTCAGTGCATCTACATTACAATACATAGATAACAAAAATCAAAAGAATAGAACTTAGCAGTCAGCACTAGTCTTCTTCAGCACTTCATCGTATCAGTAAATCAAACCTGCATAATAATAATGCAATGGCTGGGAGTCGATCACGGCAGGGAAAGGCGCTAACGCGATAGCATCATCAGTAGTAGTAGTTAGCGCAGGAAGATTAAGCCACTCCTCTTGATCAAACTTGTTATAATTGAAAAAATCCATAGATGATAAAAGTGGAAGAGGGGGGAATTCATTCATCATGACCATATCATCTTCATTACAACCCTTTGCCATAGATTTATTCGCCTCAATCAACTGATCTAATTTTTCTGAAATCATACCAAACTTGGGTTCCAAATTCCTTTCAATCATTTCAACAGATAGATCCTGATCAATAGTAGTAGTTAGCCCAGGAAGATTAAGCCACTCATCTTGGTTAAAACTATAATCAAACTCGTTATAATTGAAAAAATCCATAGATGATGAGAGTGGAAGAGGCATCATAAGCATATCATCATCTTCATTACAACCCTTTGCCATGGATTTATTCTCCTCCATCAACTCATCTAATTTCTCTGAAATCATACCAAACTTGTCCTCCAAATTCCTTTCAATCTTTTCAACAGATAAATCACCCAACTCCTGATCAATAACTTTAACTTGTTGATTGTCTTCTTTAACATCAACATTGCACAATCTCCTCATCTTGTTGTCATTCAGACATTGATCAGAATCAACAACTTCTTCATCAGTATCCCTTTTTCTTTTCCCTGCTGTTTTTGGATCATAATTAATGCAATCATCCACAATCTCTTGATATTCAGGTAGTATCCTTACCAATCCATCCCCATTCTTATCTTTATTAAACTCAGAATTAACATACATTAAAGCCCTAACATCACACAGAGTTCTTAATTCATGAAATTTCTTCTCTAAAGCCTTAAAAATCTTCTGTTTCTTACCATTCCTCTCACAAAAAGATGATTCTACCTTGGGAAAATTAGGCTAAGGCCCAACCCATGAATAACCCATAATATGAGACCCTCAATTAAAAGAAATTTAAATCTAGGCCCCAAATTATTAAAAGACCTTGATACCCTTATGCATATTGTCCAGCCCATAATTAAATAAAATTTAAATTTAGGCCCAAAATTATTAAAATATTATGTGATGATGTTCCAACCACCTCCGACCACCACAGCCATCGCCAACCACCTCCGACAAACACTTCCGGCAACCACCTTCGACCACCACCGCCACCAACCACCTCCGACCACCACCGCCGACAACCACCTCCGACCGCCACCAACCACCACAGACAGTCAGACACCGCCAACCACCTCCGACCACCACCGCCGCCAACCACCGCCACCAACCATCTCCGACCACCACCAACCACCACAAACACATCCAACCACCACCGCCACCGACCACCACCAACCACCGCCGCCGGCGACCACCACCGTCGACCGACCACCGCTTACCACCACCTCCGACCACATTGATATTGCAAGTGTAACTGGAAGTTACACATGTATAAAAGTTACACATTCATTTTGTGTATTCAATAGTGTGTAACTAAAAGTTACACATCCATATGACATGTGTAATAAGAAGTTACACATACATATGACAAGTGTATCCACAAGTTACACATGCATATGGCATGTGTAGTCAACAGTTACACAACAGAAAAAAAAAATATACAAAAAATACATCTATCACATTAATATTCATTTACAATAATATCTCTGTTTACCATATATAGTAATCGGTTGTTACTTGACACAATAAATGAGTTAAAACACTAGAAATAAGCCCCTGAAACCGATACTAGAAGTTTTGCCTTTTTTTATTGTCTTCCTCACTCCAAAATGCTTGCATATATGCAACGAAATAAACATCCATGGATTAGGTTGGATGAATAAAAAGCAAAAAATAATAATATTATAGGACAATTGTAAGGAAAATTTATAGAACAAAGATCACATAAAAGACGCATGATAACCCATCTTAGCATGTGTAACTTGGAGTTACACATGCATCTGTCATGTGTAATTGACAGTTACACATGCATATGACTTGGATACCTAGCATGTGGAAGTTTTTGGTTGCAAGTTTGTTCATTTTAGCATGTGTAACTAGGAGTTACACATGCATCTGTCTAGTGTAAAGAGGAGTTACACATGCATATAATATGTGTAACTAAGAGTTACACATCCTTATAAAGCACACATTTTCAACTATAAAAGTGCTAAGAATCATCACTTCTCACTTGGACATTATCCAACATCCTTATCTATCCATCCATAAACTGCAAGAATATAACAAAGTTACGATCAGCAAAAAAAAAACAACAATAGTATCAAATTTCATTAAAAAAAAGTAGACAAATAGATCTCTGAATTCCCATTTTAGAAATGACACTGACCTAGATATTGGCTTTCCAACTCAAAACAAAATAGTGCTTCTTCAGTTTCTCCAAGACATTAAGCACTTCGAAAATAAACCGAAATGTCCCAATAAATTCTTTTAATCACTGTACAAGAAAAGAATGTCATACTTCCACATATAAACAATGCTTACAGATTCTTAGTAGGTATCCATGCATATGGATTGTGTAACCGGAAGTTAGAAACAAAAAAGGACTTGTGTAACCTATAGTTACACATCCATATGCTTGTGTAACATGAAGTTACACATCCATATATGTTATCAAAACCTAAAAGTGAATAAAACTTCAAAAAGAATTTGAGTGCATTGAATAGTTTTTTTCCCTTTCAAGGAAGAGTTGAGGGAGAGAGTTTTAGGATAAAGAATTGACCTGCTTTACTCGTTTGTTTAGCTAGATCATCATCCAAACCGAATGTTGGTCCTTTACTGAGAACAAGTTGTCCATAAAGCAACTGCCAACAAATGTTGTCTAGTCATTTCAATATGCTATACCTTTTCATAAGAACCTGCAATATATAGAACATAAACTTTATATCCCATGATGTGTAACTAGCAGTTACACATACATATAGCTTGTGTAACTACTAGTTACACATCCATATAAATACTAGATCATCATCCAAACCGAATGATGGTCCTTTACTGAGAACAAGATGGCCATAAAGCTACTGCCAACCAATGTTGTCTAGTCATTCAAATATGCATGATATACCTTTTCATAAGAACCTGCAATATATAGAACATAAACTTTATATCCCAGGATGTGTAACTAGCAGTTACACATCCATATAGCTTGTGTAACTACTAGTTACAAATCCATATAACTACTAGTTACACATCCATATAGCTTGTGTAACAATAAGGGTTGCACCTTGACATCTAATGATAGAAAACAAAACTACAACAAGAAGAAGGCACTCATTTCACATTGCAAATAAAGACTCGACTCAAAAAAGAAGTAATTACTAGTTTTAGACAGTTCTGCTATTGATTAGACAACTTCTGAGAAAAGACAATGTACTAGAAATGGTAAAGACAATAGTGAATGAGACACACAATAGCATAATTGTTCGATGCTTCCAGTAAGTAGTACTTATTTCAAAACCTCCACTCTACTTACTTAAAACGGATAGATGGTAAAGGTAATATCAGAATGACACATCATGCAAGAAGAAAGTTCAAAAACATCAATATAGATCAAAAGTAAATAAGTTAGAATTAATAACCTTTCCAATAAGAACAATCGTATCCTTATTAAAGTTTCCACCAAGCTTCTCATACTCTGGTGCAAGCTTCTTAAAGTTTCCACCAAGAAAAATATATCCTATGCAACAAGCTAAACATAAAATGAGTCATCAACATACTCAACGTGAGAAATATATTATATGCAGAAAGCAATAGATACAATGTGTCTTAAAGATACAAATGCTACAATTGTTTACAAATACACATGCAAATATATATGTGTAACCTCAAGTTACACATACTGTAAAACAAAAAACAGCATGTCTACATCATCAATTTGAAGTTGTTCTTCTGACACAACATTGTTTCTTCATCCTCTTCTCAGTATCAAACAAAAAAACTCACAACAACAAAATAAAAAACAACAGAAAAATACAAATTACTTGCTAAAAATACAATACGACATATATGTGTAACCTCAAGTTACACATACTGTAAAACAAAAAATAGCATGTCTAAATCATCAATTTGAAGTTGTTCCTACGAAACAACATTGTTTCTTCATCCTCTTCTCAGTATCAAACAAAAAACTCAAAACAAATTCATAAAAAACAACATAAAAATACAAATTCCTTGCTAAAAATACAATACGACATATATGTGTAACCTCAAGTTACACATACTGTAAAACAAAAAACAGCATGTCTACATCATCAATTTGAAGTTGTTCTTCTGAAACAACATTGTTTCTTCATCCTATTCTCAGTATCAAACAAAAAAATCGCAACAAATTTACAAAAAAATAAAAAGCAACAGAAAAATACAAATTCCATGCTAAAAATACAACATGATATATATGTGTAACCTCAAGTTACACATACTGTAACAAAAAACAGCGAATGTCTACATCGATTTGAAGTTGTTCTTCTGAAACAAAATTGTTTCTTCATCCTCCTCTCAGTATCAACAAAATATAAACAACAAATTCTCGGATCGGACATGCAAGAACAACAAATAATCGAAAAAAATTGAAAAACGTTTTGAAATCAAACCAAAATAAGATTCGTACCTAGATTTGTTGTTTTCCTTCTTCCGAAACAATGTTATTTATCTTCTTGTTCTCAATATCAACCAAATAATGTTCTCAGTATCAACCAAATAAAAAAATAAAATAACGAAATAAGAAAGATCCAAATCATAAAAATCAAAATCAATAGAATTCAAGACTATTTTATCTATTCAATCAAATCCATTCAAATATCTAAATAACCACATCATAACCAGGAATTGCATCAAAATTCCAAAACGTTGAGAATAAAATTTAGATTTATCATCGTTTCTAGAAGATCTTCTTCTTCTAATAACAAACACGCAAATGATTTACTGTCGTTTTTTCCAGATCTAAAAAAGCAAATGAAATTAATGAAAGAAAAATAAAACTAAACTTTATATGAATCTTCAAACAGAAAACTAAATTAGAACGAAATCTCTACAGAAAAAGTGAAATCAGATTACGAAATCAACCGATTGAATAGAGAATTACCTGTTCGATTTGATTTTCTACGAGAATCTTCGTATTCAGTTCCTGCTGATGAGAATTATCCATTGAATCTCCAAAGAACAAATGATGTTGATTTCGAATTTATGTTTAGAATCAGGATCTTTTTTCCTAAAGGTCAGATCTAAGTTATGAAATCATTACTCACTGGAACTTTCGATTAGAAATCGTTTTATCGGCTTGTTTCTTCGTCTGAGAAGAGAGCAAACCCTAAAATTGTTTTCTCTGCAACCTGCAACAGAGCGAGAGATATGAGAGAGAAATAAAATTGAGAAATGAATTGGATCGATCCATTTTTCTCTTGTTTATATTGAAAAGGGTAAAACTGACATTAAAAAAATGTCACTTTACTATTAAGCCCTGAAAATAAAAGTTCTGGGCCTAGAAATGTGAAAATTTGAAAGTATGGAGTTGAGGGTGTAGGATCCACTTTGTGGGGCTTATAAATGTTGAACCCATATAGTAGGGTGTATCTAGTATTTTTCACTTCTATCTTTTCCTGATTCAAATAATCCATAATTTCTTTCTTCAATCTTCAATTTCTTCTGAATGAAAAAAAAAAAAAAAAAAACTTTCACAAGAGTGTTGAAGAAGAACAAGTAAGGGCGTCGGCTTTAACTGAGACTTATCAAGTAGTAACAGCGAACCACTTGAGATGACTATTTATAGATATAAAACCTTCACTCCCAAGTTTTACAGCTTCTAAATATTGATCCAGTTATAATGCGTTTTCTAGCCGCTGTAATTTTTCCGATGAACTCGTTTCTAAAAACAAGCAAGCTCAGGTTCGGAGACCACGGTCATAAACGCGTTGAATTTTATTTTTAAAAGAACGATTTTTTTTTGGGGACTACTCAAAAAATATGAGGGACTACTACTAATTGATAGGAACATCCGCCCTACATTTTAAGGGGTGTCTCTAAAAGATTAGAGAAGACTAATCTGCCCTAATCCTAATTAAAATTATAACTAATCCTAATAACCCACTAAACTAACCACTACCTACTCTAATTAAAACTTAAATATCCAACTAATTTAAATCAGTTTTAAAACAAAATCATCTCATATTCCTTTCTTCTTCTTCTTCTTCTTCTTCTTCGTATACATCGACATTATGTCATGTACCTAAGTACAATGACAAGGTTGAATGGATAGATTGAGGATAAACCTCTCTCAATTCCGAAGAATCGAGCCTCTGAGTTCAAATGAACACATCCTAAAGAACAAAGTTCTATTGATTAATAATCTGATTATTTTTCATTACAGACTCATTTTTTGTTTATAAATCTAGAGACAGTCTAACCTATCATCTAACGGATGCTACTGGCACAGATGGCTAAATCTAATCCCTCCTTACAATTGATAAAGGCCACCCCTCACAAGCTAAATACTATTAACAACTAACTACCCCCAATAATATGATATGGGCACTTCAATACAATACCGGGTACATGACATTCCACCCCCCTTGAAAACATCCTTGTCCTCAAGGATGATAAATGAGTTGCACACGCACTTCAATACAATACCGGGTACATGACATTTTGCTTCCTGAAGTTACTGGTTGCAAATCTTATCAACTCGGGATGCTTACTTTTATCAGTAAGAGAGGTTTTCAGCTGCCTGATGTCACTGGTTGCAAATCTTGTCTTTACTGTGTTAACCACTTGCATAGTGTGTGTAGCTTCTACCAGTTTCTCTCGAGACACAACCATGTTCGCTTCCTTCCTGTAGATGCTTGACTGCTTCCTTCCAGAGAACTCAAGTTGGATATAGCCACTTGATGGTGGACAAACTAAACATGACAGTCGAGTATGACTAAATACCAACACAAACTTCCCATGTGCTTGGATTGCCACAGTTGAGAAGATCAGTAAAAGAAGCACAGACCTGAATGCAGTACCGCCAGTTGTTGTAAAATGGATAGGGAAGCATACTTGAACAATTACCACAAGAAATTGCTTCATTCTTCTCATCACTATTCTAGAAAATTCCAACTGAAAACAGTCTCATCTTGGCATAAAGGAAAAGTCACAGAACACTAGAAAGGCGCCAGCTGAATTGGAGATTTGAAGCCAACGTGTAGATAGTAGGAAAAAACAAGCATTACCACATGCATCCACCCAATTGGGTACATGAAGTACAGTGACCCAATTATCGACACAACATTCAGAAGCAATAGAAAATGAAAAATACCCATGATTATCTAGCATCTTTCCTCTATCATATATCTAGCGATAAACCCTTTTTAGTTGGTACCACGAACCCCATGTATGACTTAAGAGAAATTTCCCCCTATCAAACATGAATGAGCTAGAAAACTCTAGAAATTTAGCAATGCCAATAAATCTCCTTGTGATACCCTTGCACACTTCAAAATCAATCTTGACTTCACCTATGGGTACTATAAGAAGAGTGGAAACATAAAGTACCTTGAGAAATGATCTTGGTGCACACCCATCGAAATTTCTGAACAGACCAAACATTCCTACTAGTACACAATTACGATGTGAATTGTCAGCCTTGAACGCGTATGTAATGGTATAATATAGAGTATCCTTGAAAGTATTGAGACCAAGCAAAAAATAATTCAAGGATGCTTTCATAAACGGTTTGCGAGTATTGTGACAAACCATCCATAAGACTGTAGAGTACAATTTGAACTTCCACTTCAAATAATTCCCCGACATCAAATACACCTTCACAACTTGAACTACCATGAGTGAAGTCTTAGTTCCCACTGTTCTTTCCCATACACCATCAGTATAGAAAAAATTCTTCTCGGGTTGATAATACTGAGTGAAAAGGCATTTATAGATAGCCATCAGTTGGTTGCAACCAGAACTCAGATGTTGAGCACTGTAAAATAAATAGAAACAGCTCCAAGTAGAATAGACCGCAGTTGTTATAACTCTCGCATGAATTGAAAGACTCTCATAGACATCAGATGTATGCAATACAACACACAAGATCCCAATTTCTGAGATATAATTATAACTCTTCACCACTGTAGAAATCGAAAGGAAAAACATATGAAGATACCTCCTCTCCTTCACGGGAATCTGCCACAGAACACCTTTACTAAGACTCCAAGATACAAGATCTGCTATTTCGTTGAAAAGATTTTGTATCCTTTCATTCCCCTGTATTAAAAAATGAGTTACCAATTTATTAAGTAACCCATACCTCAGCTTCTCAATAGTAGGCAGTTTGGTCATTCTTGTAATGTATATGTAATAATGTTCTTTTCCCATGTGAGATATTTTCACCAACAATCTAGCTGTACCAACTGCACCCCTACTTGCAACCATATAAATCCACCCACAAGTATTCATTTCCATGTAAGTAGCAAGATTCTGAAATACAATCAAACATGTAATACAAAAACCCTCGGAAGAAAATTTCCATAATATGAGTTCAAGCTTTTTTCCTCTATCAAACAACAAACGACCACAAACCCTAGAGTTAGGCATTTGAGGCAATAAATTTCGTGAGAACAGCTTGCTCCTACCATTCCAGTTGACATCAAAATACTCCACTGAGATAGAACTCTTGTCAACCCAGCTAACATTCCTCATACTCCACAACCCAATTGGAAACAACCTGAATATCAACTCTCACATAGACAATAACATCAAAACATTTGGAATGTAAAGCACAGTGGGTATGAACTTGGTTTCCATCATCCTTGCGAAGACCTCCAACTTGATAGAACCCCACATTGGTCGATAGAAACACACAGATTCATGCAAAGCATAACGAATGACATAAAATTAAACTTTGAAGGATTCAAATATACCATTTCAACTCTCTCTAGAATAGTAATCGTTTCATAAACCACAGGTGCAGGTGGTCGACAGTGCAGAAATAAACCCATTCTTAAAATCCCAATGCATCTTATGAAATAAGTGAGAATTTCCATAAAAGAATAGTCATGAAACCCCCTAAAATCACTATCAAATAAAGAATACCATCCCATGGGTTCAATTCCTCTCCCACGATCATATACACTACCAGTAAGGGTGACACCAATGTAAGAAGATTGTTTACCCTCTACTTGGTGACTGATAACCCCTTGAATAAGCAGAAGTTCTTTTCCACGATCAAATACTTTATCCACATATTTGAAAGAATGGTAACAATTTAACCCAATAGGCAGTGTGTGGTTAAAAACAAAATTGTGCTCACAACAGATAATATCCATTAAAAGCATTTTAACAAACAACTTCCAGGTGGTACTAGAAACACTACCATTAGCCAACATATAAGAAATTTGATTTTGAAACCAAGAATCTGACCTGTACCCATGTTTGTAAATCAACTCGTGAACACGTTGTCTATAGTATCCATCCAAAATTTTCAAATACACATCGAATTTAGACCCAAACTCATAATAATATTTAGAAAAATAAGAATTCCCTAAACTGAGCTCGATTTTCTTTCCTCGATCGAATAATTAACGAGTAAAATCAAAAACAAGAGTAAAGAAATCCTTACAATTCAACTCTCTGTGGGTTATGATTAACTCCCTTAAGCTTTCAAGGATCTCATAACTGACCTCCTTCATCTGCACATGATTCTCTCTGTCGACATCATCCACCTCAGTCTCGGCGATTTCTGTAATTTGAGAATCAACTATTTCTTCATCGAAAAAAAAAAAAAGGAATAACCAATTCATCTACAGAGTCATCTGGTGTTGCTTCAGATGGAATTGAAGATTCTTGGCTACAATTTGTAACTTCCTATGAGTTGAAGGAATTCATAATTGACTCTAAGATTGAATCAATTACAATTTCTTCAGTGAAAATTTCCTCATGAATCTACTTAGCTTCTCTAACCCCAAGGAGTGACTCTAACTGCTTCTCTTTCCTACTGATGAGCTTCAACATCTGGAGAAGATTATACTCTCGGGTTGGGGAGTCATCTTCTCGTTTGTGAGTATCATACAACCATCAAAGACTAAGTAAATCATCCCTGAGTTTCTGCTCCTTCTCCATCGCAGCATCAAGCGTCGCCATGGATCGAAACAAATCTGATACCAATTGTCATGTACCTAAGTACAATAACAAGGTTGGATGGATAGATTGAAGAAAAATCTCTCTCAATTCCGAAGAATCGAGCCTCTGAGTTCAAATGAACACAGCCTAAAGAACAAAGTTCTATTGATTAATAATATGATTAGTTTTCATTACAGACTCATTTTGTTTATAAATCTAGAGACAGTCTAACCTATCATCTAACGGATGCTACTGGCACAGATGGCTAAATCTAATCCCTCCTTATGATTGATAAAGGCCACCCCTCACAAGCTAAATACTATTAACAACTAACTACCCCCAATAATATGATATGGGCACTTCAATACAATACCGCGCGGGTACATGACACATTAATCGTCGATTTGAAAAAAAATTCATCATCGATTAATCAATCATTTATAAACAATCCGTAGCAAGCAAGCTCCAAGAGTTCCAGGATCAAGTCCGGGACTCGCAAAAATAGCTAATCTTCCAAATCAAATTCAAATTGATAGACTACTTGAAGAAAAGTTGAGAGACCAAATCAAGCATCCAACAGGAAAAAAGAAGTCTGATTCGAGTAAAACGCAAATCCGCGGGTAGTTTCCTTCATACCCATTCTTTTTAATTCGTTATTTGTTGAAGAAATCGATTAGAAACCATGAAAACTCATTGAAAATGGTAGTTACAGTAGACATTTCGTCTAGGAGATTTTTGGTCAAACCCTAGATTTTCTAACCGAACTTCCAAAAATAAGAACAGTTCGGTTGAGTAGACTAATATATAGTGACCAAACTACATAGTTCGTTGAGCTCGCAAAAAAAAACTTTCGTAACCGAACTCAGTTTTTCCTTTGAAAGAATGAGTTTGGTTTTGTCGATAATTTTTTTTTTGTTCACCGAAATTTTGAATTATGTAGTTCGGTTTCATCTTTATTTTTATTAAGTCACCGGTCTTATGAAATATGTAGTTCGGTTACCTCGCAATTTTTATCAGGTTACCGAACTATAGTCTGTTAACTCCAAATGTTGTGTTTACTTCATTCTTTAGCTCTATTTGATTTGATAACATAATATTCTATCCTATATAGATAATACTTTGGTTTTTGTTCATTAGGAACAAAGGAAAAATATATAATCTACACCTAGATGAGGATTTGAAAACTCCCACCCATCATGGAGCAAAACATTAGATTTTCGAAACCGTGGTTCCAAAAATGCTAAACATGGAGGGGGATCGTTACCGGAAGTCAACCAAGAGAATGTTCGTAATGTAATCCAAGATGTCAATGAAGAGGTGATGGAGAATGCAATTGATAATGTTATTGAAGAAGAGAATGATCATGAAGAAGAGCAAGGAAATGAAGACCAAAGAAATGAAGAGGTTGAATAACAAAGAGAACACGTTGAAAATGTAGAGGAAGAAGAACTAGGACAAGGCAAAGAAGGAGAAGGACAAGAGGAAGACAATGATGGGGAAGGAGAGGAAGAATGGGAGGAAGATGAGGGGGGGGAGGGAGAGGAGGAAGAGTATGAAGAGGAATAAGAGCAAGAAATTGTTCCCGTTAAAGAGAAATAGAAGTCGAAGATGCCTGGTGCTAGATACTCACACATTCCCCCTGATAATTTGTTTTTGTCACCAGTGAACCCAACTTATGGTACTCCAAATGATGGAGGGTCAACATTGTTTGGGTACAAACACTCATGGGATGTGAAGATCTATGCGACAAAAGTATTCTTTAAGTTCATTCTTAACTAACAAAACGAATAATTTTTTTGGGGACATGTTTCGTCAAGTATTAATAGTGTTATGTTCTTTTCGTAGAATCATAATGATGTAGTCCGTCTTGTTAAACGTTAAAAAGCGTTTAAATGGGATCTTTCTTTGGAGTGTGACGATTTTCAAGCGAAGGTTAAAGAATGTGTGTTATGGAGAGCTATTGAGTACGCACATGTGGAATTTGACGTTGTTGTAGTATCCACATTTCTCGAGAGACATTATCTCGATACATATACAATATGCATCTTCCATTTGGCAAGATGGGAATTACTCTCGATGATTGCAAGAGAATCACCGACTTACTAGTGGAAGCTAAATGTCTTCGAGAAGGCTACAACCCCTCGATGAGTTATGAAGCTATTGAAGAATTGGATCTAAAATGTCTAGGATGTGATGCAAGAAAGACTCAATTTGAGTTTAGACATTTGGTGAGGTCCCCTAAACGTGGCCATGAGTATAATCCAAGAGAGAAAAATGGAGCATTGAAGAAGAAGATGAAGAAATCCAAGTTGGTAAAGTTGAAGGAAGCATTTGGAGGGACAAAAAAGAAGTGGAGAAAGGAAGGTTGGTGATGGATAGGGAGACCCTTAGGCATCAGGTCACCGCTTATTGGTTATATCAGCTAGGAACTGTCATTTTCCCCGACACTTCTGGAAATATGGTGGATGCACATTATCTACAGCTTTTGAAGAATCTCGATGAGACGAATAAATACTCTTGGGCCACTGGGGTGCTTACTTTTGTTCTAGGAGAGATGAGCAAAGGGTCGAGGATTAATACAAATCAAATTGGAGGTTACTTAACTCTTATTCAGGTGACCTTCTACATTTTTAATTAGCAAATTATTCGCTAAATTTTTCTGCTTCCAATTCAATTTACATAAATGTGGTTAATATTTTTGGATTTTCGCATAGGTTTGGATTTACGACCACTTCCCTTCATTGGGATTGGCTAAGGAAAAGAAACTGTATCCCTATGGCGAACCTACAGCAGGAAAATGGTTGTTTTTGGACGCACAAAAGAAGTCTAAAGAAGAGCAGTTGACTTCGTTGAGGGATAAATTGAATAAACTTACGATGAACGATGTGGTATTTCACCCATACTCCGTACTCGATGATGTCCCTGTAGATGAAGAAGATCTGAATAGTTTTTCTACCATATCGCTTACTATGGACCAATTTGGTACCCTAACGGCTACGCAATATATAATCTAAGGAGAATACTAAGACAACTTTGTTGTGTCCAAATGGATCCCGACGTGGAGAATGAAATTTTCAATTTGCTGGTTCAAGGAACAAAGAACACTGAGAAATATTTTGTTCCAAAACATGAACCAACTCCTACGGTAGGACATTGGAATGTACTTGGTAAGTACTACTTACCTTTAGGTGATTGTGTACCTTGTGATGGAGGTGTAAATGCATGTGATGAAGATTATTGTAGTTGCAGAATAACCTACAACTACACCCTCAATATAATTAGTAAAAACTCAAGAAGTTCTTGATGATGAATAACAATTTTCTCATTAATGTTCTCAATCGATCACAAAGAAGTATCTAAATGGAATTAGAATAGTTACAACTTTCTCTATTCTCTTTCCTAAAATATTTTCTAACACTCACTAAAAGAACCTCTCCTATTTTTACATTTGAACTCCTATTTATAGTAAAACTTTATACAGCTGTACATGAGTTACGAAGTATCGCAACTTATACTCGCAAAATTACTCCATCCTCGCAAAACTTCATATTTCTCTGCGCTTCTTCTATCATCGTAACATTTTATAACTCTTTTCTCCTGATACTCGTGAACTATTATCTTGCGATATTCAGTACCTACATCTTGCCTCTTCTCATGTCAATTCTACGAAGAAGAAATGATCGTGAGAACATAACCGTTACTTAGTCTTTTGAAATTTTGACACGTCTTTTGTAACCGTTCTTTTTTAGTTATTCCCTTATATAACTCCTTTATATTCTATTCATTTTCTTTTTCTTATTTCCGCAATTCTATCTTCTACTCATATTCTCTATCACTATTTTCTCTGCAATTTTTTCTTCTACTGTATCTTCATGAGTTCTCCAAGGTAATTTCCCTCTATCTCTGCGTATTTCATTTGTTCTCCTCTTTAATTTCTGTATAATTTGTTATCTGATTTTGGTTTATTTCAGCAAAATAACTTCTCAGATGAAATCTCAACTAAAGAATCCAAGCCTTAATCCACGAAAAAGAAAATCTGAGAATCAAAAGGTAGTTAAAATACTCTGTCTTCTTTCCTGAACAATATATTGTTGCCTCAGTTTTTAATCTACATTTTGATTCGCAGGTTGACGAAAAACCAAATCCAAGCAAGAGATCTCGAATAACTAAACCCACACCATTAATTCCGATTGATGATTTCCTTCCTGAAGTTGATAAGGAATTTTCCTCTCCTCCTCGTGAAAATGCTTCTTCACATACTCCTGCCTCTACTCCATTACCTGCTTTTCAATCTCCTATCAATGTCAATTTATCAACACTTCTTCAAGACCAACCCTCTCAAAATATTTCTTCAACTTCTTCTTTTGAAAAACAACCCTCGCAAAATATTTCTTCAACTTCTTCTTTAGAAAAACCTGTCTTGTCCTCAAATCCTTTGAGTGCTATTTCTCCAGACAATTTGCAGCTTGCTCTTATTCCTTCAAATTCTTCTCCTCTTCCTCAAGAAATTCGAGATGGAATTTATTCAACTTTCCGAATGTTATCTGAGGTTTTGACCAATACTGCAAAATCTACTAATGTTCGTTCGCAATATGAATTTTGCGAAGTTCTGAATAATTTCGTTAATCCAGACATTTCTTCTTCACGTCAATCCTTAGAAAAAGAAATTGAATTGCTTCGCCAATCTTTGAAAGCTTCTCAATCAGAATGCGAGGATCTTCGTAAAGAAAATCATCATCTTCAGAATAATTCTCTGGACTGTGCGATTCTTCGCAAAAGAAATGATGAACTGAAAGGTATGATTACTATCTTCATATTTTCTCTTTTATTTATTTATATTCTTCATATGCTTGAAACATCCATTAAAACCCATTCCCCTTTATAGAATCCATCCAGAAATGTAGAAGATTGGTACTTCACCATGAATCAGATGCAACAGAATATCGAACCAAGCATGAAAGCCTCTCAAACCAATTCTCCCATTTATCTAATCTTTACTCGTGTGCTCTTGACAACTCTGATGCTCTTTTTCAAGAGAATACTCAATTAATATATGATCGAAAATTTTTGAATGATGACATATCTCAACTTTTTTCTTCCTTAACCAAAGCTAATTTGAGAATAGAAACCTTATTAGAAGAGAACAAAACCTTATCAGAAGAGAAATGTTCGTTTTTGAATACAATGATTGTTTCTTCGCAAGAATTAAAGACTCTTCAGAATAAATGTTGCGATCAAGAAAATCTTCTTTCTTTGTTGAAAGGTGAACTTGAGGAATTAAAGAAGTCTTCAGATGCTGAAAGAAATTCTTTTGTTGTTGAGAAGAATTCCCTTATTAATAAGAATATAGTCTTGTGTGCTAAGAAGAATCAACTTGAAGAAGATTACTCGTCATTAAAAAGTCTTAATGCCAAACTTGCGAAGGATAAAAATTTTCTCCTTTCTAAAGATCAAAAGCTTCAATCTCGACTTAAAGGATTAGTTGGTGATGGTTTTGATAATGCGATGAATCAGATGAAGAACTGTTGTCTATCTTTAACTCAATCTCTTACTTCGCAAAGAGAAGGTAGTCATTAAAATTTGACTGCCTCTGGTATATCTTTAAATTTCGTTATACTCGCAAATTTTATTCTTTGAACTTTGTTTTATTTGCAGAATCTGAGAACCATCTTCGTAATGAAAAAGCTGGATTAGAAGCCTCCTGTTCTGAGCTTCGTAAGAAGAATGCTTTGCTTTCTACTCGCTTAATCAACTCTCGTGACCGTGCTACTCGGAGATTCAATTATCTTGCTTATTCCAAGGATATCGAAGATACCAATCATCAAAAGGCTATACTTCGTGAAAGTCATCTGAAAGCTCAAGTCTTTGCGAATAACATTCTCTTATCAAGAGGCTTGCCTCCTGTAAAGATTACTCCTCTGAAGATATCTGACGATGAAGTTGCTCGTGAGCCTGATTGTGATTTCGATTATGAGAGTGATGATGAAGATCTTGATGATGAGAAAGAATCTATTCCTCAAGGAGATGTCCCTGCTGCATATTCTTCCAAGGATGATATCTCGCAAAAGTCGAAGGATGCTAATGACCCCTCTGATTTTAAAGATCCAGCACAGAGTGTTGATGAAGCATGATAATATTCCTTGTTCAATTTATCATTGAATCTCCTGTCTTTCTTTCTTCTGAATTCATTCCCTTAGTTACCATTGGTTTCCTTTTTGCGAACAATTCTATTTTTTGAGAAGTACATTTGATATTTTACGAAGATGATCTATCCTTTCTTTTTGATATTTTGCGAAGATAATTTAACCTTTCTTTGACTAAATTTGCCCCATTTGATCATGTGAAGAGAAATAATATATAACTCACAGATAAAGCTTAGTATATCCTTTTCCCCCTATTATTTCTCTTTAAATGATTAAACATTGTTTGAAGTATTAAAATATCTGCCTCAGTTTATCTTACGAAGTTTCAACCTTTGTAGAAGTATTAGAAGTACCAAATCCATCAAATGAAGAGATATAAGAAGTATTAGAAGTATTCAATCTACCAAATGAATTATTAGAAATACACAATTCCCTTTTTCGTATTAGAAGTACTCGATCCACCAAATGAAGAGATATAAAAAGTATTAGAAGTATTCAATTCATCAAATGAAGAAATATAAGAAGTATTCGATCTTTGAATAATTATGTAACATATGACGAAATATAATGATTATTTAACTTTCACCAAATGAAATATCCATTAAAGAAGTATAAAAATATGAGATATTCTTGAAGAATTATAAGAAGTATTCAATCTTTTTGTGAAATATTCAATATATGGAGAAGTATAAGAAGTATGTAATTCTCGTAAACTTTTACGAATATGAACTTATCTGTATTTGATTGTTATCAAAATCGCATCTTTTGTTAAGTCTTCATTAAAATTCTTCAATGATGTTGTTTTTTTTTTTTTTTGTTTTGATAGGACTTCTCGTAAAATTCTTCAATGATATTGCCAGAGCTGTCTTCTCTTCAAAATATCTTGATGTATATTCTTGTAAAATTTCTTCAATGATATTGACAAAGTTGTCTTCTTTTCAGATCTTCATAATGTATATTCTTGTATAATTTCTTCAGTGATATTGATGCAATAAATTTCATTAATTTATGTGGTCTTATCATGCCTTCCTAAGTAAAGGTCTTATTTTGCCACCTCTTTTGTATTAATTATTTGCGATAATATGACAAGTCTGAACATTCTTGCGAACATACAACCTCGTGACATTATCGTCTTGCGATGAAATCGCAGGACGTTCTTACACTTTCATGCAAAAAACCATTGATCTCATCTTAACTTCTTTGTATAGTATTTTAGCCTCTTCAGGAATTGTTGCGACAATATGACAGGCCTAAATATTCTTGCGAACATAAAGCCCCATGACATTGCCGTCTTGCGATGAAATCGCAGGACGTCTCTACACTTTCATGTAGCGACCCATTGATCTCATCTTAACTTTATTATGTTCTGCGAGTTCTTTTATTCTTTTTTCTTTCTCTCTTTCTCCCTTTTTTTTTTTTTTTTTTTAAGGCTCGCAGAACTTAAATTTGTTGCACAAATATGACAAGCCTTTATGTTTTCGCAAACAAGAAGCCTCGTGACATTTGCGTCTTATAGCACTTATCAGCTCCCTAATGGAGGGTGCTGCCCTTTATCTTCCCCCTGATTGCCCCTTCAAGGAAGCGTACATCGACCATACAAGGTTAGCTCTTCCCATCCGGTTCTGCCAACAACCATCTTTTGATCGCAACCTCTTATCCTTTTTTCCTATAGGGCTTATAGTTACGAGGTTGCACCCTATGGGGTATCTTTGGGCCAAGTGCATCATTTGCCAAGACTTGTCAAAAATGGCAGATGTGGTTCAACCTCACCCGGCACTCTTGACTCAACCGTGTACCTCGGCGCCTTGATCGTTTTCTCACTTCTTGGGAAAGACAGGATGCCTTAGTCGCCCAGCCTAAATCTTCTTACACCGCATTTTATATTGCGTAATGTCGTTAGATTAGGTGAGAATCCAAGGTGTCTAACCCGGATAGGTACCCCATTATTGGGTTGTACCCCAAAATTTTTACCATGTACTAAGGGCCCTTGGTGGTGTTCCGGTTACCCTTAGCCACGTTATAGGTACCCCCTAAATGACGTACTTTAGGACTTTGCCTCTTACGAATTATAGCTTCGCGAACTAGGGTGTACGCCACAAAGGTTTGCCTGTATAAAATTTTTTCCGGCTCTCTTTCTTTTTTGGAGGCTGATCACAGATTGCGGTCTTTTATTCGCAAATTAATGAAATTTTAATCGGAATATAAATTTTGAAAATTCGTAACTTTTCCCAATTTCCTGCGAGCAAACAATATTCGTAAAAATTTTCATGAGTTTTATGGATAATACCTTTTCAAATATAGTCTGTTCCAAGGTCTACCAAGCCTCAAACCCATGTCTCTCCCTTATGGATCCATCAGCCGATAAGCTCCGCTTCCTACAACTTCTTTAATAACATATGGTCCATCCCATTTTGGTGCTAATTTCCCTCCATTTTCTTTTTGATATCGAGGTGTTTCTCGCATGACCAAATCACCTGGTTTATATTCACGTTCAATGACCCTCTTGTTGTATTCTCGAGCTAATCGTTCCTGATAAATCCTCATATGGTGCAACACCTTTTCTCTTTTTTCTTCCAAATCATCCAATTATCTTAATATTACTCCCGCACTTAAATTTCTTTCCCAAGCTTCTTTCTTTGTTGTTGGAATTACAACCTTTGTGGGTAATACTGCTTCTACTCCATATGTTAGACAATAAGGAGACATTCCAGTTGCTTCTCTTCTAGTTGTATTGTATGCCCAGACCGCGCTAGGTACTTGCTCGCACCATCCTTTGAGATGTCCTTCTAATTTCTTTTTGATTGTATCTGCAATTGTTTTATTTGTTGCTTCAGCTTGTCCATTAGCTTGTGGATATAACGGGGTTGACTTCCCACATTTTATTCTAAAAGCACCGAGTAACATCTCTATATTCTGCCCCTCAAATTTTTTTCCATTATCAGATACTAGTTGTGCTGGAACCCCGTACCTGCAAATGAGGTTCTCAAATATAAACATAAAAACATCTTTATCACGAATATGTTGTACTGCTTTTACTTCATGAGCTTCGTGAAATAATCTGTTGCAACTATCAAGTATCGCCTTTGTCCAGATCCAGGTATAAATGGTCCAACAATATCCAACCCCCATTTACCAAAAGGCCAGCAGCTTGTTGAAGAAGTTAATGTAGCCCCTGGTGCATGAATTATTTTACCATGTCGTTGGCATTCCTTGCATCTTCGTACGAACAATTTTGCGTCTGTATGCATATAAGGCCAGTAATATCCTTGTATCTTTGCTCTATATGCTAGAGATCTTCCCCCACTATGATTTCCAGCTTCTCATCCATGTAACATCTTCAATATCTTTTCTCCTTCTTCGCGAGTTAAGCACCTGAGAGGTGGTCCACTGAAAGATTTTCTATATAAAATTCCTTCTCGCAACTCATAGTTTGTTGCACGACTCTTTAATTTATGTGCTTCTAGTCTGTTCCTGGATATTTCTCCTATTGCGAGGTATTCATGAATTTCTTTTCTCCAATCTGCGATGTTGTTTGATAACTCTCTTTCTACTTCCATCGCAACAGCTTCTTCAATTTCTTTCTCTTTGTCCACTGATGGGTGTTGAATTGTTTGTATTTGGATATTTCTTGTATTTGGATTTGTCATCATGCTTGGAATAAATGCAAAAGCATCTTCGAGACGGTTATATTTTCTTGATATATGTCTCCATTTTAATTTTGGTATCTTCGCAGATAATTCCTCAACGAGTTTCTTGTATTTCTTCAAAGAAGATTCATTTGTGGTATATTCCCCTTTAATTTGACAAATCACTAATTGCAAATCACTTGTTATCCTTATACTTTCAAGCTTCTTTTCTATTGCGATCTTTAATGCATGCACTACAGCTTCGTACTCTGTTTCATTGTTCGTGGATGCAAATTCTAGTCTGAATGAGAATGTTGTTCTTTCTCCTTCTGGTGAAATCAACACGACTCCAATTCCATTTCCCTCACTATTGGATGATCCATCCACCAGAATTTCCCATCTATCAGGCTCTGTTAACAAGTCTTTTGGATTTCCGAATTCTTCTTCAACATCCATCATTTCCTCTACTGCTTCATCTTCTTCCAAAGGAAATTCTGCCAAAAAATCTGCGACAACTTGTGATTTTTGCGATGAAAACACTTCGTATTTTATCTTGTAATGGTTTACTTGTGCATTCCACCTTTCTATTCTTCCTGACCTTTTTGTGTTCTTCATGACTGATTCAATTGGGACTTTGGTTACCACTTTTATTACATGTGCTTGAAAGTATATTCGCAACTTGAATGATGCATAAACCAGGGCTAAGATTAACTTCTCCATTTTAGAATAATTCTTTTCTTTTGCATTAAAGGTTTTACTAATGTAGTAAATGGGCCTTTCTACTCCTGCGTCTGCTCGTAACAGAACTGCACTTAGAGCATATGGAGTTGTTGCGAGGTATACCAATAATTCTTCGTTTTTCTCTGGTTTCTGTAGTATAGATGTATTTGCGAGGTATTCTTTGATTCCTTGAAAATCTTTTTCACATTCATCAGTCCATTTGAATTTTGCTCCCTTCTTAAGTATGTTGAAAAAATGCTTGCACTTATCTGACATTCGCGAAATAAATCTCCCAAGTGAAGCCAAGAGTCCATTTAGTTTTTGTACTTCTTTTACCGTTGCAGGTGTTGGCATGTCACGAACTTCTTGGACCTTTTCTGGATCAACTTGTATTCCCTCCTTCGATACTATGTATCCCAAGAACTTTCCAGATGAAACCCCAATTATACATTTCTCAGGATTTAATTTGATGTTGAACTTTCTCATTTGCTCAAATATTTCCTTCAAATCTTGCACATGGTTTTTAGCTTCCTTGCTTTTTATCAACATATCATCTACATATACCTCCAAAGTTTTATGTATCCACTTCGCGAACACTTTTTCAACCATACGTTGATATGTAGCACCCGCATTCCGCAAACCAAATGGCATCTTCACATAACAATACAAACCCCTTGGAGCAAAAAAGGCAGTATGTTCTTGATCTTCTTCTGCGAGTGATATTTGATTATACCCTTTATATCCATCAAGTGAGGTGACTCTATCATGACCTGCAGCTGATTCCACCATTTGTGGTATATCTGGTAATGGAAAACTGTCTTTGGGACATGCCTTGTTTAGATCAGTGAAATCTATGCAAATTCTTATTCCTTTATTCTTTTTCGGAACAATGACCATATTCGCAATCCATTCTGGATATTTTGCTTCCCTTATGATCCCTGCATCTAACATCTTTTGTAATTCTTCTTCTATCTGTACATGATAATTTTGTGATATCTTCCTTATTCTTTGTTTGAATGGTCTTATATTTTTATCTATATTCAATCTATGACATGCCACTGATGGATCAATTCCTGGTATCTCATCTACACTTCCTGCGAAGATATCTTTATATTCTCGCAAAAGATCAGTAGTCCTTTTTTCTTCTTCTTCATCCATCTTAGTTCCGATTCGTAAGAATAAAGGCTCCTCTTTACTTCCAATATTTATTTCTTTAGTTGGTTCAGCTGCAACATATCTTGGACTTTGCTCCCCCATAGGTGTTGGTTCTTTAATTATTTTTTCTGGTTCCCCTTCTTTTTCTGGAATTTCATTTGGTATACCTCTCCCTTCCTTTGCTCTTATTGTATACACTCGGAATTCTTCTTCTTTTCTTGTTTCCTTCGCAAGTTTCCTACGAAGTTGTTTCTTTCTTGCTCTTCCTCCGCATCGTGTTACTTCAATTTGATAACAGAATTTTGCACTATCAAGATCTCCTTTTATTTCTTGAATTCCATTTGGTGTAGGAAATTTGATTTTTTGATGTAATGTTGAAGCAACAGCTTTGATCGCATGAATCCACGGCCTTCCTATCAGCATGTTATATGGAGATTCCATATCTATCACACACAAGATTACATGTGTTTCGATTTCTCCTAGTAATACTCGCAGCACGATTTCTCCTTTAGATTTTGTTGTAGATTTCCCTAATCCATGAATTAGACACTTTGAATTTATGATTTCTTCATCTCTAATTCCCATCCCCTTAAGTGCATGATAGAATATAATATTAACAGAACTCCATGTATCAACCAAAATTCGGTTTAATTTCCATTTTTCTTCAGCTTTCTTATCTTCTAGCATGATTGGCAATGTGATCACCAATGGTGAAGTGTGGTTCAAGTCTTCATTTGGAATTTCTTCTACTGAAAATGTGATTTTCTTCTTTTCCCATTCTTCTAAAGTTGTCATCTTTTCTTCCTCCATGATCTTTTTTCCTCTACAATCTCGCTTGTATATTTTTCCCTTCATATTACTATGAAATTCATCAATCATTGTCTCTGTGATCATATTACATTCTTCTTTTTTGCCATCTCCATCTACTGACTTCATTTGATCTTCAAATTTTCCACAATTCCCTCAAATTTAGGCTACCACAATTCTCAAGTCCCTGTTTCTAGCACCAATTATGTAGTTGCACAATAACCTACAACTACACCCTCAATAGAATTAGTAAAAACTCAAGAAGTTCTTGATGATGAATAACAATTTTCTCATTAATGTTCTCAATCGATCACAAAGAAGTATCTAAATGGAATTAGAATAGTTACAACTTTCTCTATTCTCTTTCCTAAAATATTTTCTAACACTCACTAAAAGAACCTCTCCTATTTTTACATTTGAACTCCTATTTATAGTAAAACTTTATACAGCTGTACATGAGTTACGAAGTATCGCAACTTATACTCGCAAAATTACTCCATCCTCGCAAAACTTCATATTTCTCTACGCTTCTTCTATCATCGTAACATTTTATAACTCTTTTCTCCTGACACTCGTGAACTATTATCTTGCGATATTAAGTACCTACAATTATATTGAGTTTTATCAAGAAATTAGTCATACTTTTGTGATAAATATAGAACAACAATCTAAGACTGATAAGGCGAAGGCAAAGGATAGGGAGGATAAGAGAGCTCAGAAGGAGATGCCTATTTATGGAGAAGAAGCAAAAGTGTTATGGGATAATGTGGTAAGAAAATGTCTTCTCTTATACTTCCTTGTTGTTTGAAAGTATTGAAAATATATTTACTTATGCTTAAAATTGGAATTAGGTGAAGAAGGTTACGAAATTTTTGAAGAAATGGATGGCTAAAATACGTAGTGTAGAGCCGATGTCGACTAAGGAGAAAACCGACTACTACGGCCAGTGGGAGGGTCTTATAACTAAAATAATGGTGGAGCCAAGTATGTCTAAGCAATTGAAGAGGGGTAGACAACAAGGAGAAGGTTCGAGTCACGCCTTGGAGGAAACAGGTCGAAGAAATGAAACCCCAAGTGATGAGGAAGTTCAACCTAAAACTCATGGTAAACAAGGAAGTGGTAAAAGGTTTCGTCTTAGTGGTGGTTAGTGATTTCGTATGGTTTTAGTTTCAAAAAACATCTTATTTATGGATTTCGTATGGTTGAATTTCGTATGTTTGTGTGTTTTAAACAATTAGTTAAGGAGTTCGTAGTTTGGTATGTATAACACTTTTATATTTGTTTTAGAACCTTGTTTGTGTTTTCAATTTATTTATTTTATAAGGCTGAAATTTTGAATACAAGATGTTTTTCGGCAACCTAAATTTTTTACACAGCTAACCGAACTTAAAGTTCGGTAACCTGTGACAATTTCAGGTCACCAGACTATTTTTTTGGCGAACTGCAAAATCCTACCAGGTTTCCAAAGACATAGTTCGGTTACCTCGCATCATTTTCACTAGTTGCCGAACTTGTCTATAGGCTAAAGCACAAATCCTTCATCCATAAAGGCTAAAGATATTAGTTAGGTTGGATAGCTATATTTTGTGAGGTTTCTGAATCATTTACAATTTCGGTTGGTTCGGTTGGGTATACCCCAATTTGTCCAGTATACATATTGCCCTTCTTATTCAGTTTATTTACGAAAATATTTAAAGGAAAAAAAAAAGAAAAATATGGTTTAGAGGGTTATTTTTGCTTTTTCGGGCCTAACCATTTCCAATCTTTTTGTATCAATTGATTACTTAGATTTTACAAAAAAGTGGACATATAAGGTCCTCCCTCGCTTCGCTCGGTCGACCCAAATATCAAAATTTAAAACCTAATGAAGTTAATTTGTGACAAATTATAAGAATCAAAATTGTAAAATAATACAAACTAACAGTAATTTGGGTATTTTATACTAATATTGCATTAGTATAGTTGTTACTGCCTCTGTTTGTGGAAAAGAGATACTTTCACTTTTTCATTTTAGCCTAAAAATATGCCAAATTGAAAAAGTGAAAGTAACACTTTTCCATAAACAAAGGGAGTATAAATTTAACAACAGTTATAGCATTAGCACTAATCACATATCTAATGAAAAGAAGAAAAAAGAAAATAAGAACAGACGAAGAGGCAAGGGTTTTCGTTTTTATTTATAAAGATGAGGAGAAATACGGCATATGTGGGAAAATGGAATAGCTAATAAAATGCCTCATGGAGGGTTAACAGGTTGAACTATGGGTTTTACGGGCCAAGCCATGCTAACTCGTTGTTGATGGTAGTTTTTAGTTTAGGTCTAAAATTATAAAACCTTACATTTATTATGTTGTCATTCTACAAAGAGACAGAGCCATGTAAAAGTGATGAGTACACAACCTCTTCACTTGCGCATTTATTGAGCAATTCAATATATTTGCATGAAATTTATCCAGAATGGTGCATGTAGCAAAAATCCCATATATTCTGTAAATTTTGACACCCTACCTGTATTATTCATTAATATATGACTCACTGAATACTTTTTGTGTTGTGTTCCACGGCTGAACCCTTAATGTTGATATGACATGACAATTAGTGTTCACTCGCAGCAGAGTAGCATGAATTTCTGAAGTATCAAGGTTAAGGATTTGCATAAAAGTACTCAATCGGAAAGCATACTGCTCTCTGGAAATAAATTTAAAGAACTCCATGTCAACATGCAGAGTTCAATCAATTTTGTGATAATTCACGAGATTCAAATTTCAACCTAATTAATTTGCAAAATTAGGGTTTTTGCGCCTTGCACAATATATCATACCCTGCTGATCGAAACTAAACCTAGGAAAACTACACAATTGATCCGCCATGGATTAGTAGGTGCAAAGTCCTACCCAAAATCAGAAAACAAGGAATGAAAGAGGATCCACGGAAAATAGGAGCAGCAACAAAGGGAGGTGTGTCCGTGCCATAGGCCAGATGGCGCCACTAGTAGATGGCCACGCCCCCATGATGCTTTCCGGCCCTCCTATTTCCCATCGACCAATAAGGTCGCTCTAAATCTGCCACACGCACATGAGATATGGCCGGGCCCATACTTTCCGGCCTTCCTTTTCTATTGACCAATCAGGTCGCTTTTAACGTTCCACGCGCACTAGAGATGTGGCCACGCCATATGTTTGGTCGGCCCCTCTTCTATTGACCAATCAGGTCTCTTTAAACGCGCCACACGCGCACTAGAGATATGGCCATGCCCAATGTTTGATCGACCCCTTTTATATTGACCAATCAGGTCGTTCTAAACTCGCCACGCGCATAAAAAGTCTAAACCATGCCAAACGTGCCTTGCCACGCCACCATATTAAGAGGCATTCCAAACGTGCCATGCCGCGTCCATTGCTAATCGGCATGCCAAACATGCCATGCCACGCCAACGTATTAATCGGCATGCCAACATGCCACCCCGCCGCAGTAACATGCAAATATGCCACAAATGGGGAAAATACGTGCTAACCCACTTTATGTTCGTGGCCAATGCCATAACGGACTCCAATTAGGGTTTTATGATCGAAACACGAGTTTTGATTCAGTGGCATTAGTCGAAACCCTAATTCATGGTAGTGGCCCAGAACTACGCCACTTTGGACCCACACCATGCCACGAGCCATGCTGGGTCCAGGAATCCCTAAAAATGGCGCCATGTTATAGTCACTCATAGCTATCCTTGCTCCTATTTAGACCCCACGTTATGGTCCTGCCATAATTCCTTTGGCGTGGCCATGGCGCCGTTTGCACAAAAAACATCATCGTGCCGCGACCATATGCCACACGCGCCAATTAGGATTTCAGTATGCCAAATGCTAATTTAGGGAAGGTTGCTACACCAACCAAGCCAAGTAATGCTACCTAAGGCATTAACTTTGTCCACGACGCCAAGTCTTAGCCCTGGCCATGCCGCTAAGCCCTAACTTTGTCCACGATACCGAATCTTAGCCTTGGACATGCCGCCAAGCCCTAACTTTGGCCACGATGCCAAATCTTAGCCTTGGCCATGCCGTGAAACCCTAACTTTGGCCACGATGCCAAATCCTAGCCTTGGACATACCGCCAAGCCCTAACTTTGGCCATGTCACCATGCCACAGGCGCGGCTATGCCACCATACAACAGGCGCGTCTATGTTACCATGTCATAGGTGGGGCTATGCTGCCATGCCATAGGCGTGGCTATGCGACTATATTTCGGCTATGCTACTATAGCATTAATAGGTGCCAACGGAATGTGGCCATAATCTACGGCTCTCTCCTTAATTATAATATCAACCATCCAAATTCTACACATAATCGATCGGCCTATGGTAAGTCTTAGCTAGGTGACCAACCAAGACTAACTTAATAGCATCACACGCTATTATCCTGCGGTAAGTCTTTTGACTTTGACTTGCCACACATGGCTATCAGCTACTTAGTTGGAATAAAATTAATCAAAATAACTAGGTCTTGCATACAAAACCCACTTGGAAATCTGCTACACATATTCCACGAAAATACTCGAGACGTCAAACGTGTCACAAACTGGGGGATACTCATCAGGGTATTGGTCTGGCGGTTTACAGCGTGCGGCGTGCAACACACCCATTATAAGAAAGTGTCAGGAAAACGGGCAGTTAGAGGCGGCATGGAGTAGTGGGTGTAAAACTAACCCGTTTCCTTCATAGTGGGGACATGGTTCTAGCATTTACACATTTCCCCACTTCTCCATCACTCAACTACTCCCACTTCCTACGATATATAGGTGCGTTCAATTATGACTTGTATAAATATATATCTACCGATTTCGACCAGACAATAGTTTTTTGGTTAACAACAACACAAGTATCCAGAAAAACACAAGCGAAACTGATAGCTTACATTCTACAAGCCCATTCTCACATTATGATACAAGTCATAAAATAGCCACACCTTCATAATTAACCATTCTGGTCTCAACACCTTCTTTGCTTCCCCCCTTAGACCAATCGTTCTCCTTCACTTTGTGACCGAAGAAAGACTGGAATGACCATTTCTTGGTTTAGGACAGGATTGTATAGATTGATCTCTCGAATCTAAAGTACTCCCGTGCAGTGCATTTGTTTAAGTCTAAATTCGTTTCTCATCAACACACCCAAATTTACCAAAAACAGAAGAAACAGTTTTTACCCCAAAACATCTGTTTCCAACAAGCCATCATTTTTCTGTCTCTAAACAGGCTTGTTCAGACTGAATAGATGAGGGTACCTAAATATACCTCAATCTAGAACTTTTCCACCTATAAGTCTTTTTTCCGAAAGTGATTGTCTATAAACCGAGTCGAGACAATACAACTAATCAGTTCACACTTCATGTGATTGTCTATGGATATGATAGGTGTAGAATACACCGTATTTATTATCTATGGTTTATGCTTTCTTTGCTATTTTTCTTGTAAATTATGTATTTTACGCGTGTTTTTAAGTTATTAGGTACTATGGAGTCATATAGAAGAAAAGAAGAAGAAATCACCCAATTTGAGTAAAAATGGCAAAATTATCATTTCATGGGCGAATACTTTTAGGATCCCAGCCACATGTTAAGGGGTAACCAGATTTTGGTTAAAATAGAAGTGCTAAAAGTACCCAGCAAGAAACTATGAGGCAGCCAATCTGTGGGTGTATTCCAGCAGTGGGGTGTATCATCCTACCCTACCTCTTTTACCATAAATCAAGAGACATGTTTCTCTCATTTACCTCATTCTGTTCCACCAGAAAACAAAAGAAGAAAAACAGATTTTGCTGCTGTTGAAATTAATCGAGAGAGGTTAGGATTTCGTTGTGAGAAATTTCAGAGAAGAGGGTTTGTTGGTGGTTAAGATGAAGAAAGGGGATTACTAAAAGATGGGTTTGATTTGGTTTTAAAAATGGCAGTGGTATTCTTGATGGTTTGAAGCTGCTGCTGTTAATTGAATATGTGGTTTCTGTTGAAGCTCTAGTGGAATTTCGTTGCTACAATTGTCCGAGAGAAAAGAATTAAAGTGGGTATGAGGTTGTTCTGGAAGATAGAGATCGAGAAGTGGAAGATTTATAAGAATACATCGATGGTGTTGCTTCCAAGATTCAGAGAAGAAGAAATTGGAGATTAAAATGGGTTTGATTGAATTAGGAGATGGATCTGGGTGTATTTCTCGATTGAGAGATGGAGAAGAAGAGGTGGTCTGTTGTAGGATGAAATTGATGATACTTCAGATTTAAGAGCTGGTGATGATTTGAAGCCTTGCAATTGAATGACAAGAAAGTGTTGTTATTAACACTAGCAAAAGAATGAATGCTTGAATGAATAGATGAATGTTAGGCTTGTTACAGGGAATGGAGAATGTCCTGAACTCGGCCTGGAAATGCCATAAAACAAACATAACTCGGATGATGTTTTATTCAGCTGAGTCAACCCATTGACTCGGCATAGCAGCTCAGTGATCCATACCCAGTAAGACCACTCAAATGACTCAGCAAAATAAGACAACTGACTTGAGCTAGCTGACATTCCTTCCTTGGACCAGTTGACTGACGATGACCGTTATTTTGATGGTTAACTTAAACGGTATCGTGATGGAATATCCCCTTAACGGAGAAGTATATTCAGTTATTAGACAGTAAATTCCCGGGCGTATTCCGCAGTAGCACCAGAATTTTTCCAGCGACCCAATATGTGCAGAATTTTGTGAAGAGTATTCTAGACTCATAGGTGTGAAGACTTGGACTTGAGTTTGGAATTGGATGAAGAATTGGACTTGGATTTGGAAAGAGGAGATGGAATATTCGATAAAGACTTGGATTTGGTAAATATAATCCGGTAGTTGAGAACTTCCGTATCCGGTGATATAAGGGATTTAGGGGTTAGCACTGATCTAGATGCTATATCTACGGTTGGTGATAATCTGCGACTAATAAAAAGTGGAAAAGAACATAACTTGAATCATTGTTTTGCAACGAAGAAGGATTCCTTGATATAATCTCTCTTATTGATTTCCTTTATCTTTTTAATTGTTTTGTTTATTTATTTTGCTTTATAAAATCTGAAACCAAAGCCCCCCTTTTTGTGACATTATAAGACAACTAAAACCTCTTGCTCCTTGTGGGAACGAACTTGACTACACTATATTACTTGTTAATTAGGTGGAAAATATTAATTAATTTGTTGTGGTTACGACACTCATCAAATTTTTGCGCCGCTGCCGGGGAGCAACGAGCGATTTTAGTTGTTTTATTTTTACTTTTTGCTCTATTCGTGCTTTGTTAGATTCTATTATTGTATCTAATTAAATTTTTGAGAATCTTATTTCAGGTACCGGTTTCCATGTATGGTGGACAAGAGCATGCATATCACAACAATCAATACGGTTTTCAACCTCAATATTATGGAAACTTCCAACCATCCTTAGGATACAATCAAAACCAATCTTTTGGTTATAATAAATATCCTACGGAACCTTGTGGGTACTCTCGTGCATATCAACAACCTTATGACGGGTATGCAAGTGGACAATCACAAGGATGGAAGGATGGTTATGCTTCTAATAAATTATTTTCTAGTAATATGCAGACAGGGAATTTGGAATATACTCCTCTTCATCGTGTTTTTCCTTAACTCTTTCAAAAAGAGGAGATACAGTCTAGAAACTCTATTAATGGTGGAAGGTGTATTAACGTTAGGAAACTTGCACATAAATTATACAAGTTGGAAGATGATGGAGCCTCGGAAGAGCTTGTCGCAGAAATTAGTAGGACCATTCATATGGAACTTAAACGACGTCCGGATAAAGGTTATGAAACCGATGAAGATTCTTATTATGGTGACTCTGAAAATGAAGATGATTGTGTTGAAAAGGACCAACCTTTAGAGACTTTTTATGACACTAGTGTAGCTTACTCGCGCCTTGATCTTAATAATGATTAAGCACCTATTCAAAAGGTAGAGCTTGAGGAAGATGCATTTAGTGCTTGGAAACAATTCCTTAGGGAATGATATGAGTCCGCGGAAGTGTATGAGCATTGCAAAAATGAGGAAGTTATTCCAACTCCAGATCATAATAACGATCCTTTGCCTATTCAAAAGGAGGAGATTGCGTGTGACTTACCTATTTTGATAAACCGTGTAACACCCTCACAAGAAGATCTTACAATTTATACCGATGAAAATCATTTTAGTGAATGGCTAGATTTCGATGATGAGAATGTTGAAGAGATGAAGCTAGGGAATGAAACCGAATTGAATGATATTGTGGAAGACCAAATTGAACTTACCAATGATTATAATGATGCCATGACTTTAGTTAAGGTATAAAATGATTAAGAATGGTTGCAAGGTTTGATAGAGGACCATGATATGCAAGAGGTAAGTAATTCACTTGAATTTTTTAAGGATGAGGAGGATTCCATAATACAAGAGGTTGTGTAACGTTTGTCTAAATCTTTGCATGTTGATTCTTCTCCTTTACCTCTTATTGGTTTGAATGTATGTACTTCGAAAGTATTTTTGGATAATTTTGTTTCTTGATATCCACCATTGGAAACACTTGATGCTAACACCATGCAGGTTTGCCAAGAGGAATACATGGAATTCCCAAATTCTATGTTCTTTATACACTTCAGAGTGTAGACAAGAATAAGTGTGGGGGAAATTTCTATCGGGCGATAATTTCACTATTGTTTTCTTGTGCTAATATTTGTATGAAGCTATTGATTGCAAAATAGGTACTATGGGTGGATCCCCAAATTTTCAGATTGTTAGTATATGGGGAGTGAATCTTATAAGAGCTAAGTCGGGCCGTCGACTTTAAAACAAGAGATAAATGGTAGGCAACCCATAGGTTTTGTATTTCTTAACCTTTTGCTTTTTATTTTTTATTTATTTTTCTTGTTCCATATCATGTTAGGAATTCCCACCTTGACTTTACTAGGACGATTCAATTACATTGAGGACAATGTAAGGTTTAAGTATGGGGGAGTGACTAAGCTTATTTTTAAAAAAATTGCATAAAACCTCCAACTTTTAGTTTTTTTAGAGCCACTAGCATTCTTCTAGGTATGTTTACATAGAGAATTATGACCGACATAACTGAACTTGGAAGTGTTAGGGAACTACGTTCGGATTTCTTACTTGTTAGAGTGTTAAATGCTGGATTTAATCATGCCGGTGGAAAATGAGATGCAGAGGGAAATGCATTATTAGAGTAGCTAATCAATCATTAGTGGAGACTACCCTATATCATGTGAGGCACCAACCATAAATTCTTTGTAGATGACTAAAAAAACTTTGTTTTGAGTGTGTGTGTCACCGTACGTTAATTCCATGTAGAATGGTGAGCTACCCAACTTCACACCAATTTTAAGCACTATTTTTGAACTCTTGAGTGCTAATTTTGTCAATCATGAGGGTGACGTCTATGGATGAAAGCCTCCTTTTTTTAGTTCAATTTGCAGTTAGTACCATTCTCTCGACAATAACGGATCTATAGAAACACCATCATCATCATCAACAAGGAGCGACATCAAAATCTACAAGGAAAGTTGAAGATGTTCAAGGTTTACAAGCAACGGAACAAGAAAAAAGAGCAAATTTTATATCCAAGTAAAGCAACATACAATGAGAAGATTTTTACATATATGTTTAAGACTTACAATACAATGAGCATAATTAAACATACAAGTTGAAGACTTATTTACAAGTGCAAAGAATATTAAAAGGTGAGAATTATTGAAGTTTATGATTTCGAGACGGTACAAGTTGTGAATAATCAAGCGGTAAAGTACTTTTCCCATGGCTATGGTTTGTTTTATTTCCACTTTGTTTTGTATTTTATTTCTCTTGTCTCCATTAAAAAAAAATGAGACAAGAAAAATTTGTTATTTTGTTTTTGTTTTTATTTATTAAGCCGTGGGGTAGGAAAATCTATAAGGAAGTTTCAATCGACAAGGATTTTAAGGAAAAAGGTTACAAATTGTCAAGGATCTATGAAGATCAAGAGTTTATCATCAATAGTTGAAGCCAAAGACGAGGATTGAGAAGATGAAGATGAGGAGCCGAAGACATTTCTATTAGATGCCATGAGAGTGGTGTTATCATAATTGGAAATCGGATGTGAAGGTAAGTAAGTAATCTCATCCTCGATAATAGTGGTTTATTTCCTTTCCTAGAGATCGTCAGAAAAAATGGTTTTTCAAAATGTTAAAAGATGTGGGTTTTCAAAATATTTCAGAAGTTATCCTTCCCATGCACCAATCAACGTGTTGTAGGATTTCTCTCTCCATTCCTACCTACACACATGTGAGACCCACAAAATTCCATTTTTTTAGTGCAATTTCATATAACCCTTTTTGGTGAGGTAGAAGTCGAGGCGAAATGCTTATTGATCGCTCTCAAACACGTGTTCTCTCATTATGGTGTGGTTATTTCTCACTCAACATTTAAGAATGAGAATATGTTCTTTAGTATTTCTAACTTATTATTACTAGCATGCAGAAACTCCATGTCCTCATAGCCCTTTGGATGCTTGGGACGCTGGAACGCTTTGAAGTTGTGAGTTTTAGTTTGATTTGCTCGAGGACTAGCAAAGTCTAAGTGTGGGGGAATTTGATAGGTGTAGAATACACCGTATTTATTATTTATGGTTTATGCTTTCTTTGTTATTTTTCTTATAAATTATGTATTTTACGCGTGTTTTTAAGTTATTAGGTACTCTGGAATCATACAGAAGAAAAGAGGAAGAAATCACCCAATTTGAGTAAAAATGGCAAAATTGTCATTTCATGGGCGAATGCTTTTGGGAGCCCAGCCACGTGTTAAAGGGTAGCCAGATTTTGGTTAAAAGAGAAGTGTTAAAAGAACCTAGAAAGAAACTATTAGGCACCCAATCTTTGGGTGTATTCCAGCAGTGGGGTGTATCATCCTACCCTACGTCCTTTACCCTAAATCGAGAGACGTGTTTCTATCATTCACCTCATTCTATTCCACCTGAAAACAAAAGAAGAAAAGCAGCTTTTGCTGCTGTTGAAATGAATCTAGAGAGGTTATGGTTTCGATGTAAGAAATCTCAGATAAGAGGGTTTGTTGGTGGTTGAGATGAAGAAAGGGGATTACTGAAAGATGGGTTTGATTTGGTTTGAAAATGGCAATGGTATTCTTGATGGTTTGAAGCTGCTGTTGTTAATTGAAGATGGTGGTTTCTGTTAAAGTTCTTGTGGAATTTTGTTGCTACAATTGTCCGAGAGGAAAGAATTAAAGTGGGTATGACGTTGTGCTGGAATATTGAGATCGAGAAGTGGAAGATTCATAAGAAGACATCGATGGTGTTGCTTCCAAGATTCAGAGAAGAAGAAATTGGAGATGGATCTGGGTGCAGTTCTCGATTGAGAGATGGAGAAGAAGATTGGTATTATGTAGGATGAAATTAATGATACTTCAGATTTAAGAGATGTTGATGATTTGAAGCCTTGAAATTGAATGACAAGAAAGTGTTGTTGTTAACACTATCAAAAGAATGAATGCTTGAATGAATAGATGAATGTTAGCATTGTTACAGGGAATGAAGAATGGCCTGAACTCATCCTGGAAATGCCAGAAAACAAATAGAACTCGGCTGAGGTTTTATTCAGCTGAGTCAACCCAGTGACTCGGCACAGCAGCTCAGTGATCCAGACCCAGTAAGACCACTCAGACGACTCAGCCAAATAAGACAGCTGACTTGAGCTAGCTGACATTCCTTCCTTGACTCGGTTGACTGACGATGACCGTTATTTTTACGGTTAACTTAAACGGTACCGTGACAGAATATCCCGTTAACGAAGAAGTATATTCAGTTATTGGAAAGTAAATTCTCGGCTGTATTCCGGTAGCACCAGAATTTCTCCGGCGACCCAATATGTGCAGAATTTTGTGAAGAGTATTCTAGACTCATAGGTGTGAAGACTTGGACTTGGGTTTGGAATTGGATGAAGAATTGGGCTTGGATTTGGAAAGAGGATATGGAATATTTGAGAAAGACTTGGATTTGGGAGTCGAGCTACAAAGGGAAAGGGATTCTACTCCTAAGAGAATTGTAAGGAAATTGAAGACTATAAATAGAGAAGTTCTCTACTTTTCTATACACACTTCTACATATACACTTTTTACACACCTCTACACACACAACACTTTTCTTTTATTTATTCGTTGTGTGAACTCCTTAGCATGAGTAGCTAACTTTCTTATTGATTGGGGGTTGAATTCCTAGTTCTTAACAATATGATTTGAGTTGTTATTTTCAATTCTATATTGAAGTTTTTCACATGATTATCGTTTGTTTTTTCTATTAAGAGTGTTTATGTTTGATTTATATGTTGTTTATAGTGCACACTAAATCGATTTGTTAACTCAATCTAAAGCTAGTGAAAGCTCTTTACACAAGTAGAAAACACGAGACCTTGCGGAGGGATTCCGTGGAGCAATTGTGTGTGAAAATAACGTTAGCAAGTGGACCTTGATCTAAGAGTCTAACTACTAATATCAACCTAATAAATTCATAAATCTTAAATCATTTAACTAAATTACATCTTGAGTGATCTACTACAAGGTGGTTTGGTAAATAAAATCTGGTAGTCGAGAAATTCCATATCCGGTGATGCAAGGGATTTAGGGGTTAGCACTGATCTAGATGCTATATCTACGGCTGGTGATAATCTGTGACTAATAAAAAGTGGAAAAGAACATAAATTGAATCATTGTTTTGCAATGAAGAAGGATTCCTTAATCTAATCTCTCTTATTTATTTTGTAGTTGCAGGAAATCCCACACTACACCCTTGTTAATATCTTGCTATAATCAACTCACAATTGAAGATAAAAAATGACACTTTATCATTTAATCCTCAAAAATGTATACAGAATTGGAAGAAATCAAGAATACAATTATTCTCTTGAAGTTTCTCTATCCTCATGACTCTTTCAACTCTAAAAAATACATCATCCTTTTCTGGACACATTGGGTCTCTATTTATAGGGTAGTTACCTAATGGAAGACAGCTAAGTCTCCCTTTTGTCTCGGATTTACACTGCGATCATCATCGTGACAACCATGATTTTCCTTCTCGCTAATTTTATAACTATCGCAAGTCGACATATGCTCTTTACATGTTTCTTCATTCGTCAGTCATTATGTCATTCCTTAAGCAATTCTGCAACACTCATCAGGTATTATTGAAGTACTCACGATGTTCTCGCAGAAATGTTGTTAATATCGCAGGAATATTGTTGTGGCGATATTCAGGTTCTACATCTTGCCTCTTCTCATGTCTTTTCTGTGAAGAAGAGAAGATCATGAGAAATAAATGCTGCAACTACTTATATTTTCACATTGATCTCTGCTCTGACACGTTTCTGTTTCCTTCGCCAGCTGTTTTCATGCATTCTTTATTCCAATAAATCTTTGACACGTCTTTTCTAACCATTGCGATCTGACCATTCATGTCTCTTCTTTGCATTTATTGCATTCATCTTCTCGAGAAACTTCTTCTTCTATAAATACTCCTTTTATTCTTTTCTTTTCCTCTTTTTACTTTCTTCTTCTTTCTCTTCATAATTTCTCTGCAAGTTTACTGTTCTTCCGCAAATTGCGCATCTGCTATCGCTGTGATTTCTTTCTTATTTTCCAACCTTCTCTTTCATACCCATACTTAAAAATGGTTGCCGCTGGTGCTAAAAATTTGGTTGCTTTTGGTGAGATGCAAGAAAAACTCAAAAGCAAAGGTTTTACTCTGTCTACAATTCCAAATCAGGGCCCTAAATCCAATCTTTCCATCAAATTATTCACTTATTATCAATGATCTTGCGAGAATATTATAGTATCGCTAGGTCAACTTGAATCTGGTCTTCCCATTCCTCTCTATGATCCGGAACTTCCACTATTCTATGAAATAATTTCTGACGAGAGGTTCTCGCGAGCGATATATCAATTGTGTGGAGATTGTATTCGATTACTGCTTGAATATACTTCTCGTGGTGCTAATAAAGGATCTAGCTACCCTAAAGCTGCAAAGAATCCTCAATATAAAGATGTTCCAATTGTCTCTGCAAATTATACTGTGGAGAACCTTTTCGAAAATTACAAGATAATTCCTATGAAGAGGGATAACACTTGCTGGGGTGTTCGCTTGCAGAAGAAAGAAAAGATTGTTGAAGACAAAATTCTCATGCTAGATATTGACTTTCATACACCTACTAATCAAGGTCCTCACCACTCTAGATATGACAAGTGGTTCATTTTTCCATTATGTCTTAAAGGTCCTTATATTTCCGGTTCTCTCATATCACCTGCGAATCTTTCAGAGTATTAGCCATGGGTCTTCAACTGGCCTGAAAGATCTAAAGAAGTATATCCTCTCAAGTTTTTGCATAATTATTATCCATCATCTTCCTTATGTTTTCATATTCTCGCTAAATGACTTCGATCTTTTCTAGATTGACAAGATGAAACTCAATTACCAGAATTTTAGGAAACCCAACACTCTCTTAGCTCTTAAATCTTTCACAGATGAAGTAAGAAATATCTTTTCATGAATTTTAACAATATATTATTACCCCTATTTCTTATCTTCATATGTGTTCGCAGGAAATCGAAGAATTAGAACCAATAAAACCTACGAAAACCAAGGTTAAATCTGTGAAATCTTCAGTTGATCGCAAGGGGAAATCTACTGTTCCTCCCAAAGGGAAGACCACTGTTCCTCGCAACGAGGGATCTGACGATCCTCCCTTAAAGAAAAGAAAAACCCAACTCCCTTCTTCTTCTACTCCTCAATCTATTCCAGAAAATTCAAGTGTTGATTTCGACAAGGACAATAATGATAATTTTGGTTTTAATAAGGACGTTCCTCCCGTAAAGGATTCCTCTTCTTCTGAGTCTGCAATGGCTCAACTATCAAATTTTTTTGGCGATGGTACATTTGGTATCCCAAATGAGTATGGAGATGAAGTTATTAATGGAATATCCCAGTCTATCGCCAAAGTATGTGATGCTTCCATATTAACTGATAATGATTCCCTTCGCGGGGTTTCAAGATCGCTAACTCCAAATCTCTTAAATTCACTTGGCATCTTGGTATGTTTCTACTTGTTCATCCTTTTTATGTATTTATTGATATTTTTTCCAGATCTTGACTTATATAGTTCTATCGTAGGTTGGAAGAGATTCTTTTGCTGTTGCTTCTGATTTGGATAATAGACGTATTATTTATGAAAAGAAAGATGCTAACCTTCTCCAGGATAAAGAAAAACTAGAAGTTGAAGTTTCTGAGCTTCGCAGGAAAAATAAACAGCTAGAGGATGAAGCTTCAGTTGATAAGCAAAAAATCTCTGATCTTGATAAAGTTAATCAACAACTATATGGTATGATTTACTTCTTTTCTCTTTTAATTCTTCTCACCCTATCGCAGCTTATTCAAGAAACCATTTTTGCAGATATTTATGGTCTTATTACGAGGCCATATTCCTCCAATCTTTTCCTGAACCTGTATATGAGAGTACCCTTCTTGCTCGCCTTAATAGTTCTTTAAGTAGTTTCTCAGATGATCAAATTAGATCCCTCTTTGTAGATGAACTTAAATCCAAACTTAATCTTTTAAAGATTGAGCACAGATTCAATTTAAGTTTAACTAATAAGTTTAAACGCCTTTATCTTGATTCAAAAGAAGAAATCAATAGATTAAGAAGTAAGAATAGTGATCTCATTGACGAGAAAGATCGTGCAATTAAAAATGGCACTAAGGCCCTAGCAGATTTCCATGAAACTCTTCTTAGCATTCAAATGGAAAGAGATAGACTTATCCGCGATAATAAAGATCTTCTTGAGAGGGAAACTCAAGTTCACTCTCGTCTTCTTATTAATAGAGATGATGAATTTTCTTGGGCTTCGATGGTTCTTGATAATGACAGAAATAATTTATGTGTAGATGTTAGTCTTCATACTGAACAATCAGCTTTAATTAAAGACATGATTTCTGAAAGAGAAGGTTGTTAACCGTTCCTCCTTATCGATTCCTTGTTTTTATTATTCTTCCTTATAAAATTTCCAACCTTGTTTTTATTATTCCTTGTTTTGTTGTTATATACTCGCAGGATCTGAAAAGAGATGTCTTGAAAGAATAAAAGAACTTGAAGATGAGAAGAATCAACTCGCGAGCACCCTTTCTGCTTGCAATGAGAAGTATTCACGATTGAAAGAAAAGTTGAGGATTACTTCTGCGAATTTTAGTACTTCCCTTATTGAGGTTCACAATAATTCCATTAAACTGGTCTGCGATGATCATGACATTTCTCATTCTAAGTATCCTGATCTTGCAAAGGAAGTTCCATCAAAAACTCCAAACCTTGTTATCTCTGATAGTGAAGCTGAAGAATTTAGCGAAGATGAAGATGTTAATAATGATGGTAATGGAGAAATATCTAGCGAGGAAGAGAAGCCTGATGAAGATGAAGGTAATAATGATAACGATGAAGAAGAAGAATCTGGCGATGAAAAGAAATCTGACGAATAAAATGATGGATCTAAATAATCCCTTTTATTATTTTTATCTTCCTTGTAATTTTTGTATATTTATCTCCTTTTTCTTGTAATATTGCTGCAAGCTTCTCCCATTTTCTGTGAGTTCCTCCAACTTATGAATTTCTTTGATGTATAAACTTCTTTGCCTCAATCTGCATGAATTAGAAGACAATTCTTTTTTTGCAACATAATCAATCAACATAATTATTACCCTTTAATTATCTGTATAAATGTATATTTTAACAATATCTATGCAATTTTATCATATGATGGATGAATAATAATTTCATTATTCTATGCATTCCCATACTTGCCTCTATTATTCATCTGCAATATGAAAAAATTGAGTAGAGATTAGAAATTAGTTATCAACCAAATTAGATTTGCCTCAATGGGAAACAAATCGTAACTTTATGATCTATGAGTAGAATCGCAAATCTCATAAATTTTGCGAGCATTATCGCAGTAATCTTATGGTCTTATCATTCCTTCCTAATCAAAGGTCTTATTTTGCCACATTTTTTCCCTTCTGCAACAAAATCGCAGGACGTCCTTACATTTGCATGTAAAAACCCATTGATCTTGCCTTATCCATTTTTCTTTGGATTTTCTGCGACAATATGACAGGTCTAAATCCGCTTGCGAGAGTAAAGTCCCATGGCATTGTCGTCTTGCGATGAAATCGCAGGATGTCTTTACACTTTCATGTAAAAACCCATTGATCTCATCTTAATATATCTCTTATGGCTTGTTGCCTATGTATAATTTACGTCACGCGACAATATGACAGGCCTAAATGTTCTTGCGATCATAAAGCCCCATGACATTGCCGTCTTAAGTATGACCGGTCCGCATAGTGACACATAATCATGGCGCATCACGGAAATGGTAGCCTGGTAGATGGAGCTGCATGTCCGACGATGTAGCGCCAAAATGGCTGAGACAAGAAAGGTTACTTGGCATCGACAACATTATGTGATAGTGTTGTGTATCCTTATTCATAGTTATCCCAGCTCAAGGAAGGAATAAAGGATGAGATGCAAAGTCATGGAATGACTTTGGCATGGTTCTAAGTTGTGGCCAAGACTTAGACTATGCATATGCATCAATGGTGAGGCCAAACACGCCATTGGTGAGAGTTGCTTGTTAAAAGAGATGCAAGTGATGCATATGAAGCATGGAGATGGAACTAATCAAGTCAAGACTCAGTTGTCATAATACTTGATTGATGGCATTCAAATGAGAAGTGCACAATGCAAGCTATAATAGCGCATCCGAGGCCATAATAACAGTAATTGGTGAAAGTGCAAGCTGAGTTGCAAGTGGCGATGTTGCGGGACTTGAGTTCAAGTGTGCTGAGCGCGCGAGCAAGTTAGAGACAGTTATAAAGTGCTTTATAACCGAGTTTGGCATTACTCTAACCGTTGAAGATAGGTGTGGCGTCATTAAGCAAGCCAACACTAAAGATGGCAGTTAAAAAGTGGAACTGGCGGTTAGGGGAACTTCCCATGGACAGATGGTTGTTCATGGGGCGTGCAACTGAGTTGCATACGGATTGACCATGGTTCTTGGCATTATAAATAGCCATAGAACCCTTGTAAACTAGTTGTTCAATAGTTCGAGTGTTGAGGAACCACTTAGGGAGTAGAGAGTGATTGCTGCATAGGATTAGAGAATAAGCTTGTAAAGTCCATTGGTTGGACGTTTTTGCAGCTTCCCCTTAAGCTAATAAAAGTGAGTTTGTTGGCTTATGCGTTTGGCTTTGGTTTCCTGTTGATTTGATTATACTCCCCCAATTCTGTGAAGCATAAACATGGCAAGAACCTCTTTGTAGTATGGGCTACATTGTTTGGTAGAGAAAATCTAAGTTAGTCTTCTGTTGCATACTCTTGGTAGAGTTGGATGATTGTATTGGTACAATCTTATAAGGCTGAAATACATTGGGTGATAAGAGATCACTGAACCACTGTATTGCCGGGTTATATCTTCGCGAAAAATTGATTGGAGCATTTGAAGGTGTGACATTAAGACACTTATCAGCTCCATAATGGAGGGTGCCACCCTTATCTTCCCCCTGGTTTCCCCTTCAAGGAGGGCACATCGGCCATACAAGACTAGCTCCTCCCATCCATATTTTCCAACAACTAGCTGTTTTCGCAGCCTCTTGTCCTTTATGCCTATATGGCTTATAGTTACAAGACTGCACCCTAAGTGGGGTTTTCTTCAGGCCAAGTGCATCATAGCCAAGACTTACCAAGGATGTCCAGGGTAGGTTCGTCCGTCCCGGGCACCCTTGGATCAACCGTGTACCTCGGCGCCTTAGTCATATTATGCACTTCTTAGAAGAGATCCTCGGTCGTCCAACCAGGGTATAAACTTATAAAGCTGGAAATCCAAGGTCTCTCTCCCGGATAGGTTTTCTTTAACCCCATCATCTGTATGACTCAGGTTCCAGCAGCGGTATAATCTTATCCCTGAGTCAAGTAAAGAGATTACACCTCATATGACATAGTTTAGGTCTTACATTTGCCTCTTGCGGGATTGTACTCGCGAACTAAGGTGTACGCCATAAAGGTTTGTCCCATTCTTTTAATCTCTGCGAAATTTTAATCGCATTTCTCGCGAGTATTATAACTCCGATAAAATTTCTTTATTCTGAACTTTTCTTTTCTTGTACACTTTTTCAAGTTTATCTCAAAACATTTTCTTCAAACAATTCATCCATAAATTTCTTAAAATCCAACATTTTACCTTTCTACTTACTACTTTCTGGTTCTGCTTTTCTGTTACGTTTTGTTGCTTTTTCTTTATCCACGAGACGCTCGCCATCAATTTCCTCTCGTCGCTCTATTATATCAATCATCAACCTTTCACATCTCTGCCATTGCTTGATGTTGTACTTTCAATTGCTATTCTTATCAGCTCTTTCCTCGCAAGTTTTTATATCAATCTCATAACATTTCTTGCTTTCTCCCCAATCTCCCTTAATAACTCCAACACCGTTAGGATGAGGAAATTTAATACACTGATGAAAAGTAGATGCTACACCTAATATCCCATGTAGCAAAGGTCGACCAATCAGGGCATTGTAAGGTGATTCTATGTCAACAACACAGAACAAGATCCTGGAAGTTATCCCCTTTAATGGAATCTGCATTGTAATTTCCCCTTTGGGTTTATTGGCAGTACCATTAAAACCATAGATTTTATACGTTGATGGTATTAGATCTTCGTCTCTTCCACCCATGGTCTTATAGGTATGATAGAATAAGATGTCAACTGAACTCCCTGTATCTATTAAAACCATGTTGATGGCCCAAGAGTCTTAGGTTTTATCATCATTTTCTTCATCTTCTTCTTCTACTTGTTTTGTATTTATCTCTAATATTACCACCAACGAGTTATCATGCTACTCGCCAGGCTCTGGTACTTCTTGTGCGGTGAAAGATATAGTTTGCTTTTTCCACTCTTCTAGTGGCGAGGCTCTCGCTATATTAATTATTTCTCTGCTATCTGTGTCCCTCTCAAAGACTCTTCTTAGAACATTATCATGTAAATCCTCGATAGTTCTGTAAGAATGTACAATGGAATTACAAAACAATTTTTTTGCTTTAGCCCCAACTTCTATTACGAATGTTTATGCTCTTTTTACAGTATTCACCCTGCGAATTTCTAGTGTTGGAGGTAACCACTGAGATTGTGGATGTCCTACTAAAAAGTGGTTTAACTTTCCTTGGTCAATCATCCTTAAAATTATTCTCTTTACATACCTGCAATCATTTACTGTGTGACCATGAAAGTGATGGTAAAGACAAAATTCTTGACTCCGATTATTGGGATGTGGCTCTTTTCCCATATTCCATGGTGATGGTATATTTTCCATCAAAATAATAGCCTCCCAAATCTTTTCTATACTAGCATTTAGAGGTGGCATCTTAATTTCTTCCCATATTATATTCTGATTACCTTGCCCTCTAAAGTTATTTTGTCTCTGTCCACCATAAGTTTCTTGCGGCTGATCAAGCCTTTGAATCTTACTATTTCCACCGCGATTGTAATAATTCTTCTCTATTTCATATTTTTATTGATCTCGACTTCCCATAGCTACCAACTTCTGCTGGTTATCAATTTCAACTTTCTCTTGTTGTACTTGCGAGCTGCTCGCCACATTGTTAATCATTTTAGGAAGTAAACTCCCATTTGCTACTACTGAACTGGTATTTGCGATTGGATATGATTCCATCTCATTTTTTTTTTCCTCCAAAGAAATGTATTCCTCCTGTAATTCCCGCAGCTCTGTCATAGTGGTTGTACTCTTGATTCTGAAAATTTGTATGTACATCAGATTGGTCGCGAACATTGGATTGATAAAAGATAAGATAATATATCTCTCGTCTACTCTTCCTGCCATCTTGATGAACATTGTCTTCCATATTATGGTTAAATGTTTCAGACTCTCGCCAACCCTCTGCTTTAACCCAAATACATCTTCAATACCTGGCCGTGATGAATTGTTGCTTATATATGCTCCCAGAAATGTAGCTTGCAAATGATCAAAAGAAGTTATAGTATTTTTTGGCAATCTCTCAAACCATTTTAGCACCTCGCCGGTTAAGGTGGATGTAAAATATTTGCATAATACATCATCATGGTTTTCCCATTGTAGCATACATCTAACATAAACCTTAACATGTTGTACGGCACAGGTAGTTCCATCAAAGATGCTGGTTAACGCTGGTAAGTTGCACTTTGGAGGTATTCCTATTAGTTGTACTTCTTGAGTGAATGGAGTTCTCGAAGCTTCTTCAATAGCTTAATCAAGTTGCCTTCTACCTCCTTCTCTTCTGTTATTTATTATTCCCCTCATCTCTGCTAATTCTCTTAAAATTTGCTCATTCTCCGTTGAATTTGGTTCCATCGGTCTTTTCAATGCTGCTTCCCTTCTCATGCGTTCATGTACTTCTTGTCTTGCGAGATTTTATGTATCTTCATCTACATCCACATTACTTCTTCTGCGATTTTCTGTTTCACCTTCTTTTTGCAATCATAGCTGATTATACTGTCTATTTTCTTCTCTGCGAATTTCTTCATTTCTCATCATTTCTCTTCTCTGTCCTTCTATTCTCCTTTGTATTCTATCATACTCTTCCTGAATATTATTATTATGGTGATTTTGCATACGTCTCCTTTCTCGATTCTCATGGTTATTTTGTCGTATTGCCTCTTGGAATTCTTGTTCTTCTACTTATGCTCTTAACCTTTCTCTCTCGCAAGCTAGGCGTGCTTGTTCAGAATAATGCCTCTCAATTTCATCCTCAATTATTCTTCGATTTCTTTGAATCTCTCACCCATGTAATATTCTTCTACCTTCTTCTTGATTTTCTTCACCATATTGATTATTTCCATTCTCTTGATTTCCATTATTGCGTCTATCTTCCATAGTTTCACCATGCGGATCATAACGATCTTCAATTACCTCTTCTTCTCTGTGATGTTACCCTTCATTTGGATTTTGTCTTTCTTCTCGAGTATTTTCTCTAGCATTTCTCATTGGGGAATTTTGTCTTGGTTCTTCTCTAAATGACCTTGAATTCGATATAACAGTACTTCTTGATCTTCTACTTTGTAATCTCAAATTCCCCATTCTCAACTCATGATTTTGTCTTATTAAATTTGCACGTTCTTCCTCCTCTAATCTTCTTTCCTCCTGTATTCTTTGTCTTAGATCACCTACTGTTTCATTTTTACCTTCTCCATGAATTAATCCTTCAACCATTCTTTGATTTCTTTCTTCTCCTCTTCCGTCTCTTAATTGTTGATTTTCTGCTACTTCTATCGAATCCGATCTCCAAGTATGCACACTCACCCTATCATAATCCACATTTCTACCATGTATTGGTGTTTGTTGATTTGGTTGTGGAATTTGATTTTCTCCTTCAATCCTCGTTCTATTTCTTCTTGTTCTTATCCTTGAAGATTCTCCTAATTCATTTGTTTCTCCACCTGTAAGTCTTTTACTCCTCCTCACTGTTGTTGGTGGTTCTGATGTATTTCTTCTTCTTCTTCCAGCCATTTCTTTAATTCTAACAATTTCTTCAAATCTTCAAGTTGTAATTAGAGATTTATTTATTTATAGCTTGATTCTCCCTGTTTCGGGCTCCAAAATGTAGTTGCAGGAAATCCGACACTACACCCTTATTAAGATCTTGCTATAATCAACTCACAATTGAAGATAAAAAACGACACTTTATCATTTAATCCTCAAAAATGTATACAGAATTGGAAGAAATCAAGAATACAATTATTCTCTTGAAGTTTCTCTCTCCTCAAGACTCTTTCAACTCTAAAAAATACATCATCCTTTTCTGGACACATTGGGTCTCTATTTATAGGGTAGTTACCTAATGGACGACAGCTAAGTCTCCCTTTTGTCTCGGATTTACACTGCGATCATCATCGTGACAACCATGATTTTCCTTCTCGCTAATTTTATAACTATCGCAGGTCGACATATGCTCTTTACATGTTTCTTCATTCGTCAGTCATTATGTCATTCCTTAAGCAATTTTGCAACACTCGTCAGGTGTTATTGAAGTACTCACGATGTTCTCGCATAAATGTTGTTAATATCGCAGGAATATTGTTGTGGCGATATTCTGGTTCTACAGATTTCCTTTATCTTTTTAATTGTTTTGTTTATTTAATTTGCTTTATAAAATCTAAAACCAAAACTCCCCTTTTTGTGACATTATAAGACAACTAAAACCTCTTGCTCCTCATAGGAACGAACTTGGATACACTATATTACTTGTTAATTAGGTGGAAAAATATTAATTAATTTGTTGTGGTTATGACATGCATCAGGATACGAGATCGAGACAATACAACAACGAAGTATGTTTACTTGATAAATGGTTCGGACTTAACCAAACACAATAGGATTTCTATCAAGTAAATAGGAATTAACGTTTGTGTATTTTACTTCTAAGTATAATAAAAACAATTATAATTGTGGAAATAGAAAAGTAAAAGACACAACAAGATTTTGTTAACAAGGAAACCGCAAATGCAGAAAATCCAGAATTGAATACTCTCAGGATTAAGCCGCTATATAAAATCAAACCAACTTCGTATAGTTGAGACCAAGCAACTAAACCTATAGTTCACCTAGTTCCACATGTATCCCTGCGCCTCCAACTTATTAATAAGTCACGCAATTGGAACAATTCCTTTGGTTCGCATTCCAAATAGTAAAGGAACAAAAAATTTGTTTGGTAACAACTCTTTTCAATCAAGTGATATGAGTTCGACAAAAGGCTCTTCTGTTTATCCTAATAAACTACTTTATCGGGTCCTTAGATCTATCCAATAACAACTACCAAAGTAATTATCCATATTTTGCAATCAATACTTTGCATCACAAAGAATTGTATTGATTCCGATCTACTCAACTAGTCAATCCAATCTATCACAAAGATAAACCGATTATAGTTGGATCCTCTTTAACCGAAACAACTTTGTGCACACCAAAGATTATGAACCCAAATCATAAATCTTCTTCGTCTTCAAATCTTCTTAGATCTTCAATAAGCACCTACACACAATTAAATTGAATCTCTTGTGATCAATCACGCATAGAACGGAGTCTATTAAAAATGGATTATCACAAGACGTCTTTAGATCTACAAACAGTCTAAAGATCCACGTCGAAACTTCGATCTAGTTTGAGTGAATCTTATATCAGAAGAGAAGATTCTCAAGCATAAACAAACTAAGTGCAATCAAAATTCAACAATTGTTAGTCAATCAAATCAATCGAAAACTAATAATAAACTGCAATTATCTAGTTTCCCACAAACGGTACTAATAGAGCTTCTCAATCCCAAAGAAGTATTTAAACTGAGTGGACGTAAGAAATTTTTCCTAATTAGGTTACTTTCCTCTTCGAGTAGGCGGCCCCACCAGTAACAACAAAACTAGGTAGTTTTACTTGCTCCGAGGATTAGTTTGCTCGAAATGCAAACTTTGATATTTATAGACCAAGGAAGTTTGGACACCAAGGAATTTCCAAAACCGAAAATATTCTCAAGATATGCAATATATTTCCAAATTCGGTTTCCATAATTCCTGGAAATGCTTTGTCCCAATGTTGACCAAAATCTCACAGAAAATATCCAATTAATAAATACATATTACTAATCTTTATTTTCCAAATATAAAATTAAAAACCTTAATTAAAAGATTCTCAATTTATTTTCCATCTGGGATTTTTCCTTTGAACAATAAAAAATACACATTACTATTAATGAATAACTTTTAACAATAAAAAATGAGTGTTACAGCACGTGTTCAAAGTATGTCGACATCTTTACTTTGTAAGTCCTCTTTCATACTTACAATCTTGGTATCGATTTTCCACACTTCCAAACAAGTTTATAATTGGTTCATATGACTTCCAAGACTATGTGATTGATTATCCTATCAAATCACCAATCATGGGTTTAACGTTTCTACCAAAATAAGTTTAGGTTCTACCTTCCATGTGGGTACTATAATTAGTCATGCTAGTTACCAAAACTTGGTTGACTAGGTACTAGGATCAGTTCCCACATATATGTGGTATTTAACTTGTATTTGTTGTACATGTCCATAGGATCGATTCCCAATGTCTAAAAATGTGTTGCACATGTTCATATGATCGGTTCCTAATATCTAAATACTTGATGCACCTCTTATAGGGATCGATTCCACTTTGTGATCAGTTGCACCTCTTACTAGGATTCGTTCCCCTTTTCCTAGAGTTGGTCATACCAATAACACTAAATCGATCATACCATCTCAGGTGATTACTTAAGGTCGGTTTCACTAATAAAAGTCATACCAATACAAAATTCAGGCCTTGTGAATAGTTTTACCAAGAACATAAACAAGTCATGAGGGGTTATACTAATCACACATATTGGTTGATCAAAAGATAGGCAATGAATAACAATACCAATAAGCCTAGCGATTTCCCTTTCGATTCACAAAACAAGTTCATGAATTTACTTCCTTTAAACGAATGTGAAACATTGTTTCCTAGGATGAAATCTTCACCTCATACCCATACATAATCACAATAGCATTCAAACGATTATGTCGATGTCTTATATACGAAGTTCAAAATATAAGTGTTATACTTCATATTGTATTCCATAATACTATGTCTAACTAGAGTATAATCATTCATGGCTTCGCTGTTATGTTTTCCATATGCACGACTTGAAAGATATGTTAGGGAATGAAACAGTTCAAGTCAAATATTACTAACCTCAAGTGGAAGGATGATGTCGTCGTTGTAGCTCCTTAATTCTTCACATTCTTCAATTCTTCGTGTAATACTTGTAATGTCTCATATCCTGATACTTTCAAGCTAACCTATACAAAGTTGACTCTAGTGCATAATCAAGAGACTCTTTAAATAAGTTTTGATTCACTAAAATATGACAACCAAACTTAACATACCAACGCTTGGTGGGTGCAACCGAGATATGCTCCAACACAGACCACCAACCAAGCCAAGGTCTTACGGTCCATATACCGGCCAACCCACAACTTTTGTGCTAATTTTCCATCTCTACGAAGGACTATGTTTACACGAGCGAAAGGAAGCAGAACTGAACGTTCAAGTAAATGAGGTTACTAACACTGCAGCAATGACCCAACTGAAGTAAATAATTTTGCTACCCATCTTGAAGAGACCTGGTGGATATGTTGTTGCTCCTTCATCAACACTCAAAGCTTCAAGAGACATGAAGTACACAGTCAACTGAGCCTCTTGGAAATAATTCTATCTCATTCAAAACTTTCTTTTTATAATTTGACTTCTTTGAGAAATTAAGTGACTGACCCGAAATTGTAATTCTTACCGTCTGTAAAACTTTTGCATTCTTCAGCAATAATCTTACTAAATCCTTCTCGTCTTGGTTCAAGAAACACCCGCAAAACTCAATGGACTTGAGATACAGTAACAAAAAGTGAGGAACCAAATATAGTGACCAGTCGTAAGATGGGTAAGCTTCTTAGTCATAAAATCCATCAACAAAGATGAGTGACTCCAGATTTGGTGAGACATGGAGAAACTTGAATAGTGTTTCAACAATCTAACATGGTAGAATAACTTCATCATCAAATCCATATCCAATATGTGAAGCTGCAGTGGTTACTTCCAAACGTATCAAGTTATAAAATGGATACAAACACTTCATGAAATGATCCAGGTAAGAAACTTTAGACCATACTCGAATATTGTTAGATACTTCACATGAGAAACACAATTGAACAATTTGGTTACTAAATAACAAAGTTGATCACCTGTTTCCCCATTACCCGCATAGCGTGATAGGATAATTTCTGCGTCAAGCAATATTGAGAAATTTTGCCAAACAAAATCCCTTACAAGCATTGAAGAGTATTTGAATGACTATAAATTCGGTGCATTGATATGGATATCGAAATTGTTATGCATTGCACTTTTAATGAATAATAGCTTCATATTAGAACCAAAATACTTAGATGTTGTATTTTCCAAAGAGACACTCTCAAACTCAACTCTTCAAGAATGGGAAATCTAGAAATAAATATATGAATGAGGTGCTCATTCTTCAATAAGACATCGAGTCGAAGGATCTTAAGTTTTGGAAAACTTACTGATTCTGGAAGGCGGAGAATGCAGTTCATATCTAGGGGTGTTCATGGTCGGTTTTGGTTCGGTTTCAAGCCAAACCAAAACCGAAACCAATACTATCGATTTCTAAAAATTGAAACCAAACAAATCCATTAACCATTGGTTCGGTTTCCAAATGGTTCCAGACGGTTTCGGTTTTTCCCAATGGTTTTTGGTTAACCAATAATTATGTCAAACAACAAAAAAAGTACACAAATTTACAGAAAAAAATAGTATTGGTTTACAAAAATTTAAAGACAAAAAATAAATAAAAAGAATATCAAGAGTAGTTAAAACTTACTCTAAATCTAGAGATCAAAAGAAGATTTAACTAATGGTAGGCTATACAGTGACATCTCTAATGTAAATTTAATCAATGATTTTGTTTTTTTTATCAATATTCGATTAACCATTGGTTATTGGTTCGGTTTCTCTATCATACCAAAACCAAACCATTAATCTCGGTTTTTATCTTTTCTAAGCCAAAACCAACCATTAGTTAATGGTTTGGTTCGGTTTCCCCCTAATCGGTTTGGTTTGGTTTGGTTTTTCGGTTAACCATTAACCATGAACACCCCTTATTTCCAACAAACTGAGCGAGTCATGGGTAAATATGGATGAATGAAACGTGATAGGTATCGGAGCTGTAAGGATGAGCTCTTTGACTTTATGTCTTAACAACACAGTAGAAATCCATCCTTCTACCCGAGATTTATCAAAAAGACCATTGAAATCCAGAGAGAATTTCTTTACAATGTTGTCTTGACGAAAAGACAAGACTCTATCCACAAAATCCATGTATGCCCTGATCCTTTTTGGACGATGAGATTCAGCAGCATAATGAGACCCCAAACTGTGAAAGTCGATAGCAAGAACGGATGCCCATAGGTTCCTCGACTGTGTGGACATAACACTTGTATAAACCATATGTTTGATCGGAAGAGATGATAAAATGTGAGTAATAATTTCTTCAGATAACTCACTAATCCTATCCAGATTATCGTTTTCCCATTCTATTTGCATCTTCACGTACAAATTAAATAATAATGCCATTTTTTTTTTGCAACAACAACCTCCTAAAATAAACATAAACAAAAAATATGCTTCTTATGAATGCAAAGAATGTATGGTATAAAGAATGCATCCAGTTTGGAAGTTTGAAAATTATTGCTTGGAATTGTCAGGGGTGTGGGAAATACTACACAAGAGATCATTTTAAATCTTTGGTCAAATATGTCCAACCATATGTCATATTCCTTAGTGAAACTAAACAACATAGATAGAAAGTAGAGAGTTTGTTCAGATCTGTTAGATTTGAGAATATGCACATAATGTAACCAATAGGAAAATCAGGAGGAATTGCTTTATCTTGGTTGGACACAGTCAACATAGATTTTCTACAAACGTCAAGTTTCTATATCAATGTGGGTATTACTGATCATGTTACTAGTAAGGAATGGTTACTTAGTTGTATTTACGGTCACCCTCAGAATAAAAAAGTTACTTGGGATTTCTTAACTCAGATGTCTTCAATTACCACTCTTCCGTGGATGGTAATCAGAGACTTAAATATCATTTTGAATAAGGATGAATCTAGTGGAGCTAGTAGAATAAACATATTAGAAATAGAGAAATCAATAGAAGCAGTTAATCAGGCTAGACTAATCGATATGAGGTTTTGTGGGTATCCTTTTACTTGGTCTAATCATAGGACATATTCTAAGTTAATTAAGAAAAGACTTGATTGGGGGTTAGCAAACAAATATTGGTTGGGCTTATTTCAGGATACAATTTTTTTTTTATCTCAGTGCAATGGCCTCTGATCACAGTCCTATTATTTTAAGTACCAAACATGTTATGAATGATGGAGCTAAGCCTTTTATGTGTTTTGGTACTTGGTTAGAGAATGAAACTTGTATTGATGTCATAAATGATTCCTGGATAAATCATCATGATGGCTCTCCAGCCTTTAAAGTTGTTAAAAAACTTTCCGTTGCTAAGAAACAAATTAGCCTGTGGAATATGACTAAGTTTGGTAATATAAACTTAAACCTAGAACTAGATAAAAAGGATCCTAAGAGTGCTAGTAATAACCAAAGCTTACCGAATAAATCCGAAATTTTGAAAAACCTGAGTTTTCAAGTGGAAAAATGGTATGCTTTAAATAAGTCTTTTTTGAAAATCAAAAGTGGTGACAAAAAGTTAACTCTAGGTGATAAAAATTATGGTTATTTTCATGGTCTAGTTAGAACGAGAACTCTTAGGAATTCGATTTGTGCTCTTAAAGATGAAAAAAACTTATGGGTAGAAGGTAGATCTAAAATTAATGAAGTTCTTTACAAACACTTCTCTAATATATGTCTTCTACTTCTAATCCAGTTGTTGATGATGATTTGATATCTAATATCCCTTGCATGGTGTCTGATGAGGATAACGGTATCCTAATGCATATACCAAGTTATGAGGAAATTAGAAATGTGGTGTTTTCTATGGCTCCTAACTCTTCTCCCGGGACAGATGGTTTCCCGGCTATATTTTTTCAGAAAACTGGGAACTTGTTTTTTGGACATTGTTAATATGGTCAAAAGCTTTTTTACTTCGGGTTATCTTCTCAAAGAATTCAACAACAGCTTTATATCCCTCATACCTAAAACCAAAATGCCTGATGAAGCCTATCATTTCAGACCTATTAGTCTGTGTAATACAACGTATAAAATTATTCCTAAACTGATTGCTAATCACATGAAACCTTTGATGGATAAAATTATATCACCATTTCAGTCTGCGTATGTGCCTAATAGACAGATTTCTGAAAACATTGTGGTTTCTCACGAAATCATACACACTATGAAAAAGAAAAAAAGGGAAAAAAAGGTTACATGGGTCTTAAGATTGACATGTCGAAAGCGTTTCATAGGGTCGAATGGAATTTTTTATTAGTTGACTTAAAAAAATGGGTTTTGGGTCCGATTGGTGCAATCTTATTAGACAATGTATGGAAACAACTAGTTCTGCTATTTTGCAGAATGGTTCTTCCGGAAAAAAATTCTTTCCAACACGAGGGATAAGGCAAGGAGACCCACTTTCTCCTTACCTCTTTATTTTGTGTATGGAAGCCTTGTATCGCTATCTTTTTCTTGTGCAACAGAATGGGCAAATCCATGGTATTAAAATTACTAAGAATTCCCCTCCTATCAATCATCTACTTTTTGAAGATGATTGCCTTATCTTTGGCAATGCTGACTTAGCGGAGAGTAAAAACATTTTAAACATTCTCACTAAGTTTTGCGATGGTTCTGGGCAACTTATTAACTTTCAGAAATTGGGTATTTTCTTTAGTAGCAAGGTTCCCAATAAGTTTCAGAGAATAATGATAAAAATTCTTAAAGTTTAAAAAATCAAACCGAATGATAAATACCTGGGTTCGCCTTTGTTTACCAACACTTCGAAAATTTCTTGTTTTGAATCCATTGTAGAAAAGATAGCTAGTAAGATAAAAGGCTAGAAATGTATAAACCTCTCTGTTGCTGGTAGAGGTGTTCTGGCTAAAACTGTGATTGAAACCATTCTGAATTATCAAATTAATTGTTTTCGTATTCCAAAATACACTTAAAAAAAAATCTCTGCTCTTCAACGTGACTTTTTCTGGGGTAAAAAGGAAGGTGAATCCAAAGGTTTATACCTAAAAGGTTGGCGTCCGATTTGTAAAACTAAATTAGAAGGGTGGTTAGGTCTGAGAAACATTGATATCATGAATGAAGCTATGATAACTAGGATAGGGTGGAGATTGATGTCTTACCCTGAAACTATGTGGCCTATTATCCTAAAACTTAAATATTTTCCTAATGGTGACATTCTTGATGACAATTTCAAAAACAGAATAACTGACTCGTGGTTGTGGAAGGGAACAACAAAAATCTTTCAAAACCTTAGAAAATATTTATAGCTACTGGGAAGTCAACAATGGCAAGGATATTTATATCCTAACCCATAGGTGGATCCCAGGGAATGACAGTACGGTTCAACCATTAGAAACTTTTAAGAATCATGTCTTTGTCAAAGTCCGTGACCTCTTCAATAAATATGAGGTCACTAAATGGGATTCTCATAAACTTGGTTTGTTTTTTGATGAGGAAACCATTCAAAAATTCTAAAAATCTGGATCAATGCTAACAAAAAATATAGACTCATATGGAGTCTGACCCATGATGAGGAATTTTCAGTTAAGTCTTTATACAATCATCTGAGTGCTGATAATGAACAAAGTTCTAGTTGTTCTGATGTTAAACCCAGTACTTGGAAGAAAATATGGAACATGAATGTGATTCCTAGAATTAAAGTGTTCTTATGGAAATGGTTGCATGATATTCTCCCTGTAGGGGAAAGAATTAGTAAAATTCTTCCTAATACTAGCACTACTTGTAGTCTTTGTAATGGGCCCATGGAAAGTCTAGATCACTTATTTATGGATTGTGAGTTTATAAAAAATGTTTGGAATCCTTTTCCTTATAAAATCAGTGGTATATAAAATAAAAAAAAACAATATTCATAACTGGATTAGATCTTGGTTTCAAAACAAAACTAAAAAAGGAGTTCATGATGATGTTAGCTGGGAGAAAATTTGTGCTGTCACTATGTGGTTTGTTTGGAAAACTAGATGTGAAACAGTTTGCAAGGGCAGCAAACCAAGTTACAAGTACACAACTTTTCAAATTATGACTCATATAATGGCAGCAAAGAAGTTGAAGGTTTCAAAGAGGTCTGAGTTCGAATAAGGAAAATAAGGAAAGGCTTATTTCTATGTTTTTCACAACAACAATGATACTAATGATTACATGGTTATGTTTTCTACAGATTACACATGAAAGTTTAGAGGAGAAAGGTGCATTAGTGCACCCCAAGGTGTAGACATCAAAGACAAAAAGAAGACCTTGACTACTGTGATGAAGTGGCTATCAACTATAAAATATAATTGTGTTGCAGTGGCTTGGCATATGAATGAATCCTTTGGTGACTCTACTAATTCTGAAGGGAAAGTGGATATGGATTGTTATATGTAGACAAGAATTTTAGTAGTAGTTTTAACTATTTAAGTCTTTTAATGTAAATATAAGTAACTCTCTAGATGTTCATGCTGTTTTAATGGGAATGTTTAGACTTAGGGTTGTTTTTGGGAAGGATTGGTCGTGGTCGGTGTAATTGCAGGAAATCCTACAATACACCCCTTATCATATCTTGATAACAATTTCTAGATCTAAATATAAAAATGGTGATAAAAATACCAAAATTATAAATGGACACTAAGATTTTTTACGTGGTTCGATCAATGTGATCTACATCCACGGTTTTTCACTATGATAATTTGTAGCTACATCAATTTACATTTACAATCTCCATTAATGGAGTTCTTGGAAGAATTCTAGATCTAGTTTTGGGGAAGAAGATGATAAAGAAAATACATTTTCTCTCTCTAAAAATATCTCTCTGCAAAATATTTCTCTATCTCTTCCTAAAATTATCTCCATTTCCTCTCCTCTCTCTCCTGCTCTCTTCTTTATATAGGTATTTACATTGTGGATGACAGCTCATAGACAGCTCACATTTCCCCTAATTTCAGATCCCAGTTCTGCGGTAATATCTTTCGCAAACTTTCTTCATTTCTCTCGAACTCCTCCATGTCTCGCAGGATTTTTCCCTCTTACTATATTTCTTGCGAACTATCACCTTATTCTTGCGAGTAATGATAAAATCTTCACATATTTCGTCATTTCTTAGAACTATTTGCGACGCTTGCCATGTGTGGCATAAATCTTTGCAAGAGCGTTGTTATTGTGAGATTCTGCTCCTACATTTTGCCTCTTTTTTCTTGAATATTGCTTGAAGAGCAATCTTTAAGAAAAAATTCGTTGTTGTAGTAGTCTCTGATCTTTGTTGACGAAGGAACTAGCGAAAGAATACCAAACTTAAAAAGTATATACTTGCCTCTATTCTTTTGCGAAGTTCTGAAGCTTTGAGAAATAATTAGAAGTATCATCTTTTGAAGTACACGAAGTATGAAGAATGAAGTATGCGAAGTATCCTTGAAGAAGTATAAGAAGTACTCAATCCTCGAAATATAAGAAGTATCCGATCTTGAATGAAAAATATGTCCTCTATTCATGCGAAATTATTTCTTCATTTTTGGTGAGAATTCTTGCCCATTTTGGAAATGATTCTTGCCGAGAAGATAAAGAACATAAAATATTTTCTTAGTAATCCCTAACTGCCTCTGTTCTTTATCTATGAAGGAGAATCCTTGAGAAAATGTTGAATGATTAAATTGCTTCTTTATTCTTATCTTGCCTCTGCCTCAAGTGATAATCACTTTATGAAAATAATCACATTCTGCAAAATAATCACAATTCCTGCGAAATTCTGGGTGAATCTGCGAATTTATGAATGAGTCTGCGTGATTATGAATAACCTTGCTAATTTCTGAATATTTCTGCGAATTATGAATAGTGCTCAAATAGTACTGCGAATTATGAATAGTCCTGCGAATACTGGCGCAAATAGTGCCGCGAATTACGAATAGTGTTGTAAATAGTGTCGCGAATAGTATTGTGAATAGTGTCGCAAATAGGTCTGCGAATAGTGGCACAAATAGTGATGTGAATAGTGCTGCGAATAATGGATCAAAATATGAATAATTCTACGAAATTTCAAGGTATTATTCTCATTTCGCCACGATAAAAGTGATGTAGCTTTAAATTGCCTCCATTCTCCATTTCTTTGTATTTTTCTCTAGTGAATACATTCCTCTTTATTCCCGCAGGTTCATTCTCTTGTGCCTCATTTTTCTGGCTCATTGTATCTCATTGTTATTTTCTCCACTGTTTTTTCCTGCAATATAATTATCTTCGCAAGTTTATTTGAGTTCTCTCTAGTGGTCTTATTTTCTTTTTGGCCTGTAAAACTTGTGTACTTCTCTCTTTCTTTCTTGCGACTATTTTCTGCGACAAATTGTAATTTCCATTCTATGCATTCCCATACCTGCCTCTTGTTATTGATCTGTAATGAAATAAGACTAATATAAAGTCGTTATCAATCTGTTATACGCTTGTAGGTATAACCTCTCTTGTGGTATTATTTTGCCTTCCTAGTTAAAGGTCTTATTATGCCACTTGTCTGCGATAAGATCGCAGGACATTCTTACTTTTATATGTAATAATCCATTGATCTTGTCTTATCATTTATTTTGATCTCTGCGACAATATGATAAGTCTAAGCCATCTTGTGAGATTAATCTGTCTTTGCTTTTTAAGACTTATGACATTGCCGTCTTGGCGATTTATATCCTCTTACTTATCATTGATTTCATTTATCTCATCTTTTGATCTTATCGCAAAAACCCATTGATCTCATCTTAACATTTCTCTTGAGGCTTTTTGGCCTGTCAGGCGACAATATGACGCGCCTAAATATTCTTGCGAATATAAAGTCCCATGACATTGCCATATTTTTTGATACACATCTCCCTAATGGAGGGTATCGCCCTTATCTCTCCCCCTGGTTTCCCCTTCAAGGAGACGTACTTCTGCCATACAAGACTAGCTCCTCCCATCCGATTCTAGAAACAACCAGTTGTTTTCGTAGCCTCTTATCCTTTATGCCTATATGGCTTATAGTTACGAGACTACACCCTAGAGGGTTTTTCTTCGGGTCGAACACATCGTAAGCCAAGACTTTCCATGGATGGACAGGGTAGGTTCATCCGTCCCGGGCATACACAGCTCAACCGTGTACCTCGGCGCCTTGATCATACTTTGCATTCCTTAGGAGAAACTCTCGGGCGCCCAACCAGGGTATAACCTTATATAGCTGGGAATCCAATTTATCTCTCCTGGATGGATTTTCTATAATCCCAAATTTCCATGACTAGGTTCCAGCAGCAGTATAGCCTTTCCCATAGCCATGCAAAGAGATACCCCCCTTATGACGCACTTTAAGGACATTGCCTCTTACGGAATAGAATCTGCGAACTAAGGTGTACGCCATAAAGGTTCGTCCCATTCTTATATGTTTTTAGGCGATTTGCGCCCGTCTTATGCATTTGCATTTCTCTCTTGCGAAATTTTATTCGCATTTCTTGCGATAATTTCGCATTTCTTCATTCATTATTTCATTCTTTCTTTCATTTCTGTCATTTCTTCTTTCATTCTCATAATATCATTTTTGAAGTAAATTCTCTGTAAAATATTTTGAAATCTTCTTTGAAATCTTGCGATTATATCGCGTCTTTAAATCAAAAATGTTTTATAGAAATATATAAATTTAATTTTCTCTGTTTTGTTTTTTGTAACTTTGAAATCTTTGAAAAATTTTGAGATCTTTAAATTTTTGCGATGAATTCTTTTTTTGAATCTTGCGATTGTATCGCAATCTAAAAAATCTTTGAAATGTTTTGAAATCTTAGAAATTTTAGAAATCTTGCGATTATATATCGCTTTTGATAAATAAAATAAAAAATCTTTCTCGCTAAAATCATAGATAAAATATTCAAGGAAATGGTACTTATCTTTTGCGGCTTGCTGTTGTCTCTTGGGAAGTATATGATTTGCTTGAAAATTGAGAAGAAATGAGAAATGAAGTCTTGCAAAATTAACTCTTGATCTGACTCTTGTATAATGTTGCGCCATATCAACTGTTCTAACTATTTTTTGCAAAATATGTCTGCGAAATAATCTCCCGTTTCTTTATGCTTTCATTTATGTTTTCATTCTCATAATATCATATCATCTGAAGTAAATATTCAAGAAAAATTCTAACATAATGTAATTCTGAAATTTTTGTAATTATAAAATCTTTGTAATTCTGCGATTGTATCGCTCTATGTAAATCAAATCAAAATATTTTGAAATCTTAGAAATCTTTGCAATAATTTCACTTTTTGTAGTCTTTGAAATCTCTGAAAATTTGTGAAATCTCTAAATTTTTGCGATAATTCGCAGACATTTTTTATGATCTTTTGTAGTCAAAAATCTTTGAAATGTTTTGAAATCTTAATAATTTTAGAAATCTTGCGATTATATCGCTTTTTGGAAATTTTATCCATCTCCTTCCTAAATAATAATTTTCTTTAATTGTTTACAAATAATCTGGAGGATTAGCATCCGGTAAGAAACTAGTTGGAAGCCTAGCAACAAGCTGAGCACCAACTCCCTTTTGAATAACTACACCCAACCTATGGAAAAGAAATTCCCCAACTCGAACATTAGGATCATGGCTAGCAATATAATTGCGTAGACGTTTTAAAAATTCTATAACATCATCCCCCAACTCTCCTAAGGTGGTAAAAGCAAGCGCTCTAAAACAGTAGCCTTGAGATGTACACTTCTCCAAATATTTAGCATTCTTGCGAGTAACAGCGTTCTTAATGGCTGAGCCTGAGACAAAGGAACGAACCCCACCACCGGTGAAAGGTGAAACACCAGTCACATCGAAACACATGTCACGTCCATCGTCCCAATTATATACGAATATATCAGCCGGTCTCAGGGCCGTGCCATTATTCGCAAGCAACCCCAAATCAACTTCCTTCCTAGATGGAACCCCTGCACGACGACACATGTCTGCAATAATGTCACGCACCAAATCATGACGAAATTTAAGCCCAACTTCATTTTCACAGTGCAAGGCATGATCACCAAAAATATCCATTTCCCTCTTTCAAAAGGGACAAACACCATCCGTTTCAAAAAGGGGGATCCCTAGTATGTAACGGAGAATTGCACTAAACTGCCTTGATCCAATAGTTTGATTAAGCCCCAAGATAGGAATCTCCATTAGGAAATCCCAAGCATGTTTAGATTGGATGCATTGCCAAAGCACAGAATCACGTTCAGACAAAACAAAGTTGGTGGGAAACTTCTCCTTTGTTTGTTGTAAGTAAAATATTCTAAGAAAAGGTACTTAGCTCTTATGTGAATTGTCTGAACATCTCGCAGAAAAAATAATTGGGAAGAGTGAGACTTGAACCCTTGATCTACTTTCTGCACCTTCTCGCACCATACCAACTGTGCTAACCTTCTCTTGCGAAATAATGAAAGATCTTGCGAAGTAATCAAAGTCTAATTGTTCTAGAGACAATTATCGCAAAACAAAAATAAACATGCGTGAGATGAGAATTGATCCTGCGACATATCACGCTGAACCATCTGTGCTAACCCTTCTCTGCGAAATTTCTCTGCAAGATTATCATTAAATATCTTCTGTGTGAAATACACTTGCGAAATTATCAAGGATTGCGTGAAAAAATATGTATATGTTGGGACTTGAACTTGCGACCATAAACTCATTAACTTCGCATATTACCAACTGTGCTGCCTCTTGTTTGCGAGTTAATGAAACAATGTTGCGAAATTATCTATTTTTTCACCCTTTGTAAAAACAAGAAAATTATGCTCGCAGAAAAATTCGAACCTATGACCACAAACTCACATATTGTTCTCTGGACCAACTGTTCAAGAATCTCTCTGTGACATTTAACGCAAAACTTTTTTACTTATTCTTTTATTCTCCGCTGAAAATGAGAAGAAAATAAGAAATATGTATTTCTACGAGATTTGAACCCTTGACCTCTTTGTTATTCTTGCAGAATTGAACCATCTGTGCAAACTTATGCTTGTGATAAAAATTGCAGCGTCTACCTCTTATCTTCTCTTCGTCCTCCCTTAATTTCTTTCACAATTTGCCTCTTGTTTATTCTCCTGAACATGAAATCTTCCACTGAAACTTTGGTTTTCTTTCTCAAATTCACCACAACAACTAATTTTTTTTCTCTTAGTCTTCACATGTCTTTGAATTGTTGATAATGCTTTCTCCCTGAAAATGTAATTTCTTCCATGAAATTTCCATTTTTAACCCTAAAAAAATTTTAGATCTAAAAATATACATGAACAGTAGCTAATCTTTCTTGGAATTTTCTTGAATCAACAAATTCATCTTTTTTACATAGTTTTGCATCTTCGTCTTTTTCTTTTATGCTCTTTCACTGTGTTGTCGGTGTTTGTTTGAAGACACAACTTCTCCATTATCGAATTTCCTCTCAAATTTTTTAAATCTCACAAATTCTAACTCTTCTTGTAGCCAATTTCTTTGAATCTTCCTCAATTAATCAAATAGCAGGTAGTGTTTCTAGCGCCAAAATGTAATTGCAGGAAATCCTACAATACACCCCTTATCATATCTTGATAACAATTTCTAGATCTAAATATAAAAATGGTGATAAAAATACTAAAATTATAAATGGACACTAAGATTTTTTACGTGGTTCGATCAATGTGATCTACATCCACGGTTTTTCACTATGATAATTTGTAGCTACATCAATTTACATTTACAATCTCCATTAATGGAGTTCTTGGAAGAATTCTAGATCTAGTTTTGGGGAAGAAGATGATAAAGAAAATACATTTTCTCTCTCTAAAAATCTCTCTCTGCAAAATATTTCTCTATCTCTTCCTAAAATTATCTCCCTTTCCTCTCCTCTCTATCCTGCTCTCTTATTTATATAGGTATTTACATTGTGGATGACATCTCATAGACAGCTCATTGACAGCTCACATTTCCCCTAATTTCGGATCCCAGTTCTGCGGTAATATCTTTCGCAAACTTTCTTCATTTCTCTCGAACTCCTCCATGTCTCGCAGGATTTTTCCATCTTACTATATTTCTTGCGAACTATCACCTTATTCTTGCGAGTAATGATAAAATCTTCACATCTTTCGTCATTTCTTAGAACTATTTGCAACGCTTGCCATGTGTGGCAGAAATCTTTGCAAGAGCGTTGTTATTGTGAGATTCTGCTCCTACAGTCGGAGAAAGAAGATAGAAATATGCAGAATTGGCTTGAATCTATAGATAGACTGGATTTGTCTAGAGATAAAACAAGTTTTGGATCAGGTTTATCACAGAATTGGAAGACTATAGTAATAATCACATAGAGAATATGACAATGGTGATAATGGTTTCAGTAGGGGAAGTTTGGAAAGGTTGTATTATGAAGATCTTGATAATGTCAGATCGGTCAGTGAAGGCAGAAGAGACATATAAGAACCAACTAGAGGAGGAATGAAGGATTGCGTGGACAAAAATGCTGCAAAGGATGGCGCAAAAAGGGGTTTCTTCAAGAATTCTATTTATGAAAAAGGGAGCACAAGCAAAACAGTGGTAAACAAGAATTCTATGAATACCAACAATGTTAACACTAGGTATAGTCCTTAAGATAATAGCCAATTTGGGAATGTAACCATATTGTCAAACTCTTTGATTAATGGTATCTAAGTTCTTTAAAAAAAAACTCTAAGATGTGGTTGCCAACTGTCGAAACAACCTTTAAGGTGACTATTTAGTGAAGCCAACTATTATTCAGATAGCCATCTACATATCACTAGACACTTCAAACTGGAAACACAATGCATATATTAGGATTAGGCTTACCTCGGTCGCCAAAAGAAAGACCTGCAGTACACAAATCTAAGATACCCAAAGTTACAAGTAGATTACAAGAGCATCTTATTAGACACAGTCAGTGTCCTTTTCAGTGGCAGAGCCAGAGTTTAAAGATGAGGGAGACTAAAAACAAATCGTGGGCATTAATTTTGTGGACTACACTTAAAAATTAGGTGGGCTAAATCCAAAATACATGATAAAACTAAGGGTATTTTTATAATTTTACTGATTTTAGGGGGGCTAGAGCCAGGGTTAGTTAACCCTTGGCTACGCCCCTGGTCCTTTTTGAAGAAATGACTTACGCGGATGAATAGGTGGAAAATTCTACAGGTTTTGTACGCCTATAGTGACATCTAAAAGAGGACATTTAGGCTTAGTTTGGTATTGCTACAGCTTTTGTAAAAGCACTTTTCTGCTGTGAGTTGCTGTGTTGTGTTGTGAGAAAAAAACAGTTTGACGTTTGGTAAAAAATTAATTAAAGTTAAAGCGGATTAAAAAAACAATCAAAGTGTGTTTGGTAATATATGAGATTCAACCATTGCTGTTTTGTAGCAAATGACAAAAACAGACATATCTCTGAAAATAGTTATTCAATTTTATTGGGTTTAAAAATAAATTTTTACTATTAAATATGAATATATATAATATTAAATTTACTAATTATCACTATTATTATGATTGTTAAAAAAAATCATTTTACTTAGCCACTTGTTAATATTTATATATCCATATATATTTTCAAACAAAAAGTCAAAAAAAATAAAGTAATTATTTAATTTTTATTTTTATTTTTATTATTATTATTGACAAATTAAATGAAATGGTATATAAAATAGTTTAAAAACAAAAACTAAACTATTAAAAAAAAAATTGAAAATAAAAAGTAATAATATTTAAAGAACAAAATATAAGAAATAAAAAATTGATTGTATATAAATTTAAGGGTAACTTTTGTCATTTATAAAATTAAATAGGCATAAAAAAGATAAATCAAGTATTAAATTTAAGTGAGACCAAAACTTATGCTTTTATAGCTTTTAAAAGCTCCTCCACCCCAGCTTTTAAAAATTGAGGAATTTTGAAAGTGCTTTAGATAAAAAGCGCTTTAATTTTTTTTACCAAATACTAGTTTCAAAAATTATTGACATATATAGGTTTTGGAAATGCTTTTACAAAAAAAAAAAAAAAAAAAAAAAAAAAAAAAAATTTACCAAACTCAGACTTAGCCTTCGTGACCTCCTCGCCAACAAAAATTTGTATGAGGAAGAGCCAGGCTATGTGTATCTTTAAGTCACCCATCTATTCTCTATATAATAACAGAGTTTTTCGAGCGTTCTCATTCACCGGAGCTCCACGTTAAGTCTCGCTTCTAGTTGATTCTGGCCCCACCAGTTTTTTTTTTTTGAAAACTTATTAAATTTTAAACAAAAAAAAATCGGGAAAATATTTTTTTGCCAATAATAAGTAAAATCTTTTGGGGCCCACGAAATATTATTTGACTAATCACATCTTAGAAAATAATTACCTAAATTTAGTAAATCTTATTTAATCTTGGAAATATAACAAGATAAATATAAACAACTTCAACATTACAAAAAATAAAATAATTATTTCATCATGATAAAATTAAATATGCAATGTTCATCGTGATATCATCATAAAATTAGATCAATCATATGAATTTAAAAAAAAATATCCAATGTCCAATGTCCATTTACAGTTTTTATAACAAAATCTCCAACTTCAAACTATGGGTAAAAGAAAATACATACGATTTATTTTTTAGGAAGCTAACGAATAAGTTATTCACATGATTACACTTTCATTAATGAAAAACTTAAAATAAAAAATTAGATTAAATTAATCGCGAGCACTAACCTTTCGATCGTATAATATATCTCTCTTGATAACAACTATAACAACTTTATTATTGATCATGTTTGCATATAAATTTTTTTACAAATCATTATAATTTGAAACAGAAATAAGGGAGCAAATATTGATGATATTGATTACCATATAAAAAATCGAGCAAAACAAAAAATCGAGAAAACAAACAATGATTAGTAAACATCATTTCCACGTTACTTTTCTTAATTTTATTTGTACCATAATTAAAACAAAACATACATAAAATAAAAAATAATTAAATAACGTTCATTTTTAATTTTGTTATATTTTGATATGCCCCAGATTTTTGTATATCAAATTTAATTGAAAAAAAAACATTCCATAACAAACAAAAAATGACGATAATCTAAAATATTTTTCTAAATTTTCTCAATAATGAAAATATTTCCTAAATGGATCCGAAGAAAGAAAAAAATGAACCCAAATATAAAATAAGGTGCCAAAAAAAAAAAAAAAATTGTCTTTTTTAGAAATGATAAATCTTTACACATTTTTTTGGTTAATATAAGATATTAATTCCAAAAATAATTTTTTCCCTGCATGTATACTATAACTTCTCTACCGCAGATTAAGATATTTTAGGTAAATATAACTTGATATTATAGAAATTTCATATATTTTAAGATATTTATTGGTTAATGTCATTTCCAAAAAAAAATGTTTTTATTTATGTGGTCGATGTCTCTGTATATAAAGCATTCAAGCAAAATCCCAACCCCATTGTTTCTTCCACATAGTTTTCTTTCCGTCGTTTTTATTTTTTTTTCTTTCGGTGAAGGTTGACTGATCCGAGTTTATTGTCTGTTCTGTTTTGCAGGTATCCAACAAAATCCCAACCCACTGTTTCCATGTAGTTTCTTTACGCGGTTTTGATTTTTTTTTCTTCTTTTTCGGTGATGGTTTTGTAGACTGATCAGAGTTAGTTTATTGTCTCTTCTGCAGGTATACAACAAAATCCCAACATCTCTTCTAACATAAGTCCATGTAGTTTTTTTATGTCATTTTGATAAAAAAAAAATTCAATCGGATGTCCATGTTGCTGATTGACTTTTCGAATGCCTTTAATTTAGTGTGCAGGTCTCACCTTATTAGAGAGGTCCAGCTTCATTGTCCAGGTATTTCTCGTTGGGTTGAATTCTGTTATGCTAGGCCTGCTAGATTATATTACGATCAGTATATCTTGTCTTCTGCACTTGGTGTTCAGCAAGGTGACCCTCTTGGCCCCCTCTTATTTGCTCTGACTCTTCACCCTCTAGTGAAGTCTATTGCTTCTCGTTGCCAACTCGATCTCCATGCTTGGTACCTCGATGATGGTACTATCATTGGTGACACCCTTGAAGTTTCCAAAGCTTTGGGAATCATAGAAGCCGAAGGTCCGAGCAGGGGTTTGCATCTCAATATCAAGAAAACTGAAGTTTTCTGGCCTACTTTCGATTCTCGCAGCATAGCTGAGGGTGTTTTCCCCAAGGACATTGGCAGGCCTAGCAGAGGTGTTAAGCTCTTGGGTGGTCCCGTGAGTTTGGGTTTGGATTTCATGAGCGATATTGTTGTTAGTAGGGTGAACAAGACTATTCAGCTAATGTCTGCTATAAAAAAACTCAAGGATCCTCAGAGCGAGATGCTACTACTTCGTAACTGTGTCGGGGTTTCCAGACTTTATTTTGCGATGCGCACCACCAATCCTGCGGCTCTTCATCATGCATCTAACCTCTTTGATGATTATTTATTCAAGTATTTGAGACTTCTAATCACGGGAGACGGAGCTGGTTTTGGGCCTTTGCAACAGAGATTAGCCACTCTTCCTTTTAAATATGGAGGTCTTGGGATTTACACCATGTCTGACACCCGCACTTATTGTTTTCTTGCCTCTCAAAGTCAGACTACTTCAGTGCGAAAGGTGATTCTTGGCAGCTTATTCTCAACAGACAATGGTGCTGCCTACCAGATGGCTCTTCATAATTTCATTCAGGTATGTGATTTTCCTTCTTCTTATTGTGTCGATGAAACTTCCCCCCCTTCCATGCACTCCCTGGAAGTCACTTACTTCGATGCAGTTAAGAAGCAAATCCCTGTCCAATTTACATTATCTGTAAGAGATTCTATTCTATGGCAAAGCAACCAGATTAAGCATGCGCAAGACTATCTTTTGGTCGTCCCCATCAGTGGTTTAGATCAATGTATTGGTCCTAGGAAGTTCAGAGCAGTGGTTTGTTATCGTCTTGGTATCCCTTTGTTTGTCGAAGACGGGCTTTGTTCTTGTTGTAATAAACCTATGGACATTTATGGTGATCATGCACTCCACTGCGCCAAGGATGTTGGGAGTAAGTTTCGACATGATTTTATTCGGGATGTAACGGTGGATATTTGTTTCAAATCCAACGTTCATGCTCGCAAAGAAGTTTCTTTAGGTTTAGTGTCAGAGAACAATAAGGATCTTCGCCCAGCCGATATTCTAGTGATCAACTGGGAAAATGGCAGGGATGTGTGTATGGATATTACAGGCGTTTCACCTTTTACTGGTGACGGAGTTCATGGCTTTGTCCCAGGCCAGGCTATTTCAAGAGCTATCGCGCGTAAGCGTAATAAATACTTAAAGGAGTGTGATTCGCACGGCCTTGGTTTAGGTGTTTTAGCTTTCACTACGTTAGGAGAGCTTAGTGAAGATTTTGTTTGTTTTTTCAAACGTCTTAAAAACTTTTTAGGTAGTAACAATGCTGGTAGTGGTCTCGGTAGTTTTATTTTCCATAGATTGGGTGTTGCTATTCAAAAAGGAGTTGGTGCTCAGCTTGTTGCTCGGCTTCCAACTAAAAACTCCTTTGTGTAAAAAGTACAATTAATTATATATAAAAATTCATTAATTGGTTTTCTGTTTAATTTATAGAATTTTATTGTTTCTTTTGCAGGTATCCAACAAAATCCGAACACCTCTTCTTTAAGCGGTTTTAATTTTTTCTTCTTCTTTTTCGGTGATGGTTTTGTAAACTGATCCGAGTTAGTTTATTGTCTCTTTTGCAGGTATCCAACAAAATCCCATCATCTCTTCTAACATAAGTCCATATAGTTTTTTTATGCCGTTTTGATATATATTTTTTTTCAATCGGTGATGGTTTAATTTATATACTTTTATTGTTTCTTTTGCAGGTATCCAACAAAATCCGAACGCCTCTTCTAACATAAGTCCATGAATCTACAATATTAGTAAAGCTTGAAGGAGTATGTATCAATATTTCTTTTCTCAACATCAATCCATGAACAATATTACGTCAGATGTATTTAAATGTTAGAATTATTAACAATGATATTCCTATGTTTTGTTTCTTTTGAAAGGATGTAGATGAGAAGGGCTTTGTACAGTTGATTTAAATTGATGTTATTCCATACATTTGAATTTTTGGTACTAACTCTTTTTTTTGCGTGTCCCTTAATTTTTTGTCATTTTATAACTTGCGCACCTCGGTAATAATATTAGGTCTCATTTTAATTTTTCCAGTGACCATCATAACTTAATAATTTTAGTCGTCAATGGACGCTCTGAAGCTTCAAATATCACTACCTGAAATGTTTTTTTGAGATTCGTTGTATTTCTATTTAGCACATATAGATTTCGAGCGTTTAAGTAACCATCACCTCATCCGGTTGAATAAGAATCTTGAAGTTTACTTTTGTAGTTGTTGTACAGGTATGAGGTGGTGAGTTCCTTTTTTTTTTTTTTTTTTTGAATCTCTGGTTATCTTTATTTCTTATTTTCGTTGTTGTTGTCTGATCTGCCAGATCTAGAAAATAGCAAACTCGGTACATGGATGGGGTATTGGGGTGATGTATTAACTTTTTTAACCTATGCCTTTCTGCCATTCCATCCTCCTAGCAATTGATGAAGCGATCGATGCATTTTTGGTTCAGTTTCTTTATCAATGGATGTTTTCTTCTGATTTTGCATTATAAAAAGTCATTGTTGATTGTTCTGGTACCTATTTGTGAAGGCTTAAATCTCCAATTAGTGTTGTTTAACAATTAAAATGTTTCTCACGGGGAAGAAAATTTATCGCATAGATCATCCCGCATAGGTTGACTATTAATTTTTCTTAGCAAGCCAATGTCTGTATATGACACCAGTTTGACGGAGAATACATATTGAGATTATGAATTTTTAAATATGTCAATTTTAATGGAAAAGAAAGAGAAAAAAGGTCTAGAAAACCAACGAGAAAATCTAAAACATATTTAAATATTCTTTTCAAATTAAGTAATGACCATTGACAAATATTTATATAGAGAAAGTAACTGAAAAACATTCTTCGACAAACATGTGTAGAATTAGCTTTCTTAAGATTGGGGAAATAATAAAAGGTCAAAAAAAATTTCTTCTTTTTTTCTTTTAAGCAAGGTAAGATTAGTTTTATCAGGATAAATACCATATTTTCAAACATTGGTTTATGAGTAACAAAAACTAAGTAACCCATTTGAAAATTAAAATAGGTAGCAAATATTTATAGAAAGAAATAATTGTGTATAAACGGCTCAAAATTTATGCTATATTTACCTACCGGTGATGCTTACCTAAAATTACTTTTTTAGAGGAAGTTTTTCTATAATTATGTATACAGTTGACAGTATATAAAATTTAGATTTTTGTTTTAGAGAAAGCAAAAAATACTTCGAGGAATGATTACCTTGTCAAACAAGGTTCCTATTATGTAAAGGAAGTATCATGGTCTTTTAGGATGAAGACTCAATCCTTTAACTTGACCCTCCATATCGAATTTCGTTACTATTATTTAATCAATCAAAGCATCCAAGTCAGCCTAAATCTACTTCAACAACTTTACAATTTCTAGATCTATCGCAACAATTAATTAAAAAATCAATAATAATGACATCATTGAAATGATATAATTTATAAAGAATCAAGGTGTTAAACGAGATTTTTCCAAGATATGATGTATCCTGATTTTGATGAACAAGAGATACAAAGTATATAAGACAACAAGAGTAAATATGGTTTTTAAGGTTAAAATAAAGTTGGTCCATGAATTCTATGGATTTGTGCAGTCAAACGTGCCAACGAAATCGTAATTCTACCAAATGCCCTAAACACATGAATTTCATCCTTGAAATTCCGCATCCAAACCCACATTTTTTATTTTTCAATTAGCAAGGAATTTATTTTGTAAAGTTTATTTATTTTAAGTAGTTTGAATCAATGAACGAGCTAAGATTATTATTGACACTTTTAATTTACCTATCATGGAACATATATAACATTTTGGCCAAAATTGTCCATGTAACTTCCGACAATTATAAATGCTTGCAGTGTTGAGCGTGTTGCATTTAATCATAGACGATATTTGTAAAGTATGATATCAAACACATATGCCCCATTTTATGATATATTTTATAACAAGTATCCAATATTACACAAAGCAAGAACAAGTCCCGTGCATCGCACGAGTTCTATGTGTTAAAACCTACGAAACGCGTATTGAGTACCCATTTTTGGTCAAGTCAATGAGTTGACTAATACGCGTACTGAGTACCCGTTTGGCACTATACATACGCGTACTGAGTACCCGTTTCGTGTAGGGAAGGGATGGGAGGACACCATAGCAAGCTTGCCTTCCATGTGCCATCCATTCCCTACATTTGAGGGATAGGGAAGGGATATCCAGTAGTACCATAGTGCTAGCTCTTAGGGCTCCCCTCCTGCCCTACCTCAATTCTTCTTCTACAAAAAATCCCTGCCATATTTTCTTCACATTAAAGCCATGGTTCTTCCTAATGAACTACCAATCTTCGGTAAGGAAGACACAAGACAAAAAAACATGATGGTGGAATGAGTTTTCTTCTCTGCTGCCATTGACTGCATGAGGTGGGGGTCGACAGTGATAAACAAGAATGGTAGTTTAGGATTAACATTGGTTGGAGTAGATGGAATAATGGTGATCATTGGAGTTGGTTGTTGATGGGGTCTGCGATGGGTTGCGTCTGTAATGGTGAAAGTTCGGGAGTTGTTAGAAGTTGAACTAGAGATGGAAAGTAGATCTCGATGATGGAATGGAGCTGGATATGGCTAATTGGATAACATAGGAGGAAGTCGATGAGAAGGTACAGAACTGTTGGCTGCTGCAACGATGGTGGTTTCTGATCATCAGGGAAGATGGAGCTATGGTTGATGGTAATGCTGTTGCTGGTGATTTCCTTTAATGATGTTGCAGTGGTGAAGTCTGTAGTTGCAGCCAAGGAACTGAGAGCTCGAGTTAGGTGAATCATGGACTGATATGAAGTTTGGTTTGCTTCTCAAGAGAAGTTGGAAAGGATCAGGATGATGGTGCTATTGTGCACGGGCAGTAAAGATGACATGGCTATTTGAGTATATGCCCATTTTCATAAAATACCGTTACCCATAAACTATTTTTAAGCTCGATTTTTGTTATGATTTTGCATTACACTTTTACTCCCACAGTACTGCCAAGACATGCATATTGCCAATCACCGTGTGGAAATAAAATCATCATCTACTACAACAAAAAACTTTAACCTTCTTTTCTTTCCCTGATTAAAGAATTTGTAATGTGGACTGTATAAGATTTTTCAATGTGCCTGAACCAAAACACCAATTTGTGTAGTAGTTGGCTATGTTGTTTGCACACATTGCGTCAGGTTGTCGAATTTTCTGTCTTGTAACCTTTTTTACTTGAGATATAGACTAAAGGAGGTTCATTTGATTAACATCTATATATGAAAATGCATTTGCACGGGGAGAGGCGAAGCCGAGCAACACCATATTAAATCGGGACATGGCTAGGCGAAACCGAGCCATACCAAATCAAAATTGTATGGGGACGGGGCGAGGCGAAGCCGAGCCACACCAAATCATAAATCCTAAGCATGCATTGCTATAGAGCGGGATGAAGCCACGTGACACCAAATAAAATGGAATGACGGGGCGTGGCGAAGCCACATCTCACGAAACCAAAAATATGGTTAAACATAAAAAACATAAATGATGTTGGATGGTTTTTGGGTCTGGCCGGTGCGTAGCACGGGCACGAAATCTAATAGCTTTTAAAAATTGAGGAATTTTGGAAGTGCTTTAGATAAAAAGCGCTTTTTTTTTTTACCAAATAATAGTTTCAAAAATTATTGACATATATAGGTTTTGAAAATGCTTTTATAAAAATAAAAAACATTACCAAACTTAGACTTTTTTTTTTAATTTTGACACAATCAGCAGGGATTAAAGGGCCCCCAATCCAACAAGAAAAATGAGAAAAAAAAAACAGAACAAGCCCAACAGGCTAACAACTAAAGCCTATAATAAACCTTTTGACTGTTATCCTCAAACAGAATAGCAGCAAATTCTTCACCTAAACTCTGCCAATCTAGAAGCATAAAAGAAGAAGGAGGATAGATGCATGCCAACCAGTCAGCTGCACGATTCGTCTCACGGTAAACATGATTAAATTTTATCCACTCGAATTTTTTCCCCAGTCTGACAATCTTTCTCCAAATATACTGCACATTCCAAGGAGGAACAGAGTCCTTACTATTTAAAAGCATCACTGCAGTCAGAGAGTCCATACCAAAGTGTACTCTTTTAAAACCCTTGAGGATAGCCGCCTTCATACCCATCAAAATGCCTTGAAGCTCATGACCAAGAACATAAAATGCAATAGCAGACCCTGCAACAGCACAAAGACAATCTCCAGGGTTGTTTCTGATAATAGCACCATAACCACCAAATCCATCACCCAGTGAGCCATCAATATTAATCATGAAAGTATCACCTTCAGGTCTTAACCAAGTGCATCTTAGTTTAATTTTGAGTTGATACAAGTAAGAAATATTCCATATAGTAAGAAAATAACGATTATGAGGGTTGTCTTCAACTTTAATGTTATGTGCAGCTAATTTCAGTTTCACATCTTGGTGATCATCCAACTCACATGGTCAGCAAAATTGTATTGTTGTCTAAACACTATGGCATTTCTTTCTCTCCAAATATGATAGACATAACTATTCAAAATAAGTTTTCTGATAGAAGTAATGACAGATTTACCCATAAAAGTATTAGCACACCAGCTGATCTCTTCTTTTTAGTTTTCCCTTTGACCAGTTACATAACCCAGCTTAATTAATTAGCCTTGCCAGATCTGAGATGAATAAGGGCAATGCAGAAAAAGATGATCCTTATCTTCTATAATGTAGTCATACAAAACACAATTGGGAGAAACCCCCATACCCTCATTGAATAAACCTATCTTTAGTCTTCAGTCTATGATTGAGAGCCACCCAAGTAATAAAAGAGTGTTTAGGAATGTGTATTGTAAACCACGCCAATCCATTCCAGTCAGGGTAAACTTGAGGACTTTGGAGATCTTTATAAGTATCCTTGACAGTAAACTCTCCTAAGGAAATAGGCATCCATTTGACTCTATCTTGTACACCAGAATCAACACAAACTGAGCTTATCTGAGAAATGATGTCAGTTGTGAATAAATCATTAGTATGAGATAATTTCCAAGCATCATTTTCAATATATTCAGAGACACTACAGTCCTTGCCAAGAAACACAACATTTATGATGTCACTAGGAATCCGATCCACCAATCTACCATTTGGATGCCAATTTCCAGATAAAAAAGAAGTATCAATGCCATTGCCAATATTTATTTTTAAGAATTTTGCAACTTCTTCCCTCTGGTTAAGAATATTTCTCCAACTCCAAGAAGTATCTTGGGGACAATTCATAGTCCAAAAATATTTGTCTTTAATTAGATTAGCTTTCACCCATTCAGTCCAAAGAGAATGTTTATCAGAGACTAAATCCCAAATATGTCTCATGTTAGCAGCAATATTATTAGTGTGTAAATATCTAAATAGATAAACCCCCTTCTTTAAAAGGCAGACAGATCTGAGACCAACCAATAGGACAATTTGTTTTCTTCTCCAAATCAGCACCACCCCATAGAAATCTTTTAAGAATAGAATTCAGACATTTGATTACTTTCTTGGGCAAGATAAAACAAGAAATCCAGTAAAAAATCATACCATTCAACACACTCTTGATGAGAAGTAATCTACCTCCATAAGTTAAGGATTTTGTCTTCCAAGACTGAACTCGATTAGTAACCTTATATATTAGAAGAATACAATCTTTAAAGGAAAGTCTAGTTGACAGTAAAGGCAAGCCTAGATATTTCAGGGAGATCACCAGAAGCATAGCCCAAACAAGATATAATATTCTGCAAGTTTATCATATTTACTGAGGAATGAAAAAGCGCAGTTTTTTATTGACTCACCTCCAGGCCATTACAAGTACTAAACTTCTTGATAGCAGTATGCAAAGCTGAGGCAGATCTCAAATCCCCTTTGAAGAATACTAACACATCGTATGTCAAACATAAATGAGTAATAATAGGAGCATAACATTTAGGATGAAGACCAAGCTCACCAGAGTTCACTTGTTGTTTAAGACAGACACTCAAGAATTCCATTACCATGAAAAATAAATAGGGTGACAATGGACACCCTTGACGAAGACCACGCTTAGCCCCAAAATATCCATAAGGAGAACCATTTATCATAATTGAATATCTTGAAGAAGAAATACAACTAAAAGTCCACTCAATGAATAAAGGTGGAAAACCAAATTTTTCAAGAGAAATAATGATGGATCTACAGCTAATAGTATCATATGCCTTCTTTAAGTCGATTTTCAAAGAACATCTAGGTCTGTCATTAGGACGATGATAGTTCCTTAAAAGTTCATGAGCCAACAAAACATTGTCTTGAATAGATTTCCCAGAAATGAAACCAGATTGGTTTATATTAATCAAATTTCCAAGCACATGCTTCATTCTTAGAGATATTATCTTAGTCAGACATTTATATAAGACATTTCAACAGGCAATGGGCCTAAAATCCAGAATAGAATTAGGATTATCTTTTTTAGCAACAAGGGTCGGGAAAGTGTTATTTACCTCTTTAAGCATCTTAGCACTCTTGAAGAAGTTCTGAATTGTTGCAGTAAAATCGTCTCCCACAATACTCCAACAGAACTTAAAGAACCATCTAGAGAAGCCATCTGGACCTGGACTTTTACTAGAGCCAATAGAAGATAATGCCACCACAACTTCATCTCTAGTAATAGGCTTGACAAGATTATTGCTATCCTCCTCCTTAAGAATGTGGTCAAAGTGAATATCTTTGAAAGTATCAAAATTGTCAATAAAAGGACTACCAACATCATCAAATAAGGAAGTATAATAATCAAGGCATTCAAAAGCAATATCAGCATCCTCTTGTAATAAAACATTATCTCTAGACAACAAAGTAGGGATGTTGTTTCTAGAATACCTCTCTTTTAAAGAGTTGTGGGAAAAAATAGTATTTGAGTCCCCTAGATTCATCCACTTAACTCTAGATTTTTGCTTAGCTATAGATTCTTCATATCTTGAAATTTTAGCAAAATTCTGAATAGCTACCTTCTCTTTAACAACAGACTCAGTACATAAAGGGTAAGTTTGAATATGCTTTTGAATCTCTTTCAAATCAGTCCTAGCAACCTCAACTTGTTCAGAAACATTCCTAAATCTTTATTTCTTCCACTGAATGATAGCAGTTTTTACTCTCTTAACTTTGGTAACAAAAATAAACATGGGGTTACCTCGCATAGGAGCAGACCAAGAATTTCTCACTAAATCCAGAAAATCATTTTCCTCTGTCATAAAATTATAGAACTTAAAAGGAGGAGTACCATGATGTCTGTTCTCAAATATAGAAACAACAACAGGAGAATGATCAGAAATACCAGCTTCTAAAAACTCAGCCTTGGAGTCGGGAAAATTATTAATCCATTCCATGTTAACTAGACCCCTATCCAACTTAGATAAAATTCTATTGTCATCTGTGTGACCATTTGTCCTGGTATAAAGAGATCCATAAAAAGGAAGATCAAAAATATGACTCTCTTGAGTACAATTCCAGAAATCAATATAATTATGAGGAGATAAATTACCACCCACCTTTTCATGAGGGAAAAGTATAGAATTAAAATCACCAACAACTAACAAAGGAGAAGAGGAAGAATCAATGTACCCCTTAATGTCATCCCACAACTGCTCCCTAATTATTGCATCATTACTTCCATAAACAAAACAAACCATAAACTTCAGACTCCTGCTAGTAGTAACTTCCACCAAGATTAATTGATCAGAAGTTTGAGTAACCCGAATATGCACCTCCAAAGGATTACAACCAATCCAAATTCTACCAGCTTCATTATTAGTGTAATTATCAACAAAATCCCAATCAGGTCTAATAAACCTTCTTATTGTGTCTTTATTAATACTCTGGACATGAGTCTCTAAAATACCTACTATAGAGATATTATTATTCCTAATAAAATTCCTAACTTCTATCTGTTTAAGAGGATCATTCAATCCCCTTAAATTCCAACAACCAAGATTAAACTTCATTATCAACTAGAGGTTTAGGATTTCTACCTCTAGCAGATTTCTTTAAATCTGATCCCCTTTGATGAATAATTTTAACACTTTTAGAAATTTTATGCTTCTTAGACAATTGAGTTTTAGAAGTATAACCTCCAATAACTGAAAAATAACCATACTCCTTCACCAGATTAGGATCAATATTTTCAGTTGTCGTAAGATTAACTCTAGATTCACCCATATTCTTACTCACTTCTTCAATAGCAGAAGTAACTTCCATTAAAACCTCAAAAGCATTTTTAGTTTGTATACCAGAAGAATCTTCAACAGATTTATAAGAAGTAATAGAATCCTTAGAAACAGAATTAGTATGTGTTACCAAATTATCAAATAATCTCTTCCTAGAGTCTTGAGGTAGATCACTCACAATTGGAGGAATAACATCCACCATGGTCTATTCACCGTTATCAGTAGATTGATCCTCAATAATGTCCTCAACTAAACCTTCCACCAAAGGCGTCACTGTAGGATCCACATTGGCATTCTTCTTAGTAGTTTTAATAACCCATTCATTCTGAGTCTTAACTGCACCCTGGGATTTATGTGGCTGCTGTACACTCTGCATTGTTTTAGGACAATGAGATTCATTATGTCCAAAAAATTTACAACCATCACATTTTGGTGGTTTCCAAGGACATTCCACCTAAACATTAAAAGCTTATTTTCCATCTATAACCACAGAAATTTCAGAAGGGAAATTGCAAGAAGTATTTATCTTCACACACACTCTAGCAAAGTTCATCCTTGATCTCTCATAAGTTTTCTTATCCGTCATCAAAGGAATACCTAAATAACTTGCAATAATTCCTATACCTTTAGGATTCCACATAAACATAGGAATTTTCCTTAAATTGAACCAAACATGAACTGTTTTCAAATCCTCCACCACTTGCTCCACTAGAGGAGACCAAGGTCTAATCAGAAATAATCTATTAGCAATATAGACATGACCTCTTTCCAAAACAACTTGTCTATCATCATCATTATTGAATTCAAACACAAAAGTTGCATCACTGTCAAGGTAGTCAATATCGGTTGTATAGGACAATATTACATGTTTTTATAGGATATTGGAAAATACATATACGATATCGAAAATATCGGCGATACAAAGACGAAATGATATTATCGGTTGTACAGGCTGGTACAGGCTGATATATCGGTTTTACTTGTACACCGATAATATCGGTTTCATGAATAAATTTTTCATCAACATGCATCTAGTCTTTACAGACAAGTACAATGTCAATTAGAGAAGGTAAAAAGCCCTAATATATTTATAACATAAAATCAATGACTATATGGTAGGATATAAGATGGAAACCATATTTCGATTGCAAGGAAGAGAAATATAAAAGATAAATATGAAGGTTAACAAAAACGATTTACTGGCATAATGGGACAACAATCACAACGTTGTCTAAAAGCTTCTCCAATGGCATGTGTATGGAGATAAGTGTCAAAATCCACCTAGGATACACATCCATTTTTTCTAAAATCATTCTCCAACCCCGATGTCTTAAACCAATGTATAGATGACTTTGGGCAGACATTGTCAAGTTGAATGTCTAGTTTTAGACATTCCCCTTGACATTGTCTACCATTCTAGTCAGCTTTTACTTAATTGAATTGACTTTAATATATCAACTAACTATTTTTAGCTCTAATAAAATCTTAATTATGGAAAATAAAATTTATACTAATTAAAAGAAGATGTTATATGCAATACTGTTGGAGATGGATTTTTTTCCTCTCCCTAATTTTAAGGAAAAGTAGATTGAGGATGTCTTATTTGTGTTGCCACATAGGAAACACACACAACGACCATTGGAGAAGCTCTAATAAACCTCCTTGTATTTTGGAAATTTGAGATATGTGTATGATTCTTATTATTTTTTACTATGGTTTTATAATTATTTGAAATTCTATATTAAATGATGTATCGCCTGTAAAAACAAATATTATCATTTGTATGTGTATAGGACCCGATCAATACGATACCGATACCGATACGCGATATTAACTACTTTGATCACTATGAAGAGTCAGATGGACCTGGCCCTTTAATTTCCATATACGCATAAGAGAATTCTTCACAAAATAAAAAGGCAATCGACGACCCACAAAGGAACCAACAACAAGATTCTCAAATTGCTTGATATTATCTTCAAAATCAGAAAGAGAAACAACAGTTGCCTTCTTACCATTAAAGGGCTGAGGAGCTCGATAACCTAATTCCTCCGGCTTCATCTGTTGTTCTTTATTAGCTTTGGAGACCATCTCTGCCCAAGATCCTTTGCTAGTACCAGATTCAGTTCTATTAGCCTCTAAAATAGGGTTCCTCCACCAGAAGACGGAAGCGGAGGGAACATCTCCATAGCAACATCAATTTTTGACCCATCAATAACACTACCTCCCAGAAAAGGTCCTTCCATCACCTTGGGAGAAGATGAAGAAGGAAGTAGTAAAGAAGAAGAAGACATAGCACCACCACCAGACGGTGGCGCCATGAGAAGCAAGAAAAAACCAGAAAAACTAAAGTCAAACCCTAAAACCTTGGTCAAATACCGACGGCCAAGGTCAATTCTCCTGGTCTCACCCACCAAAATTTTGCAAATCCTTTCCTAACCAAACTCAGACTTGGCCTTCGTGACCTCCTGGCCAACAAAAATTTGTATGAGTAAGAGCCAGACTATGTGTATCTTTAAGTCACCCAGCTATAGTACTAGTTCTGAACTCGTCTCTTGCCGGCTTATTGCCCTAAGGTCGTGGGTTCAATTCGTACAGACGGAATCAGTTTCTCTCGATCCCTGCGCAACCGTTACCTGAAAGTTTTGGCCCAGAAAATCAAACAAATCTTTGATTCTTTGATTTTCGGGCCACAATATTCGTTTAACCCTATTTTGACGTGTGTGAAGATAAACACAAACCAAACTCGCCGTAAACATAATCAATCACAAAAGCTCTATTATTTAACCCTTTTTCAATCAATTTCCTATTTTACTCTTTTCCGCCGCACACACTTCTCCACCATTTCTGAAACCCTAATAAGAATTTCAGAATTTCTCTCTATTTAAGTCCGTCCTCTGTAAACCATCCTATTATCTCCGACCACAAGAATTTCTTCATTCATTTCATTCATGGAGTATTTCAGTTTTTTACCCGAAGAGATCACATCAGACATTTTATCTCGATTACCCAGTGAATCGCTTTTAGAGTGCAAATTAGTCTGCACAACTTGGAGATATGTTGTTTCTCATCATCCATCGTTCTCCAAAATGCATTTACACCGTCTTACTCATGCTGAGGATTCTGGTAAGTTGGGTTTCATTGCTCTGACTAGTGATCTTCGGAACGAAAAGTATCACTATTTTGAGTACCATGAGAATCATGAATCAAATGCACCAATTGAGAGAATTAGAAGGATTATTTTAGACCCTCCGTTTAAGGTAACTTTCGTAGTTGGATCGTATAATGGATTGGTATGTATTTCTCAGTTACCATATATTGATGCAAAAACTTATATTTGTAATCCCATTACAAAAGAATATGTTATTCTTCCTCAAATTAAGAGAGATTGTGATGATGTTAATGGTGTGTGTTTCTACTGGACCAGCGGATTTGGTTATGTTTCTACAACCAATGAGTACAAAGTGGTAATCTCGTATCAGTTGAGGACCCAGTTTGTAAAAGTCCACATATACACTCTAGGCAGTGGCAATGGATGGAGAAACCTTGGAAAGTTCAAACCTCAATTCAGCATACCTAGTTGGAAACAAGGTATCTACGTCAATGGAGCTCTTTATTGGCTGGACACTGATTCTGATACCATCATTTCTTTCGATTTGGCTGAAGAAAAGTTTTGTGAACCTCTTTCACTGCCTCCTTTGCCACCGGACCACTATTATTATTGCAAATATGATAATAGAATAGGGCTTTTGGATGGTTTATTGTTTCTTGCTGTTTACAATATCGAAGAAGAATCTTCGTATTATAACATATGGGTATTAAGAAAGAAGAATGACAATCCTGACATGAAAGTGCGACAAGAACATCAGTCATTGGTTTGGAGTAAAGAGTTCAAGGTTGATGCTGACGAATACGGCGAATTTGGAGTAGCCGTTACAAAGAGTGGCGGTGTTTTAACTTACATTGATATCCATCTCAACATTTACCACCCAAAAACTTCTACCTCGAAAAGGCTTGTGGAATTCAGCGAAAAGTTTCGTCAAGTCATCCCTCATATGAACACCTTAGTTTCATTGAAAGAATTGGGAGAAGAAGAAACAAAGGTAATGAAGTCAGTTGAAATGGAAGAGACGAAACGCAACCGATCAAAAAAAAAAAGAGACGGAAAAGCTTTGACTAGCCTTTGAAGCAGCTTCAGGAGGATCAGAATCCCAAATACATACTTATAAAACTGGTAATCTTCATTGAGTTTCGGAAGTAATAATCATAATGTTATATAGACTTATGAGATTCATTTTGAAATTGGACAACTACGAACCTATGTTTGAGCCTAAATGTTGTTGACATCATCGTAATGAGTAATATATTCATGGGAGTGTTTTGACTTTCTTATTTCAGGCTATATGGTGTTGTTAACTCTGCGTTTTGTTAGTTAATTAACCTTATTCTGTTTATACATGGGAGTCGAATAAGCATATGAATGCACAATTCGGGAAAGTGAGAGCTTTCCCTGTGATACGAGAGAATTTGTTTTTATGTTACCTCTTAATGTCTAGTGCTTGAGACTTCTATAACGCATGTTATGTCTGTATCTTAATCAGTATAACTCAACAGAAAAATAGTACTAGTTTGGATTGGAAATTTCTCTGAACTGTCTTCAGTCGTCAATAAATTTATGTAGGACAATATAGTCAAGTAACTGCTACTGCAAACGACCTTAGTTGTTTCTCTTCAAATAAGGATACCTAATTGTGGTCTGCTACTAAACCAGAGTGTTTGTAGGAACTAGCTAACATGCTTTTGTTGGAGTCTTGGAGCCATTACAAGGCATTTGAAAGGCATACTTGTATGTGCTTCGGTTTGTATCTCAATACCTCGTCTAAGTTGACATTATATTGCCGAATGTTCCAGTTAAGGAGGATATTTATATTTATGTTGGAGAATACTGTTTCAGAATGAACTTGCAACACCGATATCATATTGAGTGTGCTACTATTCATCTTGATTATTGAATTTATTACCTATAGGAATATGGTCTTTCCATTGTTAAACACTATAAGAGCATAATTCAATGGGAATCCCTGTCATTGTTAAACACTATATGAGCAGTTTATGCTGGCAGTGGTATTTATGGCATATGAGAATATCAAATGTCATATATCAGTTTGACTTTTAAAAGCTGCATGAGATTTTATTTTTTGTGTGAGTTTAGGTGGTTGAGTTTGTGCAGGGTTTTGAACCCCTTTAATAGGAACACTTTTGCACATGTGGCCTTTAGGGATCTGCAAAAATTAGTTATAGCAACTGTTTACAAAGAAATCAAATAATGGAGCCACTTAAACAATTCCCATTGTAAAACAGGTGGACACTCGCATAGAGTCGAGCAGACATGGGTTATAAATGTTCAGCATACACAACGGTGTCGTGCCTATGAGCCTATGGCCAAAGAAGAAGATCGGAGCAGCTGCAAATTAGTGCTCTGTGGCAGGAAACACTGCAATTTGACAAACAAACCCAACATACACAAGTTGTGATAGTGAATTCTAAAACCATATCGTTTTGGATTAAAGAATCAATGGTCCACAAGTTAGTCGTTTCACTTTAGATTGCATTTTATAGCTTAGCAGTCTATTTTTCTATGAGAATGGTGCACTGACGAATCAGTTAATGTTTGCTTGATTTGGAGTTTAACCTTTGCTACCTTTCCACATTTAAAGATGCAGCCAAGCAAAAGTCGGCATCTCTGGTGGTCTTCTCTATATGGAGCAGGATAAAGCTTGGTGGAATTCCACCAAGGATGGAATTTGGAATCTATACATGTAGGTAAGCTTGTTGAGTCTAGACAACTGAAACACATTACTTGTCCTGTGGTTATCAACTCTACCGGTCAAATTCAGTAAAAACACTGTACTGTGCAACTGCTTGAAAGTTCCATTTCATTATAATAAACTATAGAGGCAATTTATTAGTCTGTATTCCTAGAAAGGCAGCAGACCTTTAATGCATACTTATAGATTCAGGAGGATCAGAATCCCAAATACATACTTATAAAACTGGTAATCTTCATTGAGTTTCGGAAGTAATAATCATAATGTTATATAGACTTATGAGATTCATTTTGAAATTGGACAACTACGAACCTATGTTTGAGCCTAAATGTTGTTGACATCATCGTAATGAGTAATATATTCATGGGAGTGTTTTGACTTTCTTATTTCAGGCTATATGGTGTTGTTAACTCTGCGTTTTGTTAGTTAATTAACCTTATTCTGTTTATACATGGGAGTCGAATAAGCATATGAATGCACAATTCGGGAAAGTGAGAGCTTTCCCTGTGATACGAGAGAATTTGTTTTTATGTTACCTCTTAATGTCTAGTGCTTGAGACTTCTATAACGCATGTTATGTCTGTATCTTAATCAGTATAACTCAACAGAAAAATAGTACTAGTTTGGATTGGAAATTTCTCTGAACTGTCTTCAGTCGTCAATAAATTTATGTAGGACAATATAGTCAAGTAACTGCTACTGCAAACGACCTTAGTTGTTTCTCTTCAAATAAGGATACCTAATTGTGGTCTGCTACTAAACCAGAGTGTTTGTAGGAACTAGCTAACATGCTTTTGTTGGAGTCTTGGAGCCATTACAAGGCATTTGAAAGGCATACTTGTATGTGCTTCGGTTTGTATCTCAATACCTCGTCTAAGTTGACATTATATTGCCGAATGTTCCAGTTAAGGAGGATATTTATATTTATGTTGGAGAATACTGTTTCAGAATGAACTTGCAACACCGATATCATATTGAGTGTGCTACTATTCATCTTGATTATTGAATTTATTACCTATAGGAATATGGTCTTTCCATTGTTAAACACTATAAGAGCATAATTCAATGGGAATCCCTGTCATTGTTAAACACTATATGAGCAGTTTATGCTGGCAGTGGTATTTATGGCATATGAGAATATCAAATGTCATATATCAGTTTGACTTTTAAAAGCTGCATGAGATTTTATTTTTTTGTGTGAGTTTAGGTGGTTGAGTTTGTGCAGGGTTTTGAACCCCTTTAATAGGAACACTTTTGCACATGTGGCCTTTAGGGATCTGCAAAAATTAGTTATAGCAACTGTTTACAAAGAAATCAAATAATGGAGCCACTTAAACAATTCCCATTGTAAAACAGGTGGACACTCGCATAGAGTCGAGCAGACATGGGTTATAAATGTTCAGCATACACAACGGTGTCGTGCCTATGAGCCTATGGCCAAAGAAGAAGATCGGAGCAGCTGCAAATTAGTGCTCTGTGGCAGGAAACACTGCAATTTGACAAACAAACCCAACATACACAAGTTGTGATAGTGAATTCTAAAACCATATCGTTTTGGATTAAAGAATCAATGGTCCACAAGTTAGTCGTTTCACTTTAGATTGCATTTTATAGCTTAGCAGTCTATTTTTCTATGAGAATGGTGCACTGACGAATCAGTTAATGTTTGCTTGATTTGGAGTTTAACCTTTGCTACCTTTCCACATTTAAAGATGCAGCCAAGCAAAAGTCGGCATCTCTGGTGGTCTTCTCTATATGGAGCAGGATAAAGCTTGGTGGAATTCCACCAAGGATGGAATTTGGAATCTATACATGTAGGTAAGCTTGTTGAGTCTAGACAACTGAAACACATTACTTGTCCTGTGGTTATCAACTCTACCGGTCAAATTCAGTAAAAACACTGTACTGTGCAACTGCTTGAAAGTTCCATTTCATTATAATAAACTATAGAGGCAATTTATTAGTCTGTATTCCTAGAAAGGCAGCAGACCTTTAATGCCTGTCATCTTCTCATTCTTCCTCTCCCTATGGTTGGTGGGTGCTTTACTTGTTTATGTTTGATTATCTTTTAAATCACACTGAGCCACTTGACGATTTTTCTGTTGGTGCCAAGCATTTATTTTTAATGGCGCTGGTTGAATCTTTGAAAATGAATCGTGATTTGGTCAAGGGATACGGCTCAGCAAATCTGCTGATAGTTATCCTATATTCTTCACATGGAGAATTTCAGCATGCATTCATCAAATGAGTACATTAGTACATTACTTCCCATTTCTTTTGCACTTGTTACTTTGTGTTATTGTATATTCTTCACATGGAGGATTTCTATGCATTCATTTATGCACAAAATGGTTTGCTTATCTAAATGGTGTTTTCTGGTATCTGCAGGATGTTATTGAGGGTGCCATTGAAACAATCAATATTTCATGAACTCGAGAAGGTGTGTTCTCACAACTGCAGTTTAGCCACGAATTCATCAACCATTGATCTTTATACAATTGGACAAGAGACAACTTCACTGGATCGGATTGTGCGGGCACATTAATTTTCTATCTGTGATCTGAATGATCCAAAATGGGGTAAATTTTCTTCTTCCTAATAGTTTCAAACCCTTTCTACAGCTGATACTGATAGAATAGAGTGTAGGCATTCGAAGTTAAATGGAAACTTGCTGGCCTTTGTAAATTGTTTCTTATGTTGCCAAAACAGTCCATCTGAATGCTATGAATATCAAATTAAGTGGGAATATCGTCGTGATCAGTGTGAATTGTCCACAAGTTCAAGTTTTTAGTTCCTTGTTGGAAGCATCAGTTTCTTCCACGTGGTGTGAATTCAAGTCTGACTTCCCCTGTGCAGTCAGCCTATCACAGGAAGAAATGCTAGAGGATTTTCTGTTTCCAAATTTCATGGTTTGGCCCATCAAATTTAATGTTAGCCACTAGCCTGTACGGTTGTTGTAGTATGAATAGTTTCCTATTTTAAGTGGTACCCATAGTTGTTATATATGCTCATATTTATACGTTGGTTCATTCCTATTGGGAGACTTTCTAATCTGGCATTTGTTGGGGTTTTCAGAAGAAATTCATGGAAAGGGAACAAGAAGTGAAGAACTGGGAGGAAAAGACCAACAAGAGATGGCGAGAGTGCGGCTGAAAGTTAGTTTTAAGGAATCTGTTTCATTGTTTGTTGAGACAATTAGAGACCCGGAGGTAAGTTTGAAACCCTCAATCTACCGGTCTACTATATGGTCATGATAATAGCTGGAGTTACTATCTTCTTTCTCGTTGTTGAGTATCAGCATTTCATCATTTGACTGGAGTTATGTCCTACTTGAATTCAGTCTCTAGAGATACTCATTGGTGTTGTTTTTTGCAGGTGTGTATTTCCATGCATTCCATCCCATTGCATCAGTCTTGGGTTCACCAAGTTTGTCCATTAGGTATGTTAAAACTTAAGGGTTCTTTTCGTTTCCATGGCTCTTAAATGTAAATTTCATCTAGTATTAAAACTTAAATATGCCTATCTTCTTCTTTTTTTCCAGCAATGAGAATAGATACACACACACACACGATGTAATTGTTCTTTAGCATAGGTCTCAATTTTTATATAAAATGCTATATACTTGATATTATTATTGTCTTGCGGAAACGTAGGAAATGTTTTTATACTTTTCATTCTTTTGATGTTCGCCAAGTTAATTCTAGGAATGTAAGTAGTTTCCTCCGATTTCTTTGGTTTCCATGAGCAGGATCCTCAGATTTATTTGATTTTCTGGTCATGGAAATCTGGATTACGAAGATGGCTGCATTCCTAGCCGTATTTTTTCTTGTTTCAAAAAAATTCTTAACCGCTGACTAAGTTAGACCAGCATGCTCGCTCTTATAATTAAGCTTAATTACTCCAGCTTCCTCCATTCATGAATAAGTTAATGGCAAGTTTAAGAGCTATATTGATATATCTATACTTTTTACATGTTTCCACCCAATATCGTATTCATTCATGAATAGGTGGACACTCGCATAATATCCATACAGTTGAGTGGACATGGTTGTGAATGATGCATAGACAGTAGTAGTTGTGCCTACTGCAAATTAGTGCGCTATGTGGTGTGGCGGGAAACACAATTTAGCAAACAAACCCAAGATATCCCATGTTCCACGGGTTGAATATGAGGTTTGTCATTTAATTGTTGCATTATCAAATATTTGGTCTTAGTTTACTTGATCATGGTTTGGTTTCCGAAATTAAAATCTGTACCTGTTTATTACTTGCAGTCAGTATGCAACTCAGACGCCATCCAATAATCTGTTTTTCAAAGTAGTATACAGTTGATTATTTACGGTGTTAAAATGGAGGAGTAGGTGGTGAAGATTTCAGAGACTTAGATATCTGGGTCCACATTGCTGAGTGAGATTTTAATTTCATTTTTTTTATGGAATGCTGAGCGAAATTGGTGTTTCGGATACTGAGGATGTTATCATGAAACTGATTGTTGTAACAGCTTGTCTCTATGTGTAGCCAACTCTGGTTGTCGTTCGAACCTAGTAACAAAACAGTGTTTTATTGATCCGGTTGAATACAGTAACTACACAATCGTTCTGCCCCGTGCATACACTGGTTCTCCAAGGTTGGACATATTTTCTACTGAAATTGGCAAGTGGGCTAGGCACAAATTTGTGCATGGAAATTGAATTAACTGACTTGAGCACCTTTGGCAGATTCGACGGTATACTTGGATGGGATGGTATGCAAAAAGGTGTCATGTGCAATTCGACCTGAAATCACTATAAGTATAAGTCACAAAAGTCCCATCCGAGGCCGGTGGTCGAAGTGGGTTCATTAGGCATTCCAGAGAGTATTATCTTCTCGCAGCTAGAAGTTTTGGAATTTGAAGCACTCCATCAGACTAAAAAAATATGAATGAACTATTAAGAACTGCTAGAATCAAAAAAGTTACACTGCACATCTGAAATTATGAACGCAACAGAAACTGCATTATCAATTCAACATTTGGAAACCAGTACTCAAGTGCATCCGCAAAATTATTACATTACATAGACAACAAAAATCTAAAGGAAAAAAATAATATAATGATTCCGCAGTCGGCACTAACTAGTAGCAGTCTTCAGCACTTGATCATATATTACACTGCACATCTGAAATTATCAACGCAGGAGACAGACTGCATAACAAATTCAACATTATGAAACTAGTAGTCAGTGCACCTACAAAGCTTACATGGATAGATAACAAAAATAAAATTAGTACTCAGCAGTCAGCAGCACTAGTGTTTTCTTCAGCAGCAATTGATCATATTAGTAAAGCCACCTGCATAATTATTCAACGCCTGGAACTCCAAATCGATCAAGTCAGGAAAAGGATCAAACACATTGCCATCATCAGTACTTAGCACTGGAAGATTAACCCAATCCTCTTGATTAATAATACCATAATCAAACTCGTTCTCAAAACCAGAATTATAATTGATTACTTCCGTAGATGATGAAGATGGATAATCAAATTTGGGTTCAAGTGGAAGAGAGGGGGATTCATTCGTCATAACCATATCATCTTCATTACAACCCTTTGCCACAGATTTATTCTCCTCCATCACCTTATCTAATTTCTCTGTAGTAGTATTCGTTAGACCAGGAAGATTAAGCCATTGATCAATATCAAATTCGTTCTCCAGAGCAGGACTGTAATTAGAAAAACCCGTAGATGATGAGGGTTCATAATCAAATTTAGGTTCATCCATCATGACCATATCATCTTCATTACAACTCTCTGCTAATGGAACCCTAGATTTGTTCTTCTCAATCAACTCATTTATTCTCTCTGAAATCATACCAAACACGGGGTTCAAATTCCTTTCAATCCTTTGAATCTCTTCAATCGATAAATTACCCAACTTCTGATTTACAAAATTAACTTGTTGATTCTCTTCTTTAACATCCATTTTTCTTTTCCCTGCTGTTTTTGGATCATAATTTATGTAATCCCTAACAATCTCTTCACATTCATTACGGTTTTCTGGTAGTATTCTAACCAATCCATCCTTATTGAACTCAGATTTGACATACAATAAAGCCCTAACACCACATAAAGTTTTGAATTCGTGCAATTTCTTCTCAATACCCATCGATCTGCTCTTGAAAATCTTCTTTTTCTTACATTTATCCTTACAAGAAGATGATGATTCTACCTTTTTCTGATTCAAAAAACCCATTCTTTCTTTCCCTTCAGATCAATCTTCAAGCAATTTCTACTTCACAGAGTGTTGAAGAAGAACAGGGGGGAAGAAATTAGGTTTTGTTAACTAAGATTTGGTAAGTAGTAACAGTGAAGCACTCGAGATGAATACTTATAGCTATAGAAACTTCACTCCCAAGTATCTACAGCTTCTAAAAATAAACAAGTCCAGTTGTAATTATTTTCCGAGCCGTTGCCGATAACCCCTGTTTCCCAACGCGTTGAGCCTAATGCTGTGCTCATCGTTGTTTACATCAGCAGAAATAAAAAAGGTCGGAGGGAGAAAAGGAGGCTTTACCTTACTAGAACCTTTGTTATCTACCACCAGATAATTTTGGATTGGCTTACCCTGGGTCCTGCTCCAGTGCGAAGAAAGTTTCTTGCTAGCCCTAAAATTAGATTTTTGTTACTGGGAAAGCTAAAGTATTTGGGAGGAAAGAAATCGGACTTATAGTCGATGTGGGGGTAAACGATTTGTTGTAGTTTTCTTTTTCTTTCCACCACCGTCATCCTAAAAGACCACCGTCGGTGCCTAACAAGGCCACCATGGCTTTCACCGTTAATTAGTTTTGTCTCTTCATTATGCTATCTAATTGATTATTTTTCTGCAATTACTCAACAAATGTCTTCATATTTTAGAGATAATGTAAACTCTCGTAAGTACCGTCGGCACAACCAAATGATTAAAAATATCTATTGATCTACATCATAGTGTCTCTCCTTGGAGAACAAATAATGCATTCCCCATCTCACGGACTCTTTGAGTCATCAGAGTGCTAAAGATTTTGACCCATGCGTATTGGTTATTTGTAGTCTAAAACATGATTCAAGTTTGAGTCGACTTGAACACTAATCTCCCTCAGTCATGCATATTTGAGAATTAATATCGATGGAACTGACCTTTTGTTTTCACAAATTAGTTATGGAGATCGATGGATTGTTTTCCTAACTCGATTGTACTGTAATCAAACTACCCTAGTAGTTATTCATGAAAGTAATCACTCATTTTTATTTCTTTTACAATAATATTTTTGGTTTGATTCTTTATATATGAAGTTCGTCAAAATCATTAGTTTACATCGGCTTTGAAGACCGAATAAAAACCCTTTAATCAGATCAAAATTCTTAAAAGAATATCACAGAATTTGGTGGAAACTGGAAAACTAACGCATGATCAGAGGGTTTTAAAGAATTTTTAGTTCCACTCATATTGATCAAAAATCAATAGTGTTTGACCATGGTCAGCTTCCCCATAGTTATTTTGGCTTTCCTTATAACAAAAATCTAAAATTATCTTTCTTCCTCAGTACCCGAACATTTTCTTCATTTGCAGGAAATTCATTTCGCATATTTCGAAGATTTTTGTTAGGGAGAGCAAAAATGGATCCGAGGAGATCAAAAACCGTATCCGACTCAATGATTAGTATCGATTCCAAATATTTTCCTGAGTCTGACAATATTAACCTCAGCCAAATACAAACTCCTGGTACGCTCCCAAAGCTAAAAAAGAATTTGTAAACGTGTCGTTCTTATTTCATCACCATCACCATTACCATGCAATCATGATATTACCACTGCCACCACCAAACACCGGTAGTGGAGAAATATCACACGATTTCTATAGCAAAGTCTTTATAACCTTAAGAAATTGGGCTAGAAAAACATAACCATTAAACCTAAAAATGTTCGGTTGGATCGGGTGCAAATTTAAGACAACATTATAACGGTGGATCTTATTAGGAGTGCAAGTTTAATTATCATTCTACATAAAGATTTGAAATCAGGTTCAAAATTTGTATTTAATTTTTTCCAAGTTGCTTATCAATTTATCAGGAGATTGTGATCTCTTTATTGATGATCCTCTGTCTTTCCATTTTGAGCTCATTACAAAAATCCTTCAATTGATTTTTGTATCGATTGAAAGGTTCTTCTAAATCCCATTGAAGGGTGATTTAAATGATAGAAAAGAATGATTTGAATATATTCGAAAGCTTTATGACGCAATGAAAACATAGAAGCAAACAAAAACGATGATTTTTTATGAAAAACCGATGGTACGAATCTTAGATTCTATGTTGGATCAAGAATCATAACCGGCGTAAAATAGATTTTTCTATTGGAATACTTATATATTCGTGAAACTAATACGAAGAGAGCTTGTGCAATTGGTTATATATATATATATATATATTAAAGTATCATCGATTGATTGTATTACGATACATGTAATGAGTCATTCGATTATAAAAATGATGGCGGAGATGGGCGGTAATGGCGATAGTAGCGGTCTTAAGATAAGGGGCTCCAACATTAGGTCAAATGGTTTTTTCTAAGTGTGCAAAGATTTTGTGTGTGTTTGTAAGGTTAATTTTGTCAGACACATAAAAATAGTTGGAATCAGTCCTAATTATCGAGTTGAATACGACTTTTTCTCTCCTTGGATCCACATTTGCTCTCCCTCTAACAATATTTTTGAATGAGGCACAGTTTTACAATCTCATTTTAGATATTGACAATTTATAACCCTTGAATACAAGTAACATGATATGATTACGGATTGTAGTTATACTTTCTTGTAATCATATTTGTAAAACTTGACCTTTGTTGAATTTTTTGCACATTGAATTTCAATTGCATTCATTAGCCTAATTTTATAAATCTTAATGCTCCTTGGGAATTGAACTTGATTAGCGTAAGGCGTTAGATTATTCTCTAGGTAGCATTCGTACGAGATTAAAACTGAATTATACATGTAATAAGGTATTCTAGGGAAATTTGCATGTATTCTTGTAATAAGGTATTCTATGGCTTTTGATAATACGAGATTAAAACTGAATTCTAATCATTCATTCAAATCTTGTTTACAATTGAAGATGAAACTTTTATCCAATATTTTTCACTTGTTTGATTTGCGTGTTAATTTCTTTGTTAGCTTTTAGTTTATTTTAGTTAGATAAAAATCAGAAAATATGATCGTTGTCAATTGAAGATGAAACTTTTATCCAATATTTTTCACTTGTTTGATTTGCGTGTTAATTTCTTTGTTAGCTTTTAGTTTATTTTAGTTAGATAAAAATCAGAAAATATGATCGTTGTCGTATGCGTCAAAAATAAATTCACTTTCTCACTGCAACAAAATATAAATGAAGTATGTGGTAAGAAAGAGTTCGTTCCACATGAGACTTTTGTTGTTTAACAATTTCAGTTTCTTTATTAGTAACCAAGGGGGGATTTTTGTTTTAACAAAGCAATAAAAATAATTGGAAGCAATAAAATATGAAAGGAATCAATAAAAATAAAATATTGGTCAAGGATTTGTTTCCATTCACAAACATGTATTGTAACAATAAGTAAAATTGATATTTAATCTCGACTTTGTCAAAATCCCTAGGATACCTTGATTGCAAGAATATCCGGATAATTTCTTGATTTCAACACACTTACATAAACTACGCAAGTGAGAATTCTATCTAGAAAACAATCTAACGTGAAAAACCCACTAATTAAGTTTAATTCCCTAATTACATTAAGTTTTATGAAATCAGGCTAATCAAAGCAGTCGAACATGTAAAAGCACTAATTCGATTTAACAACGGTTATGATTCACTTGTGACTAATAGGATATATAACTACACGCACTATTCACAATTATGCTACCTATAATCCGAATTATTCAACGTTTACATATTGAAACCCCTAATCTAACAATAGAGATGAAATAAACTCATCGATTCCAGACTCGACTAAACAAGTAATCAAATCATAACAATATAAATAATGAATCATAAAAGACAAAGTATGGAGATAAAACTAATTCATTGCACAAATATCATGATTGGAATTTCAACTTATTCCTTAACCAATAATAAGAGTTAAATTACTCATAGCTATGGAGTTCATCATAATAATAAATGAAATAAAAAAGATGAAAATAAAGCAAACCTAAAAGTGTTTCCGTCTCTCTCCAAAAGCTCCAGGTAGTAGTAATATCCTCAAGTTGTCGAAAACTTCTCTTTTATAGCTCATCTTGTTTCCAAAATTAGGTCTAGTCTTCAAAAGAACATATCCAATGTGGTCCACCAAGCCCATCTGTGAAGATACCCATGTATAAAATATGCTCAAAAAGTTCAACCGGAAAACTAGTTCCATCACCGGAAGTTGACCAGAATCATGCCTGAAAAGTCATCTCATGCGATCGGAAAAGCCAAACTGGCCACCGATCAATGTCAGTCAACCGGTCCATACATCTACTTTCTTAAACCAATGTTATAATACATAGTTTCATATGATGAAATCACACCTATATTCTACACATAGTCAAGTAACTAAATACATAGATTATGTTGATGTCGTATTTACGAAGTTCAAAAGATAAGCGGTATACTTCGTAATTCAATATAATTCCTTGATACTTTGATCATAATATTATGACCAAGTCTAATCACTAGAGTATCATAAATATAGCTTCGCATGTTATGTTTTTAATATAAAGCGATTTGAAAGATACTTAGAAATTTGAATAAGTCAAGTCAGTATTACTAACCTCGATTGGAAGGATAATGTCTTCTTTGCAATCGTTACTTCTTCACATTCTTCGGGTCTTCAGAGTAATACTTGTTAGTCTCAATATTCCTAGACTTTCTAGTCTAACCTAAAAAAAGTTGACTCTAGTAAAAAATCAAGCGACTCTAGATGAGTTTTGATACTAAAATATGACAACCAAACTTGGCATACCAAGGCTCAACCGAACTATGATCTAACACTAAGAATTTGATATAGTGAATGGGAGGAAGGTACGCATACTCAGTACGCATAGCCCTAGGATATATGAATTCATGAATGGCTAATGGTACACATACCCAGTACGCGTACCCCAACAACCTAAGTTCAAGGACATGTCAACAGGTTTACGTACCCCTACACATATTTACCCAGTACTGAATTCACAGATGCTCATAAAAAAAATCACAAATATGTTTGGCATTGCTACAACTCTTTAAATCACTCTGTGTTTATGAGTCATGGTTTAAATATTGATTGTTAATGAACGCGATTTATGTTTTTACGTTCATAAGGCATATTTTCCATAAACTATCATTGTACATGGCTCAATTATCCTAGACCATACTATATATTCTTATGTATAATTTCAAGGCAAAATTCTCACATGCTTACATAAATTCCTAATAAGAATTTCATATAAACTGAGAAAGTGTTTGCTTGAATCTCGAGTTATCTTAATTACCATGAATCCAAAGCTACCCAGGTCCTTGAAAATATAAAGATAGAGATACTCATATAACTGGACTTCTCAATCTCTGACACAGTTGTGTCCTAGTTGCTTGCTAGAATCATCATATATTAACTTAGGTTTCTTTTTAAAAACATAACTAAGTTTACGAATTAATGACATCACTTAGGGATTCATGAAGCCATGATCGACTATCTTTTGACTGATAGTTCGTAGATCCTAATATTATTCTTCTCGATCATCGAGGTTCTCATAAATCTCATATCAGGAACAAGATAGATACAAATCTCAAAGTTTTCTTCGTCTCAGACTTTATAGATTATATAACTCTTCTTCATTGATTTGCTGAGAATATTTTTAAGGTGGTTATTAGTAATCCAGGATTCTCAGCTAGCTGAGTATAAATGTTCCATATCTATGTGGTTTGGTAGGATTTGTTTATTGCAAACATATTTCCAAACCAAAATATTCAAATCAAAAGGGAAATCAAATAGCCTTATATGTTAGAGGCATATTGGTATCAAAAGTCTTCACTTAGGTTGAAGCATCTATTTGACTGTAAAGGATGACTTCAGCTAAGGGAATCAATTGCGTAGTGTGAGGTTCAAGAGACGTAAGGAGCATGACTGCAGCTGAATTGATTGGAGGATCAATTCGGTTTTAACTACATTCTAGTCATATGTTATATATGATGCCCCTTTATAGCGGCTTAATACAGTTTGGTGTTCAAAGTTAGAAGAGGTCCCAGGGTTTTTCTGCAGGTGCAGTTTTCCTTATTAACAAAACTTCTGGGTATTGTGTTTTTCATTTTCTGGATTATATTATTTGAAAAAGCGGGGGTCTAACAACCTCACCCAATATTTGTCTTAGCAATCTGTATGGACTAACTCCAATATACTTTTAAGAGAATCAACTAGACAGTCAGACTCAATCTTAATAAAAAGTATATCAAAGAGTTATATCTCAATTTCTCGATTTAATCCCAACTCAAACAAATAAAAATATGTGAGTCTGATTGAATACAAGAGAAATAAACTTAAAAGGTACCAAAGATCAATTTCAAGGATCAATCAATTTTAATCAACAACCAAAGGTTGGATATACCAATTGATCGATACAAACACACAACCTATGATATTTCTATTATATAACAAAATATAATGCGGAAACGAAATAACACAGACACAAGAAGTTTTGTTAATGAGGAAACTGCAAATGCAGAAAAACCTCGGGACCTAGTCCAGATTGAACACCACATTGTATTAAGATGCTACAGACACTAGCCTACTTCAAACTAACTTCGGCCTGGACTGTAGTCGAACCCCAATCAATCTCACATTGATTCAAGGTATAGTTGCGCTCCTTATGTCTCTGATCCCAGCAGGATACTACACACTTTATTCCCTTATCTGATCTCACCCATGACTAAGAGTTGATACGACCCAAAGTCGAAGACTTTAATAAACAAATATTTATCACACATAAAAGTCTATAAGAATAGATAAATATGTCTCCTACAAAAATACCTACGAGTTTTTGTTCCGTCTTTTGATAAATCAAGGTGAACAGGAACCAATAGATAACCCGGACTTGAATTCCCGAAGAACAACCTAGGATTATAAATCACCTCAGAATAATCTTAATCGACTAGCAAAATAAGATATTGCGGAATCATAAACGATGAGATGACGATGCTTGTGACTACTTTTCTATCTTGCCTATCGGAGAAATTAATCTCAAGCCAATCTTACGATTACACTCAATCACGATAGAAACAGCAAGATCAGATCACGTAACTACAAAGAAAATAGTTGGGCTTGGCTTCATAATCCCAATGAAGTCTTTAAGTCGTTAACCTACAGGGTCTCGGTAGAAACCGAAGGTTAAAGGAGAATCAACTCTAGCTTATACGACTAGTATCACACAAGAGGTGTGGGGATTAGGTATCCCAGTTGCTAGAGTTCTCCTTTATATAGTCTCCAAATCAGGGTTTGCAATCTAAGTTACCTTGGTAACAAAGCATTCAATATTCACTGTTAGATGAAAACCTGATTAGATTCAAGCTCATATCTTTCAACCGTTAGGTCGAACTTAGCTTGTTATACACAATTGAAATATATGTCATTTAGGTTTGAGTATCATACCTAAACGTGTACATTTAGTTGGTTCAACGTTAGTTAACCAATGGTTAGCCATTGAGCACTTTCATATCAACCTTATTCATATTCACCATAACTAGTCCAAGTGACTCAAATGAACTAGTTCGAGAGTTTTTTAATTACTTAGATATTATAGAAGATACAAGATACAACTGAAGAAAAATTGGTTTTGATTCACTCGAATCGATTCATGAACATTATAGCCACGGTTTGCAAATTGCATTCCTTAATATATAAATGTTTTAGTTCATGAACAAACCAATTTCAGAAAGTAACACACTTAAGTATGTGTATGGTTATGCGTACTTAAGTAACCGGATTTGAGTTTGTTTTGGTTTCCAAACTCGGCAGAAATTCACGGACGTGAACTTTCCTCCAGTATGCGTATGGGTACGCATACTTAGGTAACTGGATTTGAGTTGGTTTGATTTCCAAACTCAGCAGAAATTCACGGTCGTGAACTTCCGCCAGTAAGCATACTTACTTAGTCTCTATCAACCATTTAGTACACACACAAGTATGCATACATTTGGTTCTCGGTTTTGGACATATACACTAATGCGTGAACACATTATATGCTTATATCCAAAGATGGTTACATGTTCTAAACTCTTTATTTCAATCATTGAAGCATTCTTAGAGGTTGTTAAATAGAGGTTATTCACACGCTATTCTTCATCAAAGAAATTTTCAAGATATTGAAATAATCAACATGACTTTCGTCACTTGTAAAGATGAACTTGGCCAAAGCGAAAGCTTACCAACACATATTTCGAGAAATAGATAAGCGAGATAAATTCAGATTGAAATATCAAATGTGTATAATCAAAGTCTCTATAGCAATACGACTTTTATATCAAGATAGGATAAAGAGTAGATAAACTTTTGAGTGATAGATAAGTTCAAGTCTCCACATACCTTTTTGTCAATGAAGATCCACCAGTTCCTTGAGTAGTTCTTCGTCTTTGAATGATAAACGCCGTGGAGTCTAGAGCTCAACTACACTTTCTATTCTAGTCCGAGACTTAACTATAAGTGGACTAAAATTCAAGACTTATAGTTTTAGCAACTAAACTTGACAACAAGCTTGAGATAGCAACGCTTGCGAGTTCGACCGAGCAATGCTCTAACAATCTCCCCCTTTGTCAAATTTTTTAGTGACAAAATTATCAATACATATGGAAATACAAAATAAATAAACTTTGCATCTTCTCTTCCACATGCATGATCTCCTTGGTTCTTCAATATTACTCCAAATCTTTGTCATTTCCAAGTACTCCAATGATTCCAAAGATATTCAATGCAGTATCACCGTTTTTGAAGATCCGTTGCCATAATAATGAGAAAACAAAAGCTCTCAATCATTGTTACATAGTGTCATAGTATTATTACACAACATCAAAGTTCAATTGTATCACAACTTTGACAACAATACTATGGTGATATGTATCACTCCCCCTTAGTCAATACTTCATCTCACATGAAAACCACTCCCCCTTACATAATGATCCGAAACCATATGCATTTGTAGTGTGAACTACGCATTAATTCTCCCCCTTTTTGTCAATAAAATTGGAAAAGGTACGAAAACTAGTGGGATCCTAACGAAATTTCCATAGAGACACTTCATGACCAAAAGAAAGCACATATCAACTTTTTAGATGCAATCATATAGCCGAAACTAAATGCATTCATCAAGGAGATTATAAAGATAAAAGATAACCCCTATAATATTCCACAGCCGCACTCCCCCACAAAGATTTGGAAATTAAGGACAAGTTCAATTAAGAACTTTCCCCCATAAAATGTCATTCCCGAAAGAACAACAAGGGCGATCTTACTTTCACGAGAAAAGAAAGATTTCTTTGGACATTAACAAATCTCATAAAAATATGAATTTGTATCCAAAATACTCAATTGAATTAACCACAAGTGAACCCATGATTAATTCAACCAAAATACTCAACTAAATCAATCACAAGAGAACCCATGATTAGTCTAGTTGGAAAATGCTCAACATAAGAAAACTTACGAAGCCGCACAATATATACATAAAAATATGGATCAGGGAAGATCAATACTGCGGAATAATCAAATATTCATTCTATTTTTCATCAATATTTGCATAGAGACGTATAATAGACTTAATCTTTGCAAACAAAATTTCATCCTTTCTTCCATCAATATTTGCATAACGATACAATAGGCTTAACTTTTGTTGTCAAAAGTTCATTATATCTTTTATCAATAAAGACATACGATATAGACTTAACTTTTGAAAAAATATGGGATAGTCAAGGTTTACGGACGTAAACAACATATCCTATAACAATTTGCAATATATAAAACCATAAAGATTAATACTGCAAAAATCGATATTTTCCATTAGAAGGTAGAATCAATCTTTTTCGCACAGATTTACACCAAGAATAGCTACCAAAGGTGTATAAAAATATTTTATTAACAAAGAAGAACATACAAAGTCATTAACGACCATGCACCATAGTTCATATAAGATGATTGTGAACATTCAAGAATCCCATAGCAATGCGTACTACTACCCATTCTTGAACTTCCTTCTTTGTGAATCACCAACAACATTCTTGTAAAACCTACAAATGAGCTTAGATGAGTAGTACTCCAAGAATCCAAGTGCCCAAGTCCAAGAGAAGTGGAACAAGTGCGACGAAACGGAGCAAAACACTCAAAAACAAGAGGCAGGATAAATACCAATCTTAACTCATACGAATTCAATAATTATCATCTTCATTTTGAAGGGAATTCAAAAAAGAAGAGAATGCAAAAATAATGAAGTAATTCCGAGTTCGGACGAAGAAGTTACGGCAAAAACAAGTTTATCGAATATCGACGTCTATGGTCAAGTATGCATACCGGTTTGCAGACGAATTTTCATGATCTGGAGCAGTATGCAAACGGGTATGTGTACTAAAATCCATGGATTTTGATTTTAAATGATGGTATGCATACCTGATATGTGTACCATGAAGTCCAAACATCCCTAACTACTATTTTCAAACTAAAACATTTAAGAACCTTAAACACAGATCAAGTTAGGTAGAAATGAACTATAAGAAAGGTACGTGGATCATTATAAGTACTCTAAGCAAATAAAAACACAAATCTTGCTCAAGTTTATAGACATACCTTTTTAGAAGAATCCAACCGAATTCTACAACCTTACCGAACATAATATGTGCGCCCCAATTCTCGTGCTTCACTCACTGTATACATAGCATGGAAATCCTTGATGAGGATGCACTAACAACAGACTCAAGTTGTTTTTAGGTGAGAAATATCTTGCTCACCGCAAGTGACTTTTGGAATATCATGAAAGAGATCACTTTTAGAACCTTTCACATCCAAATCCATCTTTCCAAAGAACTTTTTAAGTTCCAACATCATGGATACTGCCTTCTCCATAGTCATAGAATTTTCTGGGAGATCATTCTTTTTCACACTCAAAACATCATTGACTTTCTTTAGAATCCACTTCTGAGTGTGTTTAGGAATAATCGGAACATTACTCTCTTCTATAATTCTCGGAAGAGAATCAGATTGACTATTCTTTTGCAAGTTAGTCTTTCTCCAACTAGGAGCATCGGATCTTGTCTTCGCCTTTACGAAGTTATCCTTTTGATAACCATTATGATTGTGAAAAGGATTCATATGACGTTTATAGGCAAGTACAGGTTTATCATAGCACTGATTCCTTTTTCTAAAGGTTGGACAATTGCAACATGTAACGTTAAGGGGATTAGTCTTAACATATGATCTTGGTTTCACAACTTCTTGTGATGCCCAAACAAGAACATTATGAAGTTTATCATTCCTTATACGGAAATGACATCTCCTTTTCAGGTGACCTTTATTTCAGAAGTAGTGGCAAACATAAGGAATGTTCTTACCTCGATCCGTGTATGCTGACTTTGGAGGTTGATATACTTTGATCTTTTGAACCTTAATTTCCGGTGAAGTTATTTTACTTTTTCCATCTTGGAAACCTTTTGTTGAGAAGACTCACTAGCCTTCACAAATTTTACCTCTTTGCTAATACTTGGAGCATCTATTCCCTTATGGCCCAATCCTCGTGTATCACGATGATTTTTAATTGCTCCTAGCATAGTGGTTAATTTGCTTGAACTAGTACTGAACTTTTTCAAGTCATCTTCCAACATCTTGATTTTATCAAGAGCAGCATCTAAATTATCCTCAAGGAGTTTTTCTCGAGCGAGATAAGCGCCTTCTCTGTCATCAAAACCTTTTTGCTGGGAGTTAATTGTTGCTTCAGATTCAAGTGACTTTATACGTAGGTTTTCCCCAGAATTCTTGAGGATCGATTCGTTAGAACGATTCAAAACATAAACACATGTGTAACATCTTCTTAATTTCTTTTTTTCTCGACAGAGAGGAGTCAGAAGAGGTGTTACATGAGAAGTTGTCATCTTCTTCTTTTCCAATGAATTCAAAACCTTAACATACTCCGAGACTTCATCATCAACATCTCTATCAATATCTGAATCACCTTCATCAGAAAGTTCATCCAACTATTCTTCTAGGCGTATTTCCCAGACTTCAACGGGCTGTACATTAAGAGAATGTTTAGATACTGACCTAGATGTGACAGCTCTCTCAGGTGAATCCAAGCTTTGAAAATCATCTGGTAATTTATGAACTGGTACGTTATTAAAGATAGACTCGTCCATACAAATTAGATTGCTTCAAATGAGGTCTTAGAGTGTTTGCCTACTCTGATACCAATTGAAAACGCGGGGGTCTAACAACGACACTCAATATTTCGCTTAGCAATCTTTATGAACTAACTCCAATATATATATATATATTTTTAAGAGAATCAACTAGACAGTCAGACTCAATCTTAATAAAAAGAATATCAAAGAGTTATATCTCAATTTCTCGATTCAATCCCACCTCAAACAAATAGAAATCTGCGAGTCTGATTGAATACAAGAAAAATAAACTTGAACGGTACCAAAGACCAATGTTCAGGATCAATCAATTTCAATCAACAACCAAAGGTTGGATTTACCAATTGATCGATCCAAACGCACAAAATACAATGCGGAAACGAAATAACACATACACCAGAAGTTTTGTTAACGAGGAAACGCAAAATATAATGCACAAAACTAACTACTGGAATTGGTGGACTAAGCTTGTGAGCTTGGTGGACTAAACTTACAAAAAACATAAATGAACAAAGGGTAAATTACTATCTTAGTGGAGTTTTATGAGAAAAGGGGAGGGATACAACCAGGTTTAGTCAACCTGTGCTTCCGTCCTGACGAGGTCTGCGTGGATTTTCTTGTACATTCTGTTTTTAACTCTTGCTGACACTGATAATAGTTATGATGCTCAAGGTCGACGCCTAATAATCAGATAGCCTTGTTGCTGCACCTGGATTAAAGGCCATATTGCTTTTTGTTCTGTATTTCTGTCTAGAATACTGTTTCAGTTGGAACGTAATTGGTAAAACAACTCTCAGGTGGATAAGCTCTTATATTCTTTTCTTCTTTTTTCCCGTCACACCTATAAAAGCATCCGCAATAGGAATATTCTAAACTTCTAACACTAAATGGAACCTAATGCTAAGTCTTATGGGCTAGATTGAATTGTTAGATTGGCCAAAAAGTGTTATAATTAAAAAAAAATGTGATCTAAAAGTTAACACCAGTGCTTGCTAATTACGCATCAACGATGAATGGAAATGCGCCAGCAATGCGCCCTGAATGAGAACGCGCTGGCCAATTCACCATAAGAAAATTCTCATCCGTCAATTCACACTAGACCCTCTGTCTCTCTCTAATTGGGCCGACCGACCGGAGGGCCCGTAGGGAGGGAGTCCCTTTTATGGCTACTTTTTTGTTAAATGAAGAGTAACGTAAATGTTCAATTTCATAAAAAGACTGAGAAAGAATATTCCTTGCAGATTCCCGTCACATTTTCACTAGACAAGATTATCCCTCTCTTTTAGTCCAATTACTATAACTCTTTGTGTATCCTACTTTTCAGGAGTATAATTGGAAATCCAACTTTAATATAACATATATAAAAATCCGTGCCTTAGAATTTTACAAATTTTATCTCGTTGGAAAGGTTGTAAAAAAATCTACGCAACGAGCACAAACAACAATATCAAATTTAAACTCCAGCTTCAGATTCTTTTTCGGTCGGCCCTTCCACCGTGGCAACGGTTATACTAGTATGCATCACAGTTGATTCTTTTTAATAGTTTTATTATTTCATACATAAATATGAATACAAATTAAGTCTTCTTTCAATTTTCTAATAAGTAAATGTGTTTTTAATTATAATCTCACTAGACTAACTAGGCTTAGTCTGTCTCTTTCTTTCTCTCTATAAGTGATGTTGGTGTACCGAAAAATAATAAACAAATAATATGACACACTTTCTATTTTAGCAGATAAAAAAGAGGAATTTTTTTTGGGTGAATGATTTAGCGCCAGCGCTGTTTCATTTTGCGTTGTTCGGTTCAGCGCTAAACGCTGTTCTATTTAGCAACTAGCTGCTAGATTAGCATTTTCATAGGACTTAGGATGTTGACCTACCTGACGTGGATGACCAATCTGCGAGGACCTTGTTGTTTCCCGTGAAACTATGTATTTTGAACAAATTTGCACATGAATCTGCTCTTAATCTCTTGAATCGTACAATCAAATAAAATCTGTCACTCTTCGTGATTTACATTGAACTGAATTCATTGTCGACAGCTATGAGTTTTCTTTCATACCTGTGCTTAGAGTTATAGGTTCCATGTTAAGTACTTCTCTTTTCTTGCTTGTCGGGTCAGGTGGTGTTATTAAGTGAATGCATCACTCGTGGCTCCTGCTCCCAAGTCCTTCTAGAGTTACATTTTGTAGTAGTAACAGCTGGATATATTTCAACGTTAAAACATAAGCCCGAATGGTTGTGCTGATTTTGCAATTCCTGATTCCCATATAGGCATCTTCGGTAATCCTACTTGTAGGTACTTCGCCAATAGTATAGGAGTTGAATCTTTAAATTTTTCATGATTGATAAGGGCTGATACCGGAATTACTGGGGACTGATACTATTCAGCCGATCCAATGATCAGGATTGCTTAAGACCTTTTTATCCTATATGAAATTGTATCAGCCCCTAACAATATGTTATCAGCCTATATCAATCCTGAAATTTTTGCGTATGACTAGAAATCTAGAATGTTGAAACTGGCACAAAACTTGTCGATGTTGACGTCATAATGGAAAGGCCCAACATTATACCAGAGCTGGGCGGACCAAAGATGCCAAGCCATGCGAAAGAACATTAAGTGAAACAACTTTTTTTGTGAGACTCATTCCTCTTTAGCCTCATTGTGTGACCGTACTCGGTCCATTTCTTGGAAAATCACTTGGAAGTTTCCCATCTTAATGTATGTTTCCAGGCATCAGAAGTCTTGCACAATGTACATCTGGCCTGACCGGAACACGTTGTGGTACCATATTTGTGTTTTTAAATTGATACCCAGGACATCAGCATTTACTTTATGAAAAGTTGTGGCAAATCATCAGCTTCAAGCTCTCCGGCACACCATTAAATTCTTTCCATGAGATGTTGAGATTTCTTGACAAGTATTTTCTGGCAGTTCACGTTGTGATGGATAAAAGACTTCGAGAAAAATGAAATTTGATGGTTTAATAATTAAGAAAATCACATTAAATTATTCAAAAAGAAGAAAGGGAAAAAGCCTTTAAAAGAAATTACAGCTCGGTACAATAGTTGAAAAAGTTTCAGACCTCGACATTTGATTTGACATCACCACTAGCTCCTCAGGACTCCTAGGCAGACTAACCTCCCTATATAGCTAAAGACAAAAGTTGATGGGATTTGTACCAGTAACATCTCTGCAAGTAGATGAATGAAGAATTCGAAATCATTTACAAAAACAAGAAAATATATCTAGAAAATTTCATTTATAATTCTGAGCTAAGAAGTGAGAGAGAGGAAGTAATTGATGGAGTGAGTTACCTGGCTTACAGTGAATCTGTTGATGTCGCCATTCCAGAGCTCATAGAAACAAAGGAGGATAAAGTCAAATAATTGTGGTTTTATTTTAGTCCCACATAGCTTATACCGTTGAATTTCTCCAACTTTAAAAAACAGGCGGAGCTCAGCCCGAATAACTCGGGGGTGTGAGGGGATCGTTAGCAGAAGCCCCTGAACCCTGATCCAAGTGTGGTCTGGTTTGCCTTGTGGAGGGGTTTATTCCGGTGCTTTGCCCTCCACCTTGCACAACAGAAAGCACCGTTGCCGACTCTGCTTTCGATCCACGTGGAACCTCACGAGAGACTTGTTTGGGAGTGCTGCTGAGCTGTCCGGGAGACGCTTTCGCGGTTCACTGAGTTGGTCGACTCACCACGTCTCTTGGGCACCCCCCACCACTTTTTTACTAACATGGATAACAACATCTAAAAACGAACCCTCAACTCTGCAAATTCTCCCAGCACCTTCACTTTTGCAGGTACTCTGCATCTCTCTTACCATCCTTTCGAATGTTTTTTTTCTTCTCTTACTAATTACTATCCTTGAAATCAATGAATTAAAGCTTAATGAAGTTTTTTTTTTAGGTTCTTTAGTCCTGAGACTTGTATAATGACACTACTTCTTTAGGGTGCTTTACATAATTACTTCCAATGAGGTCTTTACGAGTTGCACGGGTTTTCCTTTACATTTGCTTTAAACTCTTGCTGACACTGATAACCGTTATGAATCATGATACTCAAGCTGGTGCCTAAATCATTAGAGGTCTCTGTTGCTGCAACCAAATTAGAGGCTAACTTTATTTATCTCCTCTATTTCTGTCTAGAATATTGGTACGATCACAGCAGGATTTAACGAAGAAAGATACGATGATAGTTAAGAAAAAACAACATATAGGTTTACAGAGGAACCCTCCCTCAAAACAAGGCTAACAGAGGAGCCTAACCCTCAAATTACACAAGTGCAACTTCTTTAGTTAAAACACAACACGATAACTTTCATAGATTGCACGTACAATATATAGAGAATATGATAACCGTTCTTGGATAAGCATAATAACTGACCCACTACCAACATAACCGCATAACTTAACCCTAACTTCTATTCAAATAAGACTTACAAACAAGGAACTGGGAAAGACCGAAAAACAAATAAAGAGGACCGTAACAAATATTGTTTCCGACGAAGCAATCTGGTAAAATAACATGCACCTAGGTGGAGAAGCTCTTAATACTCTTTCCGTTTCTTTTCCCTGTCACATTCCATTGTTAATTACTACCAGAGCATCTACCGTGAAAATATGTGAAACTGCTCGTTATCACATTTTATGCTGGCAGCTTCATTGTTAGACACTTACACACGCCATATGAGCATTTTACGCCGTCAGTGATTTATAAGGCTCATGCGAATGTTAAGTGTTATATATCGGTTTTGAATTTTAAATACTGCACGAGATTTTATTCTCCATGTGAGTTTTCTGGTGGTTGAATTTCTGCGGGGTTTCAAAACCTTTTAATAGATCACTTTTGCAAGTGTGGCTTTTGGGGGTGTTCATCTGTCTCCCAGCAACGAATTTACAAGGATTTTGTAAGGTTTCCATTGCAAAATCAACCTAGTCAAAGTTTAAATGCACTGCCTGCTGTTCAATCTTCATTTGCTGGTGGTTCAGGTAATTCCAGCTTGCCTCGTTCAAGCCAGCTGAATATTCAACTACACAAGGACGTCCAGGATTTGGTTCAGTCGTGCACCCCTTGCTCTTATTTCTGAGGACGTGAACCCCACTTCGACGCAGATTCTTAGCCCCTCATCAGCTCATATTGGGGCTATGATTATGGTTCTGACTTGATTCTGTTGTTCCTTCATCTCCTTCAACAGTTGTTTCAACCGAACCAGTTTCTGCTGATCCCTCTTGATTCTACGAAAGATTCAGGAGCCACTGCGCAACCGTTGATCCTGACGTATTCTGCAGGGGATCAAGGATCAAATAAACTATTTATCCTCCCGAAGATTCTGTTGGTTACTGTGAGAGTCAAGAAGACGCTGATGAGAGAAATATTGCATTTGAGCCGAGACCATATTTCATATTGTTCACTGGCTTCTGGATCTTGGTTCTCCTAACCCTGTTCTTGAGGGTGCCAACTTTCAGATTCTGACAGCCTTTGCAAATGCCTTCCATGCATTGCAACCTCTGAAAGTTGCTGGGTTTAGTTTCGCGTGTCTGGAGCTGGTGAGTCACAGGAGTTTTATCATTTATGCCAAAATTTCTTTACAGAAATTCTCAGAAGACTTCACCCTATGTCCAGCACTTGCTTGTAGATTTGTTTAAGTTCATGATGCCGTACTTGCGAGATGGTGGAAAAGCTCAGATTGGAGAACCTGTTCATTTTTCCTCTATAAAGGCACTTGGCGTGTTCTGCTGGTGCTTCTTCATGATTTTTAATCTGCTGTCATAGTCTTAGTTCCAGTTAAATCCAATAACTGCACAATCGACTCGTGCACACATTGGTTCTCCAAGGTTGGACATATTTTCTTCTGAAATTGGAAAGTGGGTTGAGCACAAATTTGTGCATGGAAATTGAATTGACTGACTTAAGCATCTAATTCGCCAGAGCTTAAAATCCCAACCTTCGGCTAATTCGACCATATACTTGGATGGGATGTGATGCATATTAACTCTGAAAAGGTGCCGCGTGCAGTTCGTCAAGTCGGTGATCGAAGTGGGTTCACTAGGCATTCAAAATCCAAATACTTACAGTTGCTCCATGATAGTACAGAACACCAGTATTATGACAGGGTTCGTAAGATAACCCCAATATTGCATTATCTTTCTGAAATAGTGACATTTCTGGTAAACTTGAAGGAATTCAGACCGAAAAACTCGACATATTCATATGAATGAATTACTAAGAAATGCTAGAATCAAAAGAATTAGACTGCACAAGACTGCATTACAAATTCAACATTCAGTGCATCTACAAAACTATCACATTAGTACTCAGCAGCACTGGAAGCTAGTGATTTGAGGAAAATCTACCTGCATAACCACTCAACGCCTGGAACTCGAAGTCAGGAAACGGCTTAGTTAGACCAGGAGCAGGAAGATTAAGCCATGGCTCTTGATTAATACCATAATCAAACTCCTCCTTCATAACAGATTTAAAATTGAAAATTTCCATAGATGATGAAGATTGGTATTCAAGTTTAGGTTCAAGTGGAAGAGAGGCCATAGATTTCTTCTTCTCCATCATCAACTGATCTATTCTCTCTGAAATCATACCAAACATGGGATCCAAATTCCTTTCAATCCTTTGTATCTCTTCAACAGATAAATCCCTTGACTGATTCTGATCAAGAAAGTTGACTTCTTGATTCTCTTCTTTAACATCTTTCCTCAAACATTTTGAATCAACAACTTCTTTATTGGTACCCCTTTTTCTTTTCCTTGCTGTTTTGGGAACATAATTAATGAAATCCCTGACAATCTCTAGACATTCATTAGGGTTTTCTGGTAGTATCCTAACCAATTCACCACCCCCATTTCTTGCTGCATTGAACTCAGATTTAACATACAGTAAAGCCCTAACACCACACAAAGTTTTGAATTCATGCAATTTCTTCTCAATACCCTTCGATCTGCTCTGGAAAATCTTCTTTTTCTTACGTTTATCCTTAATTTCAACCTTTTTCTGATTCAAAAACCTCATTTTTTTGTCTTCAATTTTTTACTTCTGAATATACTTTTTTTTTCTGTTTCACAGAGTGTAGTTGAAGATGAACAGAAAAAAAAAAGGTTACTTTTAGCAAGTACGAGTAAACGAACCACAGATATGAGTGTTTATTAAAGATGAACAACAGATACTTATAAAGCAACCGGCAAGTTCTTAAGAGGTCGGAGACCATGGTCAACACTCGTTGACTTTTGATTGACAAAGAAGAAATTTTTTAAAATTTTGGTCATGCTCATCTTTCTTTACACAAGCAGAAATAAAATTTTGATTTAGCTTCTCCTCCGTGGAGAGTTGAGACTTGAGAGTCCGAAAAGTCTGGTGTGGGAGTTTAAATTTTTTACTGATTAGATAAATGTTGTAAAATTACTAGCAAAATAAACCCAAAATAAATTTTAATATATTACATTTTAATAGATCAGAAATGCTAAAAGACAGCAGCTTAATTAATTACCACTGCAGCATCTAGGGAGCTTCTGTTAAAAACACATTCACGGATGAAATAAGCTTCGACTACTTGCTTCTGTGTGCAGAAGTTTGAGCAACTCAACAAGTTTATCTTTGGCTAGTGGCATCTTCTGCTGACCCTTATCAAATAAAAGTTCAAATTTTGACATACTCGTTTCACTGGCTTCTTCAAGTCCCAGCTCTACCAGAGCTACTGCAGAATTAAGTGATCTGTCATATGTTGCTTGATGAATATGAAAATAAAAATGATTCTCCTCAGGATCACGATTTCTTCGTCTCCCGAGCTTATCTATGATATCACTAGAAACATTAGTGACCTTAGCCTCCTCCTTGGCATTAATACGCATTCCACATAATCCTCCCATGTAACAATCATGAACCGCATAGGCTACATCATATGATGTGCATGCCTTGGAAACATACTTGATGTCAAGTTCTTCAGCATGTTCTAAACTTTTGTCTACAGCCTTCATCTCTAGATAAAATTCTGAAACTGGCTCAATATCTTTAGTATCAAAATATTCAGAATATGCAACAAGGGGCGTACCATGACAGTCACGGATAGTGTATCCGAATCCTGACACTCCGTTCTTCTCATAGATACCAGCAACATGAATAAAGATCCTTTTTCCAGTCTTATTACACCTTGCTATTAGGTCAGGAAGATCAAATGGTTGCAGAGCCCATTCTATCCAAAGGCGTTTATTATACAAAATTTTACGGGTCATATAAGGCCTAGGGCATTTCTTGTCGATATGTTATTCTGTCGTCGCATCAGCCTTTTCCTCCTTGTCAGCCAAATTTGGATTCACAACAACCTTGCCCTTGATTTTCCGTATGTTCATCATATACCATCATCGCATCACCCGTAGGCAACAACGTCGTCTCCTTCATTGCGACCTTGATGACTTGTGTCTCTTCAAACCCTAGCTAACTTGATCAAGAAAAATAGACAGCCGAAGAAACGGAGCGATTAGATTAATAAATTGAATGTAGAAGATGTAATTATTGCCATATTTATTTACCATATTAGCGGCCTAATATGGCGCTTCATATAGTTGACTCAATACTCTATCCCCGTTCAAACAAAAAAATGCTCTGGGATCGGGCGACTAAACGGGTTAACTCAGTTCAATTTTCTTCACTTTTTCTATATGTTCAATCTAAAATCTGCTTCATCTGCTCATAGATTTTTGATTCCATGCTTTTTAGTTTTCAATCCTAATCTTTTTCTTTAGTTTCTTTTAATTTGTTTGTTATTTTAACATTCTTTCTCATTACACTTTGATGGCTTTTTAAAATCCTTTCTGATTCATATTTTGATTATTCTCTAATGGATTTTGCCTCTTTTGTTGTTGTGATCATAGCTTTTGGTGAGTATTTGAACAAGCTTTTGCTTAAGGGCTCAAACAAGAATGGAATCATTGCTTTTGCTAATGGTGCTGTGTTGATGAAGACTTGGATCGGTTTCAACTCTTTAGAACCGGGTAGTAATTCATCCCGCCTTTCAATTTTTTCAAAAAAATTCAAAACCCATAAAGTCAGCTGCCTTCAGTTATTATGTTTCTTTAATTTGCTGCAACTTTCCACTATCTCCAGCTATCATTCTTTACATTCTAAGAAAGATTCTAAAAATTATTGTTACCTTACTTATCGGCCTCCAAATCATCTGCAATTACACAATAAAATTACCTATAATCAAGTTTATCTTCACAATATTTTTATTGGTCTCTCCGGAAATCCTAGTCTTCATAATAAATCTCTTCTCAATGTTCTTTATCGTGAGCTTTCGTTTCAATCTGGTGAGGATTACCTTTACCAAGAGCATTTAGCTATGGAAGAATCTCAATCCAGTCAAGTTGTGGAATTAGTCAATAAGTTCAAAAAAGCTACCCTAGATCTGGGAGACATCAATGAAGTGGTTGCTATCAAAAGCAAGGACAAGGAAGATGTAGATAAGGATGATTGGGAAGCTAGTGCTATTGGAAAAATCATCATTGAATGAAGAATGAGTTATGACATGGTTGAAAAGGTATCACTTTCACTTGGCATTTTCTTACTCTGGAGAATTTGAAAATAATAGAGGTTAAACCTAATATTATGATCTTTAAGTTCAATCAATGGGAGCTTCTCAACAAAGTAATTGACGAATGGCCTTGGAGTATAAACAAGCATCTACTGGTTGTTCATGACTATATTCCCGGAATGGTTTACACAGAGAAACATTGGGGTTTCCAGATTTTTTGGATCCAACTCAAGTACCTACTACTAGAACATATGAATGTTACTTCAGCCACTAAAATTGGTCAAGTTATGGGTGAAGTTGTTGCTATTGAGCCAAAAGATGCAATCCCCATTGGTGGATTTCCCGTGAAAGTTTGTTTCAATGTTGATCTATCAATGCCTTTGAGAAGGGGGGGTGAAATGTTCAACAAATGCAGGAGTCACCAAGTGGCAACAGTTCTTCTTTGAGCGTCAGCCCAGAAGCATATGTACTGAATGCTATATAATTAATCACTCAAAAGCTATTTGCAAAGATGCTGTAATTTTTTTAAAGAAAGCTCATGAGAAGCCTTATTTTGTTGGCAAGATAACTAACATTCGTAAGAACATTTCAATTGTAGCTGCAAATAATGATTCTACTTCTATTAAGACTCCTTCTCTGAAGAAGAATCAGAAAAAGTTTGTCAAAACTAATGTCTTCATACCTCCTAAATATGGTGAAATTCTCAACCTTGATTCTATGCTTAAAGATGAAGAAACTTTGTCTGAAGAAGATAACAGACTTGGAAAGCGTCATAGGGTTGAAGAGGCCACATCCACTAATCCCAATTCTTCTGAGACTTCCTCACACAGCAGTGTTATGATTCCATTCTCTGCCCAACAAATGCTCAAGTGATCACTACTGGAGATAGTCAAATTTTGCATTCACACAAGGGGGATCAGGTTTTAATCTTATCCTTTACTCTCTTTATACTTTCCTTAATTTCTCAATTAAGTACTGTTAATTCATTTAGGTTTTTGGTTTTAATTTCTTTTGTTATTAGTTGGTTGCTATCTTTAATTAGTTTTAGATTGCATCAACTTAGTCTCCTACTGTTTCATTTATGTGCATGCATTTTTTGCCTAAATAGTGGGTACATCAATTTTCTACACTGTTTCATTTTAGATTTTTGTTTTGCTTTTGTTTTTATTTGTTTTCTTTAAAGTACAAGTTCATTTCAAACAACACCATGAAGCTAATTTATTGGAATGTTCAAGGTCTTAGGACCACTGCCACCAGATATCATCTGTCTGATCTAATTAGAACTCAGAACCCTAACATAATCTTTCTTTGTGAAACAAAAATCCCCAAAGATAAAAGTAAACCACTCATATCTCATTTTCAATACCCAAATCAAGCCTTCATTGAACCTATAGGTTTATCTGGGGAGATTCTCATCCTTTGGAAAGATAGCTTTACTTGTGAACTCTATGATTCTAGCTACAACATGTTTAATCTTATTGTCCAACATGACCCTAGCCGTCCTGAATATCTGCTTACTTGTATGTATGGTTATCCTGACTTTGATAGGAAGCAAGAACAATGGAACTACATTGATCAAATAAGTAGAAATCATAGTGGCCCCTGGATTCTAATTGGTGACTTAAACTTTCATCTTCATGATGATAATATTAGAGCTTCCTCCTCTTCTGATGGGTTTGTCAATAATATTGTCAGTAATTGTGGTCTAGAAGATATTGGTTATGAAGGGAAAGACTATACTTGGTCAAGTAACAACTTAGGTAATGGGATTAGAAGGTCTACGATTGACATGGCACTAGGAAATGTTAGATGAAATTTAAGCTATCCTAATTCTAAATTTATGCACTTAACTCAGGTTGGGAGTGATCATACTCCTATAATGCTTTTATCTGATGCCAGTTTACCTGATTGTTGGAAGACATTTAAGTTCTTCCTTACTTGGTTAAATGATGCTACCTGCACTTTTGTTACTGAAAAATCTTGGAGCATAGACATTACAGGTTCAGCAGGATATCAGCTTGTTAAAAAACTGAACTCAGCTAGAAAAGAACTTTCCCTTTGGAACAAGAATCATTTTGGTAATATTAATCAAAAAGTGGATGAGTTGCAGCAACAACTTGATGTTTTACAAGCTCAGCCTCCTTCAGATCATAACCATAATCAGATTCTCACCATCAGCAAGGATCTCCAGAAATGGCACAAGAACAAGAGTGAATTTTATCAACAAAAATCCAGGGACCAGTTTATTAAAGATGTGGATAATAACAGTAAGTATTTTCATAAAAAGATCAATAGAAGAAGAAGAAGAAGAAGAAGAAGAAGAAGAACAACATTGATTCTTTGCAGGATCATAACAATAATTGGTTACATACAAGGCAAGATATTTCAGAACATCTTACTTCTCATTTTAAGGAAATAAATACTTATATTTCTGTTAGCCTAAATGAAGAACTTTTCATGTTAGTTCCTTCTATCATTACTGATGAAGATAATACTCAGCTTACAGCTATTCCTTCACACCAATAGATACTTCATACTCTCAAAAGTATGTAAAACTAGAGTGCACCAGGCCCAGAAGGTTTTCAGGCAGGATTTTACAAGAGCCAATGAAACATTGTTGGAAGTGATGTTTGTCAGATGGTTATTAGGTTTTTTCAAACAAAGCATATCCTGAGACAAATCAATATAACCTATATTTCCCTTATCCCAAAGAAGAAAAAACCATCTTGTGCTGCAGATTATAGGCCAATTGGGCTATGTAATACTTCTTATAAGATAATATCAAAGCTTATTGTTCAAAGACTTAAGCCCTTGATGGAGAAGATCATTTCTCCTTATCAAGCTGCTTGTGTCTCTGGAAGGCTTATAAGTGACAACACTATCATTGCTCAAGAGATAATACATTCTATAAAAAAAAAAGGGCAAATAGGATGGATGGATTTAAAGTTGGACATGTCTAAAGCCTTTGATAGACTTGAGTGGGATTGCTTGATTAAAGTTCTTAAGTATTTTGTCTTCAGTGATGACTTATGTGCTCTTATTTATCAATGTATTAGCACTAATTGTCTTTATGTTATGCTTAATGGATTTCCTTGTGAAGAATTCCAACTTACCAGAGCGATCAGACAAGGTGACCCTTTGTCTCCTTATTTATTCATCCTTGCAATGGAATTTTTGTCTAGACATCTCTCAAATGCACAACAAAATAGCTCCATTAAAGGCATTAAAGTGGATGCTGGTTCTCCAGCCATTAATTATTTTCTTTTTGCAGATGACTGCTTGATTTTCACTCGAGCAACTATCACTTCAGCTAATAATCTTTTGGACCTTCTTCACAGTTTTAGCACTCAATTAGGTCAAGTTATAAACTTTGATAAGTCTTCCATTCATTTCAGCAAGATGACTAGTCCTGAAATGGTAGATTCCATCATACAACTAATGGGTGTCAAGCCTATAACTTCTAAGGAAAGATATCTTGGTTCTCCAATGATACTGGGTCATTCAAAGCAAGAGGCTTTTAAGTCTATTGAAGACAATTTCATGAGCATATACTCTACCTGGTCTTCTACATCACTTACTCAAGCTGGTAGGGGTACCATGATTAAACATGTTATCAATTCAATACCAATATATCAAATGGGTACTTTTAAATTACCTTCTCATCTCATCAATAAGATAACCACCATTCAAATTAAAAAATTTTGGGGACATAATTCAAATAGAGGCTCCAACCCAATAGCCTGACACAAGGTTTGTATACCTAAAGAATTAGGTGGTTTAGCTTTTAGAGATCTAGAAAAGCTAAATTTGGCCCTCCTTACTAAGATGGCATGGAGATTATGCAATGAATATGATGCACTGTGGACTAATATCATGGGGAGCAAATACTTTAGAAATGGTAATATTCTACATCAAAATTTGAAGGTTAGAAATGGCTCATATGTCTGGAATGGCATTGTCAAAGGTATTCTGGTGGTAAAGCAAAACTACTTCATGGAAATTAATAATGGTAAGAAAACCAAAATTTGGTTAGATAGATGGATTCCAGGTATGAGTACTCCTCCTGTTCCAATAAATGATCTTTTCAGATTTTATCGGAATGTTGAAGAGCTTATAATACCTGAGACTGATACATGGAATGAAGATCTTCTCTATAAACTTTTTGATGTCATTACTTCCCAGAAAATTATGAGTATTTTTCTTAATACTTCAAAGGAAGATACAATGCTATGGATGCCAGCTAGAGATGGTAAGTTTTCTGTGAAAAGCACTTACAAACAACTTACTATGACTTCCTCAACAGCTCAGGTTAATGGCAGATACATACAAAACAAGGTATGGAAAACAATGTGGGAAACTAGTACTGCTCATAGAATTAAACTGTTTGCTTGGAAATGCATCAGAGATCTCCATAATACCAGATATAAACTGTCTATCTATAATGAACACATTGATCCTTATTGTGTTATCTGTGGAGGGAGTGAAGAAACCATAGAACATTTAATCTTTCATTGTGATCATGCTAAGAAAATCTGGAGGCTTTTTAATGTGGATATTGAAACAGTTCACAGTAATCATTATAGTGTATCAGAATGGGTTGAAAGATGGTTCTTAGAAGACACAATTTATAAGGATAAAACAAAACTCTATACCCTGATGGTTACTACTTGGGTTATTTGGAAGGATAGGTGTGATGATGTTTTTCAGGGAGTCTCTCTTAACCCTATTAGCTCCATGCATAAAATAATTTATCATTTGCATTCTCATCTTCATGAATCTTTAAGCAACAACATTAATCTGAATGTTGATTTAATTTCTCATTGGACACCACCAACACATGATACTTTTAAGATTAATGTTGAAGCCTCTTTCTGCCATAGTACTAAAACACTTGGAACTGGTGTTGTATTGCGCACAGGTGTAAGAAGCAGTGAAGGAATCAAAGGGAACTTCTCAGATAGAGTTTTGAGTCCAGAATTTGGGGAGTGCATGGCTATACTTGAAGCTTTAACATGGTCAAAAGATAAACAACTGTTCAAGATTCATATAGAATCTGATGTGCAACTAGTTATTCAGTCCATCACAGATGATGTTCTTCTCATTCAGTGGGAGAATAGAAACATCCTAAGAGAAATAAAGCATTTGAGTTTAAGTTTTCTTCATTGTACTTTTTCTTATGTAAGCATGAGAGATAATCAAGTAGCAGATGCAGTGGATAAATCTGTTAGAAGCACTGCTATAACCATCAATCTCTCTAATAATTTCCCCCCTGATTTTTGTAGTCTCTTGGCAAGATACAACCAATTTCAATCCAGTTAATACAATCTATATTTTTATCAAAAAAAAATATAGTTGACTCAATAAACCACTTGTTAACCCACTAGTTGAACCAGTTGACCCTGACTCGATGGCTTTGCCGGTTTGACGTCCGATCTGGGTCTTAAATATGTGCTTTACAGACTGTGTCTCCATACCTCGTCGTAGTTGACATTATATTGCCCATTAGAGAGGGAGGAGGAACTTATGTGAATTGTTGGGAATATTTTTAAAACATGAATTTATTCCCAATCGAGAAGACTATGCCTTTGCCGGATAAAATATGAATAATAAAGTAATAATAGCATGGCACTTCGAGTTCGATATCAGCAAACCATCATTGTTATTTTATAACATGGGATTCCGTATAGAGAGAGTAGTATGAGACAAAAGGAATTTCTGATTTGATTTTATCTATCAGGGTTCGATTTCAGCGTCACAAACTTTTTTGTTTTCACATCACACATCTGAGGGCTCTTTCCAATATTTCTGTTACGAAAGAGTATTAAAATGAAAAAAACATACACAAGATTATCCTTTCCCTATTCGATCGGATCAAAAAGAAACTTTGGGATTGCTAAATTAAAGACAAGATAAATATAGAAAGCAACGGAACCATATATCATAGTATTTTTTAACTCTTCCGAAAGAAAGGGTGGTAAATGGATTATTTACCGATCTGGGTTTGATAGATCCTCCACTTTAGGTAAAAGTAGATTCCATTCTAGAGCCGTATGCAATGCGCAAAAAATGCATGTACGGTTCTTCAATTCGATTTTTTCTTGTCTCTTTCGATTATTGAGATAGAGGAAGCATTCATTATGTTATATCATTAGGGTATTGATCCACCAACCTGCTAGCTCTTTTTACGAGGCACAAACAGGAGAATTTGTCCTGAAAGCGGAAGAACTGCTGAAACTTCGCGAAACCCTCACAAGGGTTTATGTACAAAGAACGGGCAATCCGTTATGGGTTGTATCCGAAGACATGGAAAGGGACGTTTTTATGTCAGTAACAGAAGCCAAAGCTCATGGAATTGTTGATCTTGTAGCGGTCGAAAATACCGGGGACTTCACGTAAATCTGTGATTCCATTCCATTTCAAACCATAATTGACTGAGCTATATTATTTCCTATTTTATTTTCTTACCGAGGTTAAAAGCGGTAGTGGTAAAATATTCAATGAAGCGAGAGGAATTAAGAATCATCCGGTTAGTATTGATCTAAACCAGCCCATTCTGTGTATGATCCAGCATGCCAACTATTAAACAACTTATTAGAAATACAAGACAGCCAATCAGAAATGTCACAAAATCCCCCTCCCTTCGGGGATGTCCTCAGCGTTGAGGAACATGTACTAGGGTGTATGTGCGACTCATTCAGATCATGAATTGGAACAAAATAAATGAGACTTTTTTGACAGTATCAATGATCAGTACCAATGAATAGGAATGGAAAAACCCCATATCACTATCGAAAAAAGGACCTCTATTGTGTATGAAATTTATGGTTTCCTTTGGTATAAATCCAATAATCTCAACTAGAGATGAGAAGCAACTCCCTATTGGTAGCAAATGGTTATCCATTAAGTGGGGGAATGGAATGGTATTTTAGAAGCAGAGAGATTATGCTCCCATTCTTGCAAAAACGGACTAACAGGGTCAGCTACCTAACCAACCTTCATAATGAAATGCCGTTACTGTATGGGTGGATCTAGTTGTGAAAATACCTATTACTAGATAATTCATGGGTAGAGCCAAAGAGTGTGAACTGTACAAGTTACTAAATAGGTAAGAGGCTCTGGTATATAGAAAGGACCTCACCGTTTAAACAGTAACCATAGAAACGATGGAACCCACAATTTATCATTTTTTATTTACTTTTTTTGATACCAAGTATCAATAAAATTTCTTATTTCGAGATGAAATGAAATGCCTCAAAAAAATCGTTGTTGGGAAGGTCATAGTAGCAAAAGCCATTGGAATTTTTATTTTATACATCGGAAGAATCAATTTTGTTATTAATAGACTAGGGGGAAAAGAATGACTGAAAGAATATTCATCAAAGTTTTATTTGATTCAATGACCAGAATTAAACGTGTAGTTGCAGGATTTCCCACACTACACCCTTGTTAAGATCTTGCTATAATCAACTCACAATTAAAGATGAAAAACGACACTTTATTATTTTGTTCTCAGAAATGTTTACAGAAGTGGAAGAATTCAAGATTACACTATTCTCTTGAAGTTTCTCTCTCCTCAAGACTTTCTTAACTCTCAAAAATACATCATACTTTTCGGGACACATTGGGTCTATATTTATAGGGTAGTTACATAGTGGATGACAGCTAAGTTTTCCTCTTGTTTCGGGTTGATTCTGCGATTGTACCACGATTAGTTACAATGTTCACTCTCGTAAGTTTTGTAACCATCGCAGGACAAATATGCTTTTCTTCAAGTTTTCTTCACTCGTCATTTATTACATCGCTCTTTTGACTGTTTTTGTGACACTCGCAAAGTGTAGTTGAAGATCTTGCGGTAATGCTCGCTGAGAAGTGTTGTTAATCTCGCAGAGAAGCGTTGTAGCGATATTCTGGTCCTACATCTTGCCTCTTCTCATGTCTTCTTAGCAAAGCTGAGAGGATATGAGAATCTTCAATTCTTCAAAGTGCTCGCAGCCTCTCTTCTTTCCATATTTTCTTCTCGACATTGCTCCGTTAATTTAGCTTTAACCTCCTATACGTGTTGTAAATTCATCTTTTTACTGACACGTCTTTACTCAACAGGTTATTCCCTTTTGCCTATAAAAGGTAGAGTTAAACTTCAAAACTAATTTTCTTCTTCTACTTCTCTATCTTCTTCATCTGTTTATTTTATCTTCCGTCTGCAACTTTTCTTCTTCTTCATATTCTCCTGCTACTGTTCTAATGGAATCATCAAGGTATGTTTTTTGGTTATAATCTTTATTTGATTCAATTTTTACTCATATTCTTCGATCTTCTCTATTTGATCCTTCATAACTCCCGTATTATATCTTCTCTTCAGTGGAGCTATCCCTAACACCCAATCCTTAGGTCAAAACCCTAAAGCTCGCAAAAGACTAACTGAGAAGAAGAAGAGAAGTTATACGAATGATAAGGTGGTAAGAAACACATCCTATTTCTTAATAACAATATTGTTGCCTCTGTTTCTTATCTAAGTTATTATTCGCAGAATGTCGAGAACATCACTAATCCTCCCAAAAGACCTCGTCAGTTTAAAGCTATTGAGGCTGATTTCTCCATCCCCACATTAACATCTGCAAGAGTTACTCCCACACCCTCGCAACTGGATCCTCTTTCCTTTTCCTGCGAGAATATCGCTGCCAACACCTCTACTTCTTTTAATTCATTGATAAATCAAGCTCCTGAAATTGTTGTGACTGAAGTTCCTTCTAGCCCTTTGTTGCCTTCAACTGTTGTTTTTCCCAACACTCCTCCTTCTGATAATACAACCATCGCAAATGAATCAAATCGTCAACTTGTCCTCGTTACCACTTCACCCTCTGCATCTCTTCCTCCATCGAATGGAATCTTAGCTGGAGTTGATGTTGCTTTTAAAATTTTGTCTAATATTTTAGACGATGCTAGAAAATCTTCTACTGACTCTCTCCAATATGAAGCTTGCGAGACCTTACTTAAATATTTTGGCTCTGATAACACTGCTTCACGAGCATCTTTAGAGAATGAAGTTGAAACTCTGAGAAAAAGCCTTAAAGTCAAAATTTCTGAATGTGATACTCTGAACCATATGCTTCGCAACTCTTCTCTTAACTGCGAGAACCTTCGCAAAAAAAAATGACGAGCTGAAAGGTACAATTTTCCTGCCTCTACCCTTTTGTTTTTCTGTTTTGCTTTTATATCCTTTGTACTCAAGTCTCCTTCTTAAATTCTTGATTCATATATTAGTTTCAAATAGGACTCGTTTCATGGAGAGACTTAAATTTGAATCTATTGCTGACGAAGCTCGTGTTGAAACAGATTCTTGGATGGACCAGTATAATAGATTAGATAACCTCTGCACATATTCGATCGATCAAATAGATAATCTTACTAATGAGAATAACCAACTATCGCAAAGTCAAAATTTATTAAGTAACGAGATTACTCATCTCTCATATTTGTTAACCAAGTCTAACTTGGCGGTAGAATCTTTATCGGATGAAAATTGAACTTTATCCTAAGAGAAACATAGATTTTCAAGCTTGACGGCGATTTCTTCGCAGCAATTGAGTAATCTACAAAGAATATGTGATAATCAAGAGCAATCTCTTATTTCCCTTAAAGATGAACTCAAGGAAGTAACTGAATCATCTGCTGTTGAGAAGGATAAACTTATCAAGGGTAGGTTAACTCTTAGTTTGAAGGCCAGCAAGCTTCAAGATCAATACTCTCAATTGAAGAAGTCTCATTCTCTAATAACATAGGAAAACTCGTATCTACGCACCAAAGAAGAAAACATGAAATCTCGTCTGAAGGGTGTGGTTGGCGATAAATTTGATGACGTTATGAATCAATGGGAAAACTGTTTCTTTACATTAATTCAAAACTTAACCTCGCAGAAAGAAGGTAGTCAATTGACTGCCTATCTTGTTGTCCTTTCTGTCAAATCTTATGTTATATTTCTTGCAAAATCTTTGACTGAATGATCTTTTATCACTTTTGTTACTCACAGAATCTGAAAGAAGTCTTCATTCTACCATCGCTGATCTTACTGGTAAACTGGATAAAGTTCGCAAAGAAAACAAGACTCTTACTTCCAATTATATTGAAGCTCGTGACATAGCAGAAAGAAGACTTGATTATCTCGAGTACTTCAAAAATATAGAGATTAGGAATCGTGACAGAGGTTTCCTTCGCAAGGTTCACCTCTGTGCTGAAGTTCTTGTGAATGATATTCTGCTCTCCCATTCTCTCCCTCTTGTATCTGTTCCTCCTTTAAAAGTTGATGATGATGAAACTCCTCTTCTCATGGATAAGGAATTAGAATTCACTGACGAAGAAAATATCACTCAAGAAGATGATGAAGAAGAAAGAAGTCCTCCTAAAGAAGTAACTACAAGCGGTGAGAAGAATACTGATGAAGCTGATAATTCTGGCAAGAGTAACGAATCTGGCGAGCAAGAATAGTAAATCTGGCGAGACAATCGTCAAAACTTGAATTTCATTTTTTCTTTCTTTTTCTTCTTCTTTCTTGTGAATAATGTAACTTTTGAAATTTTGAGAATTCAACTTTTGATTTTGTTTACTTTGAATATCCTCAAGGAAGATAATGAAATCTTATTTATCCACTCCCCTACTTTCCCTTCATTATCTTTCTTGAAACGGTGAATTATTTCTTGTGTCTCCTTTCTGTGAACTGTGTGAAAGTATGAATATTTCTGCGATGTAATGAGTACAACTGCGATATTCCGAAAAATTCTGGAAGAGTTTACGATGTTATGAATCTGCTTTCTTATATTTTCTCCTGCGATGAACAAATATTTCCTGCATCTTAAAATAGAATAGTTAATTTTTTAAGATTATTCTATTGGTCTTATTTTGCCTTCCTAGTTAAAGGTCTTTTTTTTTCCAAAAAAGTTTTTCTTTCTGCGACAAAATCGCAGGACGTCTTTACATTTGCATGTATTGACCCATTGATCTTGTCTTATCAATATTTTTTCAACATCTTTGCAACAATATGATAAGTATAAACTCTCTTGCAAGAATTAAACCTTATGACATTGCCGTCTTGCGATGAAATCGCAGGACGTCTTTACACTTTCATGTAAAAACCCATTGATCTCATCTTAACTTTTCTCTTTTGGCTTGTTACCTTTATATAAATTTCGTCACGCGACAATATGACAATCCTAAATATTCTTGCGATCATAAAGCCCCATGACATTGCCGTCTTTAGACACTTATCAGCTCCCTAATGGAGGGTGCCGCCCTTATCTTCCCCCTGGTTGCCCCTTCAAGGAGGGCACATCGGCTATACAAGACTAGCTCCTCCCATCCATATTTGCCAACAACCAGTTGTTTTTCGTAGCCTCTTGTCCTTTATGCCTATATGGATTATAGTTACAAGACTGCACCCTAAATGTGGTTTTCTTCGGGCCGAGTGCATCATAGCCAAGACTTTCCAAGGATGGCCAGGGTAGTTTCGTACGCCCCGGGCACCCTTGACTCAACCGTGTACCTCGGTGCCTTGGTCATACTTTGCACTCCTTAGAAGAGGTCCTTAGTCGTTCAACCAGGGTATAACCTTATATAATTGGAAATCCAAGATCCCTCTCCTGGATAGGTTTTCTTTAACCCCAACATCTGCATAACTCAGGTTCTAGCAGCGGTATAACCTTATCACTGAGTCATGTCAAGAGATACCCCCTTTATGACGCACTATTAGGTCTTACATTTGCCTTTTGTGAACTTTTATTCGCGAACTAGGGTGCACGCCATAAAGGTTCGTCCCTTTCTATTAATCTCTGCGAAATTTTTGTTCTCCTTTCTCGCGATTATGCTCGCAGTTCTTGCTTTGCTTTGTTATTAGGAGAATCTCGCAATCGTAATTATTTTTTTTTACAACGTACCTATATCTCTTATCTTGCAGAAGTTGTCATTGATAATACTTTTTCAGAAATAGTCTATTCCATGGTATGTCAAGTCTTTGACCAACATCTCTTCCTTCAGGGTCCATTAGTTTGTATGCCCCGGTTCTAACTATCTCTTTAATGATGTATGGTCCATCCCATTTTCTCGCCAATTTTCCACCATTCTCTCGCTGATAACTTGGTGTTTCTCGCATCACTAAATCGCCAGGTTAAAATTCATGTTTCTTAACACATTTGTTGTACTCGCGGGCTAATCTTCGCTGGTAATTTTCCATATGTTGCAAAGTTTTTTCTCTTTTTTCTTCTAATTCATCCAATTTATTTAAAATCATTCCAGTACTTATATTTCTTTCCCAAGCCTCTCTTTTTGTTGTAGGAATAGCTACTTCTGTTGGTAACACAGGTTCAACTCCATAAGTCAAACAAAAAGGTGACATTCCAGTAGTTTCTCGTCTAGTTGTATTTTAGGCCCATATTGCATTATGCACCTGTTCTCACCATGATCTGTGGTATCCCTCTAGCTTCTTTTTTAAGATGTCTGCGATTGTCTTATTAGTTGCTTTGGCTTGACCATTTTCTTGTGTATATAGAGGAGTAGATTTTCCACACTTTATCTTAAATGCATTGAGTAGCAATTCTATATTCTGCCCTTCAAATTGCTTTCCATTATCAGACACCAACTGTGCTAGAATCCCAAATCTGCAAATTATATTCTCAAATATGAATGTAAAAATATCTTTATCACGAATATGTTGTACTGCTTTTACTTCTCCCCATTTTGTGAAATAATATGTTGCGACAATCAGATATCTTCTTTGTCCAGAACCAGGTACAAATGGTCCCACAATATCTAACCTCCATTTCCCAAAAGGACATACACTTGTTGAAGATTATAATGGTGCTCCTGGTGCATGTATCTTCTTTCCATATCGATGTCAATCTTCGCAACGCCTCGAGAGTTGTTTTGCATCTTCATGCATATATGGCCATTAATAGCCTTGCATTTTTGTTCTATATGCCAAAGATCTTCCTCCACTATGATTACCAGCGTCACCACTATGCAACATCTTCAATACTTTTTGTCCTTCTTCCCTCGTCAAACATCTTAGCGATGGTCCACTAAAATATCTGCGATATAATACTCCATCTCTTAATTCATAATTGGTTGCCCTACTTTTTAATTTATGTGCCTCTGATGCGTGTCGTATGCGTCAAAAATAATTCACTTCCTCACTTAACTAAATATGAATATAGTATTCGATAAGAAAGAGTTCGTATCCACAGAGAGGCGATTGTTGTTATGCAATTTTCAGATTCTTATGTAACCAAATAACCCAAGGTGTGTTTTTGTTTTTATCAAAGTATTTAAAGTAAATAAAGCAAAGTAAATAGTTGGAATAATCAATAAGGAGAAGATATTGGTTAAGGGATAGTAGCATTCATAAACATGTATTTTTCATCTATGATTAGAATTGGTATTTAATCTCTCAATTATCAAAATCCCTAAGATATCTTGATTGCAAGAGTATCTCGTTTATTTCCTGATTTTATCACAAACAACATTAAAAGATGCTATCGTGAAATCTTCTTAAAAAGCAACCTAAAGTGTAAAAGCACAATTAGATTTAACTCCCTAAGAGCAATAAGTTTTATGAAATAAGACTAATCGATGCAAACAAATGTGTAAAAGCACTAATTCATTTTAACAAAGGTTATGATTCATATGCGATTAAAAAGATGTATCACTACAAGTATTAACCACAAGATGCTACTAAAAATCAGAGATAACAACTTTTATGTATTGAAAACCCTAATATAGCTATAGAGATGAAAACAAATCCAACTGATTCCGGACTCAACCAAACTAGCATTCAAATCATATGATAATAAAAACAATGAATCATAAACGATAAAATTGAGACAAAACTAATTCATAGAATCAAATAACATGCTTGAAGAAATCAACTTTTTATCCCATAACCAATTATTGTATTTAGATACTCATATTCATGGAGTTCATCATCATAATATTCAAAGAAATAAGATGAAACATAAAAGAAAGCAAACCCTAGAAGTTGTTCTCTGCAAAAGCTCCAAGAATAGAATAAAAACGTTATCCCTCAATTGTGTAGAAAACTTCCTTTTTTATAGCTTTTTCTCCTTCCAAAAAATAGGTTTTGTCTTCAAAGTCCGTTAGTTGAAAATCCACCCGGCCCACGAGCAAGAGAAACCCATGTAGAAAATCTGTCCCAAAAGTGGTCGCCGGAAAACTGATTTTTTTACCGGAACTTGGCCGGAAAGTCACCGCCGATCACCTAAAAATATGTCGTCGGGAGAATATTCGACGGAATATTCCGTCAGTCCACCGTTAGAGATAACTGTTGACTTGACGGTCTTCCGTTAGTCAACCGGGTCAAAGCTACTGAGTCAGAACCGAGTCAGCTGCTGAGTCAGAGCTAACTCGGCTCACTGACTGAGTTCCAGGCCATAAACCATTTGCGCTGATTTGCACAGGCCACCCTGTTGCAATCATTTTTTCATCCATGATGGCTATACTGCACCTTCTTGTCCACCAGTTCACAACTAAAACTCCAACACACCAGTGTCACTGCAAATGCATCTGTATCTTCAATTTCAGTCCATCCATTTTACCAGTTATTACCTCAATCCATTGCAAGTGCAAGACTGGGCATAACTTCAATTACCTCAGCTTCCACTTGCTTGCAGTTTCAGTCACCATCACTAATATCACTCTGACTTGCATTGAGCCACTGTCACAGCAGTACCAACCTTATTATGCCATATAGCAACTCTATCATTCCAAAACTGCAATCACAACCATTTGATCAAGCCACTCCATCAATTTAAAACCATCTTAGCCTCAGTACTGTCCATAGTTGCATTTCAGTTCAGGAAGCATCATCTCGATTCCTTCACTGCTGTATCTATAACCACTGTAGTGCCATGACCCTTTCAAACCTATGCATTCTAATCACAGTCCAGCTCTATTGCACCGTAACTCAACCAATGGCACCAGAAATCCCTGCATTCCTACCATGCATCTATTCATTCTCTTTTCAGACTCACATCAACCTACACAACCATTATCTCCATCATTCCATCCTTCCCTGACCTAATCACTACTCCCTTGAGCTTCCCTGCGATTTCATCCAGTTTTAGCATCACACCACCAGTAACACCCACACATTCAACACTGCCAACTGCAAACCACCAGGTTCAGGTCAATAACTCCAATTGCATCTAGTCATTTAGTTTGCATACTTCACATTCACCAACACTGCTGTAAAATCAAGGTCTTCTCAGTGTCTGAATCTAGATGCAGGTGCTCTTCTAGCCATGATGGATATATCCTGCAATAGCTTCAATTCATTCCCTGGCACGCTCTTAACTACACTTCCTGTAATCATCAACCAACACTCAACCCATTTCAGTTCTCATTCATCTCTGCAATTCAGATACCCAGCACACCACTTCAAGTAGAAATCAACTTCAAGTACACCAGTGCCTTCACTTTAGACCTTGTAGATAATCTTCTCAATTTGCAACACAGATTCAGATTCCAACCTTCAACTGCACCACCACCTGAGACAACAACATACACCCATTTAAAGATTCACCCATCACTAAACTTGACCAGAAATCTGAGAGAAATCCATCACCAACAGTTGCTCACTGGTACACCTAACCACACCCCTGTAATGCCAACCACATACATCTAAAATCACCAGTACCCATTAGCTCATGACCTTCTTCCCTGTAACTCTCAGCTTACCACCACCTGAGCTTCATCAGCTCACCTGAGACAAACCCAAAACACAACAACCACCAATTGTTCTTCTTCATGCCCTATAATCTATAGCACCAACTTTCTCATCCGTTCAAAACCCATTTTCAGGACCCCCAAATTTTGTTTCAAACCCTAACTTCCATGTCTTGATGTTCGGCCACAAACCCAGATCTGCTCTCAATTTCACCTCCTTAAAACCCCATCTCTAATCTTCAAGAACACCAATCATACACAGAGAGCCCTAAACATCATGGATTGATGTTTTAAATCCACTTCAATTTCATATTTCAGTTTCTCAATTGACTGAAAATCAGACCCTCTTTCATTTCTCTCGACAACAGCTTTTCTTTTATTCTTGATTTCTGTTCTCTCTAACTTTCAAGAAAAAATCAATTGAAAGGGGAAAGACGTTTCTTGGTCTTAGGGTTTGGCAAGAGGTAAATGGATATATCCACTCAGGTCCAGTCGATAAGGGACACACCCAGTTCATCTATGTCATGTCAGTTTCAAGGAACTGACAAGCTTCGTCAATACTTTCACTCGTAACTTTCTTGTATGATGTCGTAGTCGCGTCATTCTTTCACCGGTGGCTTTGTCCTTTCGTTCACTTCACCGTGATGAGAAGAAATATGATATTTAAACAAGTTGCGCCTCATTTTTCTCCAATTGAATGATCTTCCACCAGCTGCAGCCGCCACTTGCATCTCAAGTCCACTTCTTCTCTTCAATGTCTTAACATCATTAAAGCCTCCATGCTTTTCAGACATAATTGCATCACTAAAGCTGGCATACTTTTCAGACAGAGATGAAGAAATAAAAGTTAATAATGAGACACACTCCGCCTCCTACGTTTTTGCCATGTTTCCTCTTCTTTTGATCCTAATGACTCCAAAGTACCTAAATACTCAAAAACAAAACATAAGATACATAATTTACAAGAAAACTAGCAGAGAAAGCATAAACAATAGATAAATAATACGGTGTTTTAGACACCTATCAGATTCCCCCACACTTAGACTTTGCTAGTCCTCGAGAAAATCAAACAAAACTAAACTAAAACAAATACATACAACTCCGTCTCGTCGAGGCTACGGTCACTTTAAGCATAACTAACAAGCCTTTAAACCCCTAGGTGTCCCTAGTGGATGAGTTTTAGTCTCGTGAAGGTTTACAAGAGGTCTGCCTACAAAACCTATATTTCAAACTCCGTCTATTTGTGACAAATCAATGAACAAATCCAAAATGACTACATGAGGAAGTACCTTGCAAATTCAATTCATATATTAGTAAATAAAGATTTAATTAGATAGTCGAACAAGCCACAATACTCGGAAACTAACAAACCACAATCACAATGAAAAGGATTAAGAAGATGGATATAGATGTAGATGTTGGCGAATGTTCACAAGTGATCGATGTTTCCCATATCTGTCTGAAGGTCACTGCCAAGATGAACCTATTCCTATTTGATTGAGATAATTGGTTTGAATTCTACATCAACTCACTGGCATATACAAGGGAACCAGGAGTGACTTTATTCAACCAAAATAATAAAAAAAATTTCTCTTTTTCAAATTTTTTTTCTTATTATATTTTTTTTTTCACTTTTTTTTTAGACAACATGATTGGATCAAATTGGATCCAAGCGCATGATTCTTATCAGCAAGTACATGATAGTTGCCTTGGATCCTGCATTCCACACTTGTTTAGGCGACGGAGACAGGGACTACGTTTCACACATACTGTTATTCCCAAGTGTCATTTTATTCCGTTTTGGTCTAATTAGTCGGTCTCTTTTTTTTCATATTTTTTTCTTTTTTTTTCTTTTTCTAGTAACTCAATCACTCTATTTCATCCTAGCAGCAATAACATGTCGATGTTTAGTGACCCACCAAAGCACTTAAAGAACAATAGATAAATATGGAAAAATAAAAATAGAATGCGATATGGTGATATTCCGAGATATGGTAACAACTATCATGGTATTTATGATTATGAGCTATGTTCGTCCCATTTAGTTAATTGGTTCCTCAACTCCTGCATTCAAAATGGTTCCATCCACTAATGGTGTCATCCTAAAGGCACAAGTTTCTAGATTTCGGAGTTCAAAAAGCACAAATTTTTTCTTGGTTTTTTCTATTTTTCTGATTTTTTTTTTTAAAACACACTAAAACTAACTATACAAACATATAAATGCTCCCCCACACTTAAACTTTACATTGTCCTCAATGTAAAATTGAATCATCCAAAGAAAGTTCTAGGTGGGAAATTCCGCAAATGATATGCAAAAACAAAGAAAATAAAAATAAAAGCAAATGCATAAAAATAAAAAGATAAGGGTAAAGATACAAAACCGGTGGGTTGCCTCCCACTTAGCGCTTGGTTTAAAGTCGTCAGCCCGACGTACTCCTTGCTTGCTAAGACTCCTCCAGCAAGAATTCCTCCAAAAAGTTCACACCTTCCACAACTTCGGAAGTAAAGTTCTCATAATTTGGTTTCAGCCGGTGTCCATTCACTTTAAACTCCTTTCTTGTAGAAATACTACGAATTTCTACTGCACCATGAGAAAACACATTAGTAACAATAAAAGTTCCGATCCAACGTGACCTCAATTTACCCGGAAATAATTGCAAGCGAGAATTAAACAAAAGCACTTTCTGCCCAACACAAAATTGTTTTCTAGAAATCATAGAATCATGAAATGCCTTAGTTTTCTCCTTGTAAATGCGCGAGCTTTCAAATGCACCATTGCGTAACTCTTCTAGCTCTTGGAGTTGTAACTTCCTTTGCTTTCCAGCCCCATCTAGATCCATATTGCATTGCTTAATAGCCCAAAACTCCTTATGTTCAATCTCAACGGGTAAGTGACAAGGTTTACCACACACAAGCCTAAAAGGAAACATCCAAATAGGTGTTTTGTATGCGGTTCTATAAGCCCATAGAGCATCATTAAGTCGCATGCTCCAATCTTCCCTTGTTGGATTCACCGTCTTCTCTAGAATGGATTTCACCTCTCTGTTCGACACCTCGGCTTGTCCATTGGTTTGGGGATGATACGGTGTTGCAATCTTGTGCGACACATTGTACTTCTTCAACAATCCTTGTAAGAACTTGTTTTTGAAGTGAGAACCCCCATCGCTAATTATGGCTCTTGGAATTCCAAACCTCGCAAAAATGTTAGCTTGCACAAAATCTGAAACCACTTTAGAATCATTAGTTGGGGTGGCTTTAGCTTCCACCCATTTCGAGAAATAATCAACAACAATTAAGATATAAAAATTCCCATGAGAGTTGACAAAATGACCCATAAAATCAATACCCCATACATCAAAAACTTCAATAAATTGAATAAAAGTTTGTGGCATTTGATTTCGAGCACCTAGATTGCCTATCCTTTGGCACCTATCACAAGTTGTGCAAAATATAGGTGCATCCTTAAATAAAGTTGGCCAATAAAAACCGCTTTCAAGTACCTTGTGAGATGTTCTTTTACTCCCAAAATGTCCTCCGCAAGCATAGGAGTGAAAAAAAGACAAGATAGAGTTAAATTCAGATTCGGGAACGCACCTTCGTATGACTTGGTCGCTGCCATGCTTCCATAAGTATGGATCATCCCATATATATTGGTTTCCTAACCTATTAAGTTTGTCCCTCTCAGCACGATACAAGTTCTTTGGGATTTGTTTAGACACCAAATAGTTCACAATATCCGCATACCATGGTTCTCCAAATGCAATTGAGAATAGTTGCTCATCCGGGAAACTTTCACGCAACGGGATAGCTTCCTTGTCCACAGTAAGACGGCTCAAATGATCCGCAATGGTGTCCTCAATTCCTTTCTTGTCCTTGATTTCTATATCAAACTCTTGCAAGAGTAAAATCCATCGTATGAGCCTCGGTTTCTCCTCTTTCTTTGTAAGCAAGTACCTAAGTGATGCATGATCTGAAAAGAAAACAACTTTTGTACCAATTAGATAAGAGCAAAACTTCTCCAAAGCAAAAACAATAGCTAATAACTCTTTTTCAGTGGTAGTGTAGTTTTGTTGGGCTTCATTTAACGTTCTAGAAGCATAATAAATAGCATGAGGTATCTTCCCCACACGCTGCCCAAGCACCGCACCAACCGCATAATCACTTGCATCACACATGAGCTTAAAAGGCTTGCTCCAATCCGGTGGTTTAATGATAGGGGCTGAAATCAAAAGTTCTTTCAAACGATTGAATGCCGCCACACACTTCTCATCAAAGTTAAAAACCACATCTTTTTGCAATAAGGTACAAATTGGTGATGCTATCTTGGAAAAATCCTTGATGAATCTACGGTAAAAACCTGCATGACCAAGAAAAGAGCGTATCTCCCTCACCGTAGTGGGAGGGGTTAAATCACGAATAAGGTCTATCTTAGATTTATCAACTTCCAAGCCTTTAGAAGATACTATATGGCCTAAAACTATGCCATGAGTTACCATGAAATGGCACTTCTCCCAATTAAGCACAAGATTTGTTTCAACACATCGTTCAAGTATTAGTGACAAATTGTTCAAACAAAGGTCAAATGAATCACCAAAGACACTAAAGTCGTCCATGAACACTTCGATTATGTTTTCAACATATTCCGAAAATATACTTACCATACACCTTTGAAAAGTAGTTGGAGCATTGCACAAGCCAAAAGGCATCCTTCGATAAGCAAAAGTACCAAAAGGACAAGTGAAAGTGGTTTTCTCTTGATCCTCCGGCGCTATCACAATCTGATTATAACCTGAATAGCCATCAAGAAAGCAATAATAAGAGTGTCCAGCTAAACGTTCAAGCATTTGATCAATAAAAGGTAATGGAAAGTGATCTTTTCTAGTAGTGGCATTCAATTTCCTATAATCAATACAAACCCTCCAACCGGTTTGCACACGAGTTGGGACAAGTTCATTCTCATCATTCTCTACCACGGTCACACCTGATTTCTTTGGTACAACTTGTACCGGGCTCACCCACTTACTATCGGATATGGGGTAGATAACACCCACTTTCAAAAGCTTGAGTATCTCATTTTTCACAACTTCCATCATAGGGGGGTTCAAACGACGTTGCGCTTCCCTTGTAGGCTTTGCATCGTCCTCCAAACGGATTTTGTGCATGCAAACGGCAGGGCTTATACCCTTGATATCGGCAATTGTCCATCCTATGGCCGTCTTGTGCTTCCTTAGCACCCTTAGAAGTTTTTGCTCCTATAATTCACTGAGATCGTTAGAAACAATCACAGGTAACTCTTCATTGTCACCCAAGTACAAGTACTTAAGGTGACTAGGAAGAGGTTTCAATTCTAACTTTGGAGATTTAACAATAGAGGGTAAAAGTTTTTCATCACTGCATGGTAAAGAAATAAAAGAGATATTATGAGTTTTCGGGCATCCTTGTAGTGAGTTGAGATCACCAAGGGATTCTTTGACCTCATTACCACATTCTACACCATTATCAATGGATGTAGTTAGAACGGTTTCCAAAGCATCTTCACCATTCAATTCAAACATTTGTTGTGCCAAAGTATCCATAACATCAACGGAGAAGAAAGAGTGGACATCACTAGGATATCTCATCGTCTCGAAAATGTTGAAACGTATTACTTCCCCATCAAACTCCATAGTTATCGTTCCCTTATCCACATTAATAATGGTCTTCTCCGTTTTCATGAAGGGACGCCCAAGTAGAAATGGAAGAGACGAGTCCGGTGAACCTTCATCCATCTCTAAGACACAAAAATCTGCTGGAAATACTAGTTGATTAACCTGCACAAGAACATCCTCAACAATACCCATAGGGTAGACATTAGAGCGATCGGCTAATTGCAAAACAATTTCAGCCTTTTTGAGAGGACCTAAATCAAGTGACTTATACATAGATGCAGGCATAACATTAACGGATGCACCTAAGTCTAACATTGCTTTGTTAAATGTAGTGGTACCAATTGTGACGGGGATGTCAAAGCTGCCCGGGTCTTTTCATTTCAGTGGGAGTTTGTGTTGTAAGATTGCCGAAGCATTCTCCCCCACACTAAGCACTTAATTACCTTTGAGCCTTTTCTTATTGGTACACAAGTCCTTCAACACTTTTGCATACTTTGGAACTTGCTTTATAGCATCAATGAGTGGTATGTTCACATGAATCTTCTTAAGAACATCTAAAATCTCCTTTCTAGTGCCTCCTTCTTAGAATTTTCAAATCTGCGAGGAAAAGGTAAAGGAGGAACATAAGTAGGAATAAGAGTTTTAGAGTTAGGAATAGGTACCTCAGAAGTTTGGGGAGAATCCTCATTCTTCTCCTCCAAAACAGGTTCCTTTGGTGCTTCCACCTTGCCCGAATCAGCAACTTCGGGTGGAACAAGTTGTGTACCACTTCTCAATGTAATTGCATTCACACCCTCTTTTGGGTTAATAGGTTGATAAGGGAGTTTCCCACTATTTTTTGCCTTCATTTGGTTCATCTCAAGAGCCATAGAACCAACTTATGTTTGCAACTCTTTCATCGTGCTCTCCGTTCTTTGCATAAAAGATTTCATCAACTCTTCCATACTTGACCCCTGATTTTGAGATTGTTGTTGTTGAAATTGAGATTGTTGAAATTGTTGACGCGGCTGGAATTGTTGTTGTTGAGGTTGAAATCCACCCGAATTGTTGAAAGTAGGTTGTTGAACCGCTCCTTGCTTGTTTGAATAGCTAAAATTGGGGTGATCTCTCCATCCCGGATTGTAATTATTGGAATAAGGATCATACCGTCTTGGCTGATTTGGAAAAACCGCATTAGCTTGCTCATTGACGTCTTCATACCCATGAGAATTTGGTATCACTGAGGCTGAAACTTGTTGTAGCATTGCTGTGATGTTTCCCATTTGTTGACGAAGTTCCTCCACCTCGCTCACTTCATTGACTCGCCGAAGAAGCACATCCGAACCACGACTCAAGAATTGTTGAGAGTTTACTGCCATGTTTTCAATCAACTCTCTAGCTTGTGCCACCGTATTGCTCACTAGTGCACCTCCACCTGCTGCGTCGATAAGATTCCTATCACTTGATTGGAGTCCTTCATAGAAGTATTGGATGATCATGGCGTCACTAAATTGATGATGAGGACAGCTTGCCACCAACATCTTGTATCGTTCCCAACAATCATATAACGATTCTCCGACATTTTGCTTCATTTCGCAAATCTCCTTGCGAATTTGAGTAGCCTTAGATGCAGGAAAATATCTCTCTAGAAAGAGTTTCTTGAGCCCATTCCAAGTTGTGACACTCCCGGAAGGCAAGTAGTATAACCAATCCTTAGCATTACCTTCCAATGAGAATCGAAAAACCTTCAACATAGCACCATCCGCCTCCATATTTGCTGGGAGCATATCCATGACAATGGTGTGGAAATCCATAAGATGCTTGTTTGGATCTTCATTCACCAAACCATGGAACTTTGGTAATTCTCTAATAAGTCCCGGCTTGATTTCAAAAGTGGAGTCGGTTTGAATGCAACCATGCTGAATATCCAGCTTGTGAGAAGCTAAGTCTTTGAGTGAACGATTTGCAGGGTCACCCATTGCTTCTTCTCCTTCTCATTCTTCTTCAAAAGGAATATCGTGTTCTACTTCCTCTCCTTCTTGCCGAAGAGCTTCGTGTTCTACTTCCAAGTCGTGTTCTTCCATCGTGCCTTGCCTTGGTTGGAGTATTGTGCCTTTTCGAGTAGCTATCCCGCACCTTGGATAATTCCAATCTTTAGAAGCCAGAGATTAGGTACCTGAAAAACAATTCTCGCAAACAAGTGAGAAACAAGACGAGAAACGAAACACAAGTATGCAAGCAGAAAAATAAAAAGAAAATAAAAACTAGATAACAAGCCGAATGCCTCCCCGGCAACGGCGCCAAAATTTGATGCGTGTCGTATGCGTCAAAAATAATTCACTTCCTCACTTAACTAAATATGAATATAGTATTCGATAAGAAAGAGTTCGTATCCACAGAGAGGCGATTGTTGTTATGCAATTTTCAGATTCTTATGTAACCAAATAACCCAAGGTGTGTTTTTGTTTTTATCAAAGTATTTAAAGTAAATAAAGCAAAGTAAATAGTTGTAATAATCAATAAGGAGAAGATATTGGTTAAGGGATAGTATCATTCATAAACATGTATTTTTCATCTATGATTAGAATTGGTATTTAATCTCTCAATTATCAAAAGCCCTAAGATATCTTGATTGCAAGAGTATCTCGTTTATTTCCTGATTTTATCACAAACAACATTAAAAGATGTTATCGTGAAATCTTCTTAAAAAGCAACCTAAAGTGTAAAAGCACAATTAGATTTAACTCCCTAAGAGCAATAAGTTCTATGAAATAAGACTAATCGATGCAAACAAACGTGTAAAAGCACTAATTCGTTTTAACAAAGGTTATAATTCATATGCGATTAAAAAGATGTATCACTACAAGTATTAACCACAAGATGCTACTAAAAATCAGAGATAACAACTTTTACGTATTGAAAACCCTAATATAGCTATAGAGATGAAAACAAATCCAATTGATTCCGGACTCAACCAAACTAGCATTCAAATCATATGATAATAAAAACAATGAATCATAAACGATAAAATTGAGACAAAACTAATTCATAGAATCAAATAACATGCTTGAAGAAATCAAATTTTTATCCCATAACCAATTATTGTATTTAGCTACTCATATTCATGGAGTTCATCATCATAATATTCAAATAAATAAGATGAAACATAAAAGAAAGCAAACCCTAGAAGTTGTTCTCTGCAAAATCTCCAAGAATAGAATAAAAACGTTATCCCTCAATTGTGTAGAAAACTTCCTTTTTTATAGCTTTTTCTCCTTCCAAAAAATAGGTTTTGTCTTCAAAGTCCGTTAGTTGAAAATCCACCCGGCCCACGAGCAAGAGAAACCCATGTAGAAAATCTGTCCCAAAAGTGGTCGCCGGAAAACTGATTTTTTTACCGGAACTTGGCCGGAAAGTCACCGCCGATCACCTGAAAATCTGTCGTCGGGAGAATATTCGACGGAATATTCCGTCAGTCCACCGTTAGAGATAATTGTTGACTTGACGGTCTTCCGTTAGTCAACCGGGTCAAAGCTGCTGAGTCAGAACCGAGTCAGCTGCTGAGTCAGAGCTAACTCGGCTCACTGACTGAGTTCTAGGCCATAAACCATTTGCGCTGATTTGCACAGGCCACCCTGTTGCAATCATTTGTTCATCCATGATGGCTATACTTCACCTTCTTGTCCACCAGTTCACAACTAAAACTCCAACACACCAATGTCACTGCAAATGCATCTTTAGCTTCAATTTCAGTCCATCCATTTTACCAGTCATTGCCTCAATCCATTGCAGGTGCAAGACTGGGCATAACTTCAATTACCTCAGCTTCCACTTGCTTGCAGTTTCAGTCACCATCACTAATATCACTCTGACTTGCATTGAGCCACTGTCACAGCAGTACCAACCTTATTATGCCATATAGCAACTCTATCATTCCAAAACTGCAATCACAACCATTTGATCAAGCCACTCCATCAATTTAAAACCATCTTAGCCTCAGTACTGCCCATAGTTGCATTTCAGTTCAGGCAGCAGCATCTCGATTCCTTCCCTGCTGTATCTATAACCACTGTAGTGCCATGACCCTTGCAAACCTATGCATTCTAATCATAGTCCAGCTCCATTGCACCGTAACTCAACCAATGGCACCAGAAATCCCTGCATTCCTACCATGCATCTATTCATTCTCTTTTCAGACTCACAACAACCTACAAAACCATTATCTCCATCATTCCATCCTTCCCTGACCTTATCATTACTCCCTTGAGCTTCCCTGCGATTTCATCCAGTGTTACAATCACACCACCAATAACACCCACACATTCAACACTGCCAACTGCAAACCACCAGGTTCAGGTCAATAACTCCAATTGTATCTAGGCATTTAGTTTGCATACTTCACATTCACCAACACTGCTGTAAAATCAAGGTCTTCTCAGTGTCTGAATCCAGCTGCAGCTGCTCTTCCAACCATGATGGATATATCCTTCAACAGCTTCAATTCATTCCCTGACACGCTCTTAACTACACTGCCTGTAATCATCAACCAACACTTAACCCATTTCAGTTCTCATTCATCTCTGCAATTCAGATACCCAGTACACCACTTCAAGTAGAAATCAACTTCAAGTACACCAGTGCCTTCACTTTAGACCTTGTAGATCATCTTCTCAATTTGAAACACATATTCATATTCCAACCTTCAACTGCACCACCACCTGAGACAACAACATACACCCATTTAAAGCTTCACCCATCACTAAACTTGACTAGAAATCTGAGAGAAATCCATTACCAACAGTTGCTCACTAGTACACCTAACCACACCCCTCTAATGCCAACCACATACATCTAAAATCACCGGTACCCATTAGCTCATGACCTTCTTCCCTGTAACTCTCATCTTACCACCACCTGAGCTTCATCAGCTCACCCGAGACAAACCCAAAACACAACAACCACCAATTTTTCTTCTTCATGCCCTGTAATCTATAGCACCAACTTTCTCATCCGTTCAAAACCCATTTTCAGGACCCCCAAATTTTGTTTCAAACCCTAACTTCCATGTCTTGATGTTCGGCCACAAACCCAGATCTGCTCTCAATTTCACCTCCTTAAAACCCCATCTCTAATCTTCAAGAACACCAATCATACACAGAGAGCCCTAAACATCATGGATTGATGTTTTAAATCCACTTCAATTTCATCTTTCAGTTTCTCAATTGACTGAAAATCAGACCCTCTTTCATTTCTCTCGACAGCAGCTTTTCTTTTCTTCTTGATTTCTGTTCTCTCTAACTTTCAAGCAAAAAGCAATGAAAAGGGGAAAAACGTTTCTTGGTCTTAGGGTTGGGCAAGAGGTAAATGGATATATCCACTCAGGTCCAGTCGATAAGGGCCACACCCAGTTCATCTATGTCATGTCAGTTTTAAGGAACTGACAAGCTTCGTCAATACTTTCACTCGTAACTTTCTTGTATGATGTCGTAGTCGCGTCATTATTTCACCGGTGGCTTTGTACTTTCGTTCACTTCACCGTGATGAGAAGAAATATGATATTTAAACAAGTTGCGCCTCATTTTTCTCCAATTGAATGCTCTTCCACCAGCTGCAGCCGCCACTTGCATCTCAAGTCCACTTCTTCTCTTCAATGTCTTAACATCATTAAAGTCGCCATGCTTTTCAGACATAATTGCATCACTAAAGCTGGCATACTTTTCAGACAGAGATGAAGAAATAAAAGCAAATAATGAGACACACTCCGCCTCCTACGTTTTTGCCATGTTTCCTCTTCTTTTGATCCGAATGACTCCAAAGTACCTAAATACTCAAAAACAAAACATAAGATACATAATTTACAAGAAAACTAGCAGAGAAAGCATAAACAATAGATAAATAATACGGTGATTTAGACACCTATCAGCCTCCAGTCGATTTCTTGGGATTTCTCCTCTTTCCAAGTATGCATGAAGATCTGCTCGCCAATCTGTAATTTTGTTCTTTAATTCTTCGTCGCCAATTTCTACCATCATCACATCTTCCTCTTCTTCTTCCTTGTTTATCTCTGGTAATAAAAGTGTTTGAATTTTTATACACCTCGCAGCTGGATTTGTCATCATACTGGATATGAAAGCAAAACCATCTGCGAGCCTATTGTCTTTCCTCGATATGTGTCTCCATTTTATTTTTGGAATTCTCGTAGATAATTCTTCGACTAATCTTTTATACTTTCTTAAAGATGGTTCATTTGCTGTGTATTCTCCTTTTATTTGGCGAATAACCAACTTTGAATCGCTGGTAATTCTAGCATTTTCCAATTTCATTTCTACTGCAAACTTTAAAGCATGAATCACGACCTCATATTCTGTTTCATTATTAGTGGATGAAAATTCCAATATAAATGAAAAAGCTGTTTTATATCCCTCTGGTGAAATAAAAACAACTCCAATCCCATTTCCTTCCCCATTTGATGATCCATCCACCAATATCTTCCATCTATCGGGTTCTGTTAATAGCTCTTTTGGATCTCCATGTTCCTCTTCTACATCCATCATCTCTTCCACATCTTCATCATCTTCTAAGGGAAATTCAGCTAAGAAGTCTGCGATAACTTGTGACTTTGGCGAGGATAAAACATCATATTGGATATCAAAGTGTCCTACTTGTGCATTCCATCTCTCAACTCTGCCTGATCTTTTTGAATTTTTCATTACTGACTCAATTGGCACTTTTGTTAACACTTTGACCTTATGTGCTTGAAAGTAGATGTGAAGCTTAAAAGTTGCATGCACTAATTCTAGGATTAGTTTCTCAATCTTTGAATAATTTCTCTCTGCAGAATTGAATGTTTTGCTGATGTAATAAATTGGTTTTTCTACCCCTACATCTACTCACAGCAACACAGCACTTAGCGCATATGTGGTTGTTGCGAGATAAATCAATAGTTCTTCTCCTGGTTCAGCTTTCTGTAAGATAGTTATGTTCATCAAATGTTCTTTTATTCCTTTAAAAGCCTTTTCACACTCATCTGTCCACTTGAATTTTGTTCCCTTCTTGAGTATATCGAAAAAATGTTTGCACTTGTCTGAAGATCGCGAGATGAATCTTCCTAGCGATGCTAAGAGTCCATTTAATTTTTGCACATCTTTTACTGTCGCAGGTGTTGGCATATCGCGAATTTCTTGTACTTTTTCCGGATCAACTTGTATTCCTTCTTTTGATACAATATACCCCAAAAATTTCCCTGAAGCTGCTCCAAAAGTACACTTATCGGGATTCACTTTAATATTAAATTGCCGCATTTGATCGAAAATCTCTTTCAGATCTTGCACATGATTCTCAGCTTCTTTGCTTTTGATCAGCATATCGTCTACATACACTTATAATGTTTTATGAATCCACTTTGCAAACACCTTCTCCACCATTCTTTGATATGTTGCACCAGCATTCCGTAAGCCAAAGGGCATCTTTGTATAACAATATAATCCTCTTGGAGCAAAAAATACGGTATGTTCTTGATCTTCTTCAGCGAGAGGGATTTGATTATATCCTTTATATCCATCCAACGATGATATTCTGGCATTTCCCGCTGCTGATTCAACCATCTGTGGGATATCTGGTAATGAAAAACTATCTTTAGGACAAGCCTTGTTTAAATCAGTGAAATCTATACAAATTCTTATCCCCTTGTTCTTCTTTGGGACCACTACCATATTTGCAATCCACTCTGGATATTTTGCTTGCCTTATAATTCCTGCATCGAGCATCTTCTGTAATTCTTCTTCTATTTGAGAATGATATGTTTTTGCGATTTTCCTTATTCTTTGCTTAAATGGTCTTATATTTTTGTTGATTTCTAATTTATGACATGCTATTGATGGATCTATCCCTGGCATCTCATCTATGCTCTACGCGAAGATATCTTTATATTCTTGCAAGAGATATATAGTTCTTTATTCCTCATCTGCCTCCATTCTAGTCCCAATTTTCAGCATTTTAGGCTCTTCTTCACTCCCAATATTTACTTCTTTTGTTGGTTCTGCTGCAATATAACTGGCTTCAGGTTCTCCCATTGGTGTTGGTGTTTTCATAACTCTCGCGAGTTCATCTCCTTCTCGCGAGATTTCACTGGGTATTCCTTTTCCTTCTTTTGCTCTTATCATGTAAACTTTAAATTCTTCTTCCTTTTTTGTTTCTCTCGCCAATTTTCTGCGAGCCTTTCGCAGCTTTGGACGTTCTTCACAATTTCTTACTTCAATTTGGCAACACAATTTTGCAAAATCTGTGTCTCCTCTAATTTCTCCAATTCCACTGGGTATAGGAAATTTGATTCATTGATGCAACGTTGATGCTAAATCCTTGATTGCGTGTATCCATGGTCTTCCTAATATCATGTTATACGGTGATTCCACGTCTACCACACATAACGTTACTTGTGTTTCAATCTCCCCTAGTGGAATTCGTACCACTATCTCTCCTTTAGGTTTTGTTAATGACTTTCCAAAGCCATGAACATGATATGTTGAATAAGACATTTCTTCATCCTTATATCCTATTTTCTTGAAATTATGATAAAATATTATGTCTACAGAACTTCCTGCATCCACCAAAATTCTATTCATATCCCATTCTTCTACAGATTTTATTGATTCCTCCTTTCTCATTGGTATAGTGGATACTGTGACTACCAATGGAGATGTATGACTTAGATTTTCTTCTGGTATTTCTGCTGCTGTAAATGTGATCTCCTGCTTTTCCCAATCTTTCAATGGTGATATTTTTTCCACCGTCATAATTTTCCTTCCTTCAAAATCCCGTTTGTGTATCTTCCCCTTAATATTTTCATGAAATCTATCAATCATTGTTCTCGTTACCATACCACACTCCAATTTTCTACAATCCTTTTTGATTCTAATCATCCTTCCTTCAAATATCTCACTGATTTATTTTATGATTTTCTTAATCTTGAAAAATTCTTATCTTCTTCTTCACCTTTTTCTATGATTTTGCTAATTCAATCCCTGTTTTGGGCGCCAAAATGTAGTTGCAGGATTTCCCACACTACACCCTTGTTAAGATCTTGCTATAATCAACTCACAATTAAAGATGAAAAACGACACTTTATTATTTTGTTCTCAAAAATGTTTACAGAAGTGGAAGAATTCAAGATTACAACTATTCTCTTGAAGTTTCTCTCTCCTCAAGACTTTCTTAACTCTCAAAAATACATCATCCTTTTCTGGACACATTGGGTCTATATTTATAAGGTAGTTACATAGTGGATGACAACTAAGTTTTCCTCTTATTTCGGGTTGATTCTGCAATTGTACCGCGATTAGTTACAATATTCACTCTCGCAAGTTTTGTAACCATCGCAGGACAAATATGCTTTTCTTCAAGTTTTCTTCACTCGTCATTTATTACATCGCTCTTTTGATTGTTTTTGTGACACTCGCAAAGTGTAGTTTAAGATCTTGCGGTAATGCTCGCTGGGAAGTGTTGTTAATCTCGCAGAGAAGCGTTGTAGCGATATTCTGGTCCTACAAAACGAGGATATATAGCTCGGAGACATTGAACAAAAATTCATTTATTTGCATCAACCTTTCGAGGGGCGCATTCAAGACTTACTCGAACTATGACTCAACATAAAATGAGAGCTTTAGTTTCGGATCATCGGGATAGGGGCAGGCAAAAGAGATATTTTTGTCGTTTGTGGATCACTCGTATAAATGCAGTAATTCGTGAGAATAGGATATCCTATAGTTATAGTCAATTAATACATGATCTTCACAAGGGGCAATTACTTCTTAATCGTAGAATACTTGCACAAATAGCTATATCAAATAGGAATTGTCTTTACATGATTTCCAACGAGATCATTAAATAAGGGGATTGTAAGGAATCTACCAGAATGATCTAAATGGAGTTCCCCGGAGAATGAACTCTGGGAGGGTAGGGTATAAATTACTATATATAACAAAGTAGTAAAAAGAAACTAACACGTTTCCATAATAATAATTAAGGACTTTCTCTTTTTCTTCCCCAATTCTTTTTTTCTTATGACATGACAATACAATCTGTTGGTTTGCTCCAACAGAGATTATCTACTATCCCAATCAAGCATGGTGGTTTGGGTATGTATACGATGGAGGAAACTTTGAAGTATTGCTACTTGGAATCCATCATACAAACCATGGCCCAACAACACATGATTCTGCGTGATGCTAGTGTGACTGGTTTAAGCCCAAGTTTTGAGCTAGGTTTGAACTCTTACAACCAGGTTTGTGGTTCTGCTATTTCTCCTCCTTGCATTAATTACATCGCCCCCCAACCCCACTCTATGAGTTCCCAGGCGGTTATATACTTTGATACGTTGAAGAAAAAGCTACCCTCTCGGTTTAACATGTCTGAGCATGATATTGCGCTTTGGAAATGTAATCAAACCAATCATGCGCATGATTATTTGTTGGCTATCCCCATAGAAGGTCTTAATCATAGAATTGGTCCTAGGAAATTTTGTGTTGTGCTTCGTTATAGGCTTGGGATTCCACTCTTTGAAGAATGGGAGTTGTGCTCCAGCTGTGACAGGGAGATGGATATTTTCGGTGACCATTCCTTGCATTGTTCTAATTAAATTGGTCATAAGTTTAGACATGATCTTGTGCGTGACACTTTTGCTGATATGTGTTATCGTGCGAGCGTGCCAGCTAAGAAAGAGGTTGATTTAGGCCTTCTTTCCGATAGTGGTCTAGCTTTAAGACCAGCTGATATTTTGGTTCATAATTGGGATAATGGTCGAGACATTTGTTTGGATATAACAGGCACTACACCAAATCAACGGTTATGAGACATATATAAATGTTGCCCTGATTTTTTGAGACGCATACAAGTGTCTCAATTTTTGCATAGGGAATGCTTTGAGACGAATTTAAAGACGCTTATAAACGTCTGTTAATTAATCTAAGCGACACTTATAGACGCTTATAAGTGTCGCTTAATTAATTTTTAAGAGACACCTATAATTAATTTAAGCTACACTTATATATGTCTCAAATAAAATTAGCTTTTAAAAAAAATCATAATTTTCCAGTCGGGAATTCCCAAAATCAAAATTATTTCCTGCACCTGCATGTTTTAATTTTCTGTACACCAATACAAGTCGCAATTCCATTCCCAATCAAATATTAACACTACCATCAAAAATGAAGTCTTAACATTTAATATCTTCAAGGAAAAAATAAAAAAATGAAAGCTGGAATACAAGAGAAGATGTTGAAAATGACTCAAGTTACTTATCAGGAAATAAAAGATGTTGAACATAATCAGTAACAGAAAATTTAAATGCCAAAGACTTGAAAGTCATCTAGTTTAGAACCTTGGCAGAATGGGAATTCCAGAATGATAAATTGAGTTCCTTGTTGTCTCACAAGTAGCACAAGCAATGAGCTTCCATACCTGAAAAAAACATTGGAGTTCTGTAAGAAACATTGACAATTATGATTCATGGACTAATGACACCTTCCAAGAATCAACTGAAAAGAAATGAAGGGTGACTGCTACGGTAAATTTGACAAGATTTTAAGGGACATTTACACGAACAATATAATAGCAAATTCATAGACCAAGAAAAAGTTGTTCAGAATCCTAGCAGTTGAAGATACTAACAACTTTCCATCTACATGCACTTCATTACTAGGATATGATCTAATTGATCCCTCTGTGTGCAACTTTGAATCACCAACTGGAGAATTCATTGTGGTTTTCGTATCCAAACTGCAGGGTATATACCTCCTAACTGAAGACAAAAAAAAAACATATAAGTCACTATAAAAATCTATGAATGGACCAAGCACCTTTTGGATGACTAATTATATCTTCCAATCAAAAGAATTTACATGGTTGAATACTTATTACTCTCCAACAACAATGATTTGTTCCTTGGTACATGTGTGACTCCTTGGGGTTAACTTGAAACATCTCCAGTGAAGTTGAACCACAGAAGAAGCATACCGAGGCATCTTGCATTTCCCCTCATCTTCAACCATTTAGTATGTTAGAGTTCAAAGTGAACAATAATACCCTACAAAGAGTTGCAACATGTTTAGATAATATAAGGAATACCTTCTAACCCTCAAGACACCACCACCATCTACAATACCCATCCTATACGATAACAGGTGACATCTTTTTTAACTTTAAAATTCTAAAAACCAGCATTGGATACTCAAATAGTGAAGGTTACTGTAGATGCATTTTACTACAAACTACATCCAAAGGATAGAAACACAATGCTCATCTCAAATGAAAGTAAACACTCCACAATGAACACAAGATTTACGTGGTTCGGTATGATTACCTACGTCCACGGGGGTGAAAGGATGAATCTTATTACTTAGAAGTGTTACAAAGGTGTTGCTCTCCGTGGGATTCCTTACAAGATGCACTTACTACTCACTTTTCTTCTTCTTCGTGCTTACTCGAGTTTTTTTCCTCTTTCTCTCCCTCAAAATACAACTACCTCTCTTGAAATACAAGTCCCTCTATTTATAGGAGAAGTTATATACAACGAAATTAAGGTATTGGTCATGTTACATCTATTTATCAGTTCTGTGATCGGGCCGGTTCTCGTCGTCTCATGTGGACGATGTATCCTGGCTCCTCGCCTATCCTCCGTTCGGGCCGATCTTTTTAGGTGCATTATTAACGCGATGTCGCCCATCTTTTCTGTCGTCCTTATGGTTACCCGATGTGACCCGTTCTTCTTTATTCGTTTGACCATCGTTCCTCGTTTGACCCGCCACGCCTTATCCTGTCAGATTTATCATAAGTCTGGGTCAAGTCTTGTCCGACATTATTACGCCCGATCCACGTGGCTCCTTAAATCTCGCGCCCGATAATCTTCGCTCTATACTTCGCGTATCTTCGTATTTGGGTACACCGGTTCTAGGATGTTGCCACATGGATCTGTAGATAATTTACACCTATATTTATGCCCCTTCTTTCGCTCATGTAGCAGACACGAGTGGAAGAAAGTCATTTCAACCGCCACGTCCTCTTCCATGCCGCAGATCTCGCCATGCAGCACCCCACTATCCCCACTTTATTACCTGTAACTGCTGCTATCGGTTACATTTTGCTCTCTTTAAATAGCCCACTCCTTTTTTCTTTTCCTTCTTCTTCTCCACTTCTTACTTCCGCCATTGCAACCTTTTCTTCAGGATTTCTTCGTTACTTTGCGCTTAAAAACCCTAGCTTTCTTATTTTTCTTCCTTCATCTCCTCTTCCTCAATCGTTACAGTAGCTGTTGTCGCCTCAGCTTTTTTGGAAACCGAGCTTTGCATTATCTCCATTAATGGCTTCTTCTCCTTCCATGACTGAGAAAAAGTCTGTTGACGATGTTTTTTCCGAGTTTGATGCTCCTCCGCTTGCTTCTCTGTTTTTCCTTGAAAGTCCTTCTAGGTATGATGATCGCGCGATAAAATCTATTTTTACTGATAGCTCTTCTTCTATTTCGTGCAGGTCCGAGAAAAGGGTGAAGGATCTCTCTGATGAAGAGTTCATTGAGTAGCTTAAGGAGAAGTATGATCTTCAAAATTACGAAGTGACCCTTCTCTCGGGCCGAAACGGTATCTTGAAGAAAACCGATATGAAGAAGCACGAGCAATCGGTTGATTGTGTGGTCATAACCTTGGGTCAATTGGAGCTGGGCCTTCGTCTTCCCTTATACAACCCTGATATCCCATTTTATTACGATATTTTGTCCCAGATTCGGCCTGCTCGTGCTTTAGCTCAATGGACTGGCAATACTTTTCGAATTATGAACGAGTGGAGGGATCGCCGCGATGGTCATGGTTCTACCGCCGAATGGTCGACCTACAAGCCCGAGGACGCTCCTGAGTATACCGTTGCCAATTTCCTTGTCAACTATCGAGCTGGTACTTCAACCTTAGGATATCTTGCCGGTTTTGCTTCTAGTCCTCATCGGGTCAAAACTATTCCCGAGGGTGTTGAAAGGATGATGATGGATGCCGATCCCATCGGCCAGGGTTCCAAAAAGCGAGCCCGTAATTCTAATGACCCGATTTATCCCCGAGTTCCGCTTCTAGTCCGAGGTCTGATCCTTCATGGTGACTTCTCGTTGCCTACTTTTCCCGTCGATCCCTATTCTTTCTGGGTGGTTAATGATGACAAGGCTGATAAGGTATGCGTTTTTCTTGATTTTTATCTTGCTAGCTTCGGGCGTCAGTTAGTCATTTGTTGTTATTTAAAAATCTCAGGTCGGATCCACCAAACCTATCGGGTCTAGGAAAAGAGGTGCTGGCACAAGGGTTGAGGAAGACCAGGGGAAGGTAACAAACATAATGATTTTCTTATAAGTACATGTACTTGCCCCTGTTTTTTTCCTTCACATGTTCTGACGAGACACTTGTGTAGAAACACCCAAGGCACGATGATGATGACGCGGGCGATGTTGACCCTACTCCGCTGAGGCGTAATCCTGGTAGAGGTAAGCAAATTGCTAAGCCACCGCCGAAAATGGGCCCCATCATTGATCTTTCCGATGAGGATGAGCTATTTGGAGAGAATGTGTCGGGCGACAAAGGCGATGAACAAGGTATGGGAGACCAACAGGAGCCCTCGGAGACGCCCGTCGTAGAGAAGATCGTTACTGATGTACCGGTAGAGCTTCCTTGTGTGCCCCGGATTACTGAGGGATCGTCTTATAGTGCTGAAACTTCCTTTACTGTCTCTGGCCCGATCATGAACTCCTTGGGTGAGTTTACTTCCTCTAACTTTGTGAAGTATACTGATGAGGAAATTTTGAATATTTTGCCCCGTTATGGCGACATCGCCCTGACACTTGACACTGTGGTGAGCAAGTCGTTTCTGTATGGTTATGCTCCGCTTCCGATTTTTTTTTCTTAGTGTCGCTTATAAGTCAAACTATTTTGTTTGTGTTAGATTATGAACCGCGTACGCTTGGATGCTGCCAATTGCCTTCGAGATAAGCAGTTGATAGAATCTCTCCAACTTCAACTTCAGAATGAGAAGGGTCGCACGAACGAGCTGGAGATCAAGCTTGCCGATGCTCAAGGTATATGATCCTTCTTAACTTGTGTTGATTGAGTTTATCGTGCCAGTATCCTGAGTCGGGTATCCTTCTTACTAGCCGAGGTATCTAGTATAGGTATAGACGCTACTTCGGAGTTTAGGATTATGAAGAGAAAATGGGATATTGAGAAGGATCTTGTGGAAAATCTTCGTCAACGAATGGCAAACAAAGACGACAAAATAGACCGTAAAACTGAGGAGATTGCAAGACTTGAGGACGAGTTAGAACGACGTCGCCGGTTTGATTATGATCCTGCCGAGATGGACAACTTACGGGCTCACTTGGGGTCTTCTCAGCACCTTGCTGCTGAAAAGGATGCTTTAGCCACAAGTTTGGAGCAAAGGGTAGACACTCTGCAATTGCAGAATCGAGACCTTCACGAGGACCGCCGACGAATATTGAGAGATAAAGATGTGGTGGAGCGAGCTAATAGCGATTTAATAGGCCGAGTGAGTGAATTTGATAAGGTTATGGGCGATTTAGAGTGGATTAGATCGCAGCTTACAGTGCTCCAAGCGTCGCGTAATCGGTTAATGGACGATTGGGCCGAGCATAAGAAGTATTTCCCTAGTAACGAGTTCAACGAGCAACATTATAACGAATTAACCATGAAGTTGTCCAGGGCCGAGGATGAGTTGTCCAAGTCAGTAGAGTCGCTTCAGTCGGTGTTACCCGCCCTGTCAGGTCTCTTATATGATGTGTTGAGGCCGCTCTTTTAGATCTAGATTGCGCTTTATTCTTGCAAAAATGCACCCGATGAATAACATTCTATTTTTGTGATCTTGTAGCCGATCAACAACGCTCTCGGGAGCTGGATCTGGAGGTTCGCCGATTGAAACAGGCTGAGGTCGATTTGGGCTCCAAGTTAGCTGAAGCTGAGGAAAACGCTTCCCAGATTACCCAACAACTCTAGGATGAACGCGTCGCCCATGCGGAAGAGTTAGATCAGAAGGTTCAGGCTGGCATTATGGACTGGGTGGAGAAGAAGCGGCTCGAGTTCGCGCATAGGAAGGCCGGCGCGGCTCCTCCCAAGGCTTAAACTTTCTTTTTGTGGTGCTGCGTCACTATGTTGCCCCTTCCATCGGGTTGTAAATCGATCTAAACACTTCTCCCCTTTTTAATTTTCGCTACCTCACTTGTTTGTTTTAATGGGGGTGCTGCGTCACCGATGGTGTTTGTTTTATTTTCTTTAGACGCTTCGTTTCGCTTGGTCACATGACGCTTTCCGTATTTTCTTAATAGTCGCATGATGCAATCGAGTTCTTCTTTGTTTCATATGTTATTCCTGCAATCATTGTTCAAGTAAGTCAGTATTCTAAGCATTTCTGTCGAACACACCCAACAAGGAGGGTCATAGGGCCCTATGCCATGTCCTGATTGGGGTATCTCATCACTATCTCTTTGGATTCAGTGGAAGGGTACCAGTCATCCTAGTTCTAGGACCGACAATCCCGAGTGGTTATCGACCAACCGATCTCGGGCAAGTGGACACGCCCACTTGCGATGGTGGTGACCTTTCAGATGTAAGTAGGCCACCTAGCTGAGTAGACCTCATGTCTAAACAACCTTTGGAACTAGTTTCCAACCACCAGAACCCTTAGGCTACCTCGGCACTTGCACACTGCCACTGCCCCGAGTTCTAATAGACAAGCGACTGTAAGGCACCTCGGCACTTCCACACTGGCGTTGCCCCGAGTACGAATTCCCATTCGAGTGTAAGTCACCTCGGCACTTCCACACTGGCTTTGACCCGAGTACGAATGACCATTCGAGTGTAAGTCACCTCGGCACTTCCACACTGGCATTGCCCCGAGTACGAATGACCATTAGTCGCTCATGCCCTATCCCATACCCCTCACGGTTTCACAGAGATATAGGACACGTTTGCTTACCGTTTTTCCGCATCGTTTGTCAAGGATGGTAGAGTTTCAGGAATCGGATGTTCCATGGTTTGAGCTCTCTTGTTCCGTCGAGTCGCAGTAGTCGATATGATCCCTCGACCGCCTTAGATTCGATTATATATGGCCCACCCCACTTTGGTACTAGTTTTCCGCCTTTTTTGTCGCGCTCCCATTCAGCCAGGAATTTTAATACCTACTGCCCGGGATGGAATTCTCTTGGTCGAACGCGCTTTTTGTATTCCCGTTGTAACCTCCTTTGATAATTTTCCATTTTTTGTAACACCATTTCTCTTGTTTCTTCCAAGTCGTCGAGTTTAGCCAAGATTAGATCGGATGACACGTTTCGCCTCCAAGCTTCGGTTCTTATGGTAGGAATCATCCCTTCTGTTGGTAGAATCGCCTCGGTTCCGTAGGTAAGCATGAATGGAGAGAATCCCGTAGCTTCCCTTCGTGTGGTCCTGTATTCCCATAGGACGTTATATAGCTCCTCGCGCCATTTGCCATATTCCCCGTCCAGTTTTTTATTCATGTTATCGGCGATTGTCTTATTAGTGATCTTGTCCTGCCCATTGCACTGGGGGTAAATCGGGGTAGCTTTGCTCTTCCTGATGTTGTAAGTGTTGAATAGAAGATCGATGTTCTCGCCCTGTAGTTGTTTTCCATTATCAGAGACGATTGCATCCGGAACCCCGAAGCGACAAATGATATGTTCCCAAATAAAATTAAAAACATCCTTGTCCCGAATATGCCTTAACGGCGCCGCCTCTACCCACTTGGTAAAATAATCAGTGGCCACGATCAAATACTTCCTTTGTCCCGTTCCGACATGTAATGGCCCGACAATGTCCACTCCCCATTTAGCGAAGGGCCACGGACTTATGATTGAGTTTAACGGTACGCCGGGAGCATGGATTTTCTTTCCAAAACGCTGACACTCTTCGCAAGCTTTCTCCATTTGCTTTGCGTCCTCGTTCATATACATCCAAAAGTAGCCCATTTTTTTTGCCTTAACCGACAAACTTCTTCCCGAGCTGTGATTTCCAGCCGCCCCATAGTGTAGCTCGTGTAGGATTATATGGCCTTCTTCCCTACTTAAGCATCATAGGAGTGGTCCTAGGTAAGATTTCCGATATAAGATCCCTTCTCTTAATTCGTAGGCGCCCGATTTGCTTTTGATCTTGTTCATGTCGGGCCGACTCCTAGGTAGCTCACCCGTTTCTAAGTATTGATGTATTGGATTTCTCCAGTCGCCTTCTTTGTATCTCTCGACCGTGCTAACGGCCACCTCGATCTGTACGTCTGGTGTTTCTGGGATAGACGGGTTAAGAAGCCTCATAACGCGTATCCCTTCGATGATCGGGTCTACTAGTTGTGAGGCGATGTATGATAGAGCGTCCGAGTTTCTGTTATCCTTTCGGCAGATATGGCGGAATTTAATATCTGGTATTTGCTTGATGTAAAATTGGGCGAGCTCCTAATATTTTTGCAGCACCGGGTCGTGCGTAGCGTATTGGCCCGTAATTTTCCGGATCACTAGCTGTGATTCGCTAGTCAATCGAACCTCATGCAGCCTCATTTCCACAATTATTCTTAAGGCATGGATCACCGCTTCATACTCGGTGACATTGTTTGTCGCCTTGAATTCTAACCTGAATGAATGCACGATTTTCCTCCCCTTTGGCGTGGTAAACACCAACCCAAGACCCGATCCGTCTTTGTTTGATGCCCCATCAACAAATACTTCCCATAGTGTTGAGCTACTGGCGGCTAGTAGGTCCGCTGGCTCCTCTTGATCTTCTGCTATTCCCGGTATATCTTCTACCTCGTCCTCATCACTGAGGGGGAAATCTTCCAAGAAATCGGCCACTACTTGCCCTTTGATCGCGGTTCTTGTCTCGTATATCATGACATATTGTTTAATTATGGCTTCCCACTTGGAGATTCTCCCCGATCGCCCAGCACTATCCAAGACCGCTTCGATAGGCGATTTGGTGAGCACCCGTATTCGATGAGCTTGAAAATATGTTCGTAATTTAGAGGCAGCAAAGGCTAGTGCGAGCACCATTTGCTCCATTCTGGTGTAATTCTTCTCGGCCGGACTTAAGGTTTTGCTAGCGAAGTATACCGGCTTCTCCACGCCTATCTCTGTTTTGACCAATACCGCACTGATGGCATAGGGTGTCGCGCCTAAGTATAGAGTGAGAATTTCTGACGGCTCGGGCCTTTGAAGAACCGGGAGGCTAGCTAGATGTAGCTTGATATTTTGAAAGGCCTCTTCGCTGGCGTCCGTCCATCGGAATTTTTCTCCTTTCTTCAAGATGTCGTAAAATTCCTTGCATTTATCCGATGACCGTGATATGAATCGCCCCAATGCGGCTATGAAACCGTTTAGTTTCTGCACGTCTTTTACCGTTGCGGGGGATGGAATTTCAAGGACGGCTCGTACCTTCTCGGGATCTTCTTCTATTCCCCTGGGGGTGATGATGTAGCCTAGGAATTTCCCCGACGTGACCCAGAAGTCGCACTTGGATGGATTAATTTTCATTTTGTGTTTCCTCATTGTCTGAAAAATCTCTCGAAGTTCTCGGACGTGGTTTTTTTATTTCCGACTCTTGACTAACATGTCATCCACGTAAACTTCTATGGTATCGTGAATCTTGTCTTCAAACATGTCACCTACCAATCTCTGGTACGTAGCCCCGGCATTCCTAAGTCTGAATGGCATCTTTTTGTAACAATACAATCCTCTTGGTGTGAAGAAGGAAGTGTGTTCCTGGTCCTCGGGCGCCAATGGTATTTGGTTGTAGCCCATGTATCCGTCCATTAAGGTCATCACTTCGTATCCCACTATTGATTCTACTAGTTGATCTATGCTGGGAAGGGGGAAACTGTCCTTCGGTCAGGCCTTGTTCAAGTCGCTGAAATCAATACATATTCTGACTCCCCCTTTCTTTTTCGGTACCACGACCATGTTAGATATCCACTGTGGGTAGTGGGACTTCCTTATTATTCCGGATTCTTGTAACTTCTTCAGCTCGACCTCGACCGCCGCTTGTAACTCTGGCGCGACGCGCCTCATTTTTTGTCTAACCGGTTTGAACCTCGGATCAATTTTTAAGTGGTGACAGTAGACCTTCGGGTAAATACCCTCCAAATCATACACTTCCCAAGCGAATGCATCCAGGTTTTCTTTTAATAGTATCATGAGTTTACTTGCTTGTTCGTCCGATAGTAATGCCCCGATCCTCACTATCTTTGGTTCTTCTATCGTTCCCAAGTTTACTTCTTTAGTCAGCTCGACTGTCGAGAAGTTTGATTTGGTCTCCCTGACTGGGGACGCTTCCTTTAATTTCTATAAAGGGTCTTGTTCTCGAGTCTCGTGTGCCAGGACCGCTTGTGAAATCACCTCCTCTAATTCTTTTGCCGCCTTCACTTCCTTTGCTTTGTTCTTTTCTTGCCTTTGCCGAGCTCGCCGTTCTTCATTTATTTCTATATCAACTTTCATGCATTGTCATGCCGCCTGGGAGTCGCCCACAACTTCCGATATTCCCTTGCAAGTCGGGAATCTTAACCTTTGATGGTACGCCGATGCTACTCCCTTAATCCCAGAAATCCATGGGCGCCCGATAATGGCCTCATAAGGTGAGGCGACGTCGACTACATAAAAGGTGGTTAGTGTGTCGAGGTAGCCACCACCATCTGAAACCCTCAAAGTTACTTCACCCTTTGGGATGGTTACTGTGCCGTTAAATCCTTAGATGCGATATGTTGATGGGACGAGTATGTCGTCTGAGAGTTTCATTCTTCGGAACGTGTCGTAGAATAACACCTCGACTGAACTTCCGATATCCACGAGAATCCTTCTTACTCCCCACTTCTCAATCAATAGCGTGATGACCAGCGGATTACTGTGTGCCTGTCCGTTTGATGGGACATCCTTAGCCGAGAACTAAATGGGCAGTGTCATCCAAGGTTCCATTGGAAGGGACTTGGCTACGCTAAATATCTATTTACCTTCACGATCCCTTTTATGGATCATGGTGTTGACTATTGGGCCGAGGGTGTATTTTTGCATAGCCGAATGTGAAATGGTGCTTAGGAACTGACTCGCCCTATCGATGCGGACTTGATGAACTGGTGCATTGGGTGTTGCTTCCGGCCGAGGGGGGTGTCGAACATACTGCCTCAAATATCCATCGCGGATGAGGTGTTGAACAATATCTTTCACTTCTCGACAATTATTGGTGGAATGGCCCCTATACTGATGGTAGTGACAGTATTCGGGATGATCTCGGGTCTCTTGGAACTGTACTCCCCTCGATGCTGGGTAGTTGATGTCGTTTTTCTTCTCAACTTCCTTGAACACCTCTTCCAAAGAAGCGTTTAGAGGGGTATACGACCGGGTTTCCTGCTTTGGCTTCTTCCCTTTGGCCATCCATTCCCTCTTCTCACTGCTCTTTGGGGGCGGGTCCAATATCTTTTCTGATCGCCTGATATGGTCGTCCATGACCGTTTTAGTTTCGGTACCAACTTCAGCGCTGGCTTCTTGTACTCTTCTATCTCTTGATTCAGCCTGAATTTCTTCCAAGGCGATATAGTGCTCTTGCATTCTTCTCATCTCCTTTAAGGTTTTAGGTTTTTCAGAAAACATGGCAATCCAGATGGGGTCCGACCTCCCCAACGCGTTTTCAAACCCAAAGATGGCTTGATCCACCGGTACCTTCCCAATTTCAGTACACAATTTCATCCATCTGTCGATCATGGTTCTCAGGGGCTCTCTGAATCATCGGGAGAGAGTAAACAGCTTGTTCATTCTTGGACGAGGTCGGCTGTTATGCATGTAGGTCTCAAGGAAGGCCTCGACTAGCGCATCATACCCGTTAATCGAACTAGGTGTGAGTGAATAAAACCAATCTCGCGCCTCGCCCTCCAAACTAGCTAGAAAGAATTTGCACATAACTACCAGGTTGTTTCTCCATTGGATCAGTGACATTGTATACATCTTAAGATGTTCGATCGCATCGCCCGTTCCGTCAAATCTATAGGGGAATGAAGGTAAAGTACATTTGGGTGGGAACGTCATTTGTCCCACTTCTTGAGGGAAAGGCGTTTTCTCGGCTTCACTCATAATCTCGGCCAACTTATTCTCCTCGCTTCCGCCCGAGATTTCCTTGATTTTTGCTTCCAACTCCTTAAGCTTAGCTTTAGTTGCCCAATCTTGTCGCTCGTCCCTTCCTCGCCTTTCTTCGTCGGTGGACGAATCCTCAGGTGGTCCATATCTCTGCGTGGGGGGTATCGGAGGTAATGGTGGCTGACCTGACTGATCGGGATGATTAAGGTTACTTGGCACCATCATGGGTGGTGAGTGACCGGATCGGCCGCAATAACCCGATGTCTCTCGACTGGACGACCCTCTTGATCTGGTCCGTTGGTTCCTCAGCTGGTAATTCTCATACTCCAAGGCTAGATTCCTCTGATGGAGTTCCCTTAGTGCCGCCTCTTGCCTCCTCTGAATCTCAAAAATGGCCAACAACGTCGGGTCCGTACTTTCATGACTGGAGTGTCTATTTGGTTAGTGTGTCCGAGGTTGTAATGGTGCTGATGTGGGTGGTGGGGGCGGTATCGGGTTGGCTACACGATCGACCGCGTGAACGGTTATCGGGCCGATGTTACTTGTTGCTGCTCGCCCCAGCTGAATCTGTCTAAGACGCTATTGTTCCCTTCCCAAAGCTTCCTGGTGTTCAACTTGTCGCCTCATCCATTTCCTCTAAGATCGCGCTGCAAGTGCTTCCTCATCGTCATCGGTGTCTGAAGCTGTGAGTCCATCGATTTGGTCAACTCTCCTCTGAGTCAATATAACCTGGTCCATAGGTAAGGTGTTATCGTCTCGCCCCAAATCTATTTCTTCGTCTACAACAGGCATCCCTCGCGCAGCTGCATGATATTCCTCGGGCGGTGGTTGTCGACTGTCCTCTTGCCTCGGCCCCGTTATCCCTGCATGCATGCTGCTGCTAGTGACTGTACGATTCCTTAACATCCTAATTGTCCCTGAAGTGCTAGCCATCGATCACGTCGCGTGATAAGCCGAATGTCGCCCGTCCCTACATCAGCAAATACGAAAAAGAACCCCTTACTTTGACCTAATTTTCAAAATAAAAAATTTAGATAAAAGGGCAAAAAGTTCGACTGTACGACTACTGTCTCTGTGTAAGATCTACTTCAGTTTTTAGGTGGGTATTGTCCCTCTACCCTATTTTGTCCCTATGCTGAATCTGTGGTTGTCCTTATTTTCCCGTCGCTATCACTCCGTACGATGTCGCTCTCTGTACTCGACCTATGCATTTAAGTTAGTTTTGTCCTTTATTCTACATGTTCCAAATCATAGATCTTATGCACATGATGTTTAGAAAAAAGTACGGCAAGTAACCCATAGAATCGAATCATGCTTGTGCCAGCTCCACTTTCTCGAGATCTAATTATGAACTCTCCGACGACTTATGCTACACCGCTGGTTAAAAAATTCTATACGGTTTAACAGTTTATCTCACGATGAAAACAGCTACAAACACAAACTTTTGGTTATTCCAAACACCCGACTTCATGTCGTAGACAAAAACAACTCGTTTAACGCTAACAAATGTACAACTATCAAGAACACACAGTCGTCCTTTCAACAGATTCTTCACATAGATTCTAACCCGAACTATTAGTCGCTGGTGAGCTCGTGAAGTCTCTCTGTTGATCAAACTGTTGAAGATGTTAAAAAGACGCTGCTACCGTTCTGACTTTGAAGTAAATGACTCAAAACAACCGTTATTTCAGCCAACAGAGTTCATCATAGCTTCAACTTCAACACGTTAATCGTGTATTGAGGAGTTGTTGATCGTCTCTGAATGTTTTTGCGGCAAGGTATCCGGAGATCTTAGTCGTGTCCCCTTAGTCGGCGCCAGAATGTAGATGCATTTTACTACAAACTACATCCAAATGATAGAAACACAATGCTCATCTCAAATGAAAGTAAACACTCCACAATGAACACAAGATTTACGTGGTTCGGTATGATTACCTACGTCCACGGGGGTGAAAGGATGAATCTTATTACTTAGAAGTGTTACAAAGGTGTTGCTCTCCGTGGGATTTCCTTACAAGATGCACTTACTACTCACTTTTCTTCTTCTTCGTGCTTACTCGAGTTTTTTTCCTCTTTCTCTCCCTTAAAATACAACCTACCTCTCTTGAAATAAAAGTCCCTCTATTTATAGGAGAAGTTCTATACAACGAAATTAAGGTGTTGGTCATGTTACATCTATTTATCAGTTCTGTGATCGGGCCGATTCTCGTCGTCTCATGTGGCCGATGTATCCTGGCTCCTCGCCTATCCTCCGTTCGGGCCGATCTTTTTAGGTGCATTATTAACGCGATGTCGCCCATCTTTTCTATCGTCCTTATGGTTACCCGATGTGACCCGTTCTTCTTTATTCGTTTGACCATCGTTCCTCGTTTGACCCACCACGCCTTATCCTGTCAGCTTTCTCAGAAGTATGGGTAAAGTCTTGTCCGACATTATTACGCCCGATCCACGTGGCTCCTTAAATCTCGCGCTCGATAATCTTTGATCTATACTTCGCGTCTCTTCGTATTTGGGTACACCGGTTCTAGGATGTTGCCACATGGATCTGTAGATAATTTACACCTACAGTTACTAACTACAAAATATTGGAAAAAATGTTTTACCTGGCCAGTTTACATTTCATACAAGAGTACCTCGGTACTCCACCAATTCTCATCTTTATTGTGCCCCTTACACTAAAATATCTCTGGATCCATGTATTCTGTTGTTCCACACATTAAATTTTTTCGGGTTGATTCGTCAAATTATTTCAGTTATCATAACCTGCATGACGAGATTAGGATGTAAGAACATGATGTATTAATTATAAAATGTAAGGGAGAAACACATGAAAGTAAAACATTTTTTAACAGATATTTTGTATGTACCAAAAGCATGGTATAATGTATATGAGCATGACCTTACATGCCCGTCACTGTCCGTATAGAGATATAGTGATCATCCAACAAACAGAGTAAAAAAAAGAGAGAGCAACTTATATATTATTTACTAACATATGGTAATGGTAAATGGGGGTGTGGGAATTATCCTCTGAGGCTATGACATCGATTCATTTGTAAACCAACTCGTCTCTTCGTTACGACAAAATTTTGATCATCATAAACAACATAAGGTTCAACTCATGGAAACAGGGGAAAATATGGTAAATACAGGGGATTTCTAATTTTTCATACATTTGGTTTCATCGTTGATAATTCTTAGAGGGCCATTAAATTTTCTATTAACCATGTAACTTTGAGATTATTAAATGATTGGCCAGTCAATTACTACTTAAGCTTTCAAACTCATCCCACATTAACCATGTCATGCTACTGAGATTATGAACTGCACCTTGCACTTTACGTAAATATGCAATCAATTTGTACAAAGAAAACTGGCACAATTCAGGCATCAAAAGTAAATTACAAGTTCAAGGTTCTACTTTGAGGTAAGAAAACAGAAACTTTTCGAAGCAAGTGAGAGGCCAAAAATTGATACTACCACTACCTAATGGAGCTTTAATGCTACTGGAAATTATAGTTCAGCGAAAGAGAGACACAGCTTTTGAAAATCTAATTGATATGCAGTTTGAAAACATAACCACTAATATAAATAAAACAAAACAACCAACGCCCCTTGATCGATGGAGGTTAGGATTAAATTATATAGCATCACCTGGACAGGTGCATAACCACCGGCTGGTGGTAGAGAGATGGGTGCAGTCGTCAATAGTGGAGGCACAGAGGGTCCTCCATATGTGGAGGAGGTGGATCCATGTACCTAGTAAATTACATGTAAACATGGTTAAATAAACATGTGCTTGTACCAAATAAATTGAATGAGGTCATATACTTTTGATTGTGATTAAAACGCATGAACATAAAGGTACCCTTGGTGCCCCAAATAGGTGGAGGATGAGGGTGATAAGGAGATGAGATTTTACAACTTGTTTAATCACCAATAGTTTTCGAGCATTTACGTTGATCAAAAGAACTTGCACCAGCAACAACACCTATATATCAATTTAATGTTGATATGTGACCTGAACATTGTTGACACAAATCCTGATCATTTTCATAGTCACATAAGTATGTTGGTAACTGGAATCCATGACCGGTTATCGAATGCAAAAAACAATGCTTTTGGAAACCTCTATATGGCTGCTTTATTGCATTCAAGAGACACCAAATAGCCAATCGTGTGAATGATAGGTATAGAATACAGCTAATTTACTATCTAGTAGTTTATGCTTTCTTTGCTATTTTTCTTGTGAATTATGTATTTTAAGTGTGTTTTCGAGTTATTAGGTACTCTGGAGTCGCATGGAGGAAACGAAGAAGGAATTATCCAAAATTGATCAAAAAGGGCAAAGCCGTAATTTTATAGGATAGCACTATCTGGAGATCGAAAATGGTTAAGGGACAACTCTTTTAAAGTTTTAATGACAGACTAGCTAAGGTTAAGGGGCTGCCAATTGGCTAGCCCTTATCAGAAGTGACCATTTATATAGGCACCCAATCTGTGGGTATATTAGCAGTGGGTGTAATTATCGGGTGTAAATACCCTGGGGTGTACTTATCAACCCCAACCCTAAATCGATTATCTTCTTCAATTGTTCGCTCCTGAAACTGAAAATAAGAAACAGTGAGAAAAGAAGCCGATGACGCTACTATTCCGAGAAATTGAGAGATGGGTTGATGGCTGAGGCGAGATTTAGTTGATGTTGATGGAAATTTGGAGATCCAAAAGAGCAGATAAAATCAAGGTTATGAGTTCTGCTATCAATTCGTAAGAAGACATTGAAGAATTTGCTTCTCAGATTAATAGAGAGGTTGGATGAATTAGAGATGGAGTTGGGTTTGAGCTCGATTCGATTTATTGATGGGAACTATTTAAAGGGGATCTGAGGCTAATATCCGTATGGGTTTCAGATGGAATTGATGAACAAAAGAAGAGAAATCAGCAATGCGTACTTGAGTTCATCTTGAATTAAGGGTTTGTTTTTAAAGAAGCTAAGATTTCAGAGATGAGGAAGGGTTTGGATCGTATCTGGGTCTGAGGAGGTGTTGATGATTGGTGTTGTTGTTTCTGTTGTGATGAAATAATTGAATCTGTATGGGTTCTTGTTGCTGTTTGGAATTGAGCAAGAAAAGGGGATCTGCTGTGTGAAATTGATATGGGTTGGTGTTGGTGTTCATGGAGGCAACTGAGTTGAGAGAAGAAATTGGATATATGGGTTGTCTGTTGAATGGGATTTCGTCGAATTACAGAATGGGGCTTGATTTCTGGTGATGTAAAGTCTGTTGCGGAGGAGATAGAGCTGTTGCTGAAATTGTGAGATCGATGGGTTAGGAAACCTGAACTGAATATGTATTCAAGAGAAATTGCAGTTGAAGCTGGTGAAGATTAGAAGCTCTGTTACTGAATGAAGTGAAGTTCTTGAATGAAAACAATTAGATGAATGTTAGGATTTGCACAAGGAGAAGAATCAGCCTGAAATTGGCTTGCGAATTGTCGTAAAATCAGAGGAAACTCTGGCCCTTTTTATGCTCCGACGAGTCGAATCGATGCCGGCGATGACCGATACAGACGAGTCCGATGACCGTTACAGAACGATCCCGATGAGCCGATCTGACCCAACTCAGACCACTCAGCTTGACTAAGAAGCTGACTAGAAGCTAACTCGCCCTCTGACTTGACCCGACTGACTAACGTTTGAAATGTTTGACCGTTAGTCCTAAACGGAGGACTGACGGAATATTCCTTCGACGGAGGAGAATCTCAGGTGAACGGCGATGACTGATTCCGGCTGATTTCCGGCCAAAAACCCATTTTTCCGGCGAGCCAAAGTTGCATAATTTTGTGTGGATTTCTCTCTTGGGATGTGAAGACTTGGGTTTGGAATTGGATGAAGAATTGGGCTTGGATTTGGAAAGAGGAGATGGAAGATTTGAGAAAGGCTTGGATTTGGAAATTGAGCTACAAAAGGAAAGGGATTCTATTCCTTGGAAGATATGGAGAACATTGAAGCCAATAAATAGAGAAGTTCTCTACTTTTCTATACACACTTACACACACTTTTGTGCACATCTTTTGCACACCTCTACACACACAACACTTCTCTTTTCTTTATTTTTTTGTGTGAACTCCTTAATATGAGTAACTAATTTTATTGATTGAGGATGAATTCCTAGTTCTTAACATGTTTTGAGTTTTGTTTTAAATCTACTTTGAAGTTTTCACATGATTATCGTTTTTTTTTTGCTAATATTAATGTTTATGATTGATTGATAGGTTGTTTAGAGTGCACGCTAAATTTATTTGTTAAATTGATCTAAAGCTAGTGAAAGTGAGGGGATAAGTAATCGTTTCTTGACTCTTTACACAAGTAGAAAACACGAGACCTTGCAGAGGGATTCCGTGGAGCAATTGTGTGTGAAAACAACGCTAGAAAGTGGACCAAGCGAACCAAGTCTAACTACTAGTACTAAACCTAAGTTCATAAATCTTAATGCGTTTGGGGAATTACATCTTGTAAGCGAACCTCAAGGTGGTTCTTTTGAATAGAATCTGATAACTAAGCGAACCTTTTACTCAGTGAAATAAGGAATTTTGGGTTTAGCTAAGCGAACCTTCTATCCTACGGTTGGTGATAATCTGTGACTAATAAGAAGTGGAAAAGAACATAACTTGAATCATTGTTTTGCAACGAAAAAGGATTCATTGTTTATTTACTTTTGCTTTATAAAATCTAAAACCAAAACCCCCCTTTTTGTGACATTATAAGACAACTAAAACCTCGTGCTCCTCGTGGGATCGATCTTGACTACCCTATATTACTTGTTAATTAGGTAGTAAAATATTAATTAATTTGTTGTGGTTAAGACACGCATCAGTGAACCATCAAAAGCACAGAAAAAGTATTTGATTGTCAAGAAAGAAGCATGAAAATAATATGGTAATTATGTCATTCAAATGTTAGGACAAGAGAGACCAAGACATGCGCAGAAAGAACGTTTCAAATCTTGCTTGACAAAAACTACAGAGGTATGAATGAGGGCTCGCTTTTTCGCAGCACATTCAATCAATTAACCTGAGTAGTAAATCAAATCAAGCAATAAGAACATGTGTATCGGTAGCTGCCAAAGAATGCATACATAGCTTGCAATAGAAGAGCTCTTTCAATATTAACCCCTTTCTCAGCTCATAAACAAAATCAAAGACTCAGAATCTTCAATGACAACACAAACAAGAAAAAAAAAATCAAAACAAATAATACCATCATACTACGATTTTCAGTTGAACAAAAAGTTAAAATCAACTTCATAGACATGACCAAAAATAAAAATCTTAGTACATAAAATTGGAATTATTAGCATACCCATGTTTCAAAACTCCATGAAATCAACTAAACAAGAACATAAATTGTAAAATCAAGAGAGAATAATACTACACGAGCTATAATGTTCACAGAATAAGCTCAAATTAAAATGAAAAACAAGTAATAAAGTTAGGGTTTTTTACCTGAATCTTCTTGGATTTGCCCCTCAATCTTCTTCTGCAATTTCAAAATAAAAAGTTAAATAATCTATTTCTAGGTTTTACGAAATAAAAATACACGAAATCTGTAAAAGGGTTTCATACCTGAGATTAGGTTACTCAAACAATGTAAAAATGGGCAATGATTTATGGTAATATGCTTAGGAAGATTTCTGGTCGATTTAGGTTTGGAAGAAGAAGAAGAATGTTAAAGGAATTGATTTAAGAAGGATTTTTTGTCGATTTAGGTATATATCTGGCTTTGACATACGGTATGGAAAGAGAGGCGTTACTCTCAGAAGAAAGAGACGCGCAGCTGGGGAAACAAATCAATTTGGTTTCTCTCGATTTTATCTCTGTTTTCTCTCGCCCGATTTCAGAAAGGGAAATAAGAGAAGGAGAGAAGAAAGAAAGACACGAGGAAGGAAAGGAAATATGATAGAGAGAAACGAAATATTAAGAGTTAGTTTTAAGACTCCAAGACTGAATTTTATCAAAGAAAAATAAAATACAAAATTAAAGAAAATTAAAGATTGTCCAAATTTAAGACAACCCAAATAAATGGGGGGAACCAAAATAAATGGTGGGAATTGATGTGGATTATATGAATTTAGTTTCAAAATTATTTGGTGGTGTGAGATAAAGATATGGGGGGAAATTTGAGGAATTTTGAAAAGAGAGGGAATTTTGGGTGGAAAATTTGGTGTTTTGGAGGGAAATAAAATGGAATTAAAATGAAAAGGAAATGATAAATTGATATATTTAGAAGTTACTAAAAGGTCTTTTAAAGTTATAAATTTTTAAGACACTTATAAAAAATTTAACACACTTATAAGAGTAGATGAAAAATCAGAATTAAAGCAACTCATATTTTTGATTTGAGACTCTTATATGAGTGGAAGCACTAAAGACATGTATAAGTGTCTGGAACCCAAAAATCAATAAGTCTCAAATTGGGCCATATGGTGTAGTGAGGTGTTTCCCCCTTTACTGGTGGTGGGGTACGCACTTTTGTGCCTGGTCAAGCTATTAGTAAGGCTGTCACTAGAAAGAACAACAAATATCTAGAGAAGTGCACTGCTCAGGGGCTTGGTTTTGGGGTTCTTGCTTTCACTACCTTGGGAGAGTTGGGTGGAGATACTATAGATTTCTTGAAAAGATTGAGAAATTATATGGGTAGTCATGATGCGAATGTCAAGGTAGGAGATTTTCTTTTCCATAGGCTAGGGGTGGTTATTCAAAAAGGGTACGAGCACAGCTTGTTGCTCGGCTCCCATCCAATTTTTTGGTTCATATTGAGAATGAACTTGATTCAATTATGTAATCAAAATAAATAATTAACATTAAATAATTCCCAATTAATATCTTATTTTTTAAAGTTAGAATTTAGTCTTTACTAAAAGAAATTAATTTTTGGTATAATTAATTTTCCCGTTTCATTTTTGTGGTTTTAACGGTGTTAACTACACCATTATAACTTTGAGAGTTTCATATTGTGGAGTTAATGGTGTTAACTACACCGTAATAATTTTTTGATTGAATTGTGTTTAAACCTTTTAATATAAAATCAGATTTTGGTTGGAAAATTAATAGATAGAGTTGAGTTTTTCTTTTATGTTGTGTGTTTTCAAAAGAAATATTTTTTGTGAAAGAAAACAATGCGTTGAGCATCATTTGTTTTCTATTAGAGATTTTGAGCAAGAATGAAGTGTAGAAGTTTTACATCCTCTCACCGTGAAAGAGTGATTGCGTAAGAGATTGAACTCGGCTGTTTTATCCTGGGGACGACACGACAACGATGAACTGCTTGCACAATCTTGGGCAGAGCCGCGAAACATCTTAAAGAAAGCGACCTAGTCCGCGACTCAGCCAAAAAATTTGAAGTAACAATTGTTATCTCTAGTAAACCTAACAACGGATAACAAATTATGTTTTATCATAGGAACATGTAAAACATTCTTCAACATGAAAGAAGCAGTTGGTGTGGATAAAGTTGAAGTTCCAGTTAAGGAGATTGATAAGGACTTACCATTGCCAACCATGACTTTTTCCTTTCCAGCATAAGGGAAAGCATTTTGCATTAAGGTCTGATCTCCAGTCATGTGTGTAGTGGCACCAGAATCAGAAATCCAAGTGGAACCAGAAGCATTAAAACTTGAGGAAGGATCACTCATTGTATGATTATGCATTGTCATACCAGAAAAGGCTTGGTTCATAGTAGATACATTTGCAGAAGGATCCATATATTGAAAACCATCTTCTTCGGAAGCAATATGAGCAGAGTGAGTATTGTTTTGCTTCTTATCTAGAGCATATCTATAATAACACCTATTTGAAAAGTGACCAAATCTTCTACATATTTAGCATTCAACTTTGGAGAAATCAATTTGAGGTCTTCTACCACCAGAATTTGGATGACCAATCATGTTTGTAGATCCACCAGAATAGCCACCTTGTGAATTTAAAGAGGAACCAGATTGATATTGACCATTCACAAAGTTGCTGGAATTGAACTTAGGTTTGCCTTTGTTACCACCACCAAAATTATTGATATTTCGACTATAAAAGTCTGAATGATGTTGTGAATCAACATTTATAGACATATCTTGTTCTTGATCAAGTAACCACTTCTCATGATTCAGTAGGCGAGGTTTGAGTTCATCAAAGGTGAAAGGTGTTTCTTTATTCGTTGCAGAGATGACAAAATTATCATATATTCTTCCCAGACCATTAAAAACATACATAGTAAGATCAGTTTCACTAACTCTTTCACCAATAGCCGCTAGAGATTCATCCATGGATTTAACATTGTGCAAGTAAACAAGAATTGAAAAATTTGCTTTTCTAACACCACTTAATTGATTGCAAAGCATAGTTCTATGAGTAGATAATTGATTTCTAGAGCTAGTTTCTAAGTGGAGCCATATCTCTCTAGATAGCAGAATAAAGACCAAGAATATCACCTGAGATGGTATCTGTGAACGTAGCTTTGAAATAACTTGCAACAAACTGATCAATCTTGCGCCAATACATCCATCTAGGGTTAGTAACCACGGATCTATCAACAAATATTTCTCTAGGTGGTTCATGAATTTCACCATCAACATAACCAAAAAAACCAATAGAGATTAAAATAGATTCGAACTGATCTCCCAAGATAAGGTAATTATCATGACCAATTTTTGCAGAGACAAAATTAGTGATATTGGTAAAAGGTAAAGAGAATTGGAGAGGGGGATCTGATTGATTTGCAGCGGAAGAATGAGATTGTGTTCCCCGTGGATTTTGAGTAAAGCTGTTGTTGTTATTGAGATTTTGTTGTGCCATACTTTGAGTAGTTGCCATTGAATAATTGGATGAAGAACTAATGAATGTGATGAATAGAAAATAGATCTGAAATCAAGAAAATCAAGAACTGAAAGTATAATGTCCAATTGAATTATATGAACAACGGAAATATTGAAACGATGAAGATGTTTAATTGTTTTCTGATGTTGAATTGAATGTTGAATCAAAAATGATGAATGTTTGGATTGTTTTTGGTATATGATATCATGTAAAGAATGGCACATGAAATGAAGTTTTAATATTGAAATATTTCTCAGATGTTTTTCAGATAACTGTTACAGACAAATTTAAACAATATTAATATGAGAGAAAGACAACTGGAACAGCTGTAATGGTGAGACTGATCAAGTCAAGTCAAACAGACTAGACCTTGACTTGACACATTATTTCTAACACTATTACGTGTATCTTTGATATGCCATGTTGCCATGATTTTTTTATTTTTTGCCGAACAAGTTTATTTTGATGTGTATTTTTTCTCGCACCCCTTCTTTTAAATTCTTGCCTCCGCCCTTGTTTCATTACATTTTTTTTAACGAACACACATTTTGGGCACCCAAGTTAACCTGGTAAATAACATCATCCGAGAAATTTATAATACAAGAGATTTGGGGACTCCATCAACCAACTTGCGAGTTATAAACAAGTAGCTGCACCATTTTGTACTTGCATATGTTTCTTTTACCCAAAAATCTCAAAATTTACCCCAAATGCTGAAAAGTTACTATAATAATCTGATATACTTTGTGCACCCGCAGCCGAACAAAACCAAACCCACAAATTTTGGATCCAACTCGGTTCTTCCCAAGCAAACCCTTTTCAAGATTCATTTTACTCTTTCCACGGCCAAAAACCCCACAATTCTTCGATCTGTATAAACCCTAGATTGCATAATATCTCTCTAATCTAAATCATCATCTTTGAATCATTATTTCTAACTACAAGGTTTCATTCAATGGATTATTTCAAATTTCTACCCAAAGAGATAATATCAGATATCTTGATTCGTTTGCCAACAGAATCAATTTTGGAGTGCAAATCAGTTTGCAAAACCTGGAGGAGTCTGATTCGTCATCCATCATTCTCTCGATTGCAATTATTACATGGAGATTATTCAGGTAAGCTGGGTTTTATTGTTAGTACTTATAAAAAATCCAACTATTTTGAATATAATGAGAATCATGAGCCATCAACACCCATTCAAAGGATTAGAAGGATTAATTCTGTCCCTCCGTTTGAGGAATCTGTCATTGTTGGTTCCTGTAATGGTTTGGTATGTTTTGTTCAAAGCCCTTGATTCGTTGAACAAACTCTTAATTCACTTTGTATTTGCAACCCTGTTACAGAAGAGTATGTTGTGGTTCCGGAAATTAAAATAGATTGCTGCGATACTAATCAGTGCATTTATTGGGCAACCGGTTTTGGTTATATTTCTCTGAAGAATGAGTACAAAGTTGTTGGAGTATGTCAGTGGAGGGAGCTAGATTTTGTAGAAGTTCTTGTATACACATTAGGCAGTGGCAATGGATGGAGAAACCTCGGGAAGTTCAATGTTGGCCCCAGCAAAGGTTGGGGACACAGTATCTTTTTCAATGAAGCTCTTTATTGGCTAGACGTTGGATTACAAATGATCTTTGTCTTCGATTTGGTTGAAGAAAAGTTTCGCAAACACCTTCCACCCCCTCCTTTGCCACTAGAAAGTAATTTTCTTAATAATAGGATAGGGGTTTCCGATGGATTTCTATTTTTCACTTATTGTCTAGTTGTCAGAAGCATCACATATTATGACACATGGCTATTAAGAAAGAAAAATGATGATCATGATATGAAAGAGAATGAGGAAGATCAGTCATTGGGTTGGATTAAGGAGTTCAGGATTGCCAAAAGCCAATTTTTAGCCGCTGCGAAGAATGGAAGGGTCTTAACTTACAGGGATAACTATCTCAACATTTGCGACACAAAAGCTTTAACCTCGAAAAGGCTTGTGGATGTTAAGGAATGGATTTGTGATATACTTCCTCACAAGAACCCCTTAGTTTCCTTGAATGAATTAGGGGAAAAAGATACAAAGATAATGGATCCAGTTAGGAGGATGAGACGTACTTGTAAACCGGTCAGGTAATGTTCGTTGAGTTTCATTTTGAAATTGAATAACAAGTAACATTGCACGAACCTAAATGCTATTGACATTGTCTTAGTGAGTAATATTCCGAGACCACTGTTGTTCTATCTTTATATCATCTATTCAACTATATGGGTCTGTTTTTCACTTTCTTATTTTAGGTTCAGTTACATTGCTTGTTAACTCTGCATTTTGTTAGTGACTTGATCTTTTCTGAAACGATTATATGATGTATACTTTGTGACTTTTTTTTTTAATGCATGGGAGTCGAATAAGCAAGTGCAGGCATATTGCGGAAAGTGAGAATTTTCCAGTAGTACGAGCGAATATGTTTTCGTCTTACCTCTTAACAATTTTTGTACATCATTTTAGGAATCCAATTTGTGTTTAGAGTTCAAATACTGCAATCACATGTGATGTTACTACAGAAAATGGTAATTAGAACAGTGAATTTCTCTAAAATTTGTCTTCATTCATCAATAAATTTTTACAAGAACAATAGAGTTAAGTAGGCAATAGTTTCTGCGATAACTAACATCAATTAGCAAGGTACATTGCAGACTTTTACCGGGATTCAGAGCAATGATTTCGTTTGCTAACTATTAGGAAAGGTACCTTACGCATTTCGTGCACATACCTACTTCCACAGTTTTTCTATTTTCCAATTCAGTTAATATCCCAAGATGTTAACCTGCAATTTCTTCCAAAAACACGAGCTTAATAGATCTTATTAATCCTCCCTAAGTTCGTTGAATTATGTGATGTCAAAAATGACTTGCTTGGACCCATTTCCATTTTAGGTTTTTACATGATATCCTTTGTCTATATACAATATGTCAATATACTAAAGCTAATGTCTGACGATTAAATGTGAATTTTGGAGGTTCGCTCAAGAAACCCCTAGTAGTGAAGAGATTTGAAATGTTGATGTAGAGAATCGAGATTCCGTCTTAGATTTTGCCTCGCATCCTGTGTATCCCATCTTATGAGGTTCACCAATATAATTTGGTCATTTGATATAGCACATGACCTAATGTATTGACTGAGAATTATAGTCATTACCTGGCCTAGCTGTAGGAGTATTTATTGCATTGATGGATTATAATACCCTGCTATTGTAGTTCAATTTGGAGAAATATTTGTGAACAAGAGGTACTATTTACTCCTTGTTTCCATCAAACACTACTTTTTTAGGGTGCTTTACATTATCACTTCCAATGAGGTCTCTACAATTTCACAGTTTTTCCTATACATTCTGCTATTAATTCTTGCTGACACTGATAACCGTTTTGAATTATGATGCTTACGGCTGATGAGCCCTGCTGCTGCAATTGAATTGGAGTCTTATTTAGTTATTTTGTTCTCCTCCATTTGTGTCTAGAATTTTTTTCCGTCGAAGCAATTTGGTAAAACAGCATGCACTTTAGTGGAGAAGCTGTTAATAATCTTTCCATTTCTTTTCCCTGTCACATTTTCATTATTAAACACTATGAGAGCATCCACAGTGGGAATATGCTTAACTGCTCGTTATCACATTTTATGCTGGCAGTTTCCTTGTTAGACACTTCTGGCACTATAAGAGCATGTTATGCCCTCAGGGATTTATGAAGCTCGTGAGATATCAAGTGCTATGTCTGTTTTGACTTTTAAAAGCTGCATGGAATTTTATTCCCTGTGTGAGTTTACTAGTGATTGAATATTTGCGAAGACTCAAAAACCCTTTAATAGACCACATTTGCAAGTGTGGTTTTTGAGAGTGTCTCTCTCCCAGCAAGAGTTTACAGGGATTTTGTAAGGTTTCCATGGATAAATCAACCTAGTCAAAGTTCAAATGCACTACCTGCTGTTCGATCTTCATTTGCTGGTGGTTCTGGTAGTTACAGGTTACCTCGTTCTTACGGACCGACTTCAAGCCAGCCAAATCCTACTTTATATTCAACTACACAAGGAGGTCCAGGATTTGGTTCAGTTGCGCAACCCCTTGCTCTTATTTCTGAGGACGTGGACCCCGCTTCGATGCAGAGTCTTAGCGCTTCATCAGCTCATATTGGGGCATCTGATGTGGTAACACGACATGGTTCTGACATTGATTCTGTTCCTTAGTTTCCTTTAACAATTGTTTCAACAACCAATTTCTGTTGATCCCTCTGATTGTACGAAAGATTCAGGATCCCTGAACGACCATTATTTGAAAGTTTTGGCACAAACCACTTGGGCAATGGTATGGGAGACCTTTTATCTGTGGAGGATGTGATAGAGTTCTGTACCAAATATTGTCACAAAAGCTTGAAGACCTTGTATCTAAAGATTCTACAGATGTGGAGAAGTTCAGGGAGTTATTGTTGAGGTTCCTGAAATTATACTTAGATCTGTAAGCCAGGATGAGGCTGCTGAAGTTTATATCGAAGCACAAATGTTGGTGCACAGATTGCAATTTTGGTTGCTAACCTAGATGTTTGTAAGCTTGTTGTGAAGAAGCTTACTAATTGGGAGATTTACTGCGCTGACGAGTTCAAGTTCAACAAAGGTATTATTGTTGGCCACATTCGTCTCGAGCTACTGAACCTCGCAGAACGCAGTGTGCACTTGACGAAGCTTATTGATGCAGGACGGATTACAACTTTTACGGAGTTTGCGGTATCTCTTCTGTAGGCCTTAGTTACCCAGGACTCTGGATAGGCACTGGCAAAGCTTGCTATGTGACCTGGATCCCCTGAATCTTTACCGCAGCTTCTTGAGATTGCCAGAGATGTCTCTGCTAATGCCCCTTCTCCGTCAGCTTATATGGTTAGTAACAATGAGAAAGCAAATCAGTCTAGAGGCAGAAAGGCTCCCTCTGTCCATTCATCTGTAAGTAGGGGGGATGACTACGATAATATTGAGTCTATGACAGCAGATCCTCCTGGATCCCATGATCAGGTTTCGATGCTTTTCAACAAACGGTATGGGATCTGTGAAGCTACTGGTACAGATGGTGCTGCTGTCATCCGTTTTGTGTCACAGTTGCAGCAAAGTGGACTGCTCAAAGGTGATGATATGACAGATCGTTTTTTCCGCCTGCTCACGGAATTATCAGTGACACACTGCTTGTACACACAGGGATTTACTCCCGGCTCATTGTCGCTGCAATCGCCTCAGCACTTCCAGCTCTGTCATTTGTTGCTTTTGATATGTATGCCAAACTTGTGTTTCTTATCCTGAAGTATTGGGCAGTTGATCAAGGATCATCTTCTCCCCAAGATTCTGTTGCTTACTGTGAGAGTTATTCAAACACTCTGATGAGAGAAGGATAGCATTTAATCCGAGGCCGTATGTCAGATTGTTCGTAAACTGGTTTCTGGATCTTGATTCTCCTGACCCTGTGCTCGAGGGTGCCAACTTTCAGATTCTGACAACATTAGCAGATGCCTTCATGCAGTGCAGCCTCTGAAAGTTCTTGGTTTTTAGCTGGAGCTGGTGAGTTAAAGGAGTTATATGCCAAAGTTGCTTTATGGAAATTCTCAGAAGACTTCAGCTTAATTGTAGATTTGTTTAAGTTCATGGAGCTTGGGAAATGCTGGAAAAGCTCAGCTTGGAAAACCTGTTCACTTCCTCTATAAATTGCGCTTTGCATGCTCTGCTGGTGCTTGTAGTATGTCATCATGCTTTTTGTTGTGGTTATCTATTACTGGAATGCAAATGCCTCCTTTGAAGCTATCAGGCTGAGGATGCGGGAGCAGTTTTATTGCCGGATATTCCCAATGTTGCATTATCTTTCTGAGATAGTGGCATTTTTTATAATCATTCTTCCTCTTTCTCTTCTTTTTTGAGGAATTAGTAAAGAAAACTTGAAGGGATGAACTGATCAGATTAAAAAACTCAATAAATTCGTATGAATGAACATATAAGAAATGCTAGAATCAAAAAAAATTACACTGCACATATAATGAAATTATGAACGGAAAAGACTGCACTGCAAATTCAACATTCAGTGCATCTACATTACACTACATAGATAACAAAAACAAAAATCAAAAGAATAGAACAACTTAGCGGTCAGCACTTCATCATATCAGTAAATCAGACCTGCATAGTAATAATGCAATGGCTGGAAGTCGATCACGGCAGGGAAAGGCGCTAACGCAATATCGTCATCAGTAGTAGTAGTATTAGATAAACACTCATCTTGATTATAATTGAAAAACTCATCGTCATCAGTAGTAGTATTAGATAAACCAGGAAGATTAAGCCACTCATCTTGATTATAATTGAAAAAATCAAACTCGTTACAATTGAAAAAATCCATAGATGAAAGTGGAAGAGGCATCTTCACCATATCATCTTCATTACAACCCTTTTCCATTGATTTATTCTCCTCCATCAACTCATCTAATTTCTCTGAAATCAAACCAAACTTGGGCTCCAAATTCCTTTCAATCTCTTCAACCGATAAATCACTTAACTCCTGGTCAACTTGTTGATTCTCTTCTTTTACATCAACATTGCACAATCTCTTCATCTTGTTATCATTCACACAGTGATCAGAATCAATAACTTCTTCATCACTACCCCTCTTTCTTTTCCCTGCTGTTTTTGGATCAAAATTAATGAAATCATCCACAATCTCTTGACATTCATTAGGGTTTTCAGATGATTCTACCTTTCCCTGATTCAAAAAATCCATATTTTCTTTCATCAATCTTCAATTTCTACTTCTGAAAAAAGAATTCACTGAGTGTTGAAGAAGAACAAGCAAGGGCGTCGCAGACTTAGCAAGTAGTAACAGATAACACTTGAGATGACTATTTATGGACATAGAAACTTGATTCTCAAGTTTTTACAGCTTCTAAAAATTGATCCAGTTGTGATGTATTTTCTGGAGGCTGTAATTTGTCCGATGAATTTGTTTCTAAAAACAGGCAAGCTCTTAACAGGTCGGAGACCACGGTCAAAAACGCGTTGACTTTTATTAATGCAGTATCTTGACAAAGAGGGTTACTTTCTGACAGAACTAGCTAAGGAGACTGGTATGATATCCAGAATGTTGATCACTATCAATTTTGGCTGGATAAATTATATGCCTATTCACAAGCTCGGAATAGAAGAAAAAAGCAATGCACAAGCCAAGTATGGGACCCTGGTTTGCAACTTTACTGCCACCAGACCAAACCACCGGTGCTAAACGTTTCGATATCTCCCACATATGCTTCATGCCACATTAATAAACAGAACTCCAAATAACAGACCATCCAAAACATTAAAACACAAGCCGGACAAGCAAATCCATATTTTATGTCAAAGTGCATTTGAGAGAATGATGGAAGATGATGAACAAGATCTCTCCATGGGTTGAAGAACAATCTCTTTTGAGAGATCCCCATAATGAAACACTTTGCCCAGAGAAATCTGGATCACGATTTCTTTTCTTGGGGTTTTGAAGGAGAAATTGGGTTTTGATTTTAGAGACTCGGATCGACTAGAGAGTGATTGAATTTGAAATGGAATCAGAAAACTTACTAAACACAAGGTAGAGCTTCAAACTAAGAATTCAGCATGATCCCAGACTCTATGTCAGACAGGTTGATGCCACATGGTCCCTAAGACTCTCTGATTAAGCCTATCACTGGTGGATCAACTAAAGGCTTCTGACTCGATCTCTGCGCATAGTTGATTTATTGTCAGCCAATTGAACAACTCCCAAAAGATAAGGAACAATGAAACTTGTATATAATTTGACAATTACCCGAGTTTTCGGTACAGCTATATTCACAGTTGACAGCAACTAAGATGACACAACCACAAGAGCAAATGTCTCAAAATTTAAAAAAATAAATAAATGTAAGAGCCAGTTTCAGTAATAAGTTGTTGTGTCTCAAAGAAAAGAGATTGAACATATTCACATTTCAAGCTTAGTCTGAGCAACACTAAGCGCTCCACAAAGCTAGCGAGCAAAGGGCCAGAGCAAATCCAAAGAAAACAATTACAGACACAGTAAACCTCTAACTCCTTGAACTCAAGGATTCTACTAATATCACGCTCTCGGTCATGCAAAATCTCGAAAATCACACACCAAATCTCCAAATGACAACATTAAGCAAATATAATCTGAGAACTAAGAACCAAATAGATTTCTTAGAAGGCTAGGAGCCTAAGAAAAATCCCTTGCTGTCTAATCTCAAAATGCATAAAATTTCAATAAAGGTTTATTCACATTACACTTACCTAGAGATCTCTTACTTGGTCTTGCAGCTTTATCATTGTTTCCTGTCTCCTCAGAATTTGTCTTTTACCATTGTTTTAGCATTTTTTTCTCCTAATACCTTGAGTGAAACTAAAGTATTCTTGTGAGGGATTGCATCATCAATATACTCGTCAAAAGTCACATCCATTTTGGCAGATGATGGTTTTGGATCGTAACCATAAATCTTGTGATGCTCATAGCATAGAATTGCCTACCACTTTTCATATACCCAAATGGAGGTGACATGCAATCGCCAAAACTGAGCTCTTTACTCCAGCTCAAGTCATTATAATTTTGATTCTTCTTCAACAACCATATTTCACTACAAAAGTCATTACGATGATAAGTAGCACTTGGAAAATCGCCTAAAACCCCTAGTGAAATATAGGATAACGAGAAGAATCAGCTTCTTTTAGAAAAGGCGGTGATGGAAGTTTGCTAAACTTTTTTTTTTTTTTTTTTGATTGAAAGAGAGATATATTCAGAGAAGGAATGTACAAATTACAAGTCTACCAGAGGTAGGGAAAAGAAAGCAAAATTACATCAAAAAAATATTATCCAAGTTAAGGACGGAATGAGAAAAATTCAAATGGAGTCCATGACCAGAAGCTGAAGACCAAGCCAGAACAAGGGACTTAGCTTCAATACCTAAGTCTAAATCTGTTTGGCTAAATCTGTTTTCCTCTCATTCCAGTAAGTGTAATCTTCTTTTGCTAAACTGAAAGTTTTCCTGAACCATCCTCCCAATGTTCCTCTCATTCATATTCATGTCCACCGTTCCCAGTGCTACTTCCAAGAGTGTATACCTTGTAACACTCATTGCTACTTATAAATAGGAAAAATTCCATTTCCATTGGTTTTGTTTTCTTCATATTAATGATTCTTTGTTCCACAAGGACTAAGCAAACACGAATTAAGAAAAAACAACAAAATTGAAACTTGATTCCCTTAATTTGATTCGGTTGGTATGCTGATTGACCTATTGAAACTAGATCTATTTTCTCCCTCCTTTTAGGGTCAGGGGCCAGCTGAGAAATGGAATCAGATTGTCTCTAGATTTCTATGTGTCGATCCAGCACATGACAAATATTTAATTAACTTTTGGACTTTTTTTTACTAACACGTGTGTTTGGTGGTCCAGAGACCCATTCATTTGTTAGCTTCTTTTTACTAGCAACAAGAAAGAATATTCCTAATCTGGTGATGTAATTGCCAAGCTATAAGTTGTTCTCCATCGGTTCCTGCTCTCACCACTGTGATTCAGAGTCCAGTCTGAATAAAAAAACTGATTTAGCTTGTGTGACACTGCTAGATGCAATCCCCTGCTTTATTTCTACTGATATTCCAACTTCAATCTAATTACATCCACCCCCAACCTTCAGTGCTGGTGCTTCAATTGCGTGTGCAATAGGACCTCTCCGCTGACTTTGTGAACTGGTTCCCCTTGCTGGGATTGTGATACCATAAGTATTCTAAGCTTGATGGCGTACGGGGATCAGAATACCACTATGTGCTGGTGTTTCTAGTACCTGCGCAATTGTTGTAAGACGTTAGATGTAGTCTTATGATCCAGCATAACGTCTCTTTTCAGATCAATATTCTCATAACGATTTCACCCAAACTCAAAAACGGACAAACTTAGGACCCAAACTCAAAGACATACCAAAACTTACGACCCAAACACTAATTAACCCTAGTTGATATATTGTAGCCAATTGAACAAACCCAAAAGATAAGGAGCAAGGAATCTTGTATATCATTTGACAAATAGTCGAGTTTTCGATACAGCTACATTCACAAATTGACAACAACTAAGATGAGAGCAAATATCTCAAAAAAAAATGCAAGATCCAGTTTCAGTTATAAGTTATTATGTCTCGAAGAAAAGGGATTTTGAGTATTCACATTTCCGAGCTCTAATCTGAGTGCTTTATACATTCTTGCCCAAAAATCACTACCAAACCAGCCTAGAAAAAATATAGAAAGTAGACACATGTTTCGAGTACATAATAGTCATGTTCTTCAAATGTTTCTTGTTACCAAGACCAACCACATCTTCTGAGTCTTCTTTCTCTGCATGCCCCACAAAAGTTTCTGAACCAAGCAAGACTAGGCTCTCCACAAAAACAGAATTACTGATGGAGTTAACCTCTAACTCTTTGAGCTCAAGAAATCTACTAGTATCAAGCTCTCGATCATACAATATCTCGAAAAACACACACTAAATCTCTAGATGAAAACATTAAGCAAACATAATCTGAGAACTAAGAACCAAAAAGATTTCTTAGAAGGCTATAGGCATTAGACCACTGAGAGAGCTCTCAGTTTCCCAGAATATTTTCTGCATATACTTCTCAGACTCCGTTTTTTATCTTACTATAATAAAGAAAAGGGGGACTTTTCGTCCGACCCAAAATTTGGTGAAGCCACCTAGAAATTACTAAGTTGTCCTTCACTTAAAATCAAGCTTCATCGCTTTGCTCCTGTAGATTTAAGCAAAACTGAGGGTAGGAAAGAACTTAATCTTTGTTTCCATTTTCCTTTCTCTCACTAGTACAAAAAGTATCATACGCCACACTTGGACACCGTGTCCGTAGATCTTTAGCCATGGATTTTTTTCACTCTAAAACCGTTATGGTAGGAAGTGTTACAATAGGGTACCTTTATAGCTACATAAACTTTGAGTGACTATTGTGAATGATTTTCCATAGTAATACCCCTATAACCGTGTCTATATGGTACTCATTTTTTTTGTGTAGTAAAGCATTTTTCGTATAACCATGACCATAAGATCCTTATAGACGCGCAATTTAATTTTTTGCGTGGCTAGCATTTAACTTAAATTCACGGGGATTTAGTATAACCATGGCCATACTATGACGATAAATTACTTATGGACACTGAGTATGGTTTTGACGTGGCTATTATTTACCGAAAAAGCCACATCGATTTGATTTAACCATGGTCGTCCTTATAGTTTAGACACACAAAAAACATCCTAACGTGACCAGTTCATGACTTGTAGTTTCATTGAATCTGTAGTGCCATGGCCAAAGAATTTCTTACGAAACATCTAATGTTTTCAATGTTCTTACTAGTTACCTTTTAGACACAACTGAAATCAGGTAAACCATAGCGCTAAACTTTCCCAAAATGATTTTAATGTGGAACATCACACATACTATTAATCATTGATATTAATTTATCACCATTAAAAATTGATCCAAAATCTTTTTATTAATCATAAGAGGTACATTACACCTCTTAGATAAGTTTAGCAAAACTCTGTAAAAACAACATTATCCAATGTAGATTCAAAAGTAAAAAAATTCACATCTGTGCAACAAGCTTGATTTCTTCAGGATCACCTTCTCCATAAGCAGACAGAAGTTTGCTAGCACACCGGTTCTGATTACTTTTCAGAAAAGCATCAATCCTGGAAAAACAAATTGAAGGTTTTTGCAAGTCTGAAGTCATCTTCAAGCCATAAAAATGTATATAGACAATATACAGGAAAATTGTGCATCTGAAATGGAACTTGAACCATTGTTGTAGTAATGTTGAACTGACCTGAAGAATTCTTGGGTACCAATGGCTGCCATCCAGTGGCCCCTTATCAAATAGAATATCTACGGACCATCAAAAATAAAAAAAAGTTTAGTTTTTATCAAAAATATTGTATTTTCCGTACAAGTTAAAAATTGTGCAACGAAATAGCAACAAAAATGGTTACCTTGTTATGAGCAGCAGATCCACCGTACTGGAATGCAATTGTGTCACCCATTATCTCATATAACCCCATGAATTGAAGAGCCAAAGGGTTATCCTGGGTGATCTTTGGACTATCAATCAACCCCAAGGCATGAAGTTGATACCCAAAAGAAGCCAAGCCGTACGAATATTGCGCAACGTTGGTGCGATCCAGGCAATCAATGCAATTGGTCCTGAGGACTCCATTTTGTAGCTTTGGTTGTTTGATCAAGGGATTCTCGTTAGCTTCACAATCATTATCAACCTCATCCGTGCCCATTTACGAGTTATCCACATTCTTTAATTCATTTACCAGATGATTCCCAGGAGGCAAGATACCGGTATCATTATTCCTAACGTAGAACACATCTTTAGTACTACGGAATCCAAAATATAACATGATTTATAAGAAACATGGGGAGAGTGGATCACTGCATCCCCATGAAGGAGCTACTACATTTTGTATACAATCAATAGAACTTACTCGAAGATAGATCGCCCTTCAGGCACCAGGTCGGGTGTTAATTGTGAATGGAAGAAGCCTGTCAAGCCCAGGGAATATTCAGCAAATCTCCCAAGTAGTTCCAGCACATTTTTACCTTTGATGAAAAATAAAAGAATATTATAGAGTTAGAATCATATATGTTACAGTAGGTTAAATCAATAACATCAACACCAAATTATTTCGAAGCAAGAGAAACTGAGAGAGCCACACCTTTTAAAATGTCTGTTGAGATCCAAGTGAAGGAATCTCAGACGATTCTCCGCGGATAAATCTTTGTTAATAACTTCAATCGCGTAAACAACTGAGAACAAAAGTTCCATGTCGCCAGTGTAAGACCAACCTTAATCAAATTTAAAATAATTATTGGATTCCCGTATCTCTCCCTAAGATCATCAAAATGAATCCTGGTTGCTCTATAGTTTTGGTCTTTTCCCGACACTGAAATACAATAGATACATTAGTACAAATGTTAACAAGATACAAGCTTGAGAGGTACAAGCTGATGTGCCTGACACTTACAAACAATATCCGGTTTAATATTTAGGTGTGATGTTTCATGCGACCAGAAGAGAGGTATAGTGCCTCGGTGCTGTACGACAGAGCATATTTCGACTGGACCTCCCTCAGGAAGATCTTCAAACACAATATGTTCAGTCTCAACATCATTAGCTACTCGTCCTCTCTCATTCACACCACGTTTACGATACCTACACAAGGAAAGAGATAATGAGGAAATGCGGAAAACTTCTTAAGACACTTAACCGTAAAATATTTTAGTCGCGCCACATGCATAACAATGTGGGTGACAGGACAACAACTTTTTTATGAATGTATTAATCTTAATTCATGGAAACAAAATTCACAGTGTATTCATGAATCCCAATTTATTCAGACCTTGTGCCACCATACAGACGTGAGCGTCTAGCAATTCGTGAAGATTAAAGGCATCTGCATCTTTGTCTTTGCCAGCATACATACCAAGACTTGTACACCCATCTGCATCTTTGTCTTTTGAAGATTAAAGGAAATTCGTGCAGGAGAAACTCTATTCGGCATTCCTTGTGCAACACGACCAGTATTAAGAGCATAACCCATCAGCAAATAGCTATCTTTTGCACTTTGACCATGAACTTTTATAATTTTAATGCCCTATAACATGGAAAAGATGTAAACTGAAAATTTACAAATGAGAATATGATTGAGCTGGAGAATCTAAACAGTGACTATCAGAAATTTCTTTATTGAATTCTATTAACACTAAAGTGGTTAAAGTTAACCTTGATTGGGTATCTGATTTCTCCTCGGACATTAGTTGTCTTCACTGCTTGAACTGCATCTACAATCTTGGATGCCAAATGTTGGAAAAAATGACCGGGCTGCAATGGAGATGAATGACAGAAATCAATTGTGGTTGTACTCGAAACTTTCAAGGCTCTGGTGATTTCTTTTAGACAAATATTTCTACCCTCCCAACGAATTGGCGATTGCAACAGGTATGTGAAATACTGCCTTCAGGATACTGAAGAAAGCCCTACAACCGAAAATTGGATTCAAGGTTTGCACCCCTTGACCCAATCAAGAACACATGTAAATAAGTTTCTGATGATGCTTTGTAAGAAAGAAGAACAGAAGATAGTTTTTTTTGATGATGATTGAAAACGACTCTGGGAGATGCTATTTATAGGGTTTTTTTACGTCTGTTGAAACAGACAAGTTTCTCTTCAATGCGAAACGTCAGGTCTCTTCATCAACAGACATTAATGGTGTCTGTTGGATTTGAATTTTTTTTTTGAAAACGATTTTAACTGTCCAAACAGTTGCGTATCAAAAAATTCTTCCGGGGGCGTTGCCCCCTAGACCCCCACGACCTGACCTGTCAGGTCGACCACAGCCTGGGGGGCTACGCCCCCCAAGACCCCCCTTCGTAGCGCGGTTGAAAATATTCCAACACCAAAGTGGAGCAAAAATCAGATATTAGATGGTGGTGAGCAGGATCGACTCTTAAGAAGACGGACAAAATAATTTACAGAAAGGATAACTTGTTCAATTAATACCTAATTAGTAGTCCATTAAAACCCTAAAATTGAAGAAAACCAAATAGAAGAAGAGATGAATTTGTACCTTGAATTCTCTAACCACAAAAACATCTACAAATCCAAATTCCTCATTAACTCCATTAACTCCATCCTTCAAATTCTTTTTCCTAAATCAAATCTAAGATCGAATTGATCTTAACCCATCTTCGATTTCATCTTTTCCCCCATTATTTCGTTGCACAAATCCTCTTTCTATGTCACACAGAAACCCTAATTTCTGGTTCCTCCCTGTTTCGCTGACGATTGTTGATAAGCTCCTTTGTCTTCTACAACACTTTAATTCTTCTTCGTGAAATCAAAATCAGTTCAATCTTCTTCATGTTCTTAACCAAAATCGAAAGAATGAATTTTCTGGTTTCTGAACCAAAATCGAAAGAAGAAGGAAAAAGAAGGAAAAAATCGAAGGGACGAGATGATAACAGAGAATAGAAGAGGTGAGAGAAAACATATTAGAGATGATTTTTAGAGAATTGGTGGTAGTTTGGGATTTGTGGGTTAGGGTTTTTTTTTCTGTTAGGTGGCGGAACGGAAGACGAGAGAGAGTAAGGGAGGAAGAGATGAGAGCAACTGAGGAACCGAGAGAAAAAACATTCGAGCGTTTTGTGTAAAGGGAATTGGACGGTAAAGATCTGATGAAATGCATTCATCCGGATTATGAAAAATCTATGAACGGTAGAGATTTAATTTAAGGCTGTCATACAGATCAAGGCAAGTGTGCTTTCTTTTTGTGTTAATACGAATTCATGTTTTCGGTTAAATTATCAACCTTCGACATGAAAAAAAAATCCAAAAAAAATATTAATAAATTTAGGACATTGTTATCGACATTCTGATATAAAAAAATCCAAAAAATGTATAAGAATGAATCGGGAAAATGAAAAATGAATTCGATAATTGGTATGTTTTTTTGTGTTTTTGTGCTTTCTCTTTGTGCTTCCGGTTTGGATTTCGACTAGCCGCATAAGTCATGAAGTAATTTTGTAAAGTCATACAGATCATGAAGTAGCTTTAGTTCACACTGGTAAACTCAGGTTAGCATGATACGTCATTAAAATCGATAAATATGAAGCTCAATGTCGATTTGAACTTAAAATGTGGTATAATGGCATATAAACTATGAACGAAGAAGCCCCATGAGGGTTCTAACTTCGAACTTAGCATGATACATCATCGAAATCGATAAATATGAAGCTCACTGTCGGTTCGAACTTCAAATGTGGTATATCAGAATTGAACTTCACAGGTTCAAAGATTACTAAAGTTAGACATGAGTTTCTCGTTCGGATGAACTGAAGATGAAATATATCAGAATTGAACATCACAGGTTCAAACATTACTAGAGTAAGACCCGAGTTTCTCATTCGGATGAACTGGAGACGAAATATATCAAAATTGAACATCACAGGTTCAAAGATTACTAGAGTAAGACCCTAGTTCTCGTTCTGATGAACTGGAGATGAAATATATCAGAATTGAAAATCACAGGTTCAAAGATTACTAGAGTATAGACCTGAGTTTCTCATTCGGATGAACTGAAGACGAGCATCACATGTTCAAAGATTACTAGAGTCAGACTTGAGTTTCTCGTTCGGATAAACTAGAGACGAAATATATCAGAATTGAACATCACAGGTTCAAACATTACTAGAGTAAGACCCGAGTTTCTCGTTCGGATGAACTGGAGACGAATTATATCAGAATTGAACATCACAGGTTCAAAGATTACTAGAGTAAGACCCTAGTTCTCGTTTTGATGAACTGGAGACGAAATATATCAGAATTGAAAATCACAGGTTCAAAGATTACTAGAGTATAGACCTGAGTTTCTCGTTCGGATGAACTGAAGACGAGCATCACAGGTTCAAAGATTACTAAAGTCAGACTTGAGTTTCTCGTTCGGATGAACTGGAGACGAAATATATCAGAATTGAACATCACAGGTTCAAACATTACTAGAGTAAGACTCGATTTTCTCGTTCTGATGAACTGGAGTCGAAATACATCAGAATTGAATATCACAAGTTCAAAGATTACTTGAGTAAGACGGAGATTCTCGTTCGGATGAACTGGAGACGAAATATATCAGAATTGAACATCACAGGTTCAAAGATTACTAGAGTAAGACCCGAGTTTCTTGTTCGGATGACTGGAGACGACCATATTACTGACTGTGAAAATGACCATATTACCCTTAATGGAAATTGGTGCAATAAATATTATGGAGACTATGAAAATGACCAGACTACCCTTATCAGAAATAAGTAACGTAAATATTACCTCTCCATTATCATATATTCAATGGCAATAAGTGTCATCCTTCTACTCGATTCATGTCCCAGTTTTTGTCCAAATTGACGACTAACTGGAATTCATGATAGGAAAATTTCCAATAATCCCAATGGTTTTGGACACATAACAAAAAAATTGTGTATGCATATAAAAAATCAAAAAATAAGATAAGTTGTGTGGCCATATAATACTATCTTGTCATGTTAACCAAATGTGACTATTTCTTAATACCTACGTGTATGGTTTGTGTATAGTAAACCATACGTTATGGACACATAAACAAACCAAAGTGTCTAAAAAAGTTCCCTTTCCGCCATGGGTGATTTGGTGTGTCCAATGCCAGCCTACACAATAGAGACATCGCGATCTGTCAATGTAGCCATATACTCATCTATGGCCATAGGCCATGAGTTCATATTTAAACTCATGACCAGATGGTACTTTTTGGCTACAAGTTATGAATTTGGACTTAAAATCCATGACTAAATGATACTCTTTGGTTACAAAGTAAACTAAAACGTGGCTATAACAGCACTTTAGTTTTAACTACTACATGCATCCATGCCAATAACCCAAAACGTGGCTAGGTTATAAAACCAAAAACGTGGCCTATGCAACTATTTGTACCAGTGTCTTTTCTTTCCCGACTTCTTTTCTGTGTTCTACTTTTTTCCTACTATCCTATGAGAATCTTCATGCATCAATTGAACACAATCAATTAAATCAAACACCACACATCGATCGACAAGCTCATTGGTGATTTTTGTCACGTTCAATTGAACAGATTATCGTCACAAATTTGTTTGATTTAATCAATTTTCAGATTACCCTCACATTTTTGGTTTCAATTCAAAACCGAACACTATGAGACCCATAAGAAACCCTATCTCTCTCTCTTTTATGATAAAATTTGTTAGATTGAAGATGTAAGATCGTCGTATGATTCCTACTTTTTTTTTTTTGCCTTAATTCGAGTTTTTGTTGTTCTTCAATTTCGTGCCTAATCTGAAATTGATACAATCTCAGCGCAAAGATTACACATTTGAGGAAGTCCCAATTTCTTTCAGAAGATTCCAGCTTGATTATTGGTAAGTATTCAAGCAACTGAATCCAATAATAGTATTTGTAATTATTTTTTGCCCTAATTGAAAATTTTGTTGTTCTTCAATGTCGTGCCTAATCTGAAACTGATACATGCAATTTTGCACTTCTAGGCCATTACTCAACTTCGTATTAGTCGCATGCCATGTGGGAGAAAGTATATGCCGCTTATGAAATACGAGATGGGAATTGAAGTTGCACAGGCGATGCTGCTTTTGAAGTCCTTCAAGTAAGTTCGTCAAGTAAATGCGATGTAATTACGTATTTGATTTTACTACTATATTACCAAGATATTTGTCACATTATGTTAGCCAATTGTTATTGAGCTTTGCTTTTCAATACTTCCATTGTGCAGAGAAACGGTTTGAAGAATAACCAAAAGAAAACTGCTACTCCAATTATAGTAACATGTGGTGATGTTGTAGAGTTTTACTGCTGCTGTAGCATTTAGTAGTTGTGTAGACTTATTGTACAAATGGATAAGCCTGTTAGTCGTAGTCCGAGAATACAAGCTTGGCTTTGTATGGAAGTTGAGAATGAAAGGAAGCAACAAAGGGATCAACAACTGCCGTATTTCACAAAAGGAAAAACGAGCGGCAATGACTGAAGTTGAAAAATAAGAGCTTCTTCAAAAACGGCGCAATGCTTATCTTATGCGCAAAACAAGAGATATACTTGCAAACAAAGATGAGGATAAAGCATCAACAAGTTCTGGTGAGTGAGACATGAGATGGATAGTTGTTCTTTGCTTATTAGCCTACCAGCAATGTATGTTGTGAACAGTTTTAGGTCACATTTTGTATTCAAATCATGCGAATGGTTGGCTAGGAATTGACTCAATTTTGGATTCTCACGAATCATACGTTAGTGAGGACTCCTCTTGAATTTCGTATGGTGGCCCATGTTCTTAAGTTAAAATCAGAAACTCGAACCTTGCTAATTAATCCAAATGTGGCAAATGAGTGCCTTATCCAAAATATTATTTATCTCAGACTTTACCTTATGAGTTCCAACTGTTTGTGGCTATGTCAAAGACCACACAGCCACAACTAATTGAAGTTGGTTGCTGTAGATATAACTCAATTTTGAGTTAGAAAATTAGATTGCGCGAACCGCGTAATCTAATTTCTTTTAAAACGACACATTTTTAGTGGTGGTGATGTGGATTTGTAGTGATGTATTGATGTATGCAATCACAATAAATTTTCATGCATGATTCATCTGTCCATACATGCTCAGGTCAGTACATATAATGATGCACATAATATAGTAATGCTGCTGTGATGCAAGACTATGGCTCACAGAAATTAACCTGTAATTCATGTACACACAGATCCGCAAAACCGTATTAGAATTTGATATTTGCTCTTGAAGTTTCTATTATTTCTAGCTTGGACATACGATGCAAATGGTCTTCTATGAGAAGTTTTTATTTTCTATCGAAAATGTTTGCAGAAAACATTTTTTGACGTCTTTTGTTGTATTAAGCGTAAATTTTTTGGAAATGTGAATTGTATTGTGTCATTGATATTCAGTCCTACTTATCTAATGCAGCGTGTAGGTGTACATGATATACACAGAAAATAAATTGTAGCTTTGTTTGGCTTCATTGTCTTTCTTTTAGTTATCTTTTTATAAAAAGAAAAACCGTAGCACTCTTGAATCAAGGTGTGAGTCTATTGTTATGTCAATCGCCAATGGGGATATAAACTGGGTCTTGCAGATGCACATACCGGTGTCATGAGTTAGTAATCGCTATTAATCGAGGACAACCCAACTCAGGTGCGTCGAATTTTGGGTAAACAAAAATGAGATTTAATGACCAAAAAATAAGCGGTGATGCGGGTACTTAAAGGTAGAGAGGAAGATAAAGATGGAGAAAAACAGAGACAAGTAGTGGTGAGGTGACTGATTTTATTCATTCTTATGTTATTGTTACACATTGATCAATTTTGTGAATGTCGGAGCAAAATGCGTCTTTATGTAGTGATATTGATTTTGTGCAGTTACACTGTTGCTTATTTTATATGATTAAGAATTATTTTGTTTGGCCTACAATTTATGTAGCAATGGTTTTGAAACCAATGTTAATACTTTCATTGAGGTTTTGAAAAACGACCGGCACTCGCATTGCGTGTGCGTCTTTACTAGTTTCATATAAAGGAAATAACCACACTAAATCACAAATTGCAGTAAACATAGAAAGAGTAATGCATACAAGATGTAATATTATCATTCACCACATATTGTCAATTAATTAGATTCAGGAAAGATCCCTTGCTATCCAATCTCAAAATGCTTAAAATTTGAATAAAGGTTAATTATCATTACACTTGTATTAAGGAAACTGGAGTACCGTGACTCCCATCGATCTCCTTTCTTTTTTTATCAAGTATCTACTAAATTTAGAGATAGTTCACAGAAGGAAAGTTCTATCCTTGTTTATCAATCAAAGAAAGTTCTAGTAGTTTCCTATGTCTTCCTTTGCTTTAGTATATATACAACACCATCACCACACGACCTGTGTGTGGGATTCTTATATGTTCATTAATAAATATTGATATGTTTACATGGTATCAGAGCGTCGATCCAACAATGGTGCCTGAAGTTACTTCTTATTCTTCTTTCCATAATCTCACTAAAATCACCCACCTCATCTCCGTAAAACTCTCTGATTCAAATTATCTAATTTGGTGCACACAATTGAATCCTCTTCTTCGCGTTTATCGTCTTAAAAAATTTGTTGATGGTACTCATCCTTGTCCCACACCAACCTTAACAGATGGAAAAATGAAAATCCAGTTGAAAATCCAACCTATGTTGAATGGATGGAACAAGACACTATTATTCTTGGATGACTTTTTTCTTCTATGACAGATTCTGTTTTGCTCGAAGTTGGCGATCTTGAAACATCCAAGGCTGTTTGGGATGCCCTAGCTACTTTGTATGCCTCAAAAACTGAAGCTCGGTTGATGCAACTTCAAAGAGAATTAAGAACGATTCGCAAAGGTGAAAGTACAATGGATGCTTATCTTCTCCGTGCAAAGACATTAGCCGATCAACTTACGGCAGCTGGGACTAAAGTCTCTCCATCAGAATTGAAGAAAACTATTCTCGAAGGTCTCGAAACCTCTTTCGATTCCATTGTTACTTCTTTACATACTACTATGTCTGATATGTCTTTTGAAGATTTTAAATCTCATCTTCTTGCATATGAATTGCGGATGAATCATCAACAAGCACTTCTTCCAACCCCTTCTACTGTGCATGTTACTACAACAACAAATAATTCTCGTCCTTCTCATTTTTCTTCTTCATCTCCTCGTCCTCCACCTTTTCATACTCATCGTCCCAATACTTCTAATCAAGGTCATGGCTCCTATAGACCTCCATCCCCTCGTTTCAATAATTCTAATAACTTTCCAGTACCTTGTCAGTTGTGTGGTGGTCGAAATCATAATGCTCTTCAAGCCAACAACCTCCTCGATCCAATCCTTCGTCGGCATATGTTGTTGCGCCAGGAACTTTTCAAACAAGTCATTGGATAGCAGATTCTGGCGCTTCTAATCATGTTACTGGTGATATACAAAATTTGCATATTCAAACACCTTATAATGGTCCTGATCAAGTACGAATAGGTAATGGTCATTCCTTGGATATTGCAAATTATGGTAAGGCTTCTTTTATTTATGGGGGACGTTCTTTTCATCTTAATCATCTTTATCATGTTCCAAAAATTAAAGCAAATTTGATTTCCGTATCTCAATTTTCTGCGGATAATAATGTTTATTTTGCCTTTTACCCCTCTTATTTCCTTGTCAAGGACCGGCAGACGGACGAAGTGGTGCTCCGCGGGCGAATTAAAAATGGTTTATACAAATTTGAACTAGCAGTGTCCTCTCCTGCTCCATCATCGTTGGTTTTCAATGTAGAGTCCTCTTTAGATATATGGCACCAAAGATTGGGCCATCCAATGCTTCGTACTGTGAAGAAAGTCGTTAGGAATTTTTGTCTTCCTGTTACATCTAATCGAATTATGCCATGCCATTCTTGTTTTATTAGTAAGAGTACTAAAATACCTTTTTCATTGAGTTTAAGTGAATATACTTCTCCTTTACATTTGGTGGTTGCTGATTTATGGGGACCATATCCTCATCTTTGTCGTGATGGTTTTCGTTACTAATTGTTAATCATGGATGTATTTAGCCGTTTTGTATGGATTTTTCCTCTAGCCCGTAAATCGGATGCTCTACCAAATTTCATTGTATTTAAATCTAAGATAGAAAATATTTTAGAAAAGAAAATTAAGGTCTTTCAATCCGACAATGGAGGCGAGTTTAAAAAATTCACGTCGTATCTTGATTCGCAAGGTGTTTATCATCGATTTTCTTTCCCCCACACAGCGGAACAAAATGGATTAACAGAACGCCATCATCGCCATATTGGCGATACCGGTAGGGCTCTTCTTCACACAGCCTCTCTACCGCACTCTTTTTGGATTGATGCTTTTCAAACATCATGTTATCTTCTTAATCGCCTTCCGTCCCCTATTTTGGGTAACCTATGTCCATACCAAAAATTATTTAATAAACCTCCTGATTATTCGTCTTTGAAGGTTTTTGGGTGTTTAGCATATCCTCATTTGCGTGTTTATGCAGCTGATAAAATTGCACCACGCTCCCTTGCTTGTGTTTTTATTGGATATCATTCCGCTTATACAGGTTATATGTGTTGGCATATTCCAACTAGGTGTTTATATATTTCTCGGCATGTCAAATTTGTAGAAGACCAATTTCCGTATGCAGGTCTGAGCACCACTACTCCACGTACTGCAGATTCTTGTCCTGTTATTTTTTCTCCACCATCACTCCCACAACCCAATCTCCCTACTGCACCAGATCCGTTATTGTCACCGGCATCACCTACAGTAAGTATTCCTTCTTCTCTTTCATCAACTTCAGGTGCTATTCCGTCCTCTTCCTCTCCATATGCTCCTATTTCTCCGTTGCCATTATCTACGTCATTATCGACAACAGATGAAGACTTGGTTACACAAGATTCTCTAACACAAGATTTTGAATCAGTTTCAATTCCACCTCCACCTACATGCAACTTAGCAACTACTCATCCAATGAAAACTCGTGCTAAAGATGGAATTTTTAAGCCAAAAATTTATGTTGCTACTAAACATCCGTTAACTGATGATGATGATTTTGAGCCTCTCACTTATTCTCAAGCTGCTTCTCTTCCTCATTGGCGGACACCCATGGACACGGAGTATTATGCACTATTGAAAAATGGGACATTTTCTATAGTCCCACCTCCTCCGGGTAAAAATATTATTATAAATAAATGGGTTTATCGCATTAAGCGCAAACCGGATGGTACTATCAATCGTTACAAGGCACGTCTTGTTGCTAAAGGTTGTAGTCAAAGAGAAGGGATGGATTATCAAGAAACTTTTAGTCCAGTCGTGAAACCTTGTACAATTCGTACAATTATTTCTCTTGCACTAGCTAAAAATTGGTCGCTTCATCAATTAGATGTTCAAAATGCTTTTCTAAATGGTTTCCTCCAAGAAGAGGTTTATATGCGTCAACCACAAGGCTATGTCGATCCTCGCTTTCCAAATCACGTCTGCCGGCTACATCGATCAATTTATGGCTTGAAACAGGCTCCGCGAGCTTGGTATAATCGTCTTAGCGCTCACCTTATTCATCTTGGTTTCGTAATTTCTAAGGCGGGTAATTCTCTGTTCATACGCCGTCATCCAGCTCATGTTACATACGTACTTGTTTATGTAGATGATATTATTGTCACTGGCTCCTCTACAAATAACATTCAACAACTTATTTTTGATCTCAATAAGGTTTTTTCAATAACTGATCTTGGCAACCTGTCTTACTTCTTGGGTATTGAGGCTAATCGTTCTCCTTCGGGTATGTTTTTATCTCAAAGAAAGTATACAATGGAACTCCTTTTACGAGCTAAAATGGATGGTGCCAAACCAATAGCAACACCACTAGATCCCAAGGTTGTTTTATCTGAGCATGGTGGTACTAGGTTCTCTGACCCAACTCTTTACCGAAGCATCGTCGGGTATCTTCAATATCTAACCTTCACTAGACCTGACATTGCCTTCTCTGTCAACCGTGTCTGTTAATTTATGCATGATCCGAAGGAAGAATATTGGGCTGCTGTCAAGCGTATTCTTCGATATCTTAAGGGTACATATGACTACGGGTTATTTATGAAAGCTAATCATAATCTTCAACTAAGTGCGTTTGCAGATTTTACTCTTCCATTGAATGCATTTAGTGATGCCGATTGGGCAAGGTGTTCTGATTCTCGGCACTCGACTAGTGGCTATTGCGTTTTCCTTGGCCCTAATTTAATTTCATGGAGTGATAGGAAGCAACCTACTGTATCACGTTCAAGCACCGAAGCTGAATATCGAGCTCTTGCAACTGCAACAACTGAAATAATCTGGATCCAATCACTTTTGAAAGAATTAGGAATCTCTAGTTCAGTTCCATCACTTTGGTGCGATAATCTTGGTGCTACATATCTTACCGTGAATCCAGTTTTTCATGCTTGCACTAAGCATATTGAGATTGACTACCACTTTGTTCGGGAAAGGGTTGCTCGTCGTCAACTAGATGTTAGGTTTGTTAACAACAAAGATCAGTTGGCTGATATTTTTACCAAGAGCCTTGGCTCTACTCGTCATGATGATTTACGACGCAAGTTAACCGTCCAAGAAAATCCGCTTAACTTGAGGGGGCGTATTAAGGAAACTGGAGTACCGTGACTCCCATCGATCTCCTTTCTTGTTTATCAAGTATCTACTAAATTTAGATATAGTTCACAGAAGGAAAGTTCTAGCCTTGTTTATCAATCAAAGAAAGTTATAGTAGTTTCCTATGTCTTCCTGTGCTTTAGTATATATAAAACACCATCACCACACGACCTGTGTGTGGGATTATTATATGTTCATTAATCAATATTGATACGTTTACAACTTGATGGTTTTGTGATACCATAAGGATTCCAAGATTGATCATATGGGCGTCAGAATACCGCTATGTGCTGGTGTTTCTAGCACCTGTGCAGTTGTTGTAAGAAGTTAGATGCAACCTTATCCTTATCTAATCTTAAAGATAGATATAAATATACTAGTCTCTTTTCAGTGTTGTTAATCACCAAAATATATTCTCATAATTCTTTCACATAGAACTAGAACAGGTCAGTGACCATTTCCTTCAGCTCTTACAAGTTTATATACACGTGTAGGTAATACATTCACATGGATTTCATCAGTAGTGCATTGTTGCTTACCATTCTCATCTAATCCATCTTGTTCCCTCATTTGCGCCTGCATTAGAACAAGTATTATTAAGTATTAACATACAAAATGTGTGTCAAAAACTCATGACACTTTAAAATTACTACACCAGCTACTTACTACGTAACCTTCTGAAATCTGGTCCTTGGCCTTACTGGTTTTCTTCTAAAATCATGCACACCAAGTACGATTTTCCATCTATGCTTAATACCAAACGGAAGCATGCCTGAACCTTTATTGTTGCCCCATATAGTGCTGCCTAGTATTTCAACAGGTTGCGATGCAGCCAGAATAGGACTAATGTTCATTTGTGAACCCCAATTCTGATAGTTTGAACATATGTATCATTAAAATTGTCTTCACACTTATCAAGATTGAATCAAAACAAAGAGTTTCATTGAATGAGTTTTCATTTAGATAACATGAATACAATGTATTTGATATTTTTTTGATGATATTCTTTTACAAAGAGAAGTGAATATATATAGAGTACAAAGGGGGTAGGTGAAGTGGTAAGTGAAGTGGTAGGTAAAGGGGTAGGTGAAGTGGTAGGTGAAGTGGTAGGTAAAGGGGTAGGTGAAATGGTAGGTGAAGATTATAATTCAACACTCCCCCTCAAGCTTGGGCATATATGTCGCTCATGCCTAGCTTTCCAACAAACTTCAGAAATACCTTACTTGGAACTGATTTAGTTAAAATATCAGCTACCTGATCTTCTTATCTAATTCTAGGTAACTCCACGATCTCATTATCCAACTTCTCTTCAATGAAGAACCTATCTATATCCACATGTTTTGTGCGATCATGATGAACTGGATTGTGTGCAATATCACATGTCGCTTTATTATCACAGTACACACGAATTGGTTTCCTAGGAGGATACCCCAATTCAGTTAGCAGACGTTCTAACCACATCACTTCGCAGATAACCAACGACATACCTCGCCATTCATCCTCTGCACTTGATCGTGAAACAACTCCTTGTTTTTTGCTTCTCCATGTAACAAGATTACCCCCAACGAAGGTAAAATATCCTGAAGTAGACCTCATATCATCGTATGACCCACCATAGTCAGAATCAGTATATGCGTCCATACTTTTGAAGTCTTGACCTCTTTTAAACAAGATCCCTTTTCCTGAGCAGACTTCGGGTATCTTAGGATTCGCATTACCGCATTCATATGTGTTTCTCCAGGATTATGCATGAATTGACTAACAATACTCAAAGCATATGCAAGATCAGGTCTTGTATGTGCCAAGTACATTAGTCTATCCACGAGCCTTTGGTATCTTCCTTTATCAACAGGTACTTGGTTGACATCCGAACATAATTTCAGACCTGGCTCTACTGGTGTATCTACAGGTTGACACGCTGTCATACCCGTTTCTTCCAACAAATCAAGGGCATATTTCCTTTGTGACAAGAAGATTCCTTCTGTTGATCGAGATACTTCAATTCCAAGGAAGTATTTTAAAGAAGCAAGATCTTTCATCTGAAATTCACTTGATAGATAATTTTGGAGAACCTTTCTTTCTTCTGGATCATCTCCTGTAACTATCATGTCATCTACATATATGATTAGAGCTGTAATCTTACCTCGATTTCTCTTTAAGAATAAAGTATGATCTGAATTTGCCTGGCGATAACCAAATGCTCTCATAGACTTGGTAAATCTTCCAAATCACGCTCTCGGAGATTGTTTCAGACCGTACAATGACTTGTTTAACCTGAAAATTTTTCCGTTATGCATCTCTGACACCACCATTCCTGGTGGAAGCTGAATATACACTTCTTCGGACAAATCTCCATGTAAAAAGGAGTTCTTGATATCAAACTGTTGCAATGGCCAGCCCAAATTTGCAACAAGAGACAACAAGACTCGCACTGTATTCATTTTAGCTACATGTGTGAATGTCTCATTATAATCTACACCATAAGTCTGGCTATACCCTTTTGCAACCAATCTTGCCTTAAAGCGTTCAATTTCACCATTTGCCTTGTATTTAACTGTAAAAACACAGCGACATCCCACGGCTTTCTTTCTTTCTGGACATTCAACCATGTCCCAAGTATTATTTTCTTGTAAGGATTTCATCTCCTCGATCATAGCTTCCCTCCATTTTGGATCAGATAATGCTTCCTGCAAGCTGTTAGGAATAACTACAATAGATAACTGATTCACAAATGACTTATTTGATTCGATCGGACGATAATTAGAGACATAATTACTCATGAGATATTTAGTTTTTGATGAAATATCAGGTTGATACATGGTTCTAGGGATACCTCTATTGCGACGTTCTGGAAATTGTTTCTTTGCAGGTTCAAGAACATCTTCAGCGAACGGTTGGATTGGGGTTGGTGATCCATCATTATCTTCTTCAACTTCATCTGCATTTTCTTCTGATTCATCTGCATTATCTTCTTCAACTTCATTTATAGCTACAATTTCACCATCCGCGTTAATTTCTTCCTCACTAACTTTATGTTCTTTTAGAATTTCAAGAACAACATCTTCGATTATGTCTTCTTCATAGTCAAGAGTCTGAATTTCTTTTTCAACTCCCCCTGAAGTTCAGACTTCGAGTAATACATCACGTGTTCATGAAACTTAACATCCAATGTGATGTACATTCGTTTAGTTGGAGGATGGTAGCACCTATATCCTTTTTGTCTTGCAGCATATCCTACGAAGACACATCTTAAAGCTTGGGGAGATAACTTGCTCCGTTGGTTTTGGTGTAAGTGCACAAATACTACACAACCAAATATGCGTGGAGGCAAGTTTGGAACTGTTGGTGAAACTGTTTCCTCACTGAGAGCTTGAAATGGTGTCTGAAAAATGATAGTGCTGGAAGGTGTACGGTTGATCACATATGTTGCAGAGGAAAGAGATTCACCCCAATAAGTTAACGGCATATGAGCTGATATTAATGAAGCACGCACAACTTCAAGCAAGTGACGGTTTTTTCTTTCAGCTACCCCATTCTGTTGAGGAGTATTTGGACAAGTTGTCTGATGAACAATACCACATTCTCTTAAATAATGTTGAAAATCAGTACTTAAATATTCGCCTCCGTTGTCACTTCGAAGAAATTGAATCTTTGTATTGTATTGTGTGTTGACTAATTTGTGAAACCTCTGAAATAAATTATTCACTTCATCTTTTGATTTCATCAAGCAAACCCATGTCATCCTAGTGCAATCATCAATAAAGGTGACGAACCATCGTGCGCTTCCAAGAGTGTTAACTTTAGACGGCCCCCAAACATCAGAATGAATAATCATGAATGGAATAGGACTTTTATTTAAACTTGATGGAAACAAAGTACGATGGCTTTTAGCTAGTTCACATTCTTCACATTGAAAACTAGAAACATCAATCTTTGAAAATAGACTAGGAAATAGCCTTTTTAAGTATCCAAAAGAAGCATGTCCTAACCGTTTATTCCATAACCAAATTTGTGATTTCTCCTTCGCCCCCTGAGTACCATTCACAACTAAAGCATTAGATAATATTTCTGAAATTTTGACGCCAAATCTAGATAGTATAGCTTTCCTCTTTTAACCCCAGATCCAATCGTCCGTCGTGTTCTAATGTCCTTAAACACACAAGAATTAGGCCAAAAGATAACAACATAATGTAAGACTTTAGTAATTTGGGAAACTGATAATAGATTATAATTTAGAGAGGGAACGACTAAAACCGAATCTAGACTCAATGTATCAGTAAGATTTAATGATTGTTCTCCAATTACTGGAGCCAAAGATCCATCTGCTGTGCAAACGGAGTTATGTATGGATGTTTTAAGAGGAGAAACATGTCTGGAATCAAAAGTCATATGGTATGTGCAACCCGAATCAATTATCCATGAGATATTAGGAACAACTTGCGAAACATTAAAAACCTTACCATTGGTTGTTTCCATAACGGAGGTTAGATTGCTAACCACATGTGCTGCTGCTGCGGAATTCTTTTTCTTGGGATCGTGTTTATCCCACCAATATGGATACCAGACAATCTCAAAGCAGTTGTCTTTGGTATGACCACGTTTATTACAATGAGTGCATGTGGCAGACTTATCTTTAATGTTATATTGACGACGGGTTACCATTGCAGAAGTTTCAATACTATATACAAGGATCCTTCTCCTTGCTCTGATACCATATCAAGATTGAATCAAAATAAAAAGTTTCATTGAATGAGTTTTCATTTAGATAACATGAATACAATGTATTTGATATTTTTTTGATGATATTCTTTTACAAAGAGAAGTGAATATATATAGAGTACAAAGGGGGTATGTGAAGTGGTAGGTGAAGTGGTAGGTAAAGGGGTAGGTGAATTGGTAGGTAAAGTGGTAGGTAAAGGGGTAGGTAAAGTGGTAGGTGAAGATTAGAATTCAACAACACTCTCCTATGAAACGTAATATAACAAAACAAACAAAATTTAGGATTATGAGATTTTGGTCTTAATTGAATTAATATGGAACTTAAAGAAACTAAAAGGGAATAAACCAATAACAATGATATATAAGCACTTTCTGCCTTTTTAGTGAACTGAAAGTCGCTTTTCATCATTTTAAAGATGAAACTGAGGAATACAAACCAATCACCTCCCTATCCCCACCTAGTGTCAACTAACGCCATAACCAATAGTAGACAGCTAGAAAAATTAGTCTACAACATACAATAAAACAAACTGCAAAAAATTAAAAACTTGACTAAAACCAGAAGGTTAAATACATCAAAAAACAAAAATAAGCAGTCTGTTCTGACTGAAATCTTGATCAATAAAACACTAATGCTACCTCCCGCGGTTCACATAGTTTGTACAAAAGAGAATAAAGTTTCATACTTCCATCCCCATCTATTAAGGCCAGTGAAAAAATTTCAAGTAATTAACTTAGATCTATATTACTCTAGCTTGATAGTATTTCCAAACGACTAAATTGCTTCTGACTCAATCTCAAGCTTCGGCCATGAAGTGCATGGTTGATATATTGTAGCCAATTGAACAAAACCAAAAGATAAGGAACAAGGAAAACTTGTATATCATTTGACAAATAATTGAGTTTTGGATACAGCTACATCCACGGATTGACAACAACTATAATGCACTAGTCTGAGCAAATATGTATGAGCCAGTTTCAGTTATAAGTTATAATGCCTCAAAGAAAAGGGAATCAATATTCACATTTCCGAGCTCTAGTATGAGTGCTTTATACATTCTTACCCACAAATCTCTACAAAACCAGGCTAGAAAAAATATAAAAAGTAGACATATATTTCGAGTACATAATAGTCATGTTCTTCAAATGATGAACCACATCTTCTGAGTCTTCTTTCTCTGCATGCCCCACATAAGTTTCTGAGATAAATGCTACCAGGCTCTCCACAAAAACAGAACTACCGACAGAGTTAACCTCTAACTCCTTGAACTGAAGAAATTTACTAGTATAACGCTCTAGGTCATATGATATCTCGAAAATCACAAACTAAATCTCTAAATGACAACATTCAACAAAGATAATCTGAGAACTAAGATCCAACTAGATTTCTTAGAAGGCTAGAGGCATCAGATCAATGAGAGAGCTCTCAGCTTCCCACAATATTTTCTGCGTATACTTCTCAGACTCTGTTGTTTATTTCATATAAAGGCAATAACTATAATAAAGTTTGCATCCTCAATTAGGTCTACCAAAAGTATGCTTCAAAAAAAAAGGTCTACCAAAAGTAAATCACAAACTGCAGTAAACATTGCAAGAGTAATGCATACATGATGTAATAGTATCACTCACCACATATTGTCAATTAATTAGATTCGGGAAAGATCCTTGCTATCTTATCTCAAAATGCTTAAAATTTCAATAAAGGTTTATTATCATTACACTTGCTAGTGTTGTGATACCATAAGGATTCCAAGCTTGATCGTATGGGCATCACAATACCACTATGTGCTGGTGTTGTGATACCATAAGGATTCCAAGATTGATCTTATCGGCATCAGAATACCACTATGTGCTGATGTTTCTAGTACCTGTGAAATTGTTGTAAGAAGTTAGATGTAGTCTTATCCTTATCTGATCCTAAAGATAGGTATAAATATACTAGTCTATTTTTAGTGCTGTTAATCACCAACATATATTCTCACAATGCTTTCACATAGAACTAGAACAGGTTAGTGACCATTTCCTTCAGCTCTTACAAGTTTATCCCCGGGGGTAGGTAATGCATTCACATAGATTTCACCAATAGTGGATTGTTGCTTACCATTCTCATCTAACACAGCTTGTTCCCTCATTTGTGCCTGCGCTAATAGAACAAGTATTGGTAAGTATTAGCATATAAAGTATGCGCCAAAAACTCATGACACTTCAAAATTATTACACCAGCTACTTACTATGTAACCTTCTGAAAGCTGTTCCTTGGCCTTACTGGTTTTCTTCTAAAATCATGCACACCAATTACAATTATTCGTATATGCTTGATATGAAACGGTGCGTGAAGCCTTAGTGATGCACCATATAGTACTGAGTCTGCAGACTAGTATTTCAACAGGTTGCCTGCAGCCATAAGAGGACTAATTGTTCATTCGTGCACCCCTATTGTGACTATTTGAACATACGCATCATTAAAATTGTCTTCACAATTTCATATGAAACCTAATAACAAGACAAACAAAAAAATTAGGATTATGAGATTTTGGTTTCAATTGAATTAATATGGGACATAAAGAAACTAAAAGACAATAAACATAAGAATAAACTAAAAACAATGATTTATAATAAGTAAGAATCAAACTTAATGAAAAACTTACCAGTGGAATACATCCCTTCACATAGTTTGAATTCTTCCAAACTAACTACCCTATTTAGGAACTTTGTGCCTCTATTTTCTTCAACTCTTTCAGACCAAAAGGGACTGCCACCATCCTTTCAACTCTAACACATAAATAGGGGCAGCAGCAAACATTCAACTAATACCCCGCTAACTATCCGTCTATCAGAAGCAGCTCTCTGCCTTTTTAGTGAACTGAAATCCATTTTTCTTCAATTCAGAGAAGACCTAGATCGTCCTGAAAATATAGAGGTAACCTAATTATATTACTGAAATCCTAGCATGTATTCATTGAATTGGTATGAAACTCAGAAGACAATAAACAGAAAAATACTTACTTAATACTGAGGGTAAATATCATCATGATGTGTTTGTGTGTTATGAACGAAGGTTCTTCCACCAGAATCCCATACAAAACCAGTACTAGTACTATATATTGAAGCCATCACTAACTTACTACTCATTAATTTTAACGGAAGAGCGAAAATGAGAATTACGTTTCTCGTTTAGGGTTTTGATTTGGGGGAATGATAAAAAACGAGGTCTAGAAATCGGAACTTCGAGAATGATATTTGTATACTCCCTCCGTCCCTAATTAGATGAGCTACTTGGTTTTTAGTTTTGTCCACAAATAGATGAGATATTTCACTAACCAAGGGGATATTTCTAAAACTACCCTTTTAATTGATTATTTTTTCTATAGGAAATATGTATAATTTGATAGTCATGTTTATATTCGTTGCATATGTGTTTTGAAATGCTTTTCAACGGTATAAAGTTTATAAAAAACCGTGGTATAGTTTAAGAGATAAATCGTTTCTAAATTTTACTAATTATTGCCCATAAGGGTATAATTGTAAAAAATACTTAAATATACTCCACTTTCCTCCATGACTTAAAATTTGTGCAAACTCCAAGTAGCTCATCTAATTAGGGACGGAGGGAGTATATATTATGGGAAACTGAACTTGGATCGTGCTGCAAGCCCATTAAGAGTATTATCCACAGTTCGGGTCTTTTTCTTTTAGCTTGATCCAGATCCGAATAGTACCCGATCCAAATGACAATCCAAATTAACCCAATGCAAGTTATGTTTAGGCGTGCTGATATTCAGCATTAACCGGTGGTGCTGCCTAGTTAGATTAGTATCAGCATCACTTGGATAGCGCTATAGTTCAAAGAAAGTAATCAAAGGAAATTTGCTAGTTGGTCCAAAAATCCATATCCTAATTATCTTATGTGGGTTTGGTCGCAGAATTCACAATTTCCATAAATTTGTAATCCCGTAGGATTACAAATTCTGGAATTCATGTAAATCCTTCGTATGTTTGGTAACTCAGTTGAGATTCCTATGATTCATAAAAATTTCTTATGTTAAAGTTCATGTATTGTTTGGCATTGCCTTAAGAAGCTTAAAATTGTATATATATGGTATTTGGACTAAAAGAAAGTGGGTCCATAAATCCCCTGATAAGTTTCCCAGCAAATCTTAGGGGAGAGGGGTCGGACTCCATATGGAGGATTTGCTGGAAAAGTGAATCTCGTCGGAAACGTAATTTCAGGGATTTGGGCAACTAAATGTAGCTAGGGAAACGTAATTCCACCAAATCCCCTGGACCCATGAATCTCATCTTTAAAATTCTACATCTAAACCCACCATTATAGGATTTTTGTTAGCGGGAGAGCAAAACGTAATCTGAGGAGAGCAAGAATCATGGTTGACTCGTTGATGAGGACTGAATCTATAACTTTTTAAAACTCGGTCTGGAATAGTCTTATTTACCGCACAGATTGTAATCAGAAGAAAACAGTTGCGTACATCTTAGGCGTCGGACATACCACAAATTTCATCCTTGATTTTGTCATGATCTTTCCTTCCTCTATCTTGGAACTCGAAAGATCAAGAGTTTTTTTTTATGTAAACAGGACATTATGCTCTTATAACTAAACAAAATCATTGAATCCTAGAAATATATTTCTCTAAACTAATTGTGCAATTTTTTAGTAAATAATTAGCAGTTCTGCGATGAACACTAATAGTCTCCCATCTAATAGAAATTTATCATATCCACCATAAATGTACACAGCATCAAGCTTATCATGAACAAGTTAGTGATTGTTCAAATAATAATTAATTACTGAATGAATGAATCAAATCAATTATAAGTGGAATAGAAACCCTATAAAAGATCAGTGATGGTTCTTTAGCTTCTCGATTTGGTATGCAACCTCTCATAGTCCCATGTTAACTTTGCAAGAAGGTGAACAAACAGAATGTAAAAAGATAAGTCCATCCTATCTTTACCTTTTTTGTTGATCAAATGTTCTTTACCGTGTTTGAAGAGTGTGCGTTTATCAAGGGTATTTTAGTCTAAATATTAAAAATATATGGAGTTGGACCTAGTTAGTGGGTCAACAACGATTTTTGCTTTTCTTGGATCATGTTTTGCTCTCCCTCAAACAAAAATCTGTCTTTTTACATAAAACCCAAAATTGAAGATCAAAAACCGAAGACAATCAAAAGAAATCAAATTATAAGAAACCAAAATCAACGAGAAAAATATGTTTATTCCTATATATCGAAAATCAAAATTGCGTCTTGATTTCTGATTTCTCAAAAAAAATCACAGATCTATTAAGAAGAAAAGCTATTAAAAATGGTTACAATAAGAAGGATCAACAAAACCAATAAGAAAGGAAATGTTTTTTGGGGACCATGGTTTTTTTGGGTGGACCATGGTCTGTTCGATTACGTCACAGAAAACATTTCCATTACAAAAAATATTTCCCAACCGAAAACAGTTTGGCTATTTCGCAAAAATAACTCCCAACCGAATATAAGTTCGGTTACGTTGCAAAAAATATTTCCCAACCGAACGTATCAGTTCGGTTACCTCACAGACATTTCCCAACCGAACAATAGTTCGGTTATGTTGCAAAAAACACTTCCCAACAGAACAATAGTTCGGTTATGTTGCAAAAAAACATTTCTCAACCGAACAATAGTTCGGTTACGTCGCAAAATATATTTCTCAACCGAACCTTAGTTCTGTTACGTCGCAAAAAATATTTCCTAGCTGAAAAAGTCGCTGGCAAAATAGAACCATGGTCCCCCCCCCCAAAATACCATGGTCCCCAAAAAAGGATTCTAAGAAAAATGCACCAACAAAAAGGAAGAAAGTTATTTTACCCCCAAAAAAAGGTACAACTTCTAAATCTAAATTCACTTCTAAAAAGAAACAGTATTGTTAGAGTATTACTCGGTCGAACTCGCATGCGTTGCTATCTCAAGCATGTTTGTCAATGTTAGCGATCAAAACTATAAAGTCTTGATTTCTAGTTTACTATAGCTAAGGTCTCGGACTAGGATAGAAAGTGTAGTTGAGCTCAATAAATCCATGGCGAGGATCATACAAGACGAAGGACTACTCAAGGAACCAGTGGATCTTCATCGACTAAAAGATATGTGGATACTTGAACTTATCTATCACTAAAGTCTATCTACTCTATCTCCTATCTTGAGACAAAAGTCGTATAACTATATAGACTAAGGATATACACATATGTCATTTCGAGCTGAATATATCTCGCTTATCTATTTCTCGAAATGTGTGTTGGTAAATCTTTCGCTTTAGCTAAGTTCATCTTTACCTAGTGACGGAAGTCATGTTATGTTTCAATCATTTTGAAAATCTCTCTGACGAAAAATAGTTTGTGAATAACAACTATATAACGCCCACTGAGAATGTTTCAATGATTGAAATGAGAGTTTAGATAATATAACCATTGGAGGATATAAACATTTTTGTGGTAACACATATATGTATAAGTCCTTATTGCTTGAACCAAAGTTTGCGAACTTTGTTGATCAAGTGAAACCGGAACGTGAGTCCGCGAACTGGCGTAGTTCTCGAACCCGAGAATTTCTGCTGGAGTTGTAGCTCAGTTTCAGTCCGCGAACTGACGGAAGTTCTCGACCTGAAAATTTCTGCTAGAATTTGTAAACTCCAACCGGTTGACTTGAGTCCGCGAACTTGAGTAGGTTATGTCTAAAAACGATGTTTGTGAACTTATCTTAATAAACTAAGGAATTCTATTGCAAACCGTGGATTTATAGTTCATGAATCGATTCGAGTGAATCACATCGTTTTTGCTTCAATTGTATCTTGTGTAGTACATGAGATCTCATAGCAATTGAACAACTCTCTAACTAGTTCATTTGAGTCATTTGGACTAATTATGGTGAAGAAGAATATGGTTGATATGAAAGTTATCATTTGGCTAACCATTTGGTTAACTAGTGTTGAACCAACTAATGTACAAGTTTGGGTACGGTTACACAAATCCAAAATCGTCAAGTTTATATGTGTATGACAAGCTAAGTTTTCGATCTAACGGTTGATAAATATTAGCTTATATATAATCAGGTTTTCATCTAACGGTGAATATTGAATGTTTTGTTACCAAGCTAACATTGATTGCAAACCCTGATTTGAAAGACTATATAAGGGAGCACTCTGGAAAACCTAATCTCCACACATTATGTGTGATACATTATGGGAAAATGCCCCACATTATTCTAAGTTCCATTTTTACCTTGCCTTGAGAACTCTTAAACCATCGCTCACAAACCATGTCGTCATTGTCCAAATTGTGAAAACCAAACCTTCAAATTCATTGATTAGGGTTATTGCATCCACCACAAAGATTTAATAACTTCAATCACATGATTACACAATAAAAACTCTAAATTCTATGAACCTTAAAAATCAAATATATGAACCTTAAAAATCAAATATTTTCCCAAAATCAATGAACCCTATTTATGATTTCATGTTTCAAAACCAAATTGAAATTGAAATTTCTTCAAAACAAGACATAATTGACATGGGTTTCATGAACTTATTGATTTCCACTAATTATAGCTTTGTCTTCCCTTTACTTCAACTTTCTTATATAATCCTTTGAATTTGAACCACCAGAGCTCTTCGATTTGTCTTCCCGAATTAATCAATTCAAAAACACGCAAAACCATAAACGTTCATCCTTCTCGTACCGTGAAGAGATAATTCTAAAACTTGATTTATGTCTCTCTGGATTTTTTTTGTTTTGTCTTAATGTAAATCGAGAAAATGGGCAGAGATACGTACGAGAAAGAAATATTTAGGGTGTAAATGTCTTTTTCTGACACATGTGGCATCTTTGACCAGTTAACAGAGTTTGGATGGAAATAGCAACTGTGGGGCATTTTCCCATAACGTTTTTTCCATGGGGCATTTTCCCAACGGGCATCGGTATATGATACATTTTCCCAATTTTCCCTATCAACAACTAAGAATTCTCTATTAAACCCTACCCTAACAAAAATTATCCTCAAAATTAACTAATTCGAGCTCAATTGAGAAAGCATACTTTAGTCTTACTAAAATGGATACTGAATACAGCTCAGAAAACAAAATTTACAGGAGATGAAGAAACAAACCTTAGCATTGACACCATCTGAGAAAACCCTTCCATATCATGTAGTCTTTAGTACCGACTGCTAAATTTTGTGAATCCCCTAGATAGACAATAACAATGATCAGGGAATGAGATCTTAAATTCAGAAAATGATAAGCCCTCTGGCATTTAGGGACATGTAATCCACGAAAATACAAACTAATCAAAGAACATAGATGTACAAACAGTTGCAAATTACGAATCTACTAAAGATTGGAAGGACTTTTGCCATTCTTTGTTGGAATTTGGAAATGAAACTTCTTTACTTATCTAAACTAATCTAGATTATTCTGGATTACAAATTACTATTTCCAACATCCCCTCCTAATTTGTAATCTCTATTTCGTGGTTTCGATCTTCACCCATTTTTTTGTTCTTCACTCGTCATGCTCATGTTGCGATTACTCTTTTTCCATGTCTGATATTTCTTCGCGTCGACATCGCCTCGTCTTCTCGTAGTGTCTCCAAAGCTCCTCTTTTCCATCCTCTTTTCTTTCAGCTAGCTTATCATTGTGCTAGCCTCCTAGTGGGTGCGTTCCCACCGTCTCGGCTTGTCCTTTACGCGGCCTTACTGTAGCCATCACTCGGCTACTCCCATCACGAGTAGAGGATTATCATTTCGTGACAACATGGATTTTCTCATGCCATGTACGAAAGTGCACTCTTTTCCACATGCACTCCCTATAATTTCTATTTTATCTTTCTCACTTTCATTTCATGGAGACTCTTTTATATCTTCAACGATAATGTATCTCACGAGCAACATCTTTTCTTTCTCATTTTTTCTTCATGGGATTGTAACGATCCTATGAGCTCATCTACGATCATGGATTCGACGTCTTTGGACTCCTCAATTGCGACGACGATATAATCAAATTTTGGAACGAGTGACCGCAATATTTTTCCGATCACACGACTATCACTCATGACCTCACCATTTCTTCTTAGTTGATTAACGACAACTAAAACTCTTGAAAAATAATCCGATACTAATTCGGACTCTTTCATGGAGAGAGATTCAAACTCACCTCGTAGAGTTTGCAACCGCACCTTCTTTACTTTGTCCACACCTTTGAAGGAATTTTGAAAAATTTCCCATGCATTCTTTGCAATAGCGGCTCTTGATATTTTCTCGAATGACAATTCATCCATACCTTGATAAATAAGGAATAAGGCTCTTTTATCTCTCTTTCTCGATATGCGCAGCATATCCTTTTCATTTTGCGGTAGCTCCGCTTCATCCTCCGGTTCAACATAACCTTTCTCGATAATCTCCCAAGCATCTTGCGAGCCTAATAACGCCTTCATTTGTATGCTCCAATTTTCATAGTTTTCCTTGGTGAGTTTAGGAATTTGAAAGGGAAACATCTCAGTAGCCATTAGGATCTATGGCTCTAATACCACTTTGTTGGAAATGATTTTGATTAAAGGATAAATGGATATTGAAAATGGTTTGGAAATGGGTATTGGAATGAATAAATAGACTGACAATCACTCAAGTTGGTGTTTAACCAAAACTGAATTTTATTGCACTCAAACTTGGTCGTACACAGATCTTTACAAAAGACTCTTCAACTTCTTACTCTCTGCTACCTATACCTCACTTTTGGTTTCCACTGAATTACACTTCACAACTGATCCCACTTAAACCTATTTATAGCCTACACTTGACCGACCTTTACATGCTCTAGAAGTTTCCCTAACTATCTAGTATTTGACCCACTCTAGAAGACTCTTGATATTCACAATTTACAACCGACTTTGACCGACAACTCTAGAATACTCCACGTTTCTCTAAAGCTTGTACTAGCATTACTTTATTCACGTCATAGAAGTGTCCGGACCTTGTACTCTAGCAAATTCTAGACCACACTAAGCTTAGCTAGGACATGCTAGTTGTGTCTAGATTATTCTAGGCTAGTCTACAAATCAAGTTTACTCTTCCAACACGCCCCCTTAAACTTGATTTTCTTGTTATTCCACGTTGAACTTTCACGTCCACAAAATTCTTGTATACCAGTGTTTCTGTAAGCGTGTTTGTGATCTAGTTGTTGACCGTAGCCTTTTACTACCCGAATCATCTTCGGCTTATCGCCTTTTCTTCGACTATTTTTTTTGCCATCATAGTCTTCCTTGACTCCAAGATTCATGGTGTTACTCCTTATCACATTTCTCCATTTTTTATTTTTCACGATTTTCCTAGCCGGTTCAAAACTTGCAGTGTGAAAAAATAGTGACACTGGATTTCCGTAAATCTCATTAAGACTTCTAGTTCGCAAAGGTCTCTCACTCGAGCTTCCTTCTGATGATGACGGTTCAATAGGTTCTAATCTTGGAGGCGATTGTGGTGGTGAAACATCTTGCACAACTGGTTCTGGAGGCTCCTGCTTCTCTTCTTCTTCTTCTAGGATTGGAAAAAAATTATACTCTTTCTCTTGAATATCAAAATCCCAAATTCCTTCTTCATCGAACTCCACATCTACGCTTATGATGATCTTTCGGTTGGTCGGATCGTACAACTTATATCCCCTTGATCGATTATCGTAACCGATAAATATATACTTCGCACTTCTTTCACGAGCATATGCAACGCTTCCAAATACTCGTAAATGCGCAACGCCGGGTTGAACTCCACTCCACGCTTCTTGAGGAGTCATATTCCACACATTCTTCGTGGGATACCGGTTTATCAAATAAACCGCACAATCAACTGCTTCCGCCCAAAACTCCCTGGGCATTTCTTGTTCTTCAACATACTCCGGGCCATGTTGAGAATTGTTCTGTTTCTCCTTTCGGCAACTCCATTTTGTTGAGGTGTATATGGAACCGTAAGAGGTCGACGGATTCCATTGTCTTCACAGTATGCCTCGAACTCCTTCGAAGTAAATTCACCTCCTCTGTCTGATCTCATAGACACAATTTCAAAACCGCTCTCTTTCTCCACAAGGGATTTAAATTTCTTAAAACAGGAGAAGACCTCTGATTTTTGTTTCAAGAAATAAACCCATGTTTTTCGACTAAAATCGTCGACAAATACGAGGAAATAGTTATTTCCACCGTAAGAACTTGGCTTTAACGGTCCACATACATCAGTGTGAACCAACTCTAGCGGTTTTGTGGCCCTTGTTAATGTTTCCTTAGGAAAGCTTTTTCTAAAATGTTTCCCAAGTAAACATCCTTCACACAACTGGTCTGGGTGGTCTATTCTTGGCAAACCTCTAACCATCTTTTGCTTGGACAGTAACTTTAATCCTCCAAAATTTAGATGTCCATACCTAAGATGCCAGAGCCATGACGAGCCTTTCACACAGGCGGTCAGACTAGGCCTGTCAATGGAAGAATATCCGTCGGATATTAAGAATTCTGATATCCGACAGGTTAAGGATTATCGGATATCCGATATCCGATAATATCCTATAGGATATCAAAATCAGATATCGATACCGATAGGTTAAGCTATCGGATATCCGATAAATATCCGATAATATCCGGTTATACCAAAAAAGCTTAAAAACCCTTGTAAAACATTTTCATAATTGACACTTATCGGATATTTATCCGACAATATCCGATAATATTCGATATTATACTCGATATTATCGGATATCGAATCCCAAACTTATCAACCTGAACATTAAAAGAAAATCAGCCATCAATTAGTAGGGGAAATAAGGGTTTGGAAAAATTACAATTACGTCCTTAACATATCGGATATCTAAACAAACGGATATAGCTTATTCTGATTCCGATATGTTAAGGAAGAAATATCCGATAACATATTATATCCGATATCCGATACAACGGATAAAATCCTATAGGATATCGAATAATCGGAAACGGATCCCGGATATCGGACAAATATTGACATGCCTAGGTCAGACATCTCGCGACATCATTTTGAATGTTCAGATAGAACATCCTATTTCCCGTCATTGGCACTTTGGCAATTATTTTTCCCTTCAGATAGAACAACCATGCTCGTATATCTCCGAAGTCTCATCTCCGAAAATTCCAACATTCTTTACATTTTAATTAATAATTGGATGTATTATTAGGGAACTTGAACTTGGCACCGCGAAGGGCCTCCTGAGCATCGTTGCCATTGGTACCCTTACAACGAACATACAATAGGACTGACCAATGCTAACTCTGGCACAGCTACCCAAGGGTTTACCAAATGCTCCTCTATTACCAGTCTGGAGTCTATCAGCTCCAGCACATGTGCAAGACATGGAAATCTCAAATTGAAAGCATCCCTCCTAGCAAACTTGGTCATGCACTCATTGCAAGCAATACGGGCAGCATTCAAAGCCTCACTGGAGACATGTTCCTTCTCCCAACTCATCAAGTGGACACAGAAGGGGAACATCAACTACTTTCATCTTCATAAATTCTTATCTTTGGGTCAGGTACACCACGGCAGTACCTTGACTTTGGGTATGGTTTGTTCTTAATCTTCCTGTAACACCTGGCAGGTTCTGCAACATTAAACAAATACCAAGCATACTTTGTTTCATAGTCTTCCAGTTTGGTACCAATTTGTGACTTCGATATACTGTCATGTTACACGGTGAGGCTTCTTTAGTTTTGGATGCTTCTTATGCTATCTAAAATCAGGAAAATAGCATACTTGTAAATATTCGGTGCTCATATAGAAGAGCTATCATCTTTGATTTATGTGTATTATCCTCAAACATGTTACATTATTTTCTCAATTTCCAATTTCCAATTTTGTAACTTGTGGAATACCTTCTCGGTGATAAAATTTCACAGGCACAATCTCTCCAGCAATCTGTTTTTCTTGTACATTTATGGAAATTTCTCTCTTTCTCTGCTTGTATGAACTTTAGTTTTAATGGACAAAACCTCTGGATTTTAGATCTCCAAAATTATGTGGATGTCTTATTTTCATCTTATTCTTCTTCTGCTTCTAGGGAAGCTTGTTGAGGAGGAAGAAAGGAACTTTGCATTGTGGAGTTATTACATTCTAACAGGTGCTGGAGCAAACCTCGTGTCTTGGTTGGTTCTCACAAGAAATGCAGTTTCTATTGAAGCGTCCGCTGCTGTATTCGGTCTCTATTATTGTGTTGTCAAGGTAAATCTAATCAATATTCTGCCACCTATCAAAATTATTGTAGGAATGAGGAGGATTCAGCTATTTAACTCTATCTAAACTACCACTAATATTTTTCTGCAGATGTGCTGGGAGTGGAGAAAGACCCTCGAGGTTCTTATACTGGGCTAATTTGTAATGGAGAAGGTAATCCTGCCGCTTCTACTGCAAATAATATTGATATGCTGATATCAGAAGAGGTAAAAATTGAACCTTCGTGTTGACTTTGTTGACTTATGAGTGGGGTTTTTCCTTTAAAAGTTTATTATGAGTAATAAAGTTACTCCATATCCAACACAAACTTGACTGATGCTAGTGAATTGGCCTGACAAAAGTCCCACCTACAGTGTAGTTGGGACTTTTTAATTTGATCCAAGTGCGAGGGTTTCTTTTGTTTTAATCATGCATGCCTCCTGCTGCATCAATGGATTTTTCAAGTGTACTTATTGGTCTTTTGGGAAATTAGGTGATGGAAGCAGCACAAGCATCAACAAGGATGTCGGGCACAAGTTCCGCTATGCAAACTGTCAATCACATTGCTCATCTTTCTGCGCTTTGGTTGGTGCAGGTCTTGTTTTGACTTCTAAGTAGAGTTCCATCTGAACCTTCTGGCCCAGATGCATCGAAGTTGAGTGACAAGACAAATCGAAAAGCTTAAGGTGGGAGGAGGATATGAATGTTATTCCCAATCATGGTTGCTTAAACTTTTTACATTTTTGTCATATTTATCACTTAAGCTATTCTGATATCTTTGGAAACAGATTGGTAATCCTCTTTATTATGTGCATAATATTAGAGATAGTGAAAAACTCATTTTGTGTTTATTGACCACCCAGAACTTTGTACATGGTACAACATTAAGCTTCTTCTCATGGGAACTTTAACAGATGCCTATTCACAAGCTGGGAATAGAAGAAAAAAGAAATGCACCTGCCAGGACTGGTATCCTGGTCTGCAACTTTACTGCTACCAGACGAGACCACTGGTGCTAAACTTTCAGATGTCTCCAGAAGACCGAATAACAGACCATGCCGGGAGAGAGATTGAATTTGAAGTGACTCTTCTTTGGGTTGTATTTGTTTGCGTACCTTGTCACAATATCGTTTTTCATTACGCTTCCTTTACATTACAATGGACAAGAGAAGGGAACTTTAGTGTTACCAAAATCATGTTACATGATGTGGGTGAACTCATCCAACCGCAAAAGGATGCCTAGCTGAACTCAACCGCACATATTCAGTAGATAAACTCAAATATTAATTAGGAATTTCCACATTACACAGTCAACAGATTTTGAGTAAGCTCTTAACTAGCTAATCGTTATGTGCACTAACTTCTAAAATTTCTACAATGCAGTTATGGAGACATCTAACAGGGTGTATAGACAAAGAAGGTAGGTGGATAGCAGATCAATAACAGCTTTACCTTAACTTAATTTCACCTCCAGAAATTGAGCAATACAAACCAATCACCTCCCCATCCCACCATAACCAATAGTAGACAGCAAGAAACCATAAAACGAACTGCAAACAATTCAATACTAGACTAAAACCAGAAGGTTAAACACATCAAAAAACTAAAATAAGCAGTCTGTTATCTGACTGAAACCTTGATCGATAGAACACAAACGCTTCCTCTGGCAGTTCACACGGTTTGTATAAAGGAGAATAAAGTTTTATACTTCCATCCCCATCTATATTAAAGCCAATGAAACAAATGTCAAGTAATTAACTTAGATCTATAGTCTAGCTTGATACTATCTACAAATGACTAAATGGCTTCTGACTCAATCTCAAGCTTCGGCCGTGAAGTGCATTGTTGATATATTGTCAGCCAGTTGAACAACTCCCTAAAGATAAGAACAAGGAAACTCGCATATCATTACCCGAGTTTTCACAATAAACAACAACCACAAGAGCAAATTGTTGGGGGAGGCTTACGAAATCCGAGCCGCTATGCGCAATACGAAACCTACACGAGCAATGAAACACAATGCGGAAATACACAAACTATGACGATATAGAAGCAATCACACAACACCGACAATTACGTGGAAAAACCCCTCCAAGATGAAGGGTAAAAAAACCACGGGCAAATCTTCCACTATAACAATAATGGGTTACACACAATTCTCCCAAATTTGGGGATAAACACTTCTTCAAGGTGCCTATAGCACTTGGATATCAATTTGCCTAATTACACTCACCCCTAAGGATGGATCAACAATTCATTCACCAAATAGATAATAGACACTATCAATTTGACAATAGGAAGTGATTTAGAAACTTACTACTAGGGTTTGAACAAACCCTAGAATTTTCCCCCTTTGAAGAGATGTGGAAATTGATAGCTCAATCTTCACCACAACAAACCAAAAAAGATCCTTACACAAGAACCCTTTCTCTTTCTCTTCAAGATAACACCAAAATCATCACCAAAGATCAACTCTAATGGTGGTTTCTCCCTTTCTCTCTTTTCTTCTTCCTCTCTCTCTCTCTCTCTTTCTTCTTCACACAAAATGAAGAGCTTTGACTCAAAAAACTTGTCTCCTGGATGTTTTCAAATGAAAACATATAGCATAGGACATGTGCTATTTTGACCCCCCTACTGGATAAGGGGCATGCACCATTTGTTGGACCATATGTTGTGACCGGCCCAACAATCTCCCCCTCACGACTTATGGTAAGGTACCCGTCACCACCAAACTTGCCCTGCTGCAGAAATACACATGCTTGTATTTTGGTAGCGACTTTGTCATCATATCAGAACCGTTGTCATCTGTATGGATCTTCTCAATATACAAGACCTTCTCCTCGAGAACTTCTTGTATCCACTGATACCTAATATTGATGTGCTTGGACCTCGAGTGAAAACTCGAATTCTTGCTGAGATGGATGGCACTCTGGTCTGTCACAAGAAACGATGAACCTATGTTGCTTCACACCGAGTTCTCTAACAAACCTCTTCATCCATATCATCTCCTTGCAACTCTCTGTAGCTGCAATGTACTCTGCCTCTGTAGTAGACAATGCCACACATTTTTGTAACTTGGATTGCCAAGACACGGCTCCCCCTGCATAGGTAAATAAGTAACCCGATGTAGACTTGAGACTGTCTTGAGCACCTGCCAAATCTGAATCTGTGTAACCAACTAACTCTGGCTTGTCACCTCCATAGCACAAACACATATTAGAAGTACCCCTCAAATACCGTAGTATCCATTTCACTGCTTCCCAATGCTCCATAGCAGGATTTGATAGAAATCTGCTTACCACTCCAACTGCATGAGCTATATCCGACCTTGTACACACCATTGCATACATCAAACTACCAACTGCGGACGCATAAGGAATTTTCTCCATCTTCCGTTTCTCAACATCATTCACAGGACATTGATCACGAGATAACTTAAAATGGTTTGCAAGTGGACAACTTACCGGCTCAGCCTTGTCCATGTTGAATCTTTGCAACACCTTCTCAATGTAGCTTTCTTGTGATAACCACAACTTCCTCGCTTTCCTATCACGAGTGATCTCCATGCCAAGAATACGCTTTGCTGCACCCAAGTCTTTCATAGCAAAAGACTTGCTCAGATCTGACTTCAACCTGTCAATCTTTTTCTTATCTTTGCCAACAATAAGCATGTCATCAACATATAGCAAAAGAGTAAGAAAATCACCATCAAGAAATTTTTGAATGAATACACAATGATCTGAAGCCGTCCTCTTGTACCCATGTTCCTTCATGAACGATTCAAACTTCTTGTACCATCTTCTTGGAGCTTGCTTCAAACCATAAAGACTCTTCTTTAGCTTGCACACCATGTGCTCTTTGCCTTTGACTTCAAAACCCTCGGGTTGTGCCATATACACATCTTCCTCCAACTCACCGTGAAGAAATGTTATCTTGACATCTAGTTGTTCTATCTCAAGATCCAAACTAGCGGCTATTGCCAAGACAACCCGAATAGAAGAAAATCTCACCACCGGTGAGAAAATCTCGTCAAAGTCAACACCCTTTCTCTGCTCATAACCCTTCACAACTAAGCGTGCTTTGTACCTTGGTTGTGAGTTACCATCTTCAGTCTTGATTCTGTACACCCACTTGTTCTTCAGAATTTTCTGGTTCTCAGGCTTGTCAACCAAATCAAAAGTGTCATTCTCATCTAAAGAGCCAACCTCTTCTTTCATGGATTTCAACCACTTCTGACTTTCAGGAACACTAAGAGCTTCTTCATAAGACTCTGGTTCACCTGCATCTGTGAGCATCACATACTCATGTGGTGGATACTTTGTTGAAGGTAATCTGGTCCTGCTGGATCTTCTCAACTCAGCTTCTGGTTGTTGTTGTTGCTGCACTTCTTGCTCAACATCACCCACTGGAACATCTTCATGAGCTTCATCTTCATTGCCATTACCATCAACATCATCATCATGTTGTTCAAGAGTAGGAACAACTGGATTTGGATCCAAGGTCATATCATCTTGAAGCTTTGGCATCTCAATCTTCTCAAAGTCTTCAATTGTCTAGTCTTCAAGGAATACTGCATCCCTACTTCTGATAACCTTCTTCTCAACTGGATCCCAAAATATGTAACCAAACTTCTATGTTCCATAGCCTAGGAACACACACTGCTTTGATTTGTCGTCAATCTTTGATCTCTGATCTTTTGGGATATGAACAAATGACCTGCAACCAAACACTTTCAAGTGATCATAAGTAGGCTCTTTGTCTCTCCATACCTTTTCTGCTACTTCTCCATCTAGCGGTCTTGAAGGAGATCGATTGATCAAATACACAGCAGTATTCATTGCTTCACCCCAGAAATGCTTATGCAACTTGGAATGAGATAACATGCACCTTATTCTCTCAAGAATAGTGCGGTTCATCCTCTCTGCAACACCATTATGTTGTGGAGTCTTCGGTACTGATTGTTCATGACGTATACCCATGCTCTTGCAATACACTTCAAGTGGCCCAATGTACTCTCCCCCGTTGTCAGAACGAAGGCACTTCAAGGTTCTACCTGTTTCTCTTTCCACCATGCTATGAAACATCTTGAACACATGAACAACATCATCTTTGGTCTTGATTGCATATGACCAAACCTTCCTTGAAGCATCATCTATGAAAGTAACAAAATAAACAGCACCACCAAGTGTTTTGACCCTTAAAGGTCCACATACATCAGAATGAACAAGATCAATAATACCAGAATTGCGCTTGGGTAAAGCTTTATGAAAGGAAACTCTAGTTTGTTTACCAACTAAACAATGAGTGCACTTACCCAATTGCATACCTTTGGCATTTGGCAAAACTTGTCGTTTGGTGAGGATTTGAATTCCCTTCTCACTAAGGTGACCAAGTCTTCTATGCCACAACTCGGAGATTGAATCTTTGTCAACAAGATTCAACTCACCTTTCAACACCTTCACTTGTGTCTTGTACAATGTGCCACACTTCTTGCCTCTTGCAATAACCATGGAGCCCTTGCTTAGCTTCCATTTTCCATCACCCAAGTGATTGTTGTACCCTTCATCATCTAACACTCCTGGTGACATTAGATTCAAACGAAGATCTGGTACATGTCGCACATTTCTGAGAACCAACGTACAGCCAACACTGGTCTCAACCTTCACATCACCCATTCCTACAATTTTCGCAACACCACTGTTGCCCATTCTGACTGACCCAAAGTCACCAGCCTTGTAGGAGGTAAATACATCTTCATGAGGAGTAGCATGATAAGATGCACCAATCAACTATCCATTCTGAATCGAACCTGCAAAACTAACACAAACATCATTATAATCTGAGAATACAATGATATCATCATTTGTCACAGTAGCTGCAACACCATTGTCTTGGTTATCATTTCCTTTCCCCTTCTTGTGTTCTTGCTTCGGCTTCCTGCATTCATTTGAATAATGACCTCTCGTATGACAGTTCCAACATTCAACTTCCTTTCTGGACTTTGATTTACCCCTTGACTTGCTACGGCCAACTTGTCTTCTGTCTTTTCTTCTACCCCGATTTTCTGTCACAAGAGCTTCTGAATGAGATGAGTCTAGTGACCTTCTTCTAACTTCTTCACTCAACAAACTGCTAGTTGCAACAGTCATGTTCAAATTCTTGTCTGGAGCAGAATAACTGAGACAATTCCTCAATGGCTCCCAACTGTCTGGTAAAGTATTTAGCAACAAATAAGCTTGAACCTCTTCAGGAATTTTGAGGTCCATAGATGTAAGATGATTCATGATACCCTTCATTTCATTTAAATGTTGCGCCATTGAACTCCCTTCCTTGTAACACAGCTTTCCAAGCTTTTTGAATAGAAGAGCTTTTTCACAAGGAGACTGATGATCATATATCTCCTCTAACTTGGTCCACAAAGGATATGCTAGTGTCTCACTAGCCACATGATGAAAAATGCTATCATCAATCCACTGACGAATATAACCAACTGCTTTTCGATTAGTAACCTTCCAATCTTCTCGCACTTGTCGCCTCAGGCCTTACTCCCTTGCTCTCTATTGGACCATAGAGATCTTTACAATATAACCAGTCTTCCATCTTCGCCTTCCATATGACAAAGTTCTCACCGGTCAAATTGACCATTCTATTACTAGTGCTAGCTTCCGCCATTGCACAGGATTAGCTCAACCCAAAAGCTCTGATACCACTTTTTGGGGGAGGCTTACAAAAATCCGAGCCGCTATGCGCAATACGAAACCTACACGAGCAATGAAACACAATGCGGAAATACACAAACTATGACGATATAGAAGCAATCACACAACACCGACAATTACGTGGAAAAACCCCTCCAAGATGAAGGGTAAAAAAACCACGGGCAAATCTTCCACTATAACAATAATGGGTTACACACAATTCTCCCAAATTTGGGGATAAACACTTCTTCAAGGTGCCTATAGCACTTGGATATCAATTTGCCTAATTACACTCACCCCTAAGGATGGATCAACAATTCATTCACCAAATAGATAATAGACACTATCAATTTGACAATAGGAAGTGATTTAGAAACTTACTACTAGGGTTTGAACAAACCCTAGAATTTTCCCCCTTTGAAGAGATGTGGAAATTGATAGCTCAATCTTCACCACAACAAGCCAATGATCCTTACACAAGAACCCTTTCTCCTTCTCTTCAAGATAACACCAAAATCATCACCAAAGATCAACTCTAATGGTGGTTTCTCCCTTTCTCTCTTTTCTTCTTCCTCTCTTTCTCTCTCTTTCTTCTTCACACAAAAGAAGAGCTCGACAAAAAAAACTTGTCTCCTGGATGTTTTCAAATGAAAACATATAGCATAGGACATGTGCTATTTTGACCCCCCCCACTGTATAAGGGGCATGCACCATTTGTTGGACCATATGTTGTGACCGGCCCAACACAAATATCTCAGAAAATAAAATAAAAATGTAAGAGCCAGTTGCAGTAATAAATTATTGTGTCTCAGAAAGAAAAGAGATTGAATATTCACATTTTCAGGAAAATCCCTTGCTATCTAATCTCAAAATGCTTAAAATTTCAATAAAGGTTTATTATCATTAAACTTACCTAGAGATCTCTTATTCCGATTTGCAGCTTCTTCAGTTTATCAGTGTTTCTTGTCTCCTCACTTCAACTTGCTCTTTCACCAGATTCCATTGTTTTAGCATCCTTTTCCCCTAATGCCTTCAGTGAAACTAAAGTATTCTTGTGAGCGATTGCACCATCAATAGACTCTCCAAAATTCACATCCATTCTGTCAGATGATTCTTTTATATCGTAACTATAAATCTTGTGATGGTCATGGCATAGAAACCTACCACTCTTTGTATACCCAAATGGCGGTGACATGTAAGTGTGAAAACTGAACTCTTTACTCCAGCTCAAGTCATTATAATTATCTTTATTCTTCTTCAAACACCATATTTCACTAACAAAGGCAGTGCTAGAATAAGTAGCACTTAGAAAATCGCCTAAAACACCTGCAAAAATCGGATAATTGGAAGAATCAGCTTCCGTTAGACAAGGCAGTGATGGAAGTTTGCTAAACTTTTCATCGGTCAAATGGAAAGCAAAAATGGATCCTGCATTATCCTCCCAATGAAGAGCTCCATTTGCAAATGCGCCCTCAGTTCTTCTACAAATTTGCATATCCATGTCCACTGTTCCCACATTTCTCCATCCAATGCTACTTCCAAGAGTGTATACATAGACACTTGTAACATTTGAGTCTCCCCTAGTGTTGTTATATACCCTAACAACCTTGTACTCATTGGTGGAAAGAATGTAACCAAATCCAGTCCACCAGTAATCTACTTTAGATGTTGGAAGTATAATATATTCTCTGGTGATTGGATTAAAAATATAAGTAGGTTCATAAATCTTACTAAACCATGAGTCGATGCAAATTAATCCGTTACATGAGCCAACAAACTCATACCCACACTTGTCAAATGGAAGGTTTATGTTCAATCTTGCTTTTCTACCGAAGGGTGTCTCTTGAGAATTCTCATCGTACTCGGCATAAGAAAATTCATGACGCATACTATATTCTTCTCCGGTGATTGAATCATCATCGGAACTAAAGCAAAATAGATTCGAGAAAACATGATTTAAGAAAACAAAACTTAACTTACCAGAATCATCATCAGAAGAATTAAGATGATTCAAGTGCATTTGAGAGAACGATGGAAGATGAACAAGATCTCTCCAAGGTTTGCATACCAGTTTGCACTCCAAAACAGATTCGGTTGGTAGGCGAGTTAGAATTTCTAACATGATCTCTTTTGGGAGATTGTTGAACCTTCTTCGCATGATGATGAAATTCTTAGTTTAAGGAGAAAGTGTAAAATGAATCACAATTTATAGTTGTTTTCCTAGGGTTTTTAAGGAGAAATATTGGTTCTTCCTTTGGTAAGTTAGGGTTTGGGTAAAATGACAACTCTGTGCAGGGGACTGTGTTGAAATAGAGGTTTGACCTTTCAGGGACCTCAGGTTGCTTTGAATAAGTCGGGGTCTTCTCTACATCCAGCACAGGAACGCGCCAGGGTACATACCGGTGATATTGCTCGTAAGATATTGGTATATAATAGTTTGAATTGGTAGGCTATGCAAATTAGCAAGAATTTGAATTGCAGCACGCTAAAACGGTGTTTCGAGGCTACAGATCATAAAATTAGATTACAGCAAAAAATTGAGAGAGAAGTACAGATGTATGTGACAGAAAAACACCCCGTCAGAATAATATGTGACTAACAACCGATGCCTGATGCAAGTTGGTGGTCCAGAGAACCATTCATTTGTTGGCTTCTTTTTTCCTAGCAAGTTTAGCCGGAATACAGCAACATTGTTTCAAACTTATACAAAGATAATCCCAAAACAAAAAAAAAACTGTTCAACTTGTTTAGCTTCTTAAATCTGGTGATGTAATTGCCAAGCAATAAGTTGTTTTCCATTAGTTCCGGCCCTCACCACTGATCCAGAGTCCAGTCTGAATAAAAAAACTGATTTAGCTTGCAAGCCACACGTGCTTTATTTCTACTGGTACTTCAACAACTTCAACCTAATTACCTCTGCCTCCAACGCAAACCCGTGGTCAGTTCTGAGGCTTCAATTGCACGTACAACGGGACTTGTCCGCGGACATTATGAAGTGGTTCCCCTTGCTGGAACCATAACAATTCTACGCTTGATCACGTATGGGCATCAGAATACCACTATGTGCTGGTGTTTCTAGTACCTGCGCAGTTTTGTACAAGTTAGATGTAGTCTTATCCGTCAATGATCCAACACAACATTAATTAGAGCAAGTACTGGCAAGTATTAGCACACAAAATATGCTCCAAAAACTCGTGACACTTCAAAATTACTACACCAAAAACTCATGACACTTTAAGCCAAAATATGTAACCTTCTGAAATCTGGTCCTTGGCCTTACTGGTTTTCTTCTGAAGTCCACACACACCAATTACAATTATTCGTCTATGTTCAATATTAAACGGAAGCATGCATGAATCTTTACTGATGAACCATATAGTGCTGACAAGTATTTCAACAGGCTGCGCTGCAGCCAGAATAGGATTGTTCATTCATTCTGATAGTTTGAACATCTGATGCTCAGAATCAATTGTGAAGTGCCTCGCAACACTTAAGGAAAACTCCCTCTTGTCCAACATTCATAACATTCTTACTGAACACCAGGAAACGTGCATCAGACAACCTGAGATAGGAAAAGGTAATAAAATTTAAAAAGTAAGCAATCGACACCTAATAAATCCCTGACTCACAGGTGAATAATGCTCACAAGATAAACATTGTAAATCATAATACTAATAGGGACTGTACCCTAGTCACATAGACCTGGACCATATTAAAAAGAGCAAATGGTTTGAGATATCGATAAGCCTAACTTTACAATATGTCAGCATTTTCCCTACTGTTTCTATGGTGGCACACAGCAGATAACCCCCAAAATCCTAAGTGCATTTCCATTTACTCTACTTGATACAATTTATATAAGCCCAGGTGAGGAAAGTTCAATTGAATAGTTTGTCATGAGAAATCTCATCAACCCTCAAACTAGTAAATGAATAAATCATTTGGACAAGAAGGAAACTTTACTTACCAAAAAGAATGCCTAAATTCTAACTCGAGCAGTATAATCTCTGTCCTACGGATGTTGGCAGAGTGAGGTTTCTTACATGAATTATGGAAAAAAGATCTAAGAATCAATAGCTGAACTCAACCGCTCATATTCAGTAGATAAACTCAAATATTAATTTGGAATTTCCATCTTACTCCATGATATGTAGCCACATTACACAGTCTACAGATTTTGAGTAAGCTCTTAACTTGCTATACTCAAACTGTGAAATCCTTATGTATACTAACTTCTAAAATTTCTATCATGTCGTTATGGAGACATCTAACAGGGTATACAGACAAAGAAGGTAGGTGGATAGCAGATCAGTAACAGCTTTACCTTAACTTAAAATTCGCCCTCCAGAAATTGAGCAATATAATTATAAACCAATCCCCACCTAGGGTCAACTAACGCCGTAACCAATAGTAGACAGCTAGAATAGTCTACAGCATACCATAAAAGGAACTGCAACAAATTTAAAACCTGACTAGAACCAGAAGGTTAAACACATCAAAAAACAAGCAGTCTGTTATCCGACAGAAACCTTGATCGATAAAACACAAATGCTACCTCCAGCAGCACACGGTTTGTATAAAAGAGAATAAAGTCTCATACTTCCATCCCCACCTACATTAAGGCCGATGAACAAATGTCAAGTAATTAACTTGGATCTACAGTCTAGCTTGATATTATTTCCAAATGACTAAATGGTTTCTGACTGAATCTCAAGCTTCGCCCGTGAAGTGCATAGTTGATATACTGTCAGCCAATTGAACAAACCCAAAAGATAAGGAACAAGGTATACGACTTGACAAGTAGCTGAGCTCTCGATACAGCTATATTCACGGATTGACAACAACTAAGAAGACAGTCACAACCACAAGAGCAAATATCTCAAGACAAATGTAAGAGCCAGTTTCAGTAATAAGTTATTGTGCCTCAAAGATTGAATATTCACATTTACAAGCTCTAGTCTTGAGTGCTCCATACATTCTTGCCCAAAAATCACTACGAAACCAGCCTAGTAAAAATATAGAAAGTATGCGCATACATTTCGAGTACATAATAGTCATGTTCTTCAAATATTTATTGTTCCGAGTCTTCTTTCTCTGCGTACCCCACATGAGTTTCTGAGTTAAGCCACAAAAACAGAACTACTGACAGAGTTAACTTCTAACTCCTTGATCACAAGAATTCTACTAGTATATTTTTATGCCTCCTCGGCATCAAGTTATCAATTTTAACCCCCTTTTTCAAAAAAAAAAAAAAGAATTCTACTAGTATCACGCTCTCGGTCATGCAAAATCTCGAAAATCACAGACTAAATCTCTAAATGACAACATTAAGCATATATAATCTGAGAACTAAGAACCAAATAGATTTCTTTGAAGGCTAGGTGCATAAGACCACTGAGAAAGCTCTCAGCTTCCAACATATTTTCTGCATATACCTCACAGTCTCTGTTCTTTACTTCATATAAAGGAAATAACTATATTAAAGTTTGCATCAGGATTCTCCATTTGGTCAAACAAAAGTAAATCACAAAATGCAGTAAATAGAGCAAGAGTAATTCATAATGATATAGTATCATGATTCATAACGTATTGTCAATTGGAAAGATCCCTTGCTACCTTATCTCAAAATGCTAAAAATTCCAAGCATGATCGTGTATAGGAGTCAGAATACCACTATGTGCTGGTGTTTCTAGTACCTGTGCAGCTGTTGTAAGAAGGTAGATGTTGTCTTATCCTTATCTGATCCTACAGATAGATATTAATATACTAGTCGCTTTTTAGTGCTGTTAATCACAAACATATATTATATTCTCATAATGCTTTAACATAGAACTAGACCAGGTCAGTGACCATTTCCTTCAGCTCTTACAAGTTTATGTCACGTGTAGGTAATCCGTTCACATACATTTCACCAATAGTGGATTGTTGCTTACCATTCTCATCTAACCCAGCTTGTTCCCTCATCTGTTAGTCACAACAGATGAACCCAACTTGCCTGCACTAATAGAAGAAGTATTGGTAAGTATTAGCATATAAAGTATGCGCCAAAAACTCATGACACTTTTAAAATTACCACATCAGCTGCTTACCATGTAATCTCCTAAAATCTGGTCCTTGGCCTTACTGGTTTTCTTCTAAAATCATGCACACCAATTACAATTATTCGTCTATGCTTGATATGAAACGGTGCGTGGAGCCTTATTGATGCACCATATAGTACCGAGTCTGCTGACTAGTTTCTCAACAGGTTGCCCTGCAGCCATAAGAGGACTAATTGTTCATTCGTGCACCCCAATTCTGATAGTTTGAACATATGTATCGTTAAAATTGTCTTCACAATCTCCTACGAAACCTAATAACATGACAAACAAAATTTAGGATTATGAGATTTTGGTCTTGATTGAATTGTTATGGGGCATAAATAAACTGAAAGACAATGAACATAAGAATAAACTAATAACAATGATTTATAACGAGTAAGAATCAAGCTTAATAGAAAAACTTACCGGTGGAATACATCCCTTCACATAGTTTAGATTTCTTCCAAACTAACTACCCTAACTTTGTGCCTCTATTTTTTTTCAATTCTTCAACTCTCTCAGATCAGCAGGGACAGCCAACTGACATCCTTTCAACTCTTGCACACCACCAGGAGCAGCCAGCGATGATCTGTCTATCAGGACTTCAGTCCGATAGAAGCAGCTTCTGCCTTATTAGTGAACTGAAAGTCAATTTTCTTCGATTCATAGAATACCTAGATCGTCCTGAAAATATAGAGGTAACCTAATTAATTACTGAAATCTTAGCATGTGTTCATTGAATTGGTATGAGACATAAAAGAAACTCAAAATACGATAATCTGAAGAATACTTACTTTATGTTGAGAGTGGATATCATCATGGTGTGTTAGTGTGTTATGAACGAAGGTTCCTCCACCGAAATCCCATGCAAAATCAGTAGTAATAAATCTTGAAGCCATCAGTCACTTCCTACTCATTAATTTTAAGAGGTTTTGATTAAACGGAAGAGCGAAATGAGAATCACCTTTCTCGGTTAGGGTTTTGATTTGGGAATGATAAAATGATATCTAGAAACTGGAACTTCGGGAATGATATTTGTAGGGCAACTGAACTTGGAAGCTGCAAGCCCACTAGAGTACTATTCAAAGTTCGGGTCCTTCTTCTTTTAGACTAAGTATTATGGGGTGCTACTAGAGCTGGCAAACGGGCGAGCCGGGGCGAGCCCGTTGCGGGTTACACGGGTTCGGGTTAACACGGGTCGAAACCCCGCGGGTTTAATTTTTTCACGGGTGGTCATTTCTTCAACCCGTGCCCGTAACGGGTTAAGCTTGCGGGTTCACGGGTTTGCCCACCCGTTTAATTAATGTTGAAATTAAAACTTAATTAAGTTAATTTGTGGTCCTGTTTAAGCTTTGACCATCTTCAAATCTCTAATCAACACAAAAACCAAACACATATGCATTCAATTCAATTTCAACATACAAAATCAAAGACATATCACATATCCATTGATTCCATTCAACACAAATCAAAATCCATCTTCTACTTGTGCTCCTCCCCCCTTAGATTAATTTAGCAGGCAACAATCCACCATTACTCACCAACATCATTGTCATATGTTTTGGAAACTGAAATTGGGGTTTTGTTCTCTGCAATTGATTGAACAAGGAATCAGAGATGATAGAGGAAAACCATCCAGTAACCAAAAAATACAGAAATTATAAATTGGGTCTCTTTGAAAATCAATTATAATGATAGAAATCCAATCTTTTATAAATTTAATTACCCAATTTGTGATTTCAATTTCATGGTGTCCTCCAAAACTTTCCCTGTTCAAAACCATGAACGAATTTATTATTAGATATTGTTATTACAAACTTTCCCCATTTGTAACAAACCCTAACTCCTTCATTTCCCTTCTCTGCAGATTCAAAATAAATTCAATTAGTAATCAAAAGTCAAAACCCTGTAATCCCATAATTAAAACCCCTAATAATGAACCTTACCTTCTTCACAGATTCACTTTATCACCATCCGATTCCATATCTATCTCACAGATCCACCTTCAACTGATTTCAAAATAAAACTTTAAATAACTCTCAAGTCTCAACTTCAAAAACTCGATCTAGTTATCTTCAACCTCTAGGGAGCACTAGCAAGTAGCAACACTGTGAAAGAAATATGGAGGTGGTGAGGAGGCGCAGTGAAAAGGAAGAGAAAGTGGAGAAGAAAGAGAAGAAGAAGAAGAAAAAATGAAATATTCTCTAGGGTTTTTAGATTTTATATCCTAAACGAACGGTACTGATTAATCCTAGATAATCTGACGGTCGAATATAATTACTGTGGACGGGTTACGGGTTGTACCCGAGGTTTTGCGGGACGGGACGGGTTAGCCCGTTTTCCCACGGGCCACCATTTTTATAACCCTAACCCGGCTTGTTTAATTACCAGCCTAGCCGGGTGCGGGTTTTTGACGGGCCGGGCTGGGAAAACCCGCGGGTTTTGGATTGTTTGCCAGCTCTAGGTGCTAGTCTAGCACCTAGATTAGCAGTCCACGTCAGCAATCAAAATCGCATAAGTCTTATGGGAGTGTTATTCTAGCATGCTAGTCGCTGAATCAGAACAGCGCATTGAGCTGAACCATTCCGCGCAAGATGATTTCGCGGAACAATCCCGCGCTTGACCAGTCAACAGAGTCAATGTGCGGAATCATTCCGCGCAACGCGCTGGACCATTCCGCGATGAAAAATCGATAAACTCAACAGAAGCTCGATCTTCTTCTTCTTCTTCCCATTTCATTTTTTTCTCCCCAAAACGGTCCGAAAATGCATGTGAGAGATCAAATTTCCAGGGAGTTTCGTATCAAATCGTTGGAAGGGTTTGATCATTATCGCGATTGGAGTCATTTGAGACTAGTTTGGAGCGAAACCGTCTACTAATTTTTTTTGGGTAAGATTTTGAAACTTTAGGTTTTTTTTTTCTTCGGATTATCATGATTTTTTGATGAAATTGATATGATTATATGATTGTTATTTGTTATTTAGATGATTTAGATGAAATTTATAGTATTGTATGATTTAATTAAACATCAAATTATATTAAAAGATAAAAATTACATACTAGGCAAGCGAGCGACAAGCTGTGCCGCTAGCCCTTTTTGAATAGCAAAACCTATCCTATTAAAAATAAAATCTCGTGAGCCAGGGGTCATTACATTGCTGCGCATGACTTTCTGGACCCTCTTGAGTAGTCCAACTGCTTCTGGAGCCAAATAGCCAAAAGTATCAAAAGCAAAGGGGACGAAAGCATGCCCATTGAAACCATTTTTACGCTCCCTCTCTCTCCTGCTACAGTAACCAAATTTAGGATTTGGAAAATTCATTTCGTTTTCAAATCACCGACTGTAAACTACCAGCAGCAAACTCCCATTTCCACCACCATCATCTCGATGGGTTACAGTGGTTTGGGGGGTTTCGTTTTATTTTAGTTTTTATGTTTTCCATGTTGGTACTCTCATGGTGTGTTGATGGGTTAGTTTGTTCATACTCATTTTGGTTGATTGATTTTGTGCTTTTGAATTGTCATACACCTAGAAAACTGCTTGTAATCGGGTGCTACTCTGTGTGTTTCTGAACCAAAGAGTGGATAATTTATTTAAGCACCCAAACTTTTTGTCATTATGCTTCAATGACAAAGGCAAGTAAAGGAATCATCGATGTCCGTTTAGAGATTTTCATGGTTGTCCAGATGGGGGACCGGGAGTAAAGGTTTTTCATGTTTGATTCCCCACCCAAGAGACAACACCTCTGCAATAAAGAAAAGAAGACTGCACTCCAACAGGCCATAAGAACTGATGTTGATGTCTTCATGAGTTTAGAGGAAACTCTGAGAACTTTAAGACAATGGTTGTGCTTCGAATGTATGAGTATTCAGGCTTGGAGCAGAGCGTGCAAGCATGAAGGGAACATTGATATTAAGCCTGAGATATGTGCGAGTTCTGGTGAAGTAGCTGAAATAATTTTTGGAGTGCCTAAGCCTCGTCTACAGGAGGATTTAGTGCAGCTTGACAAATGACTTCGAATTGAATGAAGCAATTGTGGATGCAGTCTTTAGAGCCCCGGTATGTACGGTTAAGAGCATTCCAAGAGGTTGCAGGGTAGCTTTTTCTCATGCCCTGAAAGCGGCACTACAGAAAGTCGCGGCTGAACCTAAAGCTGTTAAACATTGGGTCAGGCTTTTGCTGCTCCCTCGATGCACTTTGAGAGTGTTCCGACCTAAGGGTAGAGTCTGAATGCGAGTCCGGTAATCGCAAGGCGACACAACAGACACAAATTCTTAGAGCGCTGCACTTTGGGGTGAACCTAGTGGGACTATAAATCTTGTTCGTGAGATTTTAAAGTCAAGCCGGCAACAGTTAGTGTTAGAGATGATTACACGAGAAAGACAACAAAGATGATGACACGGGGAAAGACAACGGGCTCGGTACCAATATCTCTACTTGTTTGCGCAAGGTGGCGGATGGGCACTTCACAACGGCTGTTAAAGCCATCAGTTCGTCCGGGTGGCGCCATACAACGAGAACACAAGGAAAGCACTTGAGGATAAGCATCCGACGATGCCGCCTCCAAGGAAACCAACCCAGTACGTTGCAGAGAGACACCGCTAGTGGCCGAAGAAGGTACCATTCTTAGTTGTATTAAATCTTTCCCTAAGGGAACTTCGTGTGGAAGGGATGGCCTTCGGGCACAACATTTGTTGGATGATTTCTGTGGGGAAGGCTCAACTGTGGCTGCTGATATGGTCACGGCCATAACTAGGGTTGTTAATCTTTGGCTTGGCGGGAGATGCCCTCTTAACCTAGCGGAGTTCATTGCATCGGCTCCCCTAACACCCCTCCTTAAACCGGATAAGAGCATTCGTCCCATTGATGTTGGGACAATTTGACGTCGACTGGTATCCAAAGCGGCGATGAAAGGGGTTGGTAAGGACATGGCAAACGTATCTCTGAGGATTTCTAGTTTGGTGTAGGTGTTTCGGTGGTGCTTGAGGCAATCCTACATGCTGTGAATAGGTTTGTCAGTAAACATCATGTAGACGCTAGCCTCTCTATTCTAATGGTTGACTTTACCAATGCTTTTAACCTAGTTGACCGAACGGCTATGCTTTCTGAGGTACGTAAGCTTTGTCCATCTATATCGCCTTGGGTAGAATACTTGTATGGTCAACCTCCGCACGGCTCTATGTGGGGACTCCTTTATCTACTCATCCACGGGAGTACAACAAGGTGACCCTTTAGGGCCTTTGTTATTTGCTCGTACTTCATCGCCTTATAGCTAAGATAAATGAGCACTGCATATTATCCCTACATGCCTGGTATCTTGATGATGGCACTGTTATTGGCGACACCGAAGAAGTGGAAAAAGCACTCACTATTATCAAAACAGAAGGGCCTGCATACTGGGGCTTATACTGAATATTAAGAAAACTGAAATATTTTGGCCCTCTTATGATGGACGAAGGATAAGTGATGGGATGTTTCCTGTCGAAATCTTAAGACCAGATAAGGGAGTCAAACTATTAGGTGGTGCAGTTAGCCTCGACGATGGTTTTGTGAAGGGCCTTGCCATTAAGAGGGCTGAAAAAGCAGTGGATTTGATGCAGATTTTATCCAAGCTCCATGATCCTCAAAGTGAATTGCTGCTTTTACGAACGTGTATGGGTATCTCCAAGCTTCTTTTTGGCCTTCGTATTTGTCACCCAGACTATATTATGGAGGCGGTAGATATATTTGATAGAGGCTTGCGAGAAGTGGTGGAAGGCATCGTGGTGTGCGGGGGACCGTTCTTTGGAGAGCTTCAGTGGAGACTATCTACTCTACCTATCGATATGGAGGTCTTGGACTTTATACTTCTAGGGAGGCATCTGAGTATGTTTTTGTGGCTTCACGTGTGCAATCTTGGGGATTACAGGATCACATATTGAGGAGTAGTGGTGTGGACGGTATGGATGATAATTTTAATAAGGCTTTGGAAACGTTACAAGTGACTCTTCCTGATTTTGATCTTAACAACTTCACCAATAAAGACAACGCCCCCTAAAGCACAAAGCATCCTGGCGAGTGCTCTTTTTGGTAAAGTGGTTAAGGACATTGATAGAGTTTACATGCTAACTGAGAGAGACAGAAGCGGTTTTTGGTTGTTTGCAAGCAAAGACATGCCCAAGATTTTCTTCTGGCTATTCCGATTGAGGGGCTAGGGCAGAAGATGTCTCCTTTGGAGTACCGGTCTATCCTCAAATACAAAGTTAATGATCCCGCTTTATCCTCTCGACTCTCGCGCCCCGCTTGCATCACAAAGTTGCTTGGATTCATATGGTGAACATGCGTTCATTGTAAAGTAGACCCTGGTTATAAATATAGACATGATCATGTGAGGGATATTTTGTATGATGTACTGTGGAGGTCTGGGCATTTCGGCAAAGAAAGAAGCACCCATGCATTTCCCGACGAGACCCACTTGAAGGGAGATCGACACTAAGACCAGCTGATGTTCTTATTTTTGGATGGGTTAATGGGAAACACACATGTGTTGACCTCACCGGGGTATCTCCTTTGGTAGGAATTGGACATGGCACCTTTACAGTCGGGCGAGCAGCGCTAAAGGCTGCCTCAGGTAAGATATCTAAGCATGAGAAAGCATGTGTTGACAATGGGCATGCTTTCGTCCCCTTTGCTTTTGATACTTTTGGCGATTTAATTTGAATTTTTTTGAATGAAATTTGATATTGGTGAACTTTGTGAATGAAATTTGATATTGAAATTTGTTTTGATTTTTAAACCACAATTAAATTAGTTTGCTTAATTTTTGTTGAATCTGATTTGGGGGTTGTATTGTTTCTTTGAAGATCATTTTGTTTAATTAGTATTTTTGATGAAGCCAAATTTGTATAATTATGAATTTGTATAATTCGTATGATTAAAATGATAAAATGTGATTGATAAAATTGTGAATTTGTATGATTATGATGAAAATGATAAAATGTGGTTGATTCTTTTTCTTTTCTTTTGTTGTTGATTGTAGTATGGATATGGAAGGTTGTAGTATGAATATGGAACAACATTTAGATACTTTGGAAATAGTTTCGGCAAAGGAAGGTAGGAATGTATCTAATAATTTGAGTGATAGCCGAAGTATAAACTTTAGAGGCTGTTTTAATGAGGTTGAAACATTATACAACATTGTAGTGAAAGATAATATGATAGCGCAAAGATACTGTGATAATTGTGGGTTTTCTTTTGTCTTTGAGTTTAACTTTTCCAATGCGGATAGAGGTTTAGTTGAAGCCATAGCTGAGAGATGGCGGAAAAAAACCAGGAGCTTCCATTTTAGACAATTTGAGCTTGGCATCCTTCCTTTAGATTGGTATATGTTAACTGGAATTCCCATTGGTGACCCTACAAAGAATCAAGTAGTTATGCCGGTATTGGGTGATCTAACAATTGCTGCTTTGGATGATTTGTACTTTCAAGATATCAAAGTACTTGGTAACTGGAACAATAAGAATAATGCAATATCCCTGGGTATCTTGAGAACCTACATTAAAAGTAAAGAAAACACCAACAATGTTGAATGTGCAGATATATTGACAAGAGCATTCTTTCTTTGGTGTTTTGGTCATTTTCTTATTGCGGGTTCTAGTGGAAGAGTAGATAAACGCTTGGTTTTATTGCTGGATAATTTGGATAAAGTTGGGGAATATGACTGGGGTTTAGCTTCCTTAGGTAACACTTACAAGTTTCTTGATGGATGGTTAGAGAATAGGAAGGATTTATCTGGCATGGTTATGGTACTTGAGTATTGGTACTGTTATTACTTCCCCAACATGCAACCTTTGCTTTGTCAGACACCTTCCGGAGAACACCGTGATCTTTTCCCAAATATTAGTCTCTTCAAGAAGACTAACATTAAATCAAGGAAGAGAGGCCAAAGAGGAGGCCAAAAGGATACGAAGAAACACTTAGTGTCCACTGCAAGAGCACAAACTGACACTAGAACCAGTGCATTATGTATTTGGCAACCCTGGATAGGTAGTGAGTATTCTGAGGGAGAACATTATGAATATGCTCTGCAGTTATCCAGAGTGAGAGTTGTATTTTATGACCTAGAGAAAAACTACAAAAGAGTTAGTTGTTATTTGGCTGAACGATTCCAGAGGCAGATATAAGATGTAATTGTAGTTCTAGGAAATCCTCCAGATTTGGATAGAGTTGAGACAGGGAGATTGTAGGTGTATGCACCGAATATTATTTGGCAGTTAGTGAAGATCAATATAACAGGTGGTGGACGACACACAGTGTTGGATCTTATATCACTGAGTTATACCATTCGCAGAATATCGATGAGATAGCAGTGGGTAGCCAAGATGTTCCTATCCATTTGTTACCTAGTCATCCGCCTTCTAATCTGATGCCACAGACCTATGCTTATGGCACACAGAATGTGCCCCTGTCACAGTTGCCGGAGATAGATTTCACTTTACCATTCATCAATGCAGCTGGTGTTGAAGAGCGGGTAGAAGTACCAAGGCAACCTTGTCCGTATAACTTTTATGCGATGGGTTTGACACTGGTAAGTTTATTCACATTTGTTTACATTTTCATTTTATGTTTCTTGAATGCAGCATCACTAAACCTATCTAATTTATGCTTGTAGGATCAATGCTACAGTTATATGTCACAACAATATGAATTCTACAATGGAGCTCATCAAGTAGTACCAAGGGAGTCAGGGCGTATTTATGCCTCAAGTTCATGTTCCTCATCTGGCAGATCTTCTTATTCAATACCATATGCATATTCCTCACAACCAATCAATCAAGATGATCTCACATTGGGTGGTTCATTTAATCAATGGCCTTCAACTCAAGGATGTTACCATCCTAGTCATGAAGATGGAGCAACTACCTCACAACAACCAATCAACCAATCAACCAAGGAAATTAATTTACCAATGCGTTGATGTTTGATACCGAACCTAACATGGTTTATGAAACTCAATTCACCCAACCAACCCGTCGCTACTTTGAGTGAATAAAAGTACTTGTAGTATTTTATGAAATTATTTGGATTGTTGTTTCTTTTTTATGGAGATTTTATGAAATTATTTGGATTGTTGTTTCTTTTTTATGGAGTGTGTATGAAAACATATGGATTGTTTTTATTTATTTATGGAGTGTTCATGAAATTTTGTTATATTAGGTACATTATGCAAGGAGCTTTGAGAAGAATTTTGTTCCGTCTTCCAGATGATGAAGATGATACTGAGCTGAATGTTGTAGCAGTGGCTACGCTTTTGGAGTCACATAGGAGGCAAGGGCTACATCAACCCATCCCAAATAAAGTAAAGGAACGTCGGGTGGTGCATAGAAACCGTGTATATGCCGATGCAAGGATGATGCATCAATACTTCAACATCAGGTGTACTTATGGGCCAAAAAAGATCAAAGGTCGGTTTGCTCTTCCTCGTCCACTTTTTCTGAGAATTTTAGAGCAAGTTTGTGATTTTGACCATGATTTTCGTCAAAAAACCGATGCTTGTGGTATTCCTGGTCATTCTCCATATATGAAAATGATTGTCGTTATGAAACATTTTGCCAAAGGAATTGCACCAGATTCTCTAGATGATTACACACAAATGGCAGCTAGCACTGTCTACTTTTATGCTAAGAAGTTTATGGATGCAATTATTTGGATCTATAATGGTAGATGCATGCGTTAACCTACCGATCAAGATACTGAGAGGATTTTGGCAGAGAATGAAGCTCGTGGGTTTCCTGGGATGCTTGGTAGTGTGGATTATTTTCATTGGGCATGGAGAGCATGTCATGTGGATTAGGCAGGATCCCACGTGGGCTATAAGTCAATTCTCACGATTGTTCTGCAAGTGGTAGCTACATATGATAGATGGATATGGCATGCGTATTTTGGTTTGGGTGGACAGAATAATGATTGTAATGTCTTGCATGCTTCGGGTTTGTTCGATAGAGAACTTAATGGTGTAGCACCTCCTTGTCATTATCAAATCAATGGAAGAAACTACAATACGGGGTACTACCTAGGAGATGGGGCATATCCTATGTATGGTTGTCTTGTGAAAGCATACAAACCCGCATCAAACAATTCGGAAAGTCTTTTCAATCGATATCAAGAAGCAAAACGGAAAGACATTGAACGTGCATTTGGTGGTCTAAAGGCTAAGTTTGGTATTATATTGAAACCATGTCGTTATTATAAAAAATCGGATATGGAGGAAATTATGAGGGGGTGCTTGATAATGCACAATATGTGTGTTGAAATGGAATATCGCGATGAGGAATGGTGGAAGATCACGGGACAAGAACCTCAACCGCCAATTCAAGGAAGTGTAAGGATACCTCTTCAAGTATTGTACAACCCGGCGCGTTGGGGGGAACTTCGCGAAGAACTCACTACGCACATTTGGCTACGACATGGAGATGGGTTGAGAGATGGATATGTTCCGAGTATAGTAATGGATGATTCCTTGCCGGAAGTTCATGAGGGTACAACCGACGTGGACACCGATGACGACCAATATGACCCTCAAGAAGATGGAGCATTTTATGAGAATGGAGAGTAAATTTCATACTCCATATTTCAATCAAGCACATTTTCATTAAGTAGACAATTTAATTAGTTCTTGTAATATTTAACTAGAACTCCATAATACTTCTTCATGCACGATTACAATTACATTACATATTTAAATAGAACTTCATAAATACTTCTTAAATACGTTTTCATATTTAACTAGAACTTCATAAATACTTCTTCATGCATATCCTTCATAACCAAAAATCTCCAAAGCGGTGACATGAATGAACGGCATTCCATATTCTGTTTGGTATAAAGTCATAGCATCTTCACCATTACCATTTGATGCCCTTAATGAAATGAGAAAACGCTTGCAATAACTCTTGATGATTGATAACCGAGTTTGTAGTTGTTTTTTACTTCTTTCATTACCATTGATTATCAAAAATTCTTCAACAAGTTGTACCCAAAAGGAGTTGGTTGTTTGAGACTTGTAGAGATTATTTGTGTTAATCATGTGAAAACTTCTCACCAAGTCATTGTCTTCGTCAATTGAGAATGCAACCATGCTTGAAATTTAAATTAAAAATTTAGGAGTAGAAGAAGAGAGTGAAACGAAATATGAGTTTGGGGTGGGGATTTTGAGTTCACATATTGAGTTTATATAGAGAAGAAGTGATATGAGTTTGGGCTGCACAATGTAGCCGTTACGATAAGGGCAGAATGACAAAGCGTGTCGCGCGGAGTCATCCCGCGCATAACTCTACCAGCCATTAGATAAAAAACTAGTCGTTTCTCTCAACGGCTAGTTTTTTATCTAATGGCTGGTAGAGTTATGCGCGGGATGATTCTGCGCAACACGCGGGACAATTAAGCGCTAATCTTCTCAGCCATCAGATCAAGATGACCGTTGCATTTTCAACGACTCATATTTAATGCCCGTTTGAAACCTCAACAGTTGTGTTTTCAGGCTTCCCTATAAATTGAGAACCACTTCTCCTTCATCCCTTACACCAAAATCAATTGATTCTCTTCTTCATTGATTTTCTTTTTCTTCTTCTTCTTCTTCTTCTTCTTCTTCTTCTTCTTCTATTTTGTTCATACAAAATATGGCACACTTTCAAACAAAAGAGGATGAAGCACTAATTATCTCTTGGATTATAGCAAGTAACGATCCGATTAGAGGAAAAGATCAAAACAAAACTCAACTTTGGAAGAGAATTATGCAAGAGTTCGTTAAAGATGGCCGGAAGGTACGAATAGGGATAAAAAGTCATTGCAATCAAGGTGTAACACATTGAGAAGCGAAGTGAGGAAATATGTTTCATTCGTAAGACCTTACTTCCGCAATAAAACTTCGGGATTGCAACCTCCAGATTATGTAACTTCGGGATTGCAACCTCCAGATTATGTATTCATAAGACACTAATACATTTTTTCATTTTTTTCCACAGTACCGCGAAGGAGAACAAAATTATAAAGCAGCAGTCGGCAAACATTTTACACATGATTCGGTTTTCCAGCTCCTGAAGACCTATCAACCGGATTACAATCCAGAGTTGAATAATGATGTTGGACCTAGCCAAGCAACTCAACCTAGTAAAGAAACTCAACCTAGTACTTCATCTCTAGAAACTACGGATGAAGATTTGGAGGATATGGCAACGTTTGGAAGCTCACAATCAACCCAAGGTTCTGATACCTCGGACATATCGCGTAGAAGATGCTATTTTGAACAAACATATGATGTTAGAAGTGGAGGAAGAGATAAGGCAAATAAAAAGGCTCGTGATGCTAAAGAATCGGAGAGAGCGGATGATAAAATGGACAAGCTCATATATCTTCTTGAAAATGCACAAGCACAAAGGGTGGCAAAGTATGAAACCGAAGAAGCGTTCCTTAGGAAAGATTTGGAAAACAATACAATCTTGGCACAAACCCAACAAAGGGAATCCGAATTGAAGATCCTACGCCAAAATTTGAATGAAGTACAACCTTGGGAGATACCCCTTTACAAGAAATGGAAGAACGAGATTTTGGTTCGTAATGGCTTTGATCCAATCCTCTAAATTATGAGTGTTATTTTAGTTATTAGAAGTTCATTTTCAAGTTTGAATTAGAAATAGGATTTCAATTTCAATGTACTTTTTAAATTTTTAGAAGTAGGATTTTACTTTTAATGTACTTTTTAAATTTTTAGAAGTAGAATTTTAATTTCAAAAAACATTGTAACATTGTTTTGCAATGTAATCAAAAAATTTCTTAGTTTGCCAAATTTTAAGATTTTGAAACAAACAATCGTTGGAACAAATAGTCAAACTTTTCAAAATTCAAAATTTGAAAACATAACTGTGTTGTGGTATAACATGAGTGTGAGAAAACAAATAATGAAAACTGTATAAAATTTAATTACTGAACGAGTGAAAAGTATAAAAAAAGGTCAAGCGCGGAATCATGCAGCGCCAAAGATTTGCGCGTAATGGAAAAGCGCTATGTGTTTGCGCTGGACCATTTCGCGCAGATGCTTGGAATATTCTTCTGAGCGCTGTTTCGTTCCGCGAAAGTTACTTTTTCCAGCGCTGAATCATTCTGCATATCAATCTAGCATACTACTTCACATGCTAGCAACTGGTAGGAAAGAGAACTAGTGTTAACTTTTTTGTCACACTTTTTTTTTGAATTGTAACACTTATGTGCTAATCTAGGACCTCCAATCTAGCCCATAAGACTTAGTCTTAGGTTGTCGGATGCGGATCCGAATCGGGTACTGCTTGCTTCCAAATGACAACTAGGAATTACTATTTAGTCTAGAAAATCCAAGATCGGTTACTGTGCAGTCCACCCCTAGAATAAAATTATCCGCTGACCAGAACTTTTATCCCCTAGTCCAGCCACGTTCGGTTCACCCAAAACATATTTTCCAATATACCAAACATACCCTTCTACAACTGTATAAACAGTCTCAAAAATTTCGAAATCAGTTTCTTTCGAAAGTTTTTCATCTCAGATCCAGTCTCACTTTTCTCTGCTGCTGCGTTTTGGTTCATCTCAGTTTCTGGTAGTTTTTTTCAATTAGGTTCATCTCATCTTCGAATTAGCTTCATCTGAGCTTCGAACTAAGGTATTTATCTTTTTAATCATCCTCCTATGTTGTTGTTCTTGAAATCTTGATGAATAATTAGGTTTATTCTGTTCTGATTTCAATCAGAATAATTTCCTATGATGTACATTGTTATTTTTCTTTTATGATTTCAGTTTTACGATGATTTGCATCGTTCAGTTCAGTTTCCGTTCGACTTTTTAAGTAATTTTTTGTGATTTTTGTGTTTTTCAATTAGGTATCTCATATTCGAATTAGGTTAATCTCAGATTCGAACAAGGTATGTTACTGTAATCACTTTTTTCTTTTGATGTTGTTCTATTTTAAGTTTCTTTGTAATCTGATTTTTGTATTTTTTTATATAGGTTGGTTTCATTAGACATATCGTGTACTAATTTTGTGTTATATTATAGATATATTTGCAGTTCATTAGCATGCTTTTTGTTGATATAGTCATTATTCTCAAAATATATGGAACATATTTATTCATAGGCACGATACATATTGATATGTTGTGCAATATATGTTATTTATTGCACATGTTACATACCAATACGTGTTGTATATAGCATTCTTTCTTTTCATCCTACAGTAGATGCCAATACTTATCAATATGTATAATGTATATCCATCCATTCATAGAACATGTCAGACTCAACACATATCAATATGACATTTTGACACAATACATATCAATACGTCAGTGGTTAACATGTCAATTTTTCTTGCTCATGTATATCATAAGCAATATTTTGATTTGGTTACATCGCTTTTAACTTTATCTCTGTATATGTGGAGTTGGTTGACAATATTCTCAAGGTTAACTATTTCGAGAATCAAGAGATTCTTGCCTTTTGATAGTGAAAGGTTCTTTGAAACTTGTGAAGGCAAAGGAATTTAGATTTAATTAAACTTAAAAGTAAAGGAAACTTAGATCAAAAATTTGATTTCAAGATAAGAGAGAATAACCAAGACAACTGATTCCACTATTACACATGAATAAATTATGGTTAACAACCCAAAAACTCTATTTATCAAATCCCTTGTTTCTTAATTCACAAATAATCGGAGCAAATTCTCAACAATTAATCAGATCCCTTTAAGCATAGATTATCTTAATACAAAGCATAACCTATCTAATTGAATCACAACTAATGACAAAAATTATGCAAACAATTAAAACTCCATAAAAAGATTGAGTCAATCATGTAAACACACTAAAATTCATTATTATTGCTCAAAAATGGTTTACAAATGATGAAATGGTGAAAATGGTGAAACCGGTTTTGCAACGCTTATAAATGTTGCAAACACTATTACATTTTTTTGAATACGTTTTTCTGGTGATTGATTTTCTCTAATTCTCTATTCTTCCTCCCCAACTCTCTATCCCATATCCGAGTCCCAACGCACTATATATACTCGCAGATTTTTCTTAATACTCCCAAATCTTCTCACACATCAATGTTTAACCGAGAATTCTCATGTTGCGATAAACATCATAACTCCTACACGCTCCGGTTGTTTTCTCGGAATACCATTTTCAAATCTCATATAATCTCGCTCTCCCATATTTGAACTCATGGATTATCTCCATCTAACTGAAACCAACGACCATACCTTTTACACTCATCCAAGTTATCCCTCTCAAAATCACCCATTTAATCTCACTAGAACACCTTCAAAATTCGGAACCCTTTGAAATTATGTAATTCAAATGAAAGAGATGAGGTTGCCCCTTATCCGGTGGCAGTAATATCCTGTGGAGTAATGGTTACCCCTTATCCAAAGTGGAGTCTCTAGCAACTTTTCAGCCGAATAACAATCTTCTAATTACAAACACACAAACACTATAATAAGGACAAAACGAGTACTAACAATATGAAACATTGAGGACAAATTAGACACATAAATGATCAAATACCCCAAACTTATTATTTGCTAGTCCTAAGCAAATCCTAATCTAGGAAATAAAAAAGACTCACTTAGCACGTGCGGAAGCCGTTGCCGAGTGTTGTCAGGAGTAACGCACTTGTTATCTACGTGGAAGGCACTAAAGAATCTCCTTGGTTGTCATACTTATCGACTACGGAGGAAGTACCCCGATGCGAAATTCCAATTGTTTTTATTACACGAGTTTGCACTCGCTAAGTGACAGATGAACCTATCCCTAGCTTGGTCTTGGACTAACATCAACACACTCATGTGTAAGGGGACCGATGGTCATAATCCTAACTCTAGGTCAACTACCATTTACAAGGTGCATCAATGTTTCCATCACGAGGATATGGCGAAACTACCATGTTTTCTAACACCTCGAGCTCGTGCTTTTATGAATTGATGTTTCCATCTAATCGATTGGTTCCAACTCCTACTACCAAAATGCTTCCATCCACTTAGATTGGTTAGTGACATCCTTAATAAACATAAATTTCTAGGATCTGGAGTTTATTTATTGCAACTAAAAACTAACAAAAAGTTTCTTCCCCACCCCCAAACTTAAATCTAACATTGTCCTCAATGTTTCTAATGAAAGAGCAATACCAAAAAGTAAAGTAACATGAGGGAAAAAGAAAAGAGAAGTTGGAAAGATAGTACAAGAGAGAAATCAAAAACTTTATACAACATACAAGCGATGGTCAATCAATGTAAACAGGGTCCTCCAGGACCTCCTCAACATCACCCGGATAGGGCTCTAAAAAGAATCATAACCTTCGAAGAACTACTACCATCCTGTCTCGATCTCAATGCCTCCATGAGGAAAAACATCCACCGAGAACGTAACAAAAGATGCAAGCGGGTCATCACAGGCTTTTTGGACCTGGAGAAAATGACTTCCGTAAAATATTTCTATCATGCACAAGTTTCATTTTGTTCTTATACTCCTTCGATTCTACGAAGATCGCCCCACTCATTGGTATGGGTTTCCTATATTCTCTTTTGAAAAATTTAGATAGCCCAATAAGCTAAGTTCTAACTCAGCGGGTATATCCATTCGTAGACTCGCATCCAACAATGGGAGACATGTCAATACGTAATGCATAGAACATGTCAATGCATATCGAAATGATACAACACATATCAATATAGAGACTCTTTTTTAGACTCAGTACATTTTGACACAACACATATCAATACAGAGAATCTTTTTTAGACTCAGTACATATCAATATGTATGATATCAATATGTATATTAAGAATAGTTAATTTTTGGATCATTTTTTACAGGGTTAACATGTCTGACGTTGCTCCTGAACCAGATTTTTCTTGTTATTCTCATGTATATCATAAGCAATACCATTTTGCATATTTGGTTACATCGTTTTTAACTTTAGAGGATTTGAAATTTTCCATCTGTAATATGTGGAGTTGGTTGACTCTATCGACTATTCTAGTTAACTATTTCCAGAATCAAGCGATAGTTCCTATTCTTGCCGACATAACGCTCCAGAGCATTGCTGCATTACACTCTGCAAAGAAATCGGCTTTCTTTGATTTGCAAGTGGATGTAATTTCAGCTGGCGCATCTAGTTCTTCTAGGCATGTGGAAGTTGACAGTAATGCAGATTTAATTTTTAGTGCAAAAAACAGTTACTTGAAAGATGGTAAAGAGGTCCCAAATGTGTTTTTTTCAGATGGTTGGGACAAGATTTTTGATGATCCAAAACAATTATTCTATGGTGATGTTGATGATGTACGTTTAGAATGCCAAAAATAATGCATGAGAACTGGATATGAGGTAATTAAGAAGAAGAAGAATGACTTTGACATATTCACCGCCGCATGCAGCGTGAAAGGTTTTTCATGGAGGCTTCATGCAACTGCCATTGGTAGTTCACTTGATATTTTTAAGATAATAGGAATATGAGGGAAAGCACACCTGTGGTGGGGGTTATATGTTAAAAAACCCAAAAGTTACGAGAAAACTTGTGAACAGTCTAATTCATGAGCATGTCAGGCACAACCCTCGCATAACGCCAGCAGAGATCATAGATTATACTAAAGTTGCTGGCGGGATCGAAATCTAGTATCACCACGCATATCATGAAATTGAGTTGTCGCATTAACAGATTTTTGGTAATGATGTCAAGTCCTACACTGATCTTGCTTTGTGGGTCAATGTTGTTAGGGAAACAAACCCCGGGTCATTTATTGATTTCGACTTCAATGATGCTACAAAAAGATTCAAAAGACTTTTTGTTTGCTTTGGAGCTTGTAGAGAGGGCTATAAACTATGTCGTCCGATGATATTATGTGATTGTACATTTCTCACTGGAAATTTTAGAGGAGGTCTCATGGAAGCAACATGTCTTAATGACAATCAAGGTAACTGGTTTTTTTTTTCATATGTTTTTTTTGATATGTAGTGTCTGGTAGTTAGATCACTCATTTTACTACAATAATGACAATGAGGATACTACTACATATTGACCTTACTGAGTACGAGGTAAACCACACTGCATGTCAATATGTAGTGTTAGCTTTTCACATATTGACAAAGAGGTAAACGATACTACATATTGACCTTAGTGAGTATGAGATAACCATATTGCATGTCAATATGTAGTGTCAAAAAAAAAACATCAACTGTTTATAGCAGTTGGTTATTATTTTCCTTTTAGAAGAAAAAGGACTACATATTAACATATACGGGTTGTTTCATTTTAGCAGTTGCTTAACATAACTAATACATTTTGCAAGTTTTTATCCCCTCGCATATGCATTAGTATCTGGTGAAACTAATGACAACTGGGAATGGTTTTTCAAGAATCTGAAGGATGCTTTGGATGATGATCGCCCAATCACTTTTATGACTGACCGATCTGAAGGGTTGGTTAAATATATTCCCAAAGTATTCCCTAATTCTCATCAAAGGTATTGTTACTTCCACTTGGATAAAAACTTACCTATTGCAAAGTCTGACGAAAAGTATAAAGAAGTGACTGATGCTTTCCGAAAGGCGACATATGCTATTTCTCCTGCAACATACGAGGAAGCTCTTCAAGAAATGGTTAATTTGGGAAGGCCTTGGGTTGATGACTACTGCCGCAACATTCCAAAGGAAAAGTGGTCCAGTGCGTTCTTCAAGGGTTGTGGGTATGGTCAGACTTCTTCAAGCGTTGCTGAATCGTTCAATAACTGGATTAACCGCGAGAAGAAGTTACATGCGTGTGCGTTCGTTGACTCGATTAGGTTTGTATAAGTTTCCTTAGTCACAGTACAAGCTTAAATGTAGTTTTAAGATTTTATTAGTTTTCTCTTTGTAACAGTATTAGCATATATGTTCTGTTAATATACGTATGATGTAGCATAATAGACTCGTTATTCTCTTGTCGTGTAGGCTATGTATGATGGAATTGATGTCAGAATGTCGTGAACAAAGTGTCTTGATGAACCCAGAACTGCTAACTCATGTGTATCAAGTTTTTCTTGAACTACACATTCAAATTGGTTGTCCCTGGAAAGTTAGCCAGTCAAATGCTAAACGTTATGAAGTGACTTCTCCAAGGTTAGCATTTACCCCTAATCTCTATCATCTGAATTTTAGTTATTTTCTTTTCTTTTTAAGTAGCATGCACTGTGATGTGATATCCACCAAACTAGTATCTTATGTGTACTGAAGATAACATATCAATATGTACTGTGTATATATTCAGTAGATAATAAGGTGTTTTTTTTGTTTTTGTGCAGGTCTCATATGGTAGATCTAGAGAGAAAAACTTGTACTTGCCAACGGTGGCGCGTTTATGGTTTTCCATGCTCGCACGCTACTGCAGATATTACTAAATATGGAGGACGGATGCTTGATTACGTCGACGATTACTTCAAAGTTACCACTTTTCATCAGCTATATTCAATATCTATTAGACTTGTTCCTAAACACGACAGGCATGTGTCTTTAATCGGTACATTTTGATATTGATTTGAGGAACAATATACTGTATACATATTCATATGTATATGTAGTTATGATACTGTATTTTTTCTCACAGTCCTGATGAGTATCACGTAGATAATACCGTTCTCCTTCCAGAAGTAATTAGGGATCCACCAGGCAGGAGAAAGGGGAAGCGTATTAAAAGTGCACATGAGACTAGTAGAAAATCTGTCAAGTGTTTAAACCGTAATTTGAAGACTTATCACAACAAGGCAACATGTACTCTTATCCGTCAGTATGAACTTTCTGAAGAATGATTTGTGTCAGGTATGTGTTTCAAGCAGTATATAGTAAAGATATGTCTTGAGGTTGGATGATACAGTACAATGTATTTTAAAAGTAAGTAGTGTTTTGATTTCTCCTTTTGTTTTTATCACAGGCTTGAACGTGCAGCAGAATGTGATACCAATGACGTTGCCATTCTTTCCACTAGTTATTATTTGGAAAGATCACCACCATTTTTTTCCTCTAGTCCTTTGTTCTATTCTACTATTTTCTTTTGATTTGTCAGTACCAATCGAATTTGGTTAATAATTGTTTCTTTTACAGTACATACATTACAAGTGTACTGAAATTACTATTTTTGTTGTTTCTTAGAACATCTTTTGGTTTTTGAAACATTATAAGTCTATCAAAATGTACTGATATTGATTTTTCGAATAATAAAATATGTTGTTAAGTGTCATTAAGTGTCAAATAATGAAATACGTTGTTATTTTATCATTAACCATATGTTGTTAATTAAGCATATTCCACTACATACTGATATGTAATGATTGTAGTGTAACCATACTAACATTGTAACAAGAATACAATCGGTACTTACTGATATGTACTGATTGTGGTGTAACCATACTGACATTGTAACAAGAATGCGTATGTTGTTAATTAAGAATCTTTTCACTACATACTGATATGTAATGGTTGTAGTGTAACCATACTGACATTGTAACAAGAATACAATCAATACTTACTGAAATGTACTGATTGTGGTGTAACCATCTTCCACTACATACTCACATCTGCACCACTTAAAGCAAATTTAAACCACTCCATAAGATTAGTTTAAGCTTTTTGTGGTTTCCCAGCTGATTCACCATGTACGGTGGTCGAGGGGGCATCGCCCCCTCATATCAACAATACAAAATCACTAATAAGTTAGACTACACCACAAGTAACACAATTGAAATATTACTACATTAAACTTAACCCAAGTCCAAATTAAAAATCACTAATAAAGGGAAAAGCTATATTTAAGTTATGTTTTTGAACATTCTTGAACTCATGAAATATAACCAAGAATAAAAGAAAAATAGCTAAATATTAATATGTACTGTCATACTACTTTTAGCAATTAGGATCTATTGCGTCAGTTTTCCAACTGATTTCTGGTGGAGATGATGTCAGTAATTTGCATGCTAACAGGACCCTTTTGTTACGAATCTTCACTTTCACTTCATCATCATCTCCCAAAGATACTCCCACAAATTTTCTTTTCGACTTCATCTTCATAAAATGCATCACAAATAGTAGGCAGTCTGGTGATCCACCTTGTTGAGGTACTTCACATTTTTTGACTATTACATTCTTCAATGTTTCTTTATTCTTATCCACCAAGTATAGGTTGATAGGTTTGCACATGTAATCTGCCATTATGTGGCGTTTCGATAACATATTGCTCCCCATTCATCCTTAGAAGAATTGTAGTGGTTGAACACCATTTTTTCACAGTCATACTCAAGTAGCGTCCAATGAAGATTCTGATGGCACATTGGTACAAGAATCTTCTTGATACTTTGATCCATCTCCAATATTGGTTTGTAAACATAATCATCTGCTCCTCCTTTGAGCTTTTCCGGGAACTCGACATTAAACTGAAAACATGGATGTACTTTGAATAATTATATCTAATTATGTTTTTATGCAATATAGATATGTAGTGTACCTATCCCTACATACTTTTAATATGAACATGTGTTGTAGTAAATATGCACTATATGATAACAACTTACCCAAGCGGGCGGATCCAGATGCAAGACAGGAAAATATTTTCTGTCTATTTCGTGCATCGACTGCTCTTTCTAAGCTTGTTCTTAAGCTTGTATTATGCGTAGTTGAGAAGATCTTTCTCTAATAAATCGTTTTGTACCAAGTCATCAACTATACCTCCACTTACACAAAGATCACCTTCTCATGTTCTCCAAGCAATTGAGATGGAAAAATAATGACGTAAAGGTTAGTATTCTTGTGTAACAGAACATACTGATATGTCCCCAAACATATTGTGTAACGGAACATATTGTGTAACAGAACATACTGATATACAAATCTAGTATACAAATAGTACATATTGTGTAACAGAACATACTGAGATACAAATCTAGTTTACAAATATGTATGTATATCAAAAGTACATATACAAATCAATAGTACATATCAATGTCAAAAGTACATATCAATATGTAGTAGGCATGGATACCAATATGTATTACTTACTACGAATATAAAAGTACACAAAAATATTGTCAATTAATAACTCACCTAACCAATTTTGCATTATCGATGAATGTGGAAAAGGGTAGTCTTTTGTTCATCCTTCATGTCATTATAGAATGGTGATATATTCAGTTTCCGGAAGAATTTGCGGCGCAATCTAAGCTTCTTGTTTTTCTTTGGTAGTATCGCTTTTGTTGCTCCAGCTTTCGGCTTCTTAAGTTCTTTATATGATGGAGAGAATTTACTTCCACTTTCGTAAATATCATCTGTCTTTTTTGCAAGATGGGCACGAGTAACGGGTCTGGCAGGTGTGAACTGCTTCCTTTCGGGCCCTTTGACGGTCTTTTTGATCACTGCTACCCTTTTTTGTTTATGGCTTGGTGTAATTGGTTCCTGTATTTTTACCAACATAAAAAAATAGCAATATGTAAACACACAACATAGTTGCTGATTAACATTCACTTTTTATCTGAAATTAAGTATGCATATGCAAAAATTAGCATCCAGTACCCGTGATGGAACCTCAAAAACATCTTGCGATGGAAATTCCAAAGTATCTTGTGATGAAACTTGGAAAGTATCTTGTGATGGAACCTCCACAGTAGCTTCTTATGGAACCTCCAAAGTACCTTATTTCTTAGTTGTAACTTTACCTGCATCTTTCGGTTCAATGGGTTCTTGTTGCTTAGTTATGTGTGGGATAAATTCTACGTTTTCCAAATCTCTTCTAATTAAATTATGAAAACATTATTGTAAGTCAATGCCAAAAATACCAAGGTTTTTATCAGCACCACCATCTGGAAGGAGGTCAGCATACTCATCGACATAAATTCCAATGCCGGAGTTTTCCAAGTCTATATAATCTCTCATAGAGAGCTTTTCAATGTTTTCCAAACTCGACATCTCAGTAAAGAAAGGTACATCCAGAAAATAAAACTCTTCCACCGCCAATTCAGCGTTATACTCTGCATATTTCTGCGAATTAACTACAACTGAAGCCTTTTTTTCTAGCATAGTTGTCAGCAACTCCTTTGCTGCTACCTGCCTAACTTCAAGTTGATCAGCCTGCAAAAAGCAATTGAAACTGTCAACATAAACCTACTTACATATGTTTTTTTGGTATGTAACATGCTATGTAACATTACATAAGCAATATGTAATGGTAGATACCACTACATATTGATATGTAACAGTACATATCAATATGTACTGGGTTCTTTTTGCTCAGTATGTAGCATATTGATACCACTACATATTGATATGTAACAGTACATATCAATATGTAGTGGTATCAATATGCTACATACTGAGCAACAATAACCCAGTGAACCGAAAGACTACATACTGATATGCTACTTAGACTACGTACTGATATGGTACTTAGACTACGTACTCATATGTTACTTACTTGTGTGTTTTCTCTGCTATTTTTATCTTGTATCTCTTTGACTTTTTGCTCCAAATCATATTTAGCCCATCTTCTAACCTCAGAACGCTGAACTTCAACATCATGGAACTTCAATACTGCAGGTGTGGTTGATAATTCAACTACAGAGGTGGTATTAACATTTTTTGGTTCTTTCGGTGCTGACAAAACAACTTCAGAGGTGGCATTAACATCTGTTTGATCTTTGGGAGAAACTTTCACTTCAACGTCAACTGTTGTGTCCACATCCAAATCTTCATTGGGGTTGCTTTGAGTAGGTGTACATCCCAAGCTAACATAATCTTCACGGGTGGATTCTCTCTGCAAATGGAAAGTTTTCAAGTAAATTTCATGCAACATGAACTCAAGCTTTGAAGAGTCAACCATTTCACCCTCTTGATGCATTGTGTTGACTTTGCTCCATTTGGATGATATTTTACTCCTCAAATTATCATATTTTATCTTCCAATCCTGTCCCCCCAATACTGAGTCATCTTCTTCTTTCTATTCTTCCGTTGGACATCCATTTTCTTCTTCTTTCTCTTCTTCCGATTCAAAACTATCATCTTTTTCACTGGAAAATTCAGTATTTTCTTTCTCTTGAATCCTTCTTGAGATACGATTAAGGATTTTTTTTTCTTGGTTTGTGATCTCGTCTTTGAAATCAACATGGAACTGACACAAATCAAAGAACATAAAAAGAAACTACATATTAGATATCACCGCATACTCAATGCTAATAGCTACATATTGATATGCTAACAACTACATATTGATCTGCTAATAACTACATACTAGCACAACAAAGTAACACGATGCAAAATATGTACTGCAAGTTTACCTCATACTCAAAAAGATAAATATCCTTTAGGAACTCAGTACATATCTTTGTATGATTCCACCTAGCCACTCTTGGCACATACATTCCTTTAGGTTTTGTCTCTATATTCTCAGGCTGCACCAAATGGGTATGCTCCGCAAACCATGGCTGCAAGTATTTGATATGCAGTGTTAGATATACTATCAAAATGAGGAAAACACACAAAACAAAAGATTTTTAAAGTAGAGAAAATCTTACCAACAAATAAACAACACAACCATTAGTGTGTTCTATGGTTTCCTCGTTTTCATTCGGCTCTCGCTCTAAATGACAATGAATGAGGTCAGGCCATGAAATATTCTTGGCCTTATCAAGATCAAGGATGAAACCAATATATTTTTAAGTCAAAGCGTTTGCATCACTTGTAGCGAAAAATAATGAGGTGCACATAAATAAGCAGATAAGCCTAACAAGATCTTCGGCATCTTCCTCGTCTTCCTCAGATTCTTCAGAATCTTCATTTGATTGATCACCCACGTTTTGCAGAGACTCTTCATCAGACTTCTTCTTTTTTACATTAATCGATGATCTTTTAAGGATTTTCAAGATTTCCTTCACAATCATTGGCCTAGTCACTTTTTCACCAGCTTTCATCCCATCAGCGAAATTCCTTTTGAAGAATTTTGTTTCACACCATCCACCTTTTTTATTGACAAGTGTAAGCCTTAAATCATGATATTCCCTATTTGGAATTCTTGGCATCCCATAAATAACTGCCATTTCTTCTGGTGTGGATACCAGCTCATGCGGTGAACCATGCCTTACAAAGAAAAATGTAAGCTTGTTTGGATCTTGACCTCTCACGTAACATCGTAACATTTTGGTCATTGCATCTTCAAGCTTCAACCAATGTTCCAACTCAAATTTAGTATACCAGAACATTAGGAACAGGTTCCCTTATGATGCTTCAGAATTGAGCTTCAGCTGCAACTTACTCAACCTAATATTTTCTTTGTCTTAATAGTCTTCACAAGCCCCCACAAGCCCCTGAAACCTCCTCGGTATAAACTTCGTGGTTTTATAGTTCCTCTCTTACGCTTGTTACCACCTACACAATAACAAGAATCTAAAAACCATTACACGACATATCAATATGTAAGATCAATATCTACCATGTACTTGAAACTACATATTATTAGCAGTACATATCAATATGTAATGGTAGATATAACACTACAAGAATATAAGTATCTACCTCTACATATTGCTATGTAATGGAACATATGGCATATGTATCTACTTTGATACAATAGAAAGTGAACATTAAAATCACATATTTCATATGCCATATGTATCTGCTTTGATACAGTAGAAAGTGAACATTAAAACCACCCTATTTCATATGATTTACCATTTACGGGAGTCGAGGGGGCATCGCCCCCTCGTTATTAAGAATTAATTTGGTTTTAACACTACAAACTATACATACCTTCTTTCAGGGGTACATTTGCTTCCCCCCTTTTTTCTTTACCCTTTACATTTGGTGAAGGAGTAGCAGTTCTCATGACAAGTACTTTGTTCCCCTTTGCTTGCGGTGAAGGAGTAGCAGCCTTTGTAGCCATTTTTTCCTTTTGCTTTAGTAGTTGCCACTAATGCTTTTGTTTTGTTTTTTTTTCCTGTTGTAAACCAAAAACAGTATCAAAAAATGACTACATATTCATAAACAAACACAACAATGCATCACTACATATTCAATAAGCAGGTTTCACATAGTACATGACAATATGTAGTTGATATTTAAGTATTTTTTAACACTAAAAACACTACATATTCTAACATTTCATATATATTAGTAAATATGTAGTGTTAGATCATAAAAGTATTAGACAATATATTGATATGTAGTACACACTTGTAAGTTGATATGTAAGTATTTTTAACATTTCATATATATTAGTTTTCTAGCACTACATATTGGTATGTAGCGGTGCTTAATGATATATTGCATGTCAATTTGAAGTACATACGGACATGTAATCACAATTAGGGTTTATTTCTGATCTGCTCACCTTTTTTCGGAGGAACATTTGCTTTCTTTGTTGGTGACGGAGTAACAACTTTACTCATACTTCGAGTTGTCGGTGATTTAACAGCAGGGGAGGTTTCTGTTGGTGAATCATCAACATTTTTTCTTCTCCTTTTTGCTGGGGAGGAGGTTTCTTCTATAATTTCTTCTGTAATTGTCCACTTAATTGTTCTATTCGTAACCATTTCACTTCAATTGAATGTAATGAAAAAATTAGGTCAAGAATTGAAGCTTTTTTTATTTCGATTTCTGTAACTGATGATTTTCGATCTTTTGACTTCAATCTTATGATTTTATGTAACTGATAATTTTCGAACTTTTGATTGAGAAGAAAAAGAAGTTTTGAAGAAGTTTTGATGGAGAAGAAAAACAAGTTCTGATGAAAAAATGAAGTTGCAGAAGAGAGAAGGAAAAATGAAGTAAAAATAAAAATAAAAAAACTAAAAAAGGTAACTGTGTAAACCCTTTCTATGGGTAGAGAGGTAATTTCATCTGTTTTTAAACTTTTTTGGACCTACGGATAATTTTATTCTGGTGTTGGACTACACACTAAACTTGGGTCGGGATTTTGGACCAAATATAAATTTTCTCAAATGACAATCCAAATGAGTTGGGCATGCTGATGCCGACAACCGGTGGTGTTGGGTTTTTTTTTTTTACTTTTTTCTTTAAAATAAGCAAAAGCATACATGGGACTATAAAGAGCCAAATAGGGGGAACATACCAAGCTATATGGGTGACATTTGTTCTATCCCATTGAGCTAGATCGTGAGCAACTCCATTTTCAACGCGGTTAATAAATACGAAGGAGATAAATTTAAACTTATCAACCTTGTTCATCTCAATTACAACTAGTTCAAATGACTCAAATGAAACTAGTTATAAAGTTTTTCAATTGTTTATATTCTCGTAGAAGTATACAAAACATAATTGAAGAAAAATCAATTTTGATTCACTTGAATCAATTCATGAACATTATAGCCACAGTTTGCAAAAGATTGCATTCCTTAACATATAAATGTATTAATTCATGAATAAACCGATTTTAGAACTTAACTTACTCAGGTACGCATACCAAAGTAGCCGGACTGAGTTTGGGTTCGCCAGTATGCATACCGGTACGCATACCACCAACCTCAGTTAGAATTCCTGAACTTGAAACTTACGACAGTATGATACCTTTATTCATACTTAAGTTCCCGGACTTTCACAAAACCAATCAGTACGTATACGGGTATGCGTACCATGGTTCCCGGACTTTCACCAAACCAAGTAGTACGCATACGGGTATGCATACCATGGTTTTCGAATATGGATAACATATATGCAAGTACGCACACTATGCTATATCCAATCATGGTTAATCGTTCTAAACTCCATTTTTAATCATTGAATCATTCTCAGAAGACGGGAATAGCTGTCTCATACAAATTTTTAGCTTCAAAGAAATTTTCAAGTGATCGAATGAACAATAAGAAACATTTCGAGTCTACATCAAATGACAGTCTCACACAAATCATGTAAGATGTTACAAGGAAATTTCCACATTATCATCTTTTGACTCGCGTCAAGAACATAAGATGAACTTGGTTAGAGCAAAAGTTTTTTTTTTTTTTTTTTTTTTTTTAAACAAGAACCCATTTATAAAATGAAGAAAAGAGAAGGAGGGGGACTAGGCCAAACCTCCAAAAACACAGAAGAGGGAAAAACAAGAAAGCAAGAAATAAAACAAACACCGCTCAAAAACAAAGAAATTACATATTACGAAATCGATACAACGGGAGGTCCGAGTTATCAATATCACAGCTCCGCTTAATGAAGTTAGGAGCATTTGTCCACCATCTAGAATCCATCATCGCACCATGTTTAGCCAACAGGTCCGCCATCGCATTACCTTCTCTATAAACATGGGTACAAACCAACTGAATTGAACTCGCATAAACCAAGCAGTTATTCCAATTAATCCATAAATTCCAAGGCACCATCTCCGGTTTCCGGATAGCTTGCAAAGCAAACATCGAGTCACATTCCAACCATAATTTTTGAATACCCCTCGAACAAGCCAATCAAAGCGCAAAAATAACACCCCAAAGCTCCGCCGCCAGCGCATTTGTAGTACCCATACTCTGCGCTAGGCAGCCCTGCATCATACCTTTATCATCCCGAAAAACCACGCCACAGCCCGATCTCCCTGGGTTTCCTAGCGAGCAGCCATCCGTATTGTATTTTATCCAACCCTTAGGCGGAAGTTTCCATTTCACCAGAATCGCCTTTGGCATTTTAGGGTATCTCCTTGTTACCCTCAAAGCGTCCAGAATTTTCTTGTCTCCAGCTGTATAGAAAGAATAACCCCCGCTGTATTTTCCCGCTTCCGCGATTAGGTTTGATAACTGAGAAATTACTTGAGTGACGTTGGTTACTTTCTTCTCAAACCTCAGGTTATTTTTGCTTGACCAAATAATCCAAATTGAGCTTACCGCAATCCAGAGCAGGTTCTTTGTCTGCGAACAGCCAGGGAAGCGACGGATGGAGTCGAATATCGAGTGCATGTTGGAGCAATCCAGCGTGTGATTAAACAGCTGCATAATCCAGTTCCAGATCGAGGTTTCAAAATTACAGTCGAAGAACAGGTGTTGTTGGGACTCACCACAGTTTGGCTTGGGACAAAGATTGCAGCAGTTTACCGTGTCAGCTCCGTAATACTTCATGTTGTCATCTGTAGGAATTATGTGGTGCAACTGAAAAGTGCAACTGTAGGAATTCTATAGGAATTCTGTGGAGCAAAAGCTTACCAACACATATTTCGAGAAATATGTAAGCGAGTTAAACTCAGCTCGAAACATCAAAAGTGTATAAACTGAAAACTATATCGTTATACGACTTTTGTCTCAAGAAGGAGATAGAGTAGAAATAAAACTTTCTGAGTGATAGATGAGTTCAAGTATTTACATATCTTTTGTTGATGAAGTTCCACAAGATCGCCTTAGTAGTTCTTCGTCTTCAATTGATGAACACCGTGAAGCCTAAAGCTCAACTACACAATCTATCCTAATCTGAGACTCAACCGTAGATAGACTAAAAATCAAGACCTATAGTTTTGGAAACTAAACTTGACAAACAAGCTTGAGATAGCAACGCTTGCGAGTTCGACCGAGCAATGCTCTAACAAAAACCACGTCCTCTTTGATTCTAAAAAGAAGACTTTAATGCATAATCTCTTTCGTCCAGAACCAAATCAGACTTATTGGTCACTATGTTGAGTAAACAACAATATAACACAAAGTGTAAGAGGAGATGAGTTTACAAATATACAGGATCCCATATTTATAGTGTTACGATAAATATTTATTTGGAAAACAAGAAACCCTAATTTTGAAACTCTAAAAAGATATTCAATTAATACCAATTTCCGAAATTAAGATATTCATTCGATATTATTAGCACAAAATGTTGTAATAAAATTTTGGAATATATTTCCAACTAACATATGAGAAATCCTTCTAGTATGACAAATGTTATTTTATAGTGCAGTCTAATATACTTGCTAAATTAGAAAACTAGTTATGTACGTACACACTGTTGGATAAGGGAAAGCACATAGATATTGATTCCAAAATTGGATTCAAAAATATATATCATAATATTACCTAGAATCTAAACTTTCGGTGTCAAAAGAACAAATATGAACAATAATATATTTTGAATTAAATACGTGTTCAATATTTGCTGACACACAACTATACATTTAGACTTTCCTAACTTTCAAAATATTAAGGATATACAATAAAGATGGCGATGCAAAAATCACCAGTCTAGGGTCGGTCCTGAATCCTATTAGACGTAGAAACTTAATTCTAGTCAAAGCAAACTTAAACTATGTCACATGAAAAGTTTCTCTAACGTGAGTCCTAAGTTCGGATTTACCGTTGTATATATAAATTGAGTTTCTTGAAAGTTCAAAGCAAATCCATGAAAAGAGTCATATTAGTGTTATGTCGAAACACGAAAGTATAGTAAACTATACTACATATCAATAAAATAAGTTGTGTAGACAACCAATATATATTCTTACTTTGACACTTAGATCATATGAATGACCAAGTCACCTAATAAACTAAACCCATGTAAACAAGCTTCGTACGATATGTTTTCAAAGAATACGATGGTAATAACCTATTTAGAAATAGAACAAGTCAAATTCCATACATATTAACCTCAATACGTCTTCAGCTATTAAATAAGTAAAAAGATTGCCTCAAAATTTCTATGTCCTATGTCTATATTGAAGTTGAATTTAGTATCCAATTCAAACGACTGAGTTTTGGAACTAAATTTGGCAACCAAACTTGACATACCGACATTTGATGGGTTCAATGGAGTAATCCTCTAACAGAATTGATAACATTTTACGCACAACTCCTCTTGATGATGTTGGTATAGTTAATAAAACCCCCCCTTGATTCAAATTTATTTCACAATCATGTAATCAAAACTGATCAACAACTTCATGGATTGGGGTAAGAACTGTGAGAATCTCAACCTAATTACAAGGGTGCGCTGATTGGAATTGTTTCCAATTTTTTGATGCAAGGGTGTCAACCACATCCACACTCTTATTTCTTCAAACACAATTTAAAACGAGGGATAGTAAAAGGCGAAGGAGTTTGACAAAGAACTCCCGGCGAGAGATCTAATGAAGTGAAGCAAAACATAAGCCAATTTAAACCTCCAGTGGTCTTAAAATACCAAAGAAAATTTTGAACCAAAATTATTATTCTCGTTAACCAAGATAACTGGGTCAGACTAACTCGCTTGGGGTTGGGATATGTTGGAGATTTTAAATTGAAATTTGTCAGTCATTGAGCTCTAGCCAGAGAAGAATTACATATTTATTATAAAGTCATCTTATTGATTACTGATTGTATACATCTCTATTATCATCTCTCTACCAATAAATTATCATATATAAGCCAACATAGCTTATTTTAAAAAAAAAAACCACTAACTAAGTTATAATTGGTTACTTCATTAAAACCTCTATATAAGAACTTTTATACTGGATAATTTTCTAGTCCCCGATTTAGTCCAGTCATATCTAAAAATAAACTCCATAGTTGAATAAATCATTTTATTTCCAATCATTTCTTAAGGAACTTACCTCCATATAAGAATAATTGGTGGTATAATTAATACAAATAAATAGGTCTTGTCGTGTGAAAGCAATGGCCTAACAAACATTACTAACTTGTTTACAATGTTAGGGTTGTCCAAAGCATATACACATTGTGGGATTGCAGTAAACACTTTCCCCTCACCCAAAGTCGAGGCAGTAAAAGACCCTTACTGGGTCACACACGAAGACGGAGAAGGAAAAACAATACCCATGATGGATCAAACAATCCCTTAACGAAAACAATAATGTTCACACACCATCCCAAACATCTGCTTTGGTATTATGTTAAAGTCCATGATCCTAACTAACCTCGAAACCAGTTTACAAGGTCTGAGTTGTACAAAGAAAATACACTTCACAAATCTAGGGAATCTAGGCGATATGAGACTACACTTAACACCGTTTTTTTTTGTGCACAACTCATACTAATATCTTTGATTATATGATTTCATTTGTCAATTTTCTATGTTGTGATTAAATTTTGTGTATTTGTGTTACATTGTGAATTTCATATATAACTATATAAAATTTAACTAAAGCTTGTAGGGTAAGGAACATGGTTGGAATGACATTACCATAACATGGTGACGCCATTTTTTCTACAAAATCCAAACGACGATGAGTTTAAAACTAATCTTTTGCCGTCCTTCTCGTCTTATGTAGATCTACAACAAGTATTACCATATACGAAACTTCACCACCACAAATTTTAATTTCACCCGTTAATCTTCAACGAATGATATTCAAAATGGTAGATTATAATCTTATACGTCTTGGAATGCACTCATTTTTGGTTGAAGTGTAAAGCTTTATAAGAGAAATATGTCACCAAAAAAATAGCTTTGAATTCATCATCATTCGGGTATTGTAAAAACAATGACTTCCCAATATCATGAAAATGTCATTCTAACCATGTCACCGGATCTTTCCTCAAATTTGTATTACCTAGGTGTTTACTATACTTATTTATGTATTTCTAGATACATGTATAATAAATATTTCTTGATCTTTCAAGGTAAATCTACATTTAAGAACACATTCCTATTCTCTAGGATATTTTTAATAAAGATGTTCTACTGTAATTTCCACGACATCTATTAGCCAACTAACGATGCGATTCTGTTTTCTTTTATCAACTGATAAATTAACGACCTTATTTTTTTTTGACACGAAAATAGCAAAAAAGACTGAAAAGCAAGTAAAGAGATGAAAAGAAAAGGATACATGCAAGGTTTCAATTATAGCAAAGCTCTTAAAATATCAAATAAAGTACATTAAAAGAAAATGAATGCTAAAAGCTAAATTAGTTCATTATAGCTTCCCAGTTATACAAAACTGTGTTTAACTGGATTCTTCTGAAAATTTTGTTCCCAAACACCAGTTATATACAAAAACCTTAACCATGTTAATAATATCCTCCAATATTTTGTATTGCCCGTTAAAAAGCCTTATGTTCTTCTCAATCCAAACAGCCCACCATACTGCAAAAGGAATGATATCCCAAATATAGTCCCTAATAGTTTGATCTGAGGTTTTTCTTATCTTTCATTCCCAAATGGTATGTCTAACTGAACCTTGAAACACCCATTACAGCCCATAACACTTCATAAAGTACCATACATTCCTAGTTGTCTCACAATGCAAAAATATGTGTTGATTTGACTCTGTTGCTTTCTTGCAAAGAAAGCACCCATTTACCATAATGGAGTTTCTATATGTATCTAACGTATGGGCTCCATTGTAACATAAAATCCAAACGAAAAAAAATTAAATTTTGAGGGATTTTCTGATTCCACGAGTTTTTGTACGGAAAGAGTATCAAACCATCAATCTCCAAAGTTTTATAACATTCAACAATAGAGAACGCACTCCTTCCTTACTGCCATATTATTTGATCTTCTCCCCCATTTCCAAAGTTGAGTGTGGAAATCAAATTTAGTAGATGTGAAACCGCGGCAATTTCATCCTCTTTTCAAAATCTGCATAAAGTGAGATTCCAACTTCTATCACCATTGTTTATGCTCACCAAGTCACTGATAGTAGCGTCCCGCAATCTACATAACTTGTATGGACTAGGAAAAAGAGACTGCAACGTATTCCCATTTATCCACTTATCCTTCCAAAAAATAACCCTGTCACCCTAATTAACTTGTAAAGTAGAATTTCTGTTTTACCTCTTCAGTAGTCTTCAGAATACCCTCCATAAACTCTTCCCTACAACTCACTTTGTTTAATTAGGGAAAAAAGCTCTACCGTTATCACCAAATTTATGGTTTACAATCCTTATCCACAAAGCATTCTCCTCATTTATATCTACTAACCTACTTAGCATGCATAGATTTATTCATAATCCTTAGCTTTTTTATTCCCACTCCACCTCATTCCTTAGACCGACGCAAATTCTTTCATCCGACTCAACCTTTTTTTAGCATTTCCATTCAAGGTACCCCAAAGGAACTGACACATTATTCTTTCCATTTGCTTCTCCACTGAGGCCGACATCTGAAAAAGTGATAAGCAGTAAATATGCAAACTACTCAAAATATTATTTATTAACACGAGTCTACCTCCCTTAGAGAGGTACTTCCTCCGCCAAACACTCAACTTCTTCTGAATTTTTTGAATAATTACATACCATACTCCAAATGACTTGGATTACTTTCCCAATGGGATTCCCAGTTACTTCATTGGGAAAGAAGCAGTTGAACATCCAAAAATTTCAGCACCCTCATTCACAAATTCCACATTTCCCACATCCACTATAACACTTTTGCTAAAATTGACCTTAAGACCAGAGATTAGCTCAAAAGCTAGCAACACATCCTTAAGATTTCTCACCTGCTCCGCATCATCATCCATAAAAATAATAAGATCATCCGCAAATTGCAAATGATTAATCTCAGGTGCATCCGATGATGATTTAAAACCCGACAATAACTGTATTGAAGCTGTTTTTTTTTTATCAAGGCCGGAAACACTTACACAACCATAATAAATAGAAAGGGGGGTATATGGTCTCCCTGCTTGACTCCTTTAGTGTTTTCGAACAATTGAGAAGCAGTCCCATTAATATCCATTGCAAACCTTGTGGTTGATAAATACCACTTAATCTTTTTTTTCTTGAAACTGGAAAATTTTATTACTTAAATTGTAGTGTTTACATAGTTCATATCCTCCTGCAATTGATTCATGATATAAATAGGAGGTTCTAACAGCCAAACTCCACAAAGTTTTTCTATGCGAGCAGTTTTAGATAGTATATATGCTGCTTTATTCTTCTCTTTCGGCACATAAACACAATGCCAAGAGTTAAAATCCTTAAACAATGACTTAATGTCTAAGACTAAATTGCATATTCTCCAGTCTATGCTAAAAGAATCCTTGTTCACTTCATCAACTACTAATCGTGAGTCCAGTTCAAACTCCACTTTCTCCAAGTTTGGGTCTTTTGCCCAAAGTACTGCTTCACACAAGCCTCTACATTCAGATTGCTATGGACTCATTGTATTATCTAGATAGATTCACTTCGAACCTCGATGTGTACCTGCAAAATCACGAATGGTTAGGCCAATTCCTCCAGTATTATTTTCATTCAAAAAAGAGCCATCACATCTAATCGGAGGGAAATGACTGTTAGACCGATTCGGTCTATGCATCAATCTCAAGGATTCAGGTGTGCTTTATAATTAAGAGAGCTATTTTCTACAATGATGAATAATTGTAGCAGGTGAAGTATTCTTCATCTTGAACAACTTGTCACATCTCTCATTCTAAATGCACCAACCTACTATGCTTATCTTGCAAACCTCTTCTATCTGCATCTGTTTGTTGGAAATGCTTTCTATAATATGGAAAATACATTCACGTAAGTTGATCGATATCAACTTGTAGTTGTACACCTAGAGTTGCAAACCAGACTATTTTTGCGATGTCACATTCCAAAATACAATGAGTGGATGTTTCTTCATAAGTGGCACAGAAAGGACAACATTTATCTTCATGCTGAGTTATATGGAACAATTTGTCTCTGGTAGGTAGGATATCTAGAACGCATTTCCATAATAAATGATTGATTCTTGGTAAGAGTGGGAGCTTCCACAGTATCTTAAATATGGATTGCATTCTTTTACCTACTAAGTTATTTGAGTTCTTCTCTTCAAACATCTTCATGTATGCAGAATTTATGGAGAAACATCCATTTTTCTTTAATGTCTAGATTAGCCTATCTTCGTGTTGATGGTGAATGGAAATATTGAGGATTAGTCTTGTTGTAGCCATATCAAACAAATAGTAGATGAGTTGATGATTCCATCCACCTGTGTTGTGAGAAAATAAATGATGAACATGGATATAGTTGAGATGATCAGTAACTCCATTGTTGTGAATATATGGACCATCAATCTCAGGAATCCATCTGTGCTTCTAAATTTGCATCTTATGACCATTACCAAGAGACCAAAAACTATATTTTTTAATGAAAATTAACTCACTGGTGATGCTTATCCAAAACCAAGTCTCATTGTTAATTTTCTTGTGATTGAAGACATCTTCATCTGGAAAATATTTTGCCTGTAGGGATTGAGCACATGTTGAAGTAGTATCTGTACAAAGTATCCATGCTGATTTAGTAAGGAGGGATCTATTAAACAATTCCAAATCTCTGAATCCAACTCCTCCCTCCTCTTTTGGCTTATTCACTTCTCTCAATCTGATAAAGTGTTTAACTTTATTTATCTTCTTATTTCTCTAGAACTTTTAATTGACTGAATTCATATTAATTATCTATGATGCACCGACAATGATACGTGGATACTGATACAGTGACAATGACATGGGGATTCGTTAATTTTCAAAAATAGGGTTACCGGATATGGTGGGATACGTATTAAAAAATTATTTAATATAATAATAATTCATTCTACTAAAAAATCATAAAATAAAAAAATTCGATAGATACTATTTGAAATGTTAAAAGAAGATAATGTATCTCTACTAATATCTCACGTTCTACTTACTTTGATTTCGTGGAAGATTAAAGTGAGCAAACATTAAATTCTCAGCATTTTGGGATTCAATCTTACCTATGTTAATTGAATGGATAAAATCATATGTACTCCGATTTCTCTCTGAATAATATGAGGAACATGATTGCCTTAATAAGCCTTAACGGTAGATTTTTCTAACACCGGAGCAAAAGCACCATAAAATAACTACTAAGTCTTCTTTCTTTATAGTCAACTAGTTATTAGGATTAGATATAGTTATTTGATATATTCATGAGTACAAATATCTATAAATATTTAGATTTTATATATGAATCTATAAATATACAGATTTTATATATAAAAATAAATGTTAAATTATAGGAAGTATCCCCTCTTAGAGTATCTGAGAGGTATCCCAGAGTATCCCCTACCCTTTTTGTAATTTTAAAAAAATGACACTTTAAATGGAGTATGATACGTATCCCCAGGTATTCCCAAGTATTCGATACTAATACTGCACCGATACACATATGTCACCAATTTTGAAGTATTCGTGCTTCATAGTTAGTGATAGTTGCATCAGGTAACTTGAAGCTGCTCATATGATGCACATGTACTGTATTTGTCACATTTATAATCGTAACAGATCTGGCTTCCTCAGACATGTTTATGCATCTTCATCTTGTTAATCTTGAATCAATTTTTTCAATGAGAACTAAAAAAGGAATTCTCTTATTTATGCCTACAAAGAAAGGTATACCTAAAGTTGTCTTACCTGAAGAATGCCATTGATGATTTGACACAAAGAAGGGTTCATATTCTTGGAAAAGAAAACAGCAGACTTGTGGAAGTTTATAAGTTGGCCTGAGCATGCATTAAATTCTTCAATTACTTGGAGTAGCTTGTTAACTTGGAAAATATTTGCTTTACAGAAGAGAAGGCAGTCATCTGCAAATAATAGGTGATTGATTTTTGGAGATGATCGATCTTGATATCTTCATACCTATTAATTGGTTTGTAAGTTCATAATGATTCATGTACCTTGAGAAAGCTTTCATGGCTAAGATGAATAGGTAAGGAGACAATGATCTCCTTGACTGATTCCTCTTGTTGGTTTAAAATATTTTGAAGGTAAACCATTTATCATAATCTCCACTTGAGTTATACTTATGCATTGATGTATCAATTGGCATAACTTCTCACTAAAACCAAATTTTCTTAGGATTTCATTGAGGAAATTCCATTCAAAAGCTTTTGACATGTCCATTTTTATAGCAAGGTGACAAGATATTCCTTTCTTCTTCTTCATTGCTTTCACTAGTTCTTGAACTAAGAAAATGTTCTATGAAATCAATCTTCCAGGTACATAAGCATATTGCATTGGAGAAATGATATTGATCAGATGCTTCTTGAGTCTTAGGGAAATGATCTTGGATATCAGATTGTAGATTGTGTTGCAAAGATCAATGGGCCTGTAGTCCTAAGGTTCATGAGAAGTTGAGGATTTTGGTATCAAAGTGATTCTTGTGTTGTTACCAGATGAGAAGAAAGATTTCACCACCTTGCAGATATCTTACTTCATAACTTTGCATTGAGTTTGCTAAAAACCTGGTGGAAAATCATCAGGACCTGGAGTTGTCCAAGGTTCCATACTCATCAATACACTATGAGTTTCTTCTTCAAAAGGAATATAAATTAAAAGTTCATTGTCTTGATCTGAGATGCAGGTTGGAATGTGCTGAATAAAATAGTATCTATCGTTTGGATTTGATGTAGAGCTAATGTTCTTAAAATGAGAGACATGAAGGTCTTCTATAGAATCTTTATCTTGACACCATGTACCATAGTGGGATTGTAAATGATCAATTATATTTCTAACTCTTCTTTGATTTTCTCTTATGTGGAAATATTTTGAATTTCTATCCATGTCATTGTAGAAATGATCTCTGGATTTGTGCTTGTTGCTTCAGTGCCTCAATTTCCTTTTCAATTTTAAGAACTTATGAAGTATTACTGCCAGAGATGTAAGTAGCTTGAAGTTGTGTCATTGCTTCTTGCAAATCTCTGACTCTTTCCTTAATATGACCAAAAGTATTTTTTGCTCCATATAGATAAAACATGCCTAGTGTTAGAATGTTTATCACTAAGAATATAGGCTGCAGACACTGCATTGTTATATTTCCAAGCATTTTCTATTTCATTAAAACAAGTTTCATTTTGGAGCCAATGTTCAAAAAAATTCCAGTTTTTCCATGTAACAATAGAATTATTATTATAGAGAGATAACTAAATGAGAGAATGGTCAGAACCTAGTTGAAGCAAGTGTGTTAAGCTAGAATTAGGATAACATAGAGTCCACTCACTATTTGTTAAGGCTCTATCTAATCTAGATTTTATCTTACCAGTGCCATGACTATTTCTAGACCAAGTAAAGGGGTTACCACTAAATCCCATATCTTGTAGATTAGAATTTCTAATAAACTCAAGAACTTCAAGTGAAGTTAGATTACTACTAGTGTTTCTTTCGGAGATATCCATAGTGATGTTTAGGTCACCAATAAGTACCCAAGGAATGGAGACTGAGTAGCTAAGATTATTAATGTATTGCCAGAAACTAGGTTATTCTTCTCTATAAGGTATTCCATAGATACAAGATAGAAACCACACTCTTTTAAAGGATCATTATTCACAATAGCATGGATCATGTTAGTGGAGGTACTATGGACGATATCCACATCAAACCCATCTTTCCAAAGTAAAATTATACCTTCAGCTTGACCAATAGAAGGGACATATCTCTTATTAGGGAAGCATAGGAAGCTAGTCATGCTAATAATTCTTTCATCATTTATTTTGGTTTCACAAAGGAAGATTATGTCTGGAGCATGCACAGAGTTTAATTACCAAAGATGGTCTCTAGTTTCTTTACGTGAAAAATCCTGGCAATTCCAACTTAGGAGTTTCATTGTTGAAAAAGTGAATAACTATATACTCAAGATACTATTAGGGTTTTCTACGTAATTAAAACCAAACAGCAGAAAGTGTGATAAATGCTCTTCAGGAAAGTTATTAAGTGAGCTAATAATGAATGTAGCAAATTTTGTAAAACTAATAAAATAGTAAAAACAAGGTTGAAAGTTTTTTACCAGAGTGGTTGGGGCCTTATTCATCTCATAAAAAATCTCATTTGCCTCTTGTTCTCCTTCTTTAACCAAATCATGTTCCATGGCGTTGATGTTTCAGTATTGGTTTCCATGTCATGCAAGTCAGGAAGATTAGCTTTCTCCACTTCAGTTCTAGTCCTTTTAATATTTCTAGATTTTTCAACCGGCTCTTCTTCAATATCTTCATTATTTTGGTTTCTGCTAGCTTCACAAATATTTTGTACCAACATTTTCAAGTCTTCTATGATCTCCACTCCATAAGTTATTGCCAGTTCATGCAAATTAGAGATGTACTGTTCTTGAGTAAACCTTCTGATCATAAAATCATCAGCCGCATTCAGGTATTCTTCTTCATTATGTTCAATGATGTGACATTTTGGGAAAAGACTATGTGGTTGTCTTTCCCAGTGAAAACGTATCCATGTTGAACCACCACCAGCTGTGTTCCACCCCCACCCCACCCCACCACCACCACCACCTCTGTGTAGTGGTTTCTTAAGATCGATGTTGATTCTTGCCATGATAGTTCTTCCATAAGTTGGTTTGCAGTCTTCCGTTTCAACCCAGATCTTAGTTCCTAATTCTTCTATAGCACCATTGCCTATGTCATGTGAATGATGTTCCATCAATATATTCTTGAATTATACTGTCCAATCTTGATGTGAGATATCATAGTTCTTCAATGCTACAACTAGATCCATACAGCGGTCCATATAAGGTGTGGAGATACTCCACTTGTTGCCAATTGGTTTTGAGTATGATGCCCGTATTCTAACATGGTATTAGAGCAGGCTATTTGTGACGAGTCATTTGACCGCTCCTTACTCCACGTCACGCTCCTTACTCCGCGTCACCCGATTTAATTATCCACGTGTTAGACCCAATGAGTCTACATGTGAGGGGGCGTGTTGAGATTATTAGTCCCACATTATTGGGCAATCTAAGATCCTGCAGTTTATAATCTCTTAGGTCCTCCCCACTCATTGTCAATTGGTTGTGACTTGGATGCCCGTATTCTAATATGTTATCATAGCCAGGCTCTGTATGAGACGTGAGATCTTTAGATTCAGGTTGCATTTCTTGACGTTCCATGGACCTCTTGACCTAAAAACATTCATGAAATCCTCAGTATGAAATTTGAAAAGATATATGTTTTTGTCAAGACCTCTAACTTCTTTTGTTTTGTGAATCGACCAAAGAAGTTTTGTTTCTTTCCTAACTACATCAGTTTCAATAGGATCTTTAGAATGAAGTTTGCACTCCATTCATCAGCAACTTTCAAAATTGCAGTCTTGGTACCCACAGCCCTGCACATTTTTATGGCAAAAATGTTCCTAATATTAGCATTATGCATCTTGTCTGTGATAGTTGAAACTTGAGAGTTTGAAGATGAGGCCATTATAGAGATTGAGATAAACTTTAGGAAAGGGCTTTGAGGATGAATCTTTTGTTTTGGATGGATATGATAAAAATATATGTAACTGTGACAACTAGAGTAACTAAAATTAGTTGCATGAGGATAATATTTTTGCTTCGAAAATGGATATGATATATTTCACGCATTATGGAAAATATTCTTTGCATTCAATGTGGTTGCGTTCAGAGGAGAAAGTTTCGGCTATATAGTTATAGGGATAAAATTTCGGATTGTATTACGGGGAAAGTTTGAAAAACAAGAATTCAAATTTTTCTCCAAACCTATTTAATCCAATTCCTCCGTATGTTTCCGAAACTAAAGAGTCGTGCTATAGCACGGTCGTTCGCATAACTCAAAAAATACGATCGCATCTTTTGACGGTTGATGGCTTTTTAGAGATGGAAATCTGTAGATATGAGATTAAGCATAACTTCAATATATAAGGAATATTTATATATTCAATAGTCGTCCATATGCTATATCAATTTTTCTATCGGTCCTTCATTCATTAAAATCATCTCGACTTTCTTCTCCTCTCCACCTTCTAGCACCGTAAAAACTATAAACCCTAATTCCAAATAAACACTAACTCTTACCCATTTTCATCAAACCTTAAAAATTCATCTTGTTTTTTTGTTTTTTTTGTTTTACTAAAAGCTAACTGATGCATTATATTATGATTAGTAAAATAACCGATCAAAAAAATCACCATGAGTAATACATACAACATAAAATAAAAAGTGTGATTATGGGATTTCACGGATTGGTAACGTACTATCTAATACAAACCCAGAAAAAAATAAAACTACGTCATTGACTCATTGAAGTTATCAACGATAAACATAAACCATAGTTGAAATACATCAAAATCCAAAACCATAGCACTTGCCCTCCTTTCGATCGCTAAGATTTAACTAATCCTATGTTCATCTGTCCCCCCCACCCCCACCACACCCAGACACACACAAAAAATAAATGACCTCTGTTTTGATGATGAATGAAGATACGGAAGAAGGGAGGAGTATGATGAAGAAGAAAATGAGGGTCTAGTTAAAAATATAATAGAAATATATGAGTGTTTAAAGAATAAAATAAAAATTCAGTAATAAAAAAATAAATATAATCGGATCAAAAATACTGGGAAGAACATCGGACGGTTGTGAACCGCGAGTTCATTTTTGCTGTCACGCGGCTGTGCACGTGACATCAGAACTCGAAAGTAAATCTAGCTATGGTATAATCCAGACACCTCCGATTGACATTATCAAACTAACAACCTTATAACAACTGTAGTCAAAATTTAGGACCTAAACTACAAATTACATAAAGATTATCCCAAGGAAGCTAAATTAAACATGTCCATGCGTCATACATATGACGCCCACTTGGTACAAAATTATCGAAACATATGAGGCGCTCTAGGAGACCATCATTTTCAGTCACAACAATATACTACAGTGGACAATCAAAAACTCATCCGGATAACACCTAGAGGTGGACGTGTTTTATAGGGAAGACAAATGATTTTTTATTTTTCTTAAAAACATTTTTTAAGGCGGCTTTAGTTTTAGAAACCTCGTCACAAGACAAAACAACTTGTAATAAAAAATCCACTGTTCCACATAGTCACATGAATTTTATTGATAAGACACCTTCGGCCTTCCTCGAGAATAATAAATTAAATAGAAGTAAATATCTACACGTAGATAACAAAGCTGCTAATAAGGGTGTCAGGATTAGTGGAATGTACCAAAACTACAATAATACAAAACAATTTTTATACAGGACAAAACAGTTTTTGGCTTGGTTTGGTACACCATATTAATCCTAGCACCTGTTAGCAATCTAGTGAGATGAGGAGGAATTTGCCTTGTGGTGTGGTAGGGTACTTGGCAGTGCTATGGCGGGTGATGTCCTGTCATTTTGTCATTTCCTCGAAAGTTTTTTTAACTGGTTAGAATTTCCCCAAAACAAGAAAAAAATGTAAGAATTGTATGGGTAGGTCACGGTCAACCAATAGCTGGCCAAAGGTAATTAGTAGTACAGGCCTACAAGTAAACAACTGGCTTAAAGATTACTATCACTATCAACCGAACACATAGAAACCGCGTGTGTATGAGGGAGCAAGTAAAAGTCTACCAACTGTGTCCAACTCATAATCCGCTCCTCCCAAGAATTTTCACCTTCTTTCCAGTAACCTTCATTTCCCCTTCACTACCACTGCTATAAAAGCATGAAGGACGTTGCTTCTCTTACAACAACAACAACAACAACAACAACAACACACATCCAAGTATCTCATTCATATTCCCTATTCAAGAATTTCACTCACAAACATCATTTAAACTTGTATCAAAACCTTTTATAATGGGTTCTGTTTCAAAGGTATACTTGTTGGTTTCTCTAATGGCATGTTCCGTCCTACTTGCCTCTGCTGGTAATTTTTACCGGGACATGGATATCACTTGGGGTGATGGTCGTGGTAAAATACTTAACAATGGACAACTTCTTACTCTTTCGCTTGATAAACCTTCCGGTTCTGGTTTCCAGTCCAAGAACGAGTACCTATTTGGCAAGATCGATATGCAAATTAAGCTTGTGCGCGGCAACTCTGCCGGTACTGTCACTGCCTACTACGTAAGCATTCTTCTCCATATACATGAAAACGTAATCCATATTCAGTATTATTGCTATTTGTTACTGTGCTTACTAATTTACTTATCGTGAATTTTGCTGCATGCAGTTATCTTCGCAAGGGCCAACGCACGATGAAATCGACTTTGAGTTCTTGGGTAATCTTAGCGGAGACCCTTACACTCTGCACACCAATGTGTTCAGCCAAGGAAAAGGGAACAGAGAGCAACAATTCCACCTCTGGTTCGACCCAACTGCCGATTTTCACACTTACTCTATCCTTTGGAATCCCCAACGCATTATGTAAGTTAAAATTCGCAATGTTATTGTTCAAGTGCATTTTGTTAGATTTTGTACATGTTTTAAATGCTCATCATGTACCAAAACTGATCAAAGTTTTTCTTTTCTTCAGCTTCTCAGTTGATGGTACTCCAATTAGAGAGTTCAAAGACTCAGAATCCATCGGTGTTCCCTTTCCAAAGAGCCAACCCATGAGGATTTACTCCAGCTTATGGAATGCAGATGACTGGGCTACCAGAGGAGGTCTTGTAAAAACCGATTGGTCCCATGCTCCCTTCACTGCATCCTACCGTAACTTCAACGCCAATGCATGTGTTGCAACTTCATCAACTGCCTCTTCCTGTATCGCGAAATCTAGGACATCCCGCAACAACGCATGGTTTTCACAAGAACTGGATACGACGAACCAAAAGAGGATGAGATGGGTACAAAAAAACTACATGATCTACAACTATTGTACCGATAAAAAGCGCTTCCCACAGGGCATGCCCCCGGAATGCGCTACTGCCAAACGCTCTTAAATCTATAATAATCAATATGTAGCACCAATAGTATTCATTTATTCGTTTTTTAGTACTGTTTCTTAGAGTTAGGAGAAATGGTTCTTTAGATTTTCACCCAATGTATGTATAATGTAACGACTAACGAGTAGAACACACTCACAAGTTATATTATTTAGTTTCTGTCTAATTTTGTGTATTATCCTTTCAAATTTGGGAAGAGGCAACACATATGGCTAGATCTTAATAATTGGAAGGACACAATATGCGTGAGAAAATGCTCCAAAAAAAATGCGTGAGAAAAACAGCTTGTTGGATTGATTATTTGTAGAACCATTAATTGGGGGATATGAAAAGTAATTGGGCGATATTTTACTTTTCATGCCGGCATGATTTTTCAATGCTGGAAATAAAAATCGGCATGGTTTTTCCATGCCGGTATGAATAGTAAAATATCCCCCAATTAATCCTTCTATTTGTATCGTTTAAAGAGGGGGAACCAGTAGTTTAGTACACACCATCACCAATTTCATTTGTGGAATTATAATCTAAAGAACAACTTACCAAATAAAAAGTGTCAACATCAAGCCAAAATATACACGCAATTTATGTGAAAAAAATAACCAACTATTCATACCATCCGGAAGAATCTATTTTTCTATTTTAAGACGGAAGAAAGAAAAGCACGGTGATTTCTGTTTTTCAATTTCTTCCCCAAGACCCTTTTTCATGTATTTTTTTCGTTCGTAAGTAAGATTTCAGTTCAAATTTCTTAAGTATTTTTTTCCTTCGTAAGAAAGGAAAGAACGATGATTTAAGTTCAAATTCTCCTGATATTTGATTTATCTACTACAAGTTTTTGATTAATACAAATTGGAGAAATTTCATCCCAATCAATAATAAAAGGAAAATGTTTTGTTTTTTTTGGAAATAGTGTCTTCCACAATCGTCTTCTTGCATTTCCTATTTAGGTGTTTGATTAGAACTTTGGGAAATCTAATAGTTGTTTTTCCTCTTCCCAAGTTGTTGCTGAAAAACCTAGAGAATTATGACAATGTGAAGCCTTAACATCTACATTGATTAGCTTCTTCCAAAATCGTCTTTTATCCTTTCTTATCCGGTCCAAGAGATGTTCTTGAAATGATTTGTTGCATCTTGCTTTCCGGATAAACCATATTTTTGTAGCTAGGTGTTTGATTAGAACTGGTCCTAGAACACAAACTTCTTTAGCATAGGGACAATGTAGCCTTTCGATAGTCTCTTCTTGGTCAAAACTAGGGTTTTTAGAAATGAGTGATTTTCCAAAAAGAGTTTAATTCTTGAAACTCCTAATCAATTTTCCTTCTCCCCTCGTATTCTCCCATAATGAAGATCCTTGCTTTAGCACGAAAATGTCATTTCAAAACAATCTGGTAAACTTTTAGCTTATAATTGGGGGCTTCTTCAAATCAAAAAGGTCTCACAATAGTAATGGTGCTTTCCAAAATGTGGATTAGTATTAAGACTTAATTAAGGTTACTGTGATAATTTTGTTTAGAACTACTCCTCGTGAAGATCCCGAGGGTCGTAAACTTCATTACTCTTCAAATCGTCGAATGGTGCTTGTATTCACACTAACGGGTGTTGTATACACTAACGACCCTAAAGAATCGTCAGTCTATTGACACTCATGGCGACGACTCTAACCTGCAACTTTTAATGGTGATGAAAAATCGTCAAGGTGATGTGTTAAACAATGACGACTTTTGTTGCTAGTTCACCTAGAGTCGTTAGTTGGTTCTGTTAATACCCGGACGACTCTTGAAACAGAATGTTGTTCGAGTTCCATCTAGAGTCTTTAACCATTAAAAAAGGGTTGGCAAAAGAAAGTCGTCATCTTCAACCTAATACATTAACTACTCTATTATAGGGCAAAAAATGTTGCAGTAGCAGAATTAGGGTCGTCATCTTCAACCTTATACCCTAACGATTTTTCATATAATCCGACTGCAAATCAAAAGTCGTTAGGGGCTTCCATTTCGATACTAACGGCCCTTACACTGAAACTGCTAATTGAGTGATTAATGGCGGTGGCGAAGAAGAGAAAGGGGAGGAGAGGAAGATGAAAAGAAGAAGGAGAAACTGATTTTAGGGTATATGAATTTGGGGCCTAATTAAGGTTGTTGATTAGAGTTAACTAATTTTTAAGATTTAAATTTAGTAAAGGGTAAAATAGTATTTTTACTTTCGGTTTAATACGCCCCTCAAAAATTTGGGGTGCAAATAAAATGTCTAGGCCCCCATTTAAAACGGTTGGCCCCCAATTAAATCAGGATAAAAAAACCCGACAAACATAGAGTAGTCCGCAGATTGCTCTTATGACCATGTTAGGCTGGGGTTGGTAATGCTTTTCTTTTTTCAAAAGCACTTTCAAAACCTATATATATGTCAATAATTTTTAAAATTGGTGTTTAGTAAAAAAAATTAAAGTGTTTTTTATCCTAAGCACTTCCCAAATTCCTCAAATTTTAAAAGCTGGGGTGGAGGAGCTTTTAAAAGCTATAAAAGCATAAGCTTTGGTCCTACCTAAATTTAATGCTTGATTTATCTTTTTTATCCCTATTTTATTTTATAAATAATAAAAGTTACCCTTAAATTTATATACAATCAATTTTTTTATATATATTTTTTTTTGAAGCATATTTTTTTATATATTTAATATATAAATGTTATTATTTTTTATTTTCAAACTTTTTGATATACCATTTTATTTCATTTATCAATAATAAAATAAAAACTAATATTAAATAATTACTTACTTAATTTTAGTTTGATTTTTTGTTTTAAAAGTGGTTAAGTAAAATAAATTTTTTTAACAATCATAATAATAGTAACAATTAATAAATTTCATATTATACATATTTATATTTAATAGTAAAAAAACTAATTATTTTTAAACCCAATAAAATTGAATAAAACTATTTTCAAAGATATGTCTATTTTTTTCATTTGCTACAACAACAATGGTTGAATCTGATATTTTACCAAACACACTTTGACTGTTTTTTTAATCAACTTTAAATTTAGTTAATATTTTACCAAACGTCAAACTGTTTTTTTCTCACAGCACAGCACAACAACGCACATCAGAAAAGTGCTTTTACAAAAGCTGCAGCAATACCAAACTAAGCATTAATCTTATATGCTTATCAAACTATTAAAGATACAAATAATTTAAATAATCATCCCCTATCCGTTTCGGCTCTTTTGGCTGGTACCTCATGAGGCTCGCTAGTAGACTAGCACGACAACCTGTTCAATTAATATAGTAGTACGCTATTGCAGCTCAGCTTATTAGGCTTCCAATTAGTTTATTCTAATAATGCTCTTTATTCGATAGGCAATCTACTACTCCCTCCGTACCTATTATATAAGCGGAATTTTCATTTTACCTTGTACCACTATATAGGTGGAGCCTAAATTTCAAAATGACTTTTTACTTATATTATCCTTATTTATTTGCTTGAGAATCATCACAATTAAGTATATGTCTCTGGCATTGGGAATATGATTAAGGGTATAACATGAAAAAACATAGAAATTAATGAAATCCATATAATTTCTTAATCTAAAAAGAATTTGTCCCTTCGCTTATATATGTGATACGGAAGGAGTATAAAATAATAATTTATTTTTTATTTTTATTTTTTTAATATTAAATATTATTACATGAAACTAGTTGGAAGCCTAACAAGCTAAGCACCAACGACATACTACTACATTAATTGAACAGGTTGTTGTGCTAATCTACCAGCGAGCCTCATGGGTAACCTAGCTAAGAGAGCCGAAACAGCGGGAGGGGGCTGAGATTAATTCACAAGGGGGCAAACTAACACTACCTTCCATGTTAATTTCTGCAATATTATGCCATTTGGGGCTCGAGTCTGAGACCTCCTAGAACGTATGGAATTTTGGGGAACGAGAATGACCAGCTGAGCGAAAATATAAATAATTAAATCTAAATTTTATATTATAAGAGCGAAAATATCTTGAATAATGTAGCAAGATTTAGTAACAACACCCATTTTAACGAAAAACTAAAAAAAAGACCAACAAACACAACCTAATTATAGATAAGTGTCTCTTCTTTTGAGTTAAAACTAAAATATAGTAAAACTGGATAACACCGAGAACCCGTGTTCTAGAGTGGAAAAAACTTGATGTTACAGGACAACATCAAGGTGGTATCGGTAAACTAACCACCACTTGTCCCACCTTAATTTCATGGGTAGACGCCTTTCTACGAATGTAATTTTTCTATTGAAAAGGAAGGAAAGATCCACACGTCTGATGAGTGGTGATGAGAATTAGCCTTGTGGTATGATGGGAAAGGTACTTGGCAGTTCCGTGGCGGGTGATTTTGAATTACTGTCAGACTGTCAGGCTGAAAAGGAAGGAAATCTCCTTAGAAAATTTCTACAAGTGGTCAAAGAAAAGGAATTTATATGGGTTAGGTCACGGTCAACCAATTGCTAGCCGAAAGTAATCAAGGACAAGGCTACAAGAAAACAACTGTCTCCAGGATTTACCATCACTATACATTGAAAAGCGCGTGTGCGTATGGTGAGCAAGTAAAAGTATACCAACTGTGTCCAACTCATAACTCGTTTTTTCTCGCAACCTTCCTTGATGAAATACACTCTTGGCCCTTCACTGCCACTACTATAAAACCTCAAGGATGCTGCTTCTCTTACAACAACAACACATCCAATTATCTCATTCGAATTTCCTTTTCTATCAAATCTCTCAAACATCATTCATTTAGACTTGTATCAAAACCTTTTATAATGGGTTCTGTTTCAAAATTATACATGTTGGTTTCTCTAATGGCATGTTCCGTCCTACTTGCATCTGCTGCTGGTAATTTCTACCGAGATATGGATATCACTTGGGGTGATGGGCGTGGTAAGATACTCGATAATGGACAACTTCTTACTCTGTCACTTGATAAACCCTCGGGTTCTGGTTTTCAATCCAAGAAGGAATACTTGTTTGGAAAGATTGATATGCAAATTAAACTTGTACCCGGCAACTCTGCTGGTACTGTCACCGCCTACTATGTAAGCACTACTCTTCACAGCTCAGTTCCATACATGAAAATATATTCAGTACTATTTGCTATTTCTTACCTGCTAATTTACTTATGATGAATTTTTGGTTCATGCAGTTATCTTCGCAAGGGCCAACACACGATGAAATCGACTTTGAGTTCTTAGGTAATCTTAGCGGAGACCCTTACACTCTACACACAAATGTGTTCAGCCAAGGAAAGGGGAACAGGGAGCAACAATTCCACCTCTGGTTCGACCCAACTGCCGACTTTCACACTTACTCTATCCTTTGGAATCCTCAGCGTATTATGTAAGTCGAAACTCCAAATTACCGTTCAAGCTCACTTTGTTAAAACTCATGGATTGAAATTTTGAAACTTATCAAAGTTTTTCTCTTCCTCAGTTTCTCAGTCGATGGTACTCCAATCAGGGAATTCAAGAACTCGGAATCGATTGGCGTTCCTTTCCCAAAGAGCCAACCCATGAGGATTTACTCCAGCTTATGGAATGCAGATGACTGGGCCACCAGGGGAGGCCTCGTAAAAACCGATTGGTCCCATGCTCCATTCACTGCATCCTACCGCAACTTCAATGCTAACGCATGTGTTGCAACTTCGTCAACTGCCTCTTCTTGTGCCGCAAAATCTAAAGCATCCGGCAATAATGCATGGTTTTCGCAGGAGTTGGATTCGACCAACCAAAAGAGGATGAGATGGGTACAAAAGAACTACATGATCTACAACTATTGTACCGACAAAAAACGCTTTTCACAGGGCATGCCCCCGGAATGTGCTACTGCCAATCTCTCCTAGATCGGCACATAAGAGTTTATAATCAGTATGGAGCGCCATCATCATTATTCTTTAATTCATTTATTAGTTCTGTTTCTGAGAAGGAACGGTTCTTTTCTTACCCTGTAGTAAATTTAGTAAGGTAACGAGTAGGTCAAAAGAGATTGTAATGTACTCCTACAATGTTTGGAATTTTATATGCTGATGTTATAATTTGCAAATTCAAGCCAAGGCCATGCATCAATGATCCATATGTTTGACTTCAATGATTTATTGTAGTAACCACGTTTAAAAAGTAGAGATAATGCGACTAATTAAAGAGTACTAGTCAACTTAATCAATTTATTCTTATCCATAATTTTATCTAGACTGCTATTATAATCTAAAAGACAATCAAAATTAAACATGTCAAGATCAAGCCAAAAACAACCAATTGGACAAACTATTTGGAAATATCTGCTTCACTATTTTCACTTTCAGGTGGTTAAAAAGTAAAGTAGTACAATAACTTAACATCGTGTACCATGAACATCCTCTTAATAATATTCACTACAACAATAAATCCCTTACGGTTTTGCTGAACCTTTTTTCTCACCACAACCTTCCATTTCCATATTAGAAAATATTCTACACCCATGAACCCAACTACAAACAAACCTAACTCAATGATACTTCAAAAGTAAACAAAAATGGAAAAACTGGTGGAAAAGTGGGGCATCGATCTCCATATCTCTGGCATGCTAAGCGAGCGCTATACCATCCGAGCTACATCCCTAACTTGTTTGCAAAGTAGAAAGTAAGTATTAATTCAAACACAAATGATATATCCACCGAAGCCTTTCACCGCAAAAAGCACCGGGAGACACAGTTAAGATGAGTCCCACAGTAATTAAAAAACAGCACCCCTTATAGCCTCCTGGTGGGTCTCAGGTATTTTGTGTGTAGGTTTCGGTGAAACACACCGATGTGTGTAGCACAGCTGTAATTCAAATGAGATGCCATCATACTCCACCAAGATACTGTTGGCCCTACACAGTTTGTGAAGCCTACCCTTCGTGCTGATTTTATCTTTTGTTTTGTTAATAAAGGAAAACGCTAAAACCGAGAAAATTATCACTGGCTAAATCCGGAACAATCAATCTAGACCTTTGATAATTTTCATCTCCACCCGCTATCAATTTCAATACTAGAGTTATTGCCGTCTTCGCCTTTCAGATTATACTACGTCGTGTGCTAAATCTGGATCAGTCTCTGTTGTCCCGAATGTAGCAAGTTCCGTTAATAAACTACTAAAAGAAAATCCTGATACGATTGAAAATCAACTTTTTTTTGGTATTATTACCAACATGAAAAATGATACTTTAACATCTTTTCCCCATTTTTAATCGAGATGTGAATCCAGTAAGAGATCAACCACAATCTACAACAATTTACCTTCTTGGCTAAGTATGCACTTAGTTACAAATCCACCCCGTTAGTGTCTTAAATTGCTCAAGTAATCACGTGCTAGCTCTGTAAAAACCAAAAACAAATAAACAAAAGAATCAACTTTTGAGCTGTTTAAAGATGTACATATGGCACTCTAGTGCCCATGATGTTATTGTCAATTTGTCAGGTGTGACCGTGTGGACCTTTGGCGGTGCTGCACTTTATTATGCAAATATATCGGAAAAAGAAAAAACAAGAGTGGTTGGAACTCGGAACTTGCATTGTTCGTAGCATCTCCTTCTTGCAAATTTTTTTTTTTTTTTTTTTTGAAACCAAACTATTAAAGAAGCCGACTAAGCAAAGTTGAGTACATGTTGGAATGTCATTCCAATTTGATCTTGAATTACAAATTTGTTAAGAAAAAGAGGATTGGTATCAGTCCAAATGCGTGTTGTTGCTGCGTGTCCGATGGATTGAACCTTATCAGCTGCGAAGTTTGCAAAAGCATCGGCCACTTGGTTGGCTTCTCTGTAGACATGTAGTATCTCCCAGTGAGGTATTTGATGCAATAAAAACTTGATTTTGTGGATGAGCGGTTGGATATCCCAAGGGGGAGGAGTGTTGGTGGTGAGGTAGCATACAAGATTCATCGAATCTGATTCTATAATTAGAGATGTTGTATTCATACTGCAGGCTTGTTCCAGCCCAATTACCATACCTCTTGTCTCGGCCATAATCGTTGTTGTAATTCCAAGTGGTTCTGCTATCGCGCAAATCACATTGCTATCTTCATTGCGGATCACTGCTCCTACTCCAGCAAAGCCTGGGTTGCCTCTAGATGCTCCGTCACAGTTTAGCTTGGTGGTGCCCGTCGGAGGGTGGTTCCAACCTACAGAAGCATAATAGTGTCTGTTTCTGAAGTTGTTGTTGTGATTATATGGTTCAAGCCCCGGTGCTAAAGGTGGGTGATGGTGTTGAGCCCATTGGAATTCAAAAGCTCCTTTCGAAATTATAAGCATGGTGATGTTTGGTTGTTTATAGGTTTGTTGGAAGCAAAGTTTGTTTCCGCGGTTCCATATGTGCCATAAACTATAGCACAGGAAAGTTATGAAATCCGGAGGCATGTTTTGGTGTGGGTAGACAGGGTGTAGGAGATTTTCCACATTGGTTATAGGGGTAATGGTGAGATGATTGGTAGGATATTTCTGGTTCATTAAATTCTTAACTTGTTCCCATACTAAGTTAGCTTGAGGGCACAAGAAAAGTAAGTGGGCTAAAGTTTCAAGATACTCATTGCAGCAAGGACAAATTGGGGTATTTATGATGTGTCTATGGTGAAGCAATTCTTTAGTAGGTAACCCATTGTTTAGTGTTTTCCAGATGAAGATTCTGATTTTAGGAGGGCATGGAAGAGACCATATGAATTGATGGGAGTTGGTGAGTTGATTTGGATTGGTGTTTTGATGGAATAGCCGATAAGCAGATTTGGCAGAGTAACTTCCATTTTTTGTAGGGTACCAGATGAGTTTATCAGGAGTTGAGTTTGAAGGTAGAGGTATGGCTATTATTTTTAATGTTGTTTCCGGATCAGTGATGGTCTGGATGAGTTGGATGTTCCATGTGTTTGTTGCTTGGTTGATTAGTTGGGATACTGTTTGAAGGTTTGTAGAAGAGGTGTTTGTTAGAGAATCCACACCTGTGATCCATCTTTGAGACCAAATGTTCGTCTGCTCTCCATAATTTATTTGGTGAAACAATCCCAAGTCGAAAAGAGGCATTAAATTGTTGATATCCCTCCATAGAGGACTAGGATTAGATCCACTACTAGCAACATGATGTAAAGGGGAAGAGTTTGAGAAGTACTTACCTGTGCTGGTGGAGGACCATAGAGAATTCGGTTGCTCCTGAAGTTTCCAATTCCTTTTTAGAAATAGCGCTTTGTTCATTGTTTCGCTGCTTCTGATGCCCAGGCCTCCTGTTGATTTGTTGTTGTAGGCTCTCTTCCAGTTGATAGGATGTAATTTTCTAGTGTTTCCCAAGTGACCCCAAAAGAAATTCCTTTTTAGTTGATCAATCTTGTGATGGACGTGCTGAGGCAGCATTGCAGTGTGCATAACATGGTTCGCAGTCGGTGCAAGGGAAGTGTTGATTAGTAAAAGTCTTCCAGCCTGGTTTAGCATTTTTATCATCCATCCTTGTAGCTTCTTAATGATCCTCTCTATCAAATGGTTGTATCGATCTTTGGAATTTCTTCCAAAAGGGATTGGAGCACCAAGATAGGTGGGTGGAATCGAGGTTATAGAGAATTGAAATATGGTTTTGAGGTTGTTGATTTGTTGGTGAGGGTGATGAATGATGCATGATTTGGAGGCACTGATTTTCTGTCCAGCTGATCCACTGTATTTGTTTAACAAGTTTATGAGGTTGTTGTATTGATTGGTATTGGCATGACATGTGATAAGTAGATCATCAACATACATGATATGGGATATTGGTGTTGAGTTGTGTGAGATCTTGATACCTTTAATTTGTTCTTGTTGTTCCAGCAGCATCAAGTTCGTGGAGAGGATTTCAGCACACATGATGAAGATATAAGAGGATAGTGGGTCACCTTGTCGAATGCCGCACTTCGGTTGGATAAACCCACGCGGTGCACCATTGATCTTCACTGCCAAAGTAACACTCTTGATGCAAAAAATTATTCGAGAAACAATCCATGTTGGTAACTCCAGCGCTATCATCGCCCTTTCAATGAATTGCCAATCATGCTTGTCATAAGCCTTTTGAATATCAAGCTTCAAGGAAAATTTAGGATTCTTGCCCGGTTTAGAATTTCTGATGTTATGAAAAATCTTCATTGCCAAAGAGATGTTGTCATGTATTGATCTTTTGGGGATAAAAGCGCTTTGATGAGGGTTGATCAGCAGAGGCAACAGTGGCCTAATCCTAGCCACAATAATTTTTGAGATGACCTTATAGCTTACATTGCACAAAGCAATGGGCCGAAATTGAGATGGATTTTCTGGGTTCTCAGTTTTGGGGATTAAGGTGAGGTGGGTATGGTTGATTTGAGAGGAAAAAGAACCAGTTGTGAAGAAATCTGTGACCATGTTTGATATTGCTGGACTAACAATATCTCAGGCTTCAATGTAGAATTTGCTGGAGTAACCATCGGGGCCCGGAGCACTGTCTTTGCTAATGGAGAACATGGATTGCTTTATTTCCTCTTGCATCACAGGAATTTGAAGTTGTTTTTGATGCTCTGCTGTGAGGCGATAATTCACATTAGCTAACAAATTGTTTTCGATGATAGTTGGCGGTTGAGAGTATAACTCCTCAAAATAAGCAATAAAAATGGGAGCTATCTCTGCTTTATCATCAATCCACACATTCTGATTATTTTTGATTTGGTGAATCAAATTATGGCTTCTATGAATTGTAGATGTTGTGTGAAAAAAACCCGTGTTCCGATCGCCATCTTTAAGCCAATGTATTCTAGATCTTGCCTTCTTATACTCATTTTTGCAATTTAGTAAGAAAATATGGTGTTGGATCACAAACTCAGCCTCTTCATTGGCTTGATGTAAAAACTGTGTTGCAACATTGGCACAATTGGCTTGTGCATATTCTAGATTTAATTCCAATAATCTGATTTGATCTTCTAACCTCCCAAAAATGTCTTTACTCCACTTACCAAGCTCTTTCCTGGTGTTTATTAGTTTTTGTTGTAGGATAAAAGATGTCGACCCATCCGTCGGCTTGCTCTAGGCAACTTTTATAGTTGGAAGACATTCCGGGTGCAGCAACCACATGTGTTCAAATATGTAAGGTTTATTATTGGTGAAACAAGAGGCTTTGAGCTGCAAAACAATTGGACCATGATCAGAGGCGTAGTGCATTTGATTAAACACAGCAGCGTGAGGAAAGCATATTCTCCAAGATAGTGTTGCACACGCTCTGTCAAGTCTCTCTTGAATGAGGTTTCTTCCTTGTTGTCTATTTGACCAGGTGAAGATTGTTCCTACGAATCCAAGATCCAGCAAATTACAGTTATCCAGGAACTTTTGAAAATTCAACATTTGATTCTGAGTCACCGGTCTTCCCCCCTTTTTTTTCATCTTGGGATAATATGTCATTGAAATCCCCCATCATGATATGAGTAGCCTCTTCATCAAGGTTTAGAATAGCAGGTAGAGCATCCCACAGGTCCTCACGAGCAGCTAGATGGGGAGGTCCATAGATGTTAGAAAGAAACCAGGGAGCAACAGTAGCCGAAGAAACAATAGAGTGAATGATAGATTGATTGGCATAAATGATTTGGATGCTAACTTGATTCGTCCAGAAAAGAGATAGACCTCCTCTATGACCAACAGGTGGTAAATCAAACGAATGTTGAAAATGAAGAGTGGAAGCTAATTGTGTCATGTAGGTCGATGAAGCAATGGTTTCAGATAAGAAAAGTATAGACGGATTGTGTTTGTGAATGAGTTCTCTTAGACGTTGGACTGTCAAAGGGTTATGAATTCCCTGACAATTCCAGGAAATTAAACACATCACAGGGACCTTAGAGAACGAAGAAAAAACACCTAGCAGGCAAAAGCAAAAGCACCGCTCACCACCCACCGAAAGAGAAGAAAGCACACGAAGCAATCGAAACACCCAAGTAAAGGACTCACCGCAACGAGCAAAACCAACCAAAGAACACGAGACCAGATTAACGAGTCCACAAACAAGAATCCAGAAATTAGAGACCAAAACCTAAAATCCACAAAAGCGCTAGAATCCTCACACTAGAATCCACAAACAGAGCTAGAATCCACAAACAGAGCTAGAGTTCCCACACTAGAATCCTCACACTAGAATCCACAAATAGACTGAATCATAGAAATGATGAGATAAATTTATCGAAGGTTTACAAAAATGGGTTTTTGGAAGGTGACGTATGATGACGCGGGAGAGACATCTCTCCATGCCTTTGACGTATCTCATCATGAAAGTAGGCCAAGAGTTGTGTATGGGTACATCATCATGAAAGTAGGCTAAGAGCAGTAAATCCGACGAGACATGTCATAAAAGCAGCAGCAGCTGCAAGATTTGAGTTATTATCTATGTAGTCAATATCGGCCGATACGGCCGATATTTCGGGGATATTTCGGATATCGGCCTTGGAGGGTAGGATAAGCATTGTATCGGGGATACGATATCTTGGCGATAATATCGTCCAATATAGTCAAATATCGGCCGCATCGGCCGATATATCGGGGATATTTCGGGGATATTTCAAGATATATTCTTGATGGAACTTTGAACTTTAAAGTTACACTCCTGTTTCTAGTTTGAACTTGTTTATTTATCATTTTAGGCAGTGAACTTTAAAGTTATTGAAATTACTCTTGTGTTTTTGATAAAATTAATGGTAGCTATAAAATTATACTCTAAATTTGGAACCGATATTATAACGATATTTGAACGATAATATCCCCGATATAAAGTCGTACCAGTGTATCCTTCTTGGCCGATACAAACCGATATCCGATATTAACTACATTGGTTATTATTAACTTTTCCTAGCGTTTTTAGGGGCCATTCAAAAGGATTTAGGGGACAACAATAAAACAAAATAGGGCCACTCAAACCTAAAGTGAGTGTAAGATCAGAATATTTCCATGACACGTATTCTTGCGAGATTAACAACACTCCTGCGATCGTCAACGCGAGCTCTTCAACAACACTTTGCGAGTGTCACAGAATAACTTAAAGAATGATTCAAAGAATGACGTAATAGCTGACGATTGAAGAAACATGAGAAAATCATAACTGATCCGCGATGGTTACAATACTTGCGAGATTTCATATTATAACTGTTGCGATAAGATTGTAGAACAAATCTGAAATAAAAGGAAAACTTAGATGTCATCCACTATGTAATTACCCTATATATAGAGACCCAGTGTGTCCAGATAGAGGAGGATGTATTTTTTTGAGTGTTGAGAAAGTTTTGAGGAGAGAGAAAATTCAAGAGAGCGGTTGTATTTTTGATCTTCTTCCTTTACTTGTAAACATTTATAAAAATCAAATAATAAATTGTAGTTTTAATCATCAAATATGTGTTAATTACTGTAAAATCTTATCAAGGGTGTAGTGTAGGATTTTCTGCAATTACATTTTGGCGCCCGAAATAGGGATTGAAAGTTGAAAATTATAGGAAAAAGAAAGATAAAAGATCAATATTCGAATTAAGAAGATGATTGAACAAATTGGTGAAGCAATTGAAGAAAAAATTGAAGCAAATGAGGATTACAGGAAGATGGAGTGCAATACGATAACAAAAATAATGATTAACCAATTCCATGAAGATATTAGAGGAAAGATTCATAAACGAGATTTTGAAGGAAAAAGAATTATGACAGTGGAGAAAATATCACCTCTGAAAGATTGGGAAAAGCAAGAAATCACATTCACAGCAGCAGAAATACCAAAAGAAAATTTGGATCATACACTTCCATTGGTAATCACGGTACCTACTATGCGAGTGAAGAAGAAGAAATCAATAAGATCTGCAGAAGAATGGGCTGTGAATAGAACTTTGGTGGACACAGGAAGTTCTGTGGATATTATATTCTTTCATACATTTAAGAAGATGGGATATAAGGATGAAGAGATGTCTTGTTCAAATTATCAAATTCATGGTTTTGGAAAATCTATAACAAAACCTAAAGGCGAAATAATGGTACGCATTCCGCTAGGAGAGATTGAAACACAAGTAACATTATGTATGGTGGATATGGACGCACCATATAACATGATATTGGGGAGACCGTGGATACACGCAATCAAAGATGTAGCATCAACATTACATCAATGAATTAAATTTCCTATGCCTAGTGGAATTGGGGAAATTAGAGGAGATACTGAGCTCGCGAAACTGTGTTATCGAATTGAAATGAGAAACTATGAAGAGCGTCCAAAATTGTGAAAAGATTGTAGGAAATTGGAAAAGGAGGCAAAGAAGGAAGAAGAATTTAAAGTTTACGAGATAATAGCAAGAGAAGGAAAAGGAATACCCAGCGAGATCTCACAAGAAGATGATGAGCCCGCAAGAGTCATGGAAACACCAACGCCAATAGGAGAACCTGAGGCCAGCTACACCGCATCAGAACCTACAAAGGAAGTAAATATTGTAAGTGAAGAAGAACCTAAAATACTGAAAATTGGAACTAAGATGGGTGCAGATGAAGAGGAACAAACCATAAATCTCTTACGAGAATATAAGGATATTTTCGCGTGGAGTATGGATGAAATGCCTGGAATAGATCCATCAGTTGCATGTCATAAGTTAGAGATTAACAAAGATGTGAGACCATTCAAGCAAAGGATAAGGAAAATCGCGACGACTTATCACTCAAAAATAGAAGAAGAATTACAGAAGATGCTCGATCTGAATTATAAGGCCAGCAAAATACCCGGAATGGATTGCAAATATGGTAGTGGTTCCAAAGAAGAATAAAGGGATAAGAATTTGCATATATTTTACTGACTTAAACAAAGCTTGTCCTAAAGATAGCTTTCCATTACCAGATATTCCTCAAATGGTCGAGTCAGCAGCAGGAAATGATAGAATATCCTCATTGGATGGGTATAAAGGATATAATCAGATCCCTCTTGCTGAAGAAGATCAATAGCACACTGCATTTTTTGCTCCAAGAGGATTATATTGTTACACAAAAATGCCATTTGGATTACGAAATGCTGGTGCAACGTATCAAATAATGGTGGAGAAGGTGTTCGCAAAGTCGATACACAAAACATTAGAGGTGTACGTAGATGAAATTTTAATAAAGAGTAAAGAAGCTAAGAACCATGTACAAGATTTGAGGGAGATTTTTGATCAAATGCGACTCTTTAACATGAAGGTGAATCCTGAGAAATGCATTTTTGGAGTAGCATCAGGGAAATTTTTAGGTTATATCGTATCAAAAGAAGGAATTCAAGTTGATCCAGAGAAAGTACAGGAAATTCGAGATATGCCAACACCAGCAACAGTGAAAGATGTACAGAAGTTGAATGGGCTCTTAACATCGCTAGGAAGATTTATCTCGCGATCTTCAGATAAATGCAAGCATTTTTTTCAATATACTCAGGAAGGGTACAAAATTCAAGTTGACAGATGAATGTGAGAAGGCTTTTCAAGGAATTAAATATTATCTAATGAACATATCTATTTTACAGAAAGCGGAGCCGGCAGAAGAATTATTGATTAATCTTGCGACAACATCGCATGCCTTAAGCGCGGTGTTATTGCGAATAGATGCAGGGGTAGAAAAACCAATTTACTACATCAGCAAAACGTTTAATTATGCAGAGAAAAATTATTCAAAAATTGAGATGCTAATTCTGGCATTGGTTTATGCAACCTTTAAACTTCGCATATATTTTCAAGCACATAAAATAAAGGTGTTAACAAAGGTGCCCATTGAATCAGTAATAAAGAACTCAAAAAGATCAGGCAAAGTTGAGAGATGGAATGCACAAGTAGGGCACTTTGAAATCAAATATGAAGTCATATCCTCACCAAAATCACAAGTTGTGGCAGATTTTTTAGCAGAATTCCCTCTAGAAGATGATGAAGCTGTGGAAGAAATGATGGACATAGAAGAAGAACATGGAGAACCAAAAGATATATTAAAGGAACCCAACATGTGGGAAATATTGGTGGATGGATCATCAAATGGGGAAGGAAATGGAATTGGAGTGGTCTTTATCTCACCAAAAGGAGAATAAATGGCTTTCTCATTTCGTTTGTATTTCACATCCACTAATAATGAGACAGAATATGAAGCTGTGGTGCATGCTCTAAAGTTCACCGTAGAGATGAAGTTGAAGAACACATGGATTACCAGTGACTCACAATTGGTTATTCGCCAGATAAAAGGAGAATACACAACGAATGAACCATCTCTGAAGAAATAAAAGAAACCATTCCAAAAATAAAATGGAGACATATATCAAGAAAAATAATAGACTCAAGCAGATGCTTTTATCTGAGTAGTTCATATCAAGTATGATGACAAACCCATAATTGCGAGATGCATAAATTAATTGTCTAATTAAGAAGAATCTTCAATTAATAAAGATAAATCATAACTTCACCCATAAATGGGGTATTGTATCGAAAATCTTTTAATGGGCCATTACTTAGATGTTTGACACACAACTGGTTTGGGAAGAAGGATAAAAAATGTTAAAAATGTTGCATAGCGGTGATGCACAACATATCAACAAGATTAAAATTTTACCTACTAGATTATACAATGTAATCATAGCGGAGGAAGAAATAAAACCTAGATTTTTCTTGTTGAAGAATTGTCTCAATTCACAATGTGACCCAGTGAAAGAGAATCGCATTAACGCCAATTATGTTTTCACGCATACATCATTAGAAGATTCAACACTACCTATGGTACAACATCATGCTCATGCTCATGCACCATAAATCATCCCCAGAGAATTCCAAAAAAAAATGGAGACATATATCAAAAAAAATAATAGACTACATACTAATATTTTTTTTTTCATTATTGTTTTTTTTTTTTTTCCCAGATGCTTTTGCGTTCATATCAAGTATGATGACAAACCCAACTGAGATGCATAAGAATTTACAAGAGCGCAAAAATTAGCTCAAAAGAGGTACTTAAATGTATCATCTTCAATTAATAAAGAAGAAGAAGAAGAAGAAAAGGTGGATGTAATGATAATATAAAATGACACAGAAGAATCAGTTAGCGACATTATCGCAGATTGGAGATCATAACTTCACCCATACTTGGCGACAGGTGAAACACCAAGAAATAGATTGGAGGCGCAAAAATTAAAAAGTCGTGCAACAAATTATGAATTAAGGGATGGGGTATTGTATCGAAAATCTTTTAATGGGCCATTACTTAGATGTTTGACACGGGAAGAAGGATAAAAAATGTTAAAAATGTTGCATAGCGGTGATGAGTTAAGTTGCCAATAATCATAGCGAGGAAGATCTTTGGCTTATAGAACAAAAATGCAAGGCTATTATTGGTCGTATATGCATGAAGATGCAAAACAATTATCAAAACGTTGTGAAGATTTCCAGCGATATGGAAAGAGGATACATGCACCAGGGGTACCATTATCATCTTCAAAAAGTGTGTGGCCTTTTGGGAAATGAGGCTTAGATATTATGGGACCCTTTGTGCCAGGTTCAGGGCAGAAGAGATACTTAATTGTTGCGACAGATTACTTCACAAAATGGGCAGAAGTAAAATCAGTACAACACATTCTCGATAAGGATATATTTACATTCATCTTTGAAAATATCATTTGCATATTTGGAATTCCAGCACAGCTGGTTTCTGATAATGGAAAACAATTTGAAGGACAAAATATAGAATTGCTACTCAATGCATTTAAGATAAGATGTGGAAAATCTACTCCTTTATACCCACAAGCTAATGGTCAGGCTAAATCAACTAATAAGACAATCGCAGACATCTTAAAAAAGAAATTAGAAGGGTACCATAGAGCATGGTGTGAACAGGTACATAATGTAGTCTGGGCTTACAATACAACCAGGAGGGAGGCAAATGGAATGTCACCTTTTTGTTTAACATATGGTGTTGAAGCAGTACTACCAACAGAAGTTGCTATTCCTACAACAAAAAGAGAGGTTTGGGAGAAGAATCTTAATGCTAGCATGATTCTAAGAGAACTTGATGAATTAGAAGAGAAGGGAGAAAAAACATTACAACATATGGAAAATTACCAGCGAAGGTTGGCTCGCGAATATAACAAGCGAGTCAAGAAACGTGAATTTCAACCAGGCGATTTAGTTTTGCGAGAAACACCAGAGTACCAGCGAGAACGTGGTGGAAAGTTGGTGAGAAAATGGGATGTACCGTATATCATTAAGGAGATAGTTGGAATGGGGGAATATAGGCTGGTAGACCCAGAGGGCAGAGATGTTGGTCAAAGACTTGGTAGGCCATGGAACATATTGTTTTTAAAAAGATATTATCAGTAACAAATTTTTAATAAAAAAATGGGCAAAGCAAATTTTTAGAGCTACGAGTTTATTCGCAAGATTATTAAAGATTACATAAAGAATGAAAGATTGTGATATACGCAAAAGAAACAAAGAACGGGATGAACCTTTATGGCGTACACCCTAGTTCGCGAATACAATTTCGCAAGAGGCAAATGTAAGACCTAAAGTACGTCATATTAGGGGGTATCTCTTTGCGTGACTCATGGATAAGGTGATACCGCTGCTGGAACCTGAGTCATGAAGATGTTGGGGTTAAAGAAAACCTATCCGGGAGAGGTACCTTGGATTTCCAACTATATAAGGTTATACCCTGGTTGGACGACCGAGGGTCTCTTCTAAGGAGTGCAGAGTATGACCAAGGCGCCGAGGTACACGGTTGAGCCAAGGATGCTCGGGACGGACGAACCTACCCTGGAAATTCTTGGTAAGTCTTGGCTATGATGCACTCGGCCCGAAGAAAACACCACTTAGGGTGCAGTCTTGTAACTATAAGCCATATAGGAATAAAGGACAAGAGGCTTCGAAAACAACTGGTTGTTGGTAAATCCGGATGGTAGGAGCTAGTCTTGTATGGCCGATGTTCCCTCCTTGAAGGGGAAACCAGGGGGAAGATAAGGGCGGCACCCTCCATTAGGGAGATGATAAGTGTCTAAAGACGGCAATGTCATGGGGCTTTACGCTCGCAAGAAATTTGGGCCTGTCATATTGTCGCATGACAAATATTATACAGAGGAAACAAGCCATAAGAGAAAGTTAAGATGAGATCAATGGGTTTTTACATGAAAGTGTAAAGACGTCCTGCGATTTCATCGCAAGACGGCAATGTCATATGGCTTCGTTTTCGCAAGAAAACTTAGACTTGTCATATTGTCGCAGAGAAATTGACAAAATACAGATAAGGAAAGATCAATGGGTTTTTGCATACAAATGTAAAGACGTCCTGCGATTTTGTCGCAGAAATAAAAAGGTGGAAAAATAAGACCTTTAACTATGAAGGAAAAATAAGACCAACAGAATAATCCCAAACATTAACTATTTTCTTTTAAGAGTGCAGGAAAGATTTGTTCATCGCAGGAGAAATAATGAGAAACAAAAATCCTTTAGAGTTCTTCAGAAATATTATTCAGAATCATACAGCAGGATTATTCATAGCATTGCAGTAGTATTCATAATATCGCAGTGCTATTCCTAAATATCGTAACACAGTTCGCAAGAAGAAAATATAGGAAATAATTGACCATTACAAGAAAGATAATGAAGGGCAAGTAGGGGAGTGGATAAATAAAATATCATTATCTTCCTTGAGAATATTCAAAATAACGAAAATAAAAGTTGAATTCCAAAGTTGCACAAAGTTACATTGCTCGCAAAAAAAGAGGGAGAAGAAAAAACAAAATAAAACTCAAGCTTCAGTATTCTCGCCAGATTCATTATCTTTGCTAGTGTTATCAACTTCATCAGTACTCTTCTCGCTACGGTTAATTCGAGTTTATTCTTCTTCTAACTCTCCGCCAGCAACTACTTCATCATTAGTAGCCACTTTTCTAGGAGGACTTTTTTCTGCTTCTGTTGGGACTTCCTGAGAAATGTCTTCTTCATCACTTGCATAATTTAGATCAGCATCCATAGGAAGAGGAATTTCATCATCATCTACTTCTAGAGGAGGGACAGTTGCAGGGGGAAGAGACTGGGATATCAGAATATCATTCACAAGAACTTCTGCACTGAGATGAACTTTGCGAAGGAAGCCTCTGTCGCGATTTCTAATCTCCATATCCTTGAAGTATTCAAGATAGTCATATCTTCTCTCTCCTCGATCGCGAGATTTAACATAGCGAGAAAGGAGAGATCCATTTTCTTTGCGAGCTTTAGCCAATTTATCAGTCAGATCATAAATGGTAGAGTGAAGGCTTCTTTCATATTCTGCGAGAAACAAAAATGACAAGAAAATATTCAGATGAAAATCTCGCAAGAAATATAGTGGAGAAATAAAATAGAAAAATTAACAGTCAAGATAGTCAAAATGATTACCTTCTTTTTGAGAAGTTAAATTTTGAATTAAAGATAAGCAAAAATTTCTCCCATTGATTCATGGCATCATCAAATTTGTCCCCAACTATACCTGTAGGATCAGAATATTGTCACAACAATATTCTTGCGAAATAAACAACAGTTCTACGACGCATCAATGATATTCTGCGACACGTCTCAAAGTGACGTAAGGAATGACATATTAGATGAAAATGACAGAAACATGAGTAAAGTGTGACATTTCTGCGACGAACCAATGAAACTTGCGAATGAATAAGGCGGTGCTAACTACGATTTATCGCAAAAACTCAGGTCCGAAATTAAAGGGAATCTTAGCTGTAAATGAGCTGTAATCCACTATGTAAATGCCTATATAAAGGAAATGAATAGTTCCAAAGAGGATGATGAATTTGGAAGGGCTAGGAAGGTTTTTAGGAGAGATAAAATCTTTATCAAGTGTTCTGTGTTCTTGATTTTTGTAAAATTCCTTAAGATCATATTGATGAAAAAGTGTCTTTAATCTTCAAATCATGTCATAAATATTGATAAATTCTTGAATAGGGTGTAGTGTGGGAATTCCTGCAACTACATTTTGGCGCCCAGAAACAGGGAGAATCAATTTGAGAAATTTCAAATTACAGCTTGAAGATTTGAAGAAATTATTAGAATTGAAGAAATGGCTAGAAGGAGAAGAAATACATCAGAACCACCAACAACAGTGAGAAGAAGTAAAAGAATTGCATGGGAAGGAACAAGTTAATTGGAATGATCTTTAAGGATCAGATCAGGAAGAAGTAGAGTGAGAAATGGAGCATAAAAATCAATCCAACCACCGAATCAACAAATTCGAGCACAAGATAGAAATGTGGATTATGATAGAGTAAGTTTGCATACTTGGAGGTCAGATTCGATACAAGAAGCGGAAAATAAAAAAGAGGAAAGAAATCAAGAAATGGATGGAGGACTAATTCATGAAGAGCATGAAGTAGTAGATGATTTGAGATAAAGGATACAGGAAGAAAGAAGATTAGAGGCAGAAGAACGTGCCAATCTTACAAGGCAAAATCATGAATTAAGAATGGAAAATTTGAGGTTGCAAAATAGAAGATCGAGAAGCAGCATGAGATCAAATTCAAGATCATATAGAGAAGAAACAAGACAAAATCTCCCTATACAAAATATTGGCGAGAATTTGATAAATGATCGTTATATTCCACGCGGTGAAACTTTAGACATTAGACATAATCAGGATGAGGGAGAAAATCAAGAAGAGAGAAGGAGAATGTTACGTGATGAAGAGATTCGAAGAAATCGCAGAATAATCGAAGATGATATTGAGAGGCATTATATTGAGCAAGTACATTTAGCGGGAGAAAGAGAAAGATTGCGAGCAGAAGTAGAAGAACAAGAACAAGAAATTCAAACAGCGTTGCGTCAGAATAATCATGATAATCGAGAACGACGACGTGCGAAAAATCGTAATAATGATAATCTCAATGAGGAATATGAGAGAATTCGCAGAGATATAGAAAGGCAACGAAGAGAAACAGTAAGGGATGAGGAAATTCGCGGAGAAGAGAATGAAAGACGAATTAACTTGCAATAAGAAGAAAATCGCAGAAGAAGGCAAAACCAAGATGTTGGAGAAGAAGCGCGAAACATCGCAAGACAAGAAAGGCATGAACGCAGACGAAGAGAGGCTGCGTTGAAAAGGCCAATGAAGCAAAATTCTGATAGGAATGAACAAATCTTGTGAGAATTAGCAGAAATGAGAGGAATGATAAATAACAGAAGAGAAGGAGGAATAAGACAACTTGATGAGGCAATCGAAGAAGCTGTGAAAACTCCATTTACTCAAGAGGTACAATTAGGAGGGATACCTCCAAAATGCAATTTACCGGTGTTAACCATTATATTTGATGGGACTACGTGTGCTGTCCAACATATCAAAGCTTATATTCGATGTATGCTACAATGGGAGAACATGATGTCGTTTTGTGCAAATATTTTGCGTCAAGTTTAACTGGCGAAGCACTGAAGTAGTTCGAAAGTCTTCCCAAGAATACAATAACTTCGTTCATGCATTTGCAAAATACTTTCTTAGGAGCATACATCAGCAATAACTTTACGCGACCTGGAATTGAAGATGTGTTTGGATTGAAACAGAGAGTTGGTGAGAGTTTAAAGCACTTAACGATAAGATGGAGGACAATGTGTAGTGAAATGGCAGGAAGAGTAGATGAAAGATATCTCATTTTGTCCTTCATAAATGCTATGTTTGCGATGAATCTATTATACATCCAGGTCTTCAGGGTTAAAAACACAATCACCATGACAGAACTGCGAGAAATGCAAGAAGAATATATTGCTTTGGAGGAAAAACAAAATGAGATGGAGTCTTATCCAATTCACACAGGCACAAGTTTAGCCGCAGAAAATGGAAGTTTGTTACCAAGGATGATAAATACAGTAGCAAGTACTTCCCAAAATCCGCGATAGAAAATGGAGACTGATAACCAACATAAGATAGTAGCAATGGGGAGTAGAGATCAGGAGGAATTGGAAAAGGAGAGAAATTTTTATAATCGCAATAACAATAATAAGGTCCCAAGGTTTGATCAACCGCAGAAGACTTATGGTGGACAGAGACAGAATTATTCAAGAGAGCAAAGAGGTCAGAGGAATATGTGGGAAGACATCAAATTGCCACCTTTAAATACCAGTATAGACAAGATTTTGGAAGCGATTATTTTGATGGAGAATATACCCTCACCATGGAACATGGGGAAAGAACCACATCCCAACAACCAAAATCAAGAATTTTGTCCTTATCATCATTTTCATGGTCATTCTGTGAATAATTGTAGAAATGTAAAAAGAATTATTTTGTGAATGATTGAACAGGGGAAATTAAATCATTTTTTAGCAAGATATTTACAACCGCAGCAATTGCCGCAAGCACCAGAAACTCGCAGAGTTAATGTTGCAAAAGAAGCTGAAACATTTGTCATTGAGGTAGGAGCTACACCAAAAAATCTATTTTGCAATTCAATTGTACATTCGCAGAAAACGATAGAGGATTTCCATGACAATGTGCTAAGCAGAGTATTTGCAAGGGATATAGAGGGAAGAGAGGTGATGAATATTGCGAAGATTTCTCCGTTAAAAGAATGGCAGAAACAAGTTGTTTCTTTTACTGCAGAAGAGATACCAGAGCCTGGGAAGATGCATGACAACCCATTGGTGGTGAAGTTAGAGATAAATCCAAAATACAGAGAAGAAGAAGAAGAAGAAGAAGATGATGGTGACGCAACAAGTGATTCTTGGGAAATAGATAAAGTTTTAATTGACACTGGTAGCTCGGTAGACATTTTATTTTATCATACTTATTGCACAATGGGTGGAAGAGATGATGAGTTAATCCCTTCAACTTACAAGATCTATGGTTTTAATGGCACTGCAAACAAGCCAAAAGGAGAAATTATTATGGAAATTCCGTTGAACAAGATATCTTCAAAAATCAAGTTTTTTGTAGTGGATATATAATCTCCTTACAATGCCTTAATTGGAAGACCATGGCTCCATGGGATCTTGGGAATAGCATCAACATATCATCAATGCATAGAGTTTCCACATCCTCATGGTATTGGGATAATTAAAGGTGATTGGTTTGAAGGAAAAAAGTGTTATGAAGTTGACATTAATACTTGTGAAGAAAGAAATTCCCTAAATCGTAATTGGCAACATAACAGGAGGCAAAGTCAGAGAGCTGAAAAATTGATGGTGGACAATATAGAGTTGCGGGGAAAGGATATATTACAAGAGTAGTTTGTCCCAAAAGAATCAATGGTGATTAATCATGCGAATATGGGAAAAAGTTGAAATCTTCATTCTTCGCAGGAGAACAAACAAGTATAAGGTGTTGCGATAAATCATTTCTCGCAAGAAAATAAACAAGTATCAAGAAATTGCGAATAATCATTCGTCACAGAAGAAAAGAAGTGCAACAGTATCATGTTGCGAACAATCGAAAAACAAGAACAGCAAAAAATGTGCACACAGAATATTAAAAGAAAAACTTTTCTTAAAAATAAGAATTTTTCTATTAAAAGAAAAAGATGATGATTTCGAATCATATAAGAATTTTTAATGCAAATGAATAAGACGGGCGAAAATCTCCTAAAAATATATAAGAATGGGACGAACTTTTATGGCGTACACCTTAGTTCGCGGATTCTATTCCGTAAGAGGCAATGTCCTTAAAGTGCGTCATAAGGGGGGTATCTCTTTGCATGGCTATGGGAAAGGATATACCGCTGCTGGAACCTAGTCATGGAGATTTGGGATTATAGAAAATCCATCCGGGAGAGATAACTTGGATTCCCAACTATATAAGGTTATACCCTGGTTAGGCGCCCGAGAGTTTCTCCTAAGGAATGAAAAGTATGATCAAGGCGCCGAGGTACACGGTTGAACTGTGGGTGCCCGGGATGGATGAACCTACCCTGGCCATCCACGGCAAGTCTTGGCTTACGATGTGTTCGGCCCAAAGAAAACCCCACTTAGGGTGCAGTCTTGTAACTATAAGCCATATAAGGCATAAAGGACAAGGTGCAAAACAACTGGTTGTTGGCAGAACCGGATGGGAAAGTGCTAGCCTTGTATGGCCGATGTATAATCCTTGAAGGGGCAACTGGGGGGGAGATAAGGGCGATACCCTCCATTAGGGAGATGTGTATCAAAAAAGACGGAAATGTCATGGGACTTTATAATCGCAAGAATATTTAGGCCCGTCATATTGTCGTGTGACACAAACAACAATGTCATGGGACTTTATATTCGAAAGAATATTTAGGCCCGTCATATTGCCGCGTGACTGGACAAAAATCCTAAAGAGAAATGTTAAGATGAGATCAATGGGTTTTTGCGATAAGATCAAAAGATGAGATAAATGAAATCAATAATAAGAGGATATAAATCGCAAAGACGTCCTGCGATTTCATCGAAAAGACGACAATGTCATAAGTCTTAAAAAGCAAAGAGAGATTAATCTCACAAGAAGGCTTAGATTTATCATATTGCCGCAGAGATTAAAATTAAATGATAAGGCAAGATCAATAGATATTATTACATGTAAAAATAAGAATGTCCTGCGATCTTGTCGCATAAAAGTGGCATAATAAGACCTTTAACTAGGAAGGCGAAATAAGACCACAAGAGAGATTATATCATGCGACATATAAATGATTTTTCGCAGAAATATTTGCAATAATTCATTTATCATATTGCAGATTAATAACAAGAGGCAAGTATGGGAATGATGCATAGAATGGAAAATATTGTTATTCATCATTATATGATATTCATGTAAATAACAAACAGATAGAAGCAAAAAAGAATTTATATATATTGAAAGACATCTGAAGTTGCAGATAATTCGCAGAATATTACATTTTGTCGCAGATAATTATCGCAAGAAAGAATGGGAGGAATACAGGAGAAGATCAAAAAGAAAAATAAAACTATTGAGATTTATCTCCATCATTACTTTCATCTTCATCTTTACCATCTTCATCATTAGTCCGTTCCTCATCTTCGCTCTCACTTTCGTCTGCATCATCCTCACTTTATCGTAAATAATCGTACTTCGAATGGCTGGGATATTATCCATAAGACAAGGATATAGTCTAAGAGGAAGATCATTATCTTTGCAAACTTTCTCAATAGCATTATTGCGAACGGTGAGAAGGTTATTACGCAAGTTTGAGTTAGATATCTTTATTTTCTATCGCAGTCTTGAGATTTTTTCGTTACGGGAAGCAAGATTTTTCGCAAGACCACTTTTTTCTTCCTCGAGCTCTGCTACCCTTTTGGAATATATTTCTTCAGATTCTGCGATGATACAACAATAAATTAGAAACTGGTTGGGAATCTACAAGAAATAAAAAAATATTAGAGGAACAATAATTAACCTTCTCTTTCATGGATCATTTCTTGTATCAATGTTGCTTGCTCGGTATGAAGACTGACATCTATCGCTAAGTTTTTCCTAGCATTATCGAGAATTGTCGCAGCGCATGTGAATTCATCATTATTTTGAATGAGAAGATGGGAACGGATTTGTTTTTATCTCTTAAGAAGTTTAATATTTTCATCCTTAAGTCTATCTCTCTCAAGTTCAGTATCAATAAGGGTATTGCGAAATTTTGATAGAGCTTCAGCGCCTTGAAGAGTAATGCGTTCTTTATCCTTCTCAAGTTCACTCTTCTTAGCTTTTAAGACTTTGATTTTTTTTCTCTAAATTCATCTCTGCAAGTCTTTAAAATATTGGACATACTCAAGGTATATCTATAGTCCATTCTCATAAGGGAAACATGATGTTTAAGCTCATCAAGGGACAAAGTGTTAATTTTTTCGTCTGAATAATTATTTAAAGCGTCATTAAGACGCTGAAGAAGAGTGGTTTCATCTATGGGATCATCTAAAGAATTGAGAATAAGAGCTTCATCATTAAGATTATAGGCATCTGCAAAATGATTGCTCAAATAAGCTAAAATAGCGAGAATAAAGAAAAGTAAAAAAAAAAAAAAAAATTAAAGAGAAAAAAGATTTATACCAATAACTTGTTTGTAGAACTTTTCCTTGTCAACTAATTTCTGTTGAAGAACTTCAATTTCTACTTCAAGCGATTTGTTTTTATTAAGGATCTCAGTATTTCCAGATACTTCCAATTGTTTACATTTTTCGCGAATAAGGGATATTTCAGCTTCATATTGTTTATTTTTCTCACGAAGTTTCGTAGATTCATATTGTGAATCAGTAAGCCTTTTCTGCGATGTTGATAATCTATTTTCTAATTCTGAAGCAACAGAAAAAGAAGCTCTAGCAGTCTGCGACAGAAAATAGAAAATGATTGAGGATAAGTAAAAGATCTTCGATACTCATGATAAATGTAAAATTTACTACAAGAAAAATAAATTAAAGGGGCATACCAGCGAAGTTAGCGCATGAAGAAAACTTGAGTCGATAAATCTTGAAACTCCTTTAAGATATTTATTATTAGTCAAGATCGAAGCATCGCAGATTTTCGAGAGATAATCGCAAGTACGAGTGATATCATCCTCACCAACACCTTGCATGGGATTCCTAAAAATATTTGACAATTGATCCATTGGAGTCTCAGGTTGAGATAAACCCATCACAGATCTAATTCTTGTGGAAGAAATATGTGTTGAAGTTCCCATAGTAATGTCATGGTTTACCCCATCATTTTCTTCAAGTTCATTATCTTTTTCAGCGATAGTAGAAGTCTCTCTAAGTGGAAGAAGTGGTTGAGTTTTTCTTCTCTTCTCTGGGGACCGTCTGTGGTTTGATTTTTATTACGGCGAGGGGAAGCACCAGAATTTTCATTTGGAGTTAATACTCTTTTGCCTTTATCTTTGGCTTCAACCACCGCGACAAATGGAATTTCCTTGAAAACAATCACACATAAAGATAAGAAACAGGGGCAAGAATATATTGTTAAGGGTTATAAAAGAATGTTTTTTACTTCATCTGTGAAGGTTTTCAAAATTTGTAGGAGATTGGGATTCCCAGTGTTGACATAGCTAAGTTTCATTCTTTCAATATGATAAAAGATATTTTCAATAATCAGTAAGAATAATACATTTATCCAAATCTGCGAACAATGATAAATTTTGCGAGATATACCTCAGAGCTCCTTTCAGACCAATTAAAAACCCAAGGACGATACGTTGCAAAACTCGCAGGATTCGCAGGTAGGTCAAGAATGCCAGAAATATATGGGCCTTCAAGTAGTAGAGGAAATCTGCACCATTTGTCATCTTTTGAGAAGCGTGGACCATGGTATTTACTTGAGTGATAGTCTATATCTTGCATAAGAAGTTTATCCTTCGCTACCTTTTTATTCCTATTCAAACGGACCGCCCAGCACGTGCTATCTTTCTTCATGGGAATCGCTTGATAATTCGCAAAGAAATTCTCCACGGTATATTTCGCTGGAATAATTGGGATATCTTTAAAATCAGGATGTTTCGCAGATTCAGGATAGTGAGATCCTTTACCAGCTCCACGAAAGGCATATTCGAGAATGAGACGAATATAGTCACCGCTTAATTGGTAGATTGCTCGTGAAAATTTAGTGTGAGAAATAATTTCATAAAAAAGAGGAAGATCTGGGTTATAAAGAGGGATAGGAAGACCAGCTTCTAGTTGACCTAGCGAAATAAGGATTTTCTCATTGGAAGAGGGAAATCTTGAAACTAAATCAATGGAGAGATCAGAGTCTGAGGTCTGACCAGGGATCTCAGAAAGTGTGAAACCTAAAGCTTTGAGTTTCTGATGGTGTTTTTGGAAAGTGGGTTGACCTAATTTCTTAGCAGGTGCCATTTTTTAATGGGAATGATGATTAAGACGAAGAAGAATAAAGAAACGAAATTAAAACGATAATAAGATCCGGAATTTGCGGAAGAAGATGAAGAATAGTAGAGTTGCAAAGAGAAAATAAAAAGAGAGAGTAAAAAGAAGAGGAGGGATCAGCGAAGGAGATATTTATAAGATGAAAAGATTCTCGGGAACATCAATGCATTCAATGAAGAAAAGACATGAATGGTCAGAATTCAACGGTTGAAAAAAGACGTTACGAGGAATAAATGAGAGAAGAAACACGTGTAGAATATCTAGCGATGGAAGTAGAAACATGTCAAAATGAAGGAATCGCGAAAAGACAAAAAGTTGCGATAAATAAAGAAACTTAAATTCTCATGATCTTTATCTCCTTCGCAGAAAAGATATGAGAAGAGGCAAGATGTAGGATCAGAATATTGTCACAACAATATTCTTGCGAAATAAACAACAGTTCTGCGACGCATCAATGATATTCTGCGACACGTCTCAAAGTGACATAAGGAATGACATATTAAATGAAAACGACAGAAACATGAGTAAAGTGTGACATTTCTGCGACGAACCAATGAAACTTGTGAATGAATAAGGCGGTGCTAACTACGATTTATCGCAAAAACTCAGGTCCGAAATTAAAGGGAATCTTAGCTGTAAATGAGCTGTCATGAGCTGTAATCCACTATGTAAATGCCTATATAAAGGAAATAAATAGTTCCAAAGAGGATGATGAATTTGGAAGGGCTAGGAAGGTTTTTAGGAGAGAGAAAATCTTTATCAAGTGTTATGTGTTCTTGATATTTGTAAAATTCCTTAAGATCATATTGATGAAAAGGTGTCTTTAATCTTCAAATCATGTCATAAATATTGATAAATTCTTGAATAGGGTGTAGTGTGGGAATTCCTGCAACTACAATACCCTTCAGGCGAGATTTTATATTTTCTTCTTTGGAGAGGAGATACCAGTTTTCCTTTGCTAATAAAGAATAAGATTCTTATAATTAGGAGTATTGATCTTGAAGCTTGCTGGCCTTTAAACTAAGAGTTAACCTACCCTTGATAAGTTTATACTTCTCAGCGACAGATGATTCAGTTACTTCCTTGAGATCATTCATAAGAGAACGAAGAGATTTCTCTTGATCATCACATATTCTTTGAAGATTACTCAATTGTTGCGAGGAAATCGCCATCAAGCTTGAAAAACTATGTTTTTCTTATATAAAGTTCTATTTTCATCTGATAAAGATTCCGTCATCAAATTAGTCTTGATTCACAAATATGAGAGGCGAGTAACCTCGCTACTTAATAAATTTTAGCTTTATGATAATTGATTATTCTCATTAGTAAGATTATCTATTTGATCTATCGAATATGTGTAGAGATTATCTAATCTATTATACTGGTCCATCCAATAATATTTTTCAACACGAGCTTCTTCAGTGATAGACTCAAATTTAAGTCTCTCCATGAATCGATTATGATTTAAAACTAAATATACGAACCAAGAATTCAAGAAGGAGATTTGAGTATAAAGAAAATGAAAATTTGTTAGAACAAAAAAACTAGAGACAGAGGCAGGAAAATTATACCTTTTAACTCATTATTCTTGCTACGAAGATTCTCGCAGTCAAGTGAAGAATTGTGAAGCTTTTGATAGAGAATGTCACATTCTGAAATCTTAGCTTGGAGATTTCTTTTAAGCGATTCATCTTCACTTTCTAAAGCTGCTTGTGAAGCTATTTGGTTAGAACCAAGATACTTACATAAAACCTCGCAGACGTCCTGCTTGATAGGGTCAATAGAAGACCTCTTAGCCTCATCTAAAACATCAGATAAGACTTTAAAAGCAACATCCACTCCTATCAAAGTTTCCTTAGAAGAAGAAGAAGGTATAGATGGTGAAATAATAACAGTAGAAAGCTGGAGGTTTGATTGTTCGCAATGATTGCATCGTCAGAAGGAGGAGTGTTTGGAAAGGTAACAGTTGAAGGTAATAAAGGGCTGGAAAGAGTTTTATTGGGGATATTAGTAGCGATAGTCTCGCAAAAATAAGAAGGAGGTTCCAATTGCAAGGTTGTGGGAATAACTCTCACAGATGTCATCTTGGGAATAGTAATGTTAGCCTCAAGAGTTTTAACTTGGCGACATTGTTTGCGAGGATTAGCAATAATTTCGTCATCCTGCGAATAATAACTTAGATAAGAAACAGAGGCAAACAATATTTTTATTAAGAAGAAGTAAATGTTTCTTACTACCTTATGACTCGCAGGATTCCTTTAACTGTGAGCTAATTTTTTGAGAAGATTAGGGTTTTGGGTTGCAGACTGGGTGTTAGGGGGAGTTCTGCTGAAGAAAAGATATAATAGGGGAATTATGAAGAATTAAATAGAAAAGATTAATAAAATATGAATAAACATGATTCAAGTAAGCAAAACGGGATTTAATAACATCAGAAAAACAAATACCTTGAAGACTCCATTAAAGCAGCAACAGATAGATATGAAGAAGAAGAAAAATTGCAGATTGGAAAAATTTGCGGAGGATGAAGAAACGAAGAAGATAAAAGAGTAAAAGAAGAAAATTAGTTTCGTAACCAAATTCTACATTTTATAAGCAAAAGGAGATGACCTGTTGAGGAGTGACGTGCCGGTAGAAAGAGGAATTTACAACACGTATAAGCGGTTAAGCTAAATTCACGGAGTTTTGTCGAGAAGAAAATATGGAAAGATAGGAGGCTGCGAGCATTATGAAGAGTTGGAGATTCTCATATCTCCTCCACTTCGCGAAGAAGACATGAGAAGAGGCAAGATGTATGACCAGAATATCGCCATGACAGTATTCTTGCGAGATTAACAACACTCCTGCGATCGTCACCGCGAGCTCTTCAACAACACTTTGCGAGTGTCACATAATAACTTAAAAAATGATTCAAAGAATGACGTAATAGCTGACGATTGAAGAAACATGAGAAAAGCATGATTGATCTGCGATGGTTACAATAATTGCGAGATTTCATATTATAATTGTTGCGATAAGATCGCAGAACAAATCCGAAATAAAAGGAAAACTTAGCTGTCATCAACTATGTAATTACCCTATATATAGAGACCCGGTATGTCCAGAGAGAGGAGGATGTATTTTTTTGAGTGTTGAGAAAGTTTTGAGGAGAGAGAAAATTCAAGAGAGCGGTTGAATTCTTGATCTTCTTCCTTTACTTGTAAACATTTCTAAAAATCAAATAATAAAGTGTAGTTTTAATCATCAAATATGTGTTAATTACTGTAAGATCTTATCAAGGGTGTAGTGTAGGATTTCCTGCAACTACAGTGAGTTACCCCTTATCTCGCATATTTCTGAATGACAAAATTTCCCTTACATAATCGGTAGGTAATATATTATTTTTATCCCCCGAATGCATTCGGTAGACAAAATAAGAAGTATGCCTCCGAATGTCAAAGTATTTGAATGAATTTTGTTTCATTTTTTTTCTTCTAGGGTTTTTCTGTTTTTTTCCACATTCGGGAGATAATCATGATTTTTATCTCCCGAATGTAGTCGTGTTTTTCATTTCGAAAATTTGAGTTTTTTTTCCAAAATCTGATTTTTGGGCCACTCTATATTCGGAGGTTCGAGTAACAATATAAACCTCTGAATATAGTAGTGCCAAGGCTCTATATACCGAGGCTCATGGTGGTTCTCATTTGGGAGCCAACAAATATTCGGAGGTCAAATGAGTTACTTGTCTTCATATTATGAGTTACTTCTAGGGTTTTTCTGTTTTTTCTCACATTCGGGAGATAATCATGATTTTTATCTCCCGAATGTAGTCGTGTTATTCATTTCGAAAATTTGAGTTTTTTTCCAAAATATGATTTTTGGGCCACTCAATATTCGGAGGTTAGAGTAACAATATAAACCTACGAATATAGTAGTGCCAAGGCTCTATATGCCGAGGCTCATGGTGGTTCTCATTTGGGAGCCAACAAATATTTTGAGGTCAAATGAGTTACTTGTCTTCCGATTATGAGTTACTTCTAGGGTTTTTCTGTTTTTTCCCATATTCGGGAGATAGAAATCACGATTATCTCCCGAATGTAGTCGTGTTCTTCATTTCGAAAATTTGAGTTTTTTTTTCAAAATCTGGTTTTTTGGCCACTCTATATTCGGAGGTTCGAGTAACAATATAAACCTCCGAATATAGTAGCGCCAAGGCTCTATATGCCGAGGCTCATGGTGGTTCTCATTTGGGAGCCAACAAATATTCGGAGGTCAAATGAGTTACTTGTCTTCCGATTATGAGTTACTTCTAGGGTTTTTCTGTTTTTTCCCACATTCAGGAGATATTCATTATTTTTATCTCCCGAATGTAGTCGTGTTCTTCATTTCGGAAATTTGAGTTTTTTTCCAAAATCTGATTATTTGGGCCACTCTATATTCGGAGGTTCGAGTAACAATATAAACCTCCGAATATGTAAGGGAAATTTTTCCATTAAGAAATATGCGAGATAAGGGGTAACTCACTTTACGTTTGGGTGACTCTATTTTGTTTTATTGTTGGCCCCTAAATCGTTTTTGTTGTAACCTAAAAACGCCAGGTAACTTTTGCCCAAACTTTAACGTACAGACGCGTTTCTCTACCAACCAGATACGACGATTTGTCAACTGTGTCCAACATAATCACATGAACCAGACCGACGGACCGTCCCAGAACCGTACCTGATTTTGTACCGAACCGAAGAAGGGAGTACAAATACTAGTCCAAAAAATAGGAACCGAGCTCTGGGTGTACATGTACACGGTCCAATACAAGTCTCGTATTGTCCCGGACCGAATATACCGAGTAGTATGATCGATAGGGCTATAGAAGACCTGCCAGTGTCTTGTTTTTTACCTTTCTCCCGATTCGCCATTGATACTACTCATCTTCTTAATTACCCAGTAGTTATACCTCTTATTTTTAGTAACAACAGAAGTCCTGCTACTTGTACTCTTCCTTAATATAGTAGTTCACTATACATGTTTAGCTTCTGATACCTCCCGGTGCTTTATTGATGTCTCCTTCCTTTGATCATCATTATCGACTTTCTTAAACTCATTTCTACTGCTACCACCGTACGTTAGCTTTTGTTTAGATCAAAATTCATCTAGTTACAGGTATAAAAGATGCACAAAATGTGTGTTTGCTTGAGATTTTGGATTGGTTTTTTCTAATAAAGATGGTGTTTGTAATGGAGATGTGTTTTGCAGTGTATATATAAGCATATGAACTAGCTAGCTAGGCTGCTAAGCAAAGACAACATATACAGTGAATAGAGAATAAGATTTTGAAGTTAATAATATTAATAAGCATATGAAGTATGAACTAGCTACCAAATCGTGAAAGAGTTGACCCATGAAACACTTGAACATATCGTACCAAATTTAAATTACACAATACTACACTTGGCTTCGTTTCTTGGAGAAGTGAAACATTTTAAGATGCTGGTAGAAATAAACCCAAGCTAACACAAATATGGAGCTTCATGGGAGCTGAACTGGTTTTTCCGTTAGTTGCAGCTGTAATGGTGCCAGGAGAAGAAAAAAAAGAGAGTATAAGGTACCAATTGGTACCAGTACCGTAACTAGTACCGAATAGTACCGGAACCGAGGAACAAGGTACATGTACCGGTCCAAAATTTTGGAACCGAGGCTGGGGAGGTATAGGTAATCGGCCTCGGCAAGAACCGAGCCGAACCGTACCGTGTGTACCCTTAGAAATTAGTTCTTTAATTTTTTATAACATGCAATGGGTTCTCTGATCTCCCACGAAGATCTTCTTGTTTATTTGTTCCAAGATTGATAACGCGTCACTCTCAACAATGATTCGATCAAGACTCTTCTCCAAAGCCATCATCAAAGAATATCTGATTGCATGAGTCTCTGCTTCTTCTGCAGAAAAACATACCAAGTAAATTGACTGAGCGCAGACAAATTAATGGTATGAATCTCTAAGAATGTGACTGAGCGTAGAAATATTTATTGTGAATATCTAAGAATGAAATTCATTCCTCCATTTGGAGAATTTGGGTTCCAAGCACCATGGGTATTTATTTTGGTCCAATCCTTAGGAAGAACCACCCCAAGATGAAGCTGGTTGAGACGAAGAGATTACAATTTTATGCTCTACAACAATGGGGTATTAATAGAGCTCATCACCATTGACTTTGCTCTTGCTAGAACAACAACTAGTTCTTCTGGTTTTTCATTATGGACTAAACAATTCCTGTTTGTCCAGATAAACCACATCAAACAGACAATCAATGGGTAGTTACTGTCTCTATCAGATGCATCTTTATAAGGATTGAGCTGAAGCCAAAATCTAACCCATTGGTGAAAGGTAAAATTTCGAAATTGAGTAGTTTGTACATTTCCAAGTCGCCAGACTTTAGTAAGACATGTGAAAGTTACTAGGGCATGCGTAATTGTATCATATTTAAGCTTGCATCTTGGATAATTATAATCATATATGTGTATGCATTGGTGAAGAAATTTGTTGACCGCAAGAGCTTTTTTCAAGGCTTTCCAAACAAATAGATGAATTTTTGCAGGTTGTTTACACTTCCACACAACCATCCATAAGTCAGGGTTAGATTTCTCTCCACTAACATTGAGGGCAGAATAAGTAGTTGATTGTGGATTTCTATTTAAAGGATAAAATTGTAAAAAGCCAATTTTTGTAAGCTGACGTCCTGCAAAGGATAAAGCCTTCGGGCGATGAATACTTCTCGCCATATTAATTCATTGGAGCATGTGCAACCATCCCTGATAATTAAAACATACCCAGAACGGAGCATGTAGAAACCATCCCGACGGAGCATGTAGAAACCATCCCGGTTTTCTGTAGGTATACAACATTACTATTAATGCTTTAATTAAAGCCTTGTGTTCGACGTGAAAACACCCATAAGCTACCTGACGGCAGGTTATACTAGATCCGTTGAACGCATGCAAGACTACCCGTGTTAGTCTCACTTGCTGAAAACAAACCCAAAAATATATCTCATCCGTCCAACTTCGCAAGCATATATGGAGGGTGTAGATATAGATTCAGGGGGTCCTGAGCATGCTACCATGATCACCTCGGACCCACCTTCATACATGACCGAACGGTCAAGACCAACTACAGTTGGTCCTTCCAAAACGTGCGCTCAAAGTGAGCATGACGCACGGCTAGGGTTCCTTTTATTCGTGAACGTCCAACTTCGCAGGCATAGTTGGACGGCTTAGATTATACCCTAAAACAAGTAGTGAAGTGATGGTACACCATTGGCGGGCCCACTTTCTACCTACATGACCGACTCCCTCATAGGCAAGTCGTGGTGCAAGAAACGATTTCCCAAACAAGGCTAGATTAACGCCTTATGCAGGTTGAGAAGATCCAAAACGATCACGACCATCCGGCTTAGCAGGCATAGTTGGATGGCTTAGGTTGCGCCCAGGGTCATAGAGAAAGCATGTACATGCTCACTGTCAACCCAAGATTTTGCATACATAGTCGGTCTCCCTAAAGGAAGCTCACGCAACCCAAAACCGATAGCCCAAAGTGGCCGGTCCAAAATCCTAATTAGGGTTTGCGGTGTAGAAACATCTCGAGCGTCCATCTTCGCAGGCTTGGATGGAAGGCCAAGATGGAGACTTATAGCGAACCGAGCATGCTAAAATGACCACCGTGGGCCTGGATTCATGCCTAGCCGGTCGTCCAAGGTAAGTGATAGACGAGCACCTCGGTACGCGCACCCAAAGGCAACATGTCACGGCCCCTCCATAAGTTCTAATCTCGACCACTCGTCTTTTCCACCTGAGTCGAGTGGCTTAGATCAAATATTTGCGAGTCAAGCAGGCATGGGTGTGAGCACCATTTTTCCGCCTCCATGCAGGGATGATCGGTTCTTCCATTGGAACTCTCTAAGCATGCAAACGTTTGGGCCGAAAGAGGCAACATGCGCGCCTCCCATCCAACGGTCGCAAGCAAGGCTACGAGCCATCTCGTCCGTCTAATTTTGCAAGCTTGGACGAATGACTTAGGGTGCGAATCAACCAGAAAACAAGGTATCACCATGACCACCATCCGTCACTCTTCTTCACAGGGTAACCGACCAAGGAATGGTCACCTGAAGATGGATGCATGCGATGTTATACCAAGTTCACGGTTCACCATGCACTATTTTCTGTGGGTCCCGCGATCCACACACTCGATATATTAATCACGTCACAACTGGGGGATACAAACTGGGGTATTGGTCTGGCGGTTTACAGCATGCAGCGTGCAACACGCCATCACAAGATCGTGTCAGGGAAACATGGGCGGTTAGCGATGATAGGAGAAGTGGGCAAGCAACCGTGTGGCACTAACACACAACTCCACTTCCTCCATCACTCCACTTCCTCCACTTTCCCACGAGAGGTGTAATGAAGGCTTATCGACTTGTATAAATAGGTTCTCCTCCCTATTTCCTAAGACAAAAGTCCGAACAACACAGAAAACCAAGTGTTAATACAATCGTATTCAACACCCAGAGCCTGCCTGCAACATTTGCTAGCCTGCTCAACCTTATGTTAAAAAGTCATCAAATAGCCTTCACCTTCACACTCTCAACACCTTCTTCGCTTCCCTCCCTAAGATCAACCTCACATCCTTCACATGTGACCAAAACAAATCTGGAACGGCCGTGTCTTCGGTTTAGGCCAGAATTGTATAGATTATCTCTCGAATCAAAGTGGTCATCGTGCAGCACATTTGTTGAAGGTTTAAACTCACTTCTCATCCACACACACACCCAAAATTACCTAAACCGGCAGAAGTAGTTTTCTCCCACAAACAATTGGCGACCACAGTGGGAGGTTAATCTCTCGGTTGAAGAACTCGAATCTTTAAAGGCTACCAGTTTTTATTCGACTTTGGAGAGGCAGATCTTAGATTTGATTTGATTATCAATTCACTCTTCACCAAATCCCAGAAGTTCATCCCGAGATGTACTCCCGTTCGTTGAATCCTTCAGAAACCATGGATAATTCAAGTGTCATCGAAAATGTGACCAGGATGCTGGAAGACGTCCTGGAAAATCAAGCAGGTATTGCCAGAAGGCAGAGTGAAACCTTCCGTCTCTTGAACAATATATCGGCTCAATTACATGAGGGCTCTACAAGCAGCTACCCGGGAAGTACCACTAATGATGCAATAAATTATGGAGGTCAGGTTTTCAGAAGAACTGGCGGAACACATGGCCCCAGAGAGCCCAGAGACCAACAAAATCTTTCACCTGGCAATGGGAGCTTGAGACGGATCGACCAACATGAAGAATTACGACGCTTGCCGGATGAAAACAGAGAATCAACTGCATACGAAGCCTTGTTAGAAGATTTATACCTCAAGGCTCTTGCCAAAACTCAGAATAATACCCAACCCGTGCTGACTCTTCATCCAGGGGAAGAAACGCTAGAGGAAGGCGAAACCAATCAGAGATCATATGAACGTATGAGCTTGCATCCTTCAAATCACCAGCTCAACGACAATTCCATCACCAGCGCAACATCCTCCCTGTTTCAGCAGAATCTCCCAGCTAAGAGGGACGCAGATGCAGTGACACGTGATAACGCCTCAATTCCGTCTCCAATGCGTGCTTCACACCTAAACCTAAGGGAAGAGCCACGACACACGCCGAAGCAGGAAAGTTTAGACTCAAAAGATCCACGATTCCCGTTTCCCATAAGGAATATTGTGGAGTTGTTGGAGATATGGGTACATGATGGAGAAGTACAACTGCCGCCGGTGCGGCGTCCGCCCACCGATCAAGAGACAGCCAACCCGAGGTATTGTTATTACCATCGATTTCTCCATCACCCCACCAGCGAGTGCCACGCATTGAAACGCATTGTCCACGATAAGATAAATTCAGAGAAGCAATATTTCCCCTCAAAAAATTAGCACGTGCTCTTTGGGGAGAGGGTATTCGGGAGTGCTCATTCTCATACACGGATTTCAAAAGACAAGTAAGTCCCAACAAACATTACTATAAGATAATTATATATCCTACTGGGGACTTGGCGTCCTACATATATGAACATGATACTCAATGAGAAAGCGCCATACATTCTCACCACCCATCACCTTTCCCTTTCACACTGTGTTTTTAATTTCACATGACATGTATGATCACTCATAATATAAGATTCAGATTCTATTTTAGAATAATATTTTCCAAAAGTCAAACATTCATAATAGCATGTCATAAATAAACCAGTCCAAGATTCAATCACCTATCAATTCAAAACCTAAAACCAAACTGTGTGAAAGGAAATCCTCACAATCACTCGAAAAGCATCTAAAGAGAAAACACAAGTAGACGGCATGAATACTTCAGGGAAAATCTTTCAGCAACACCTCATCCTTATGAGCAAGATCGGCTTCCATCTTCCGGAGAACGGCTTGCTGAGATTTCAACTCCTCGGCCAACCTACCAACCTTTTGTTTCTGACGAACGGCACATTCAATGGAATGCACCGTACCTTGATTCTTCTGAATCTCCTGAATTGCATGAAACCATTTGAAGAACCAAGGAGCATTGAAGTCATAATGCGCAAACACATCCAAGTGGCACTTCTAGTCTTCCATCACGTGTTCAGAAACATCACGACCAATTGCGACACTCATCTCCCGAATAGAGGGTAAGGCATCCTAAAGGAGATTTACCAAAGCAAGGTGACTCTTCAGCCTCGTGGTGGTAGCAATGTGTCCATATTTCTTCCATATTGTGGTTTACAACTCCTCAAACTTGGCCGGCACGCTGAACCCTCCAACCAACACATGATCGGGACGTGGATTATCAAAGGTAAGGTCGAACATACCACCAGGAACGACTGCTGGCGACAACATCTCTTTAGAAGGAACCATCGCAATAGATGTCCCTTCCAAACTCCTCGAAGTGCTGGTCTGGATAGCTGACACAGCCTCATCTACAAGCTCATTAAAATTACCGCTCTGAAAGGAATTCTCTTCAATAGAGCTTGCACCATCTTCATCATTGTATATGATAGGATCAGTGTTACCAGACTCATCTACATGAAGATTGATGTTTCCAGACTTCTCCACATGAAGATCAGTGTTTCCAGACTGTTCTACATGAAGGTCATTATTACCAGGTTTCCCAGCATGAAGATTTCCAGACTTCCCGTTGCCTCCACGCTCCTCATTGTAAACTCGGTCCAGTGCGGCAAAGGCATTTTCTTTAGGAATCCTCTGATCACCAACAAGGATTAGTAAAAGCTGCTCATGGAAGTCGAAACTGAAAATTAAGCATAAAGAATTCAGAATACCTGCATATTGGAAGAGTTGAGAATTACTGGACTACATGCTTGCTTCTTTTTCTTGGACTTAAGATTGCAATCGGTGGAGTTAACCCTGCCTCGTTTCCCTAGAAGGGGTTTCAATCGCCAAGACGTCATCAAGAGGTTTATCACGAAGGTCAGTTACCGTTTCGCTAGCAAATGATTTAAAGAGCAGTAATTGCCCCTTCAAAAATATTTGTAACCAGAAGTAGCTACTGGCTTTCTCCCCAGGGAAGGAAAAGGAAGTTTCAGCTCCGGCGAGAAAACATCAACATCAAGGCATGATGACTTAAGTTCTTCTGAAGGCGTTGCGGGACGACGAAATGGGACACCTTGATCAAAACCCATTTGGCGAGCGGCTCTATCAATATTATATGGAATAATTCTTAGCCTGTCATCACAAAAAGAAGGAACATATCCTGGTATACAGCTCCGCAGGAAAACAACTTCTTCAGGGCTCATATCTCTCCCCTCAGGCGGCATCTCAATGATAGGGACGATGGCGGAAGGATGAACCGGCCCCCAAGGACGAAAGTCTATAGCACTCACACTATCGAGAAAATCTACAAGCCTCACCCAAGCTTTTGGACGTCTATTCTGCCAACAGAGTATTCTTGAATCACCATACAAGCTGGGGACTGAGGTTGTAGGAGTGGGAGCGTAATCCTTAAAGTGTTCCCACTAAAACGCCTGAAGAAAGGCGACGTGCACATATGTATCCACCTTCATGTACCCGTTGGAAATATACATGTCCTCCACTAAAGAATTCAGGTGACCATACAACGAGCCTAGGAATAACGAAGCCAAAGGGAGAGTTATACCTTTGCCTAGCTTAATGGCGAATACGATGATTTTCTTTCTAATAGTTTTCGTACCGGAGCCTCATCAAGAATATCTCTGGACAACCACAAGGACAAGAATGCAGCTGTGCTAAGATCATCATTACCTTGCGTGGAAGACCATTCACCTACCCACCAAGTGTAGAAACATTTCGTCTTCTTCTCCAACTGATCGTATTCGTTCACCTTCTGAATTATAGCCTGATAGATGATGTCTTCGCCTTCGACACGGTTTGCAATTAAGACCGCCAAAGTGACAGGAAGGCTCATTAATGCAGACACGCTCTCAAGAGTGATAGTCATTTCACCCCACGTGCATAAAGCTGTGTTCGTAGAAGGATGCCATCGAGCAGCAAAAGCGACCAAACCTGGGATATCCTTCTTGACATGAAGAATTGCAGACGCCTTAATAGCATCAAGAATTCGCGCCCTGGTTAAGTTGTCTCTAATCCCTTCATTACCCAACATACGCCACATCCATCCTTCGTATGAGTCAAGTGGATTCTGACAAATTCTGAAGTCAATGGGGGAAGGTGGATATTCTTTCTTCTGGAGACAAAGCCTCATCACGCCTGCTAAAGACGATGGTAGACCCTCTTCATTTTCTCGAACCGTAATAAGGATTATATTATGTCCTGGGGTGCCTCCCGACGTTTGGAAAAGACTTGGTAAGAATTCCATCATTTATATTTGGCACATCTCTGAAAGAGTCGACACCTCCCTTCACAACATTATCCTCCGCGTTCATCATTGAGCAACTGCAATAAGATTGGAAGTGTTAGCATGTTTCCAAGGGGTCGTACAACAATAAAAGATTCTCGTGATTCCCAACTTCGTTGTTAGGAACCTAATATAGAGATTACATGGGATTGGGATGGTTCAAGCATCCTCCAAACAAACTCAGTTGAGGGAAATTTACACTACCCTGTGTTCTATTATGAACTGGGAGCAACGTGTATGGAATCTAGTGTTATGTTATGTGCCATTCTTTTCATATGGAAGTTACCTACAACATATCAAAATTTCACGACAATCGGATGAAAGAGAAAGAAGGGGTGGCCAAAACATCAGAAGACACGCAACCTGAAAATTTTCTGAAAACCTCCTGGAAGTTTACTATTTCGCGATTTTTATCCCCTAAACATGTTCAAAATTCAATAATCTTCTTTATTAAAGTTTGGAAATTTTCTGGGATTGAAGATACATATGCGGACCGTCAAAATCCGAGTTTGTATGAGGATTCTACAACGATTTCGATAAACGCAAGCGCAAGAGTACCTCAAAAATCACGCAGGCGGGCACTAAAGTTTGCATACGCATCCCTAAAACTAAGCCAACACGACAACATATTTTCTACAGTTGGTTATCACGTCTACGAGTTCAAGGTAGCGGTTCTATCAAGCTACAACCTGGGTTTTGACATGCAAGGATAAAGGGAACGAACAACATGTTTATGCTTTCTTTTACTACGCAATCCTGGCAGGTGGTAAAGGAATCAATTATGGTATGTCGCACCTACAATCCTCTCAAAGTGAAAAATAAACACTACCTAAATAATTATGGTTTGCAAAAAAAAAAAATATATATATATATATATATTTGCACGTACTTGATTAACGGCGTCGACGACAACAAATCCGGCAGCAACGGCGATGGCGGCAGCACGAGCAGAGAGCTGGACGTTCACAAAAAAAAAAAAGAGAAATCGTGAAGGGAAAACAAAAAAGGGTTCTCCCTTTTATAGGCAAAAATTTGAAGAATTCTAATTAGAGAAGGATTCCTTTTCGCTTCCAAAAAACCAAGAAGGGAAACCGGCCCACGTTTCATGCCTGTGACGATGCGTTCACATGGACAATCACTAGCGGCTGCCTTCCAAGGTTAGTTACCTTTATTTCTTTTACGTATATTTGTCACCATCTCATGCCTACCCTACAATAGTGTAACCATTGCATGCTAGGCAGAGGACTTAATGTTGATGGTGGATTTCTATTTAAAGGATAAAACTATAAAAAGCCAATTTTTGTAAGCTGACGTCCTGCAAAGGATAAAGCCTTCAGGCGATGAATACTTCTCGCCATATTAATTCATTGGAGCATGTGCAACCATCCCTGAGAATTAAAACATACCCAGAACGGAGCATGTAGCAACCATCCCGACGGAGCATGTAGCAACCATCCCGGTTTTCTGTAGGTATACAACATTACTATTAATGCTTTAATGAAAGCCTTGTATTCGACGTGCAAACACCCATAGGCTACCTGACGGCAGGTTATACTAGACCCGTTGAACGCATGCAAGACTACCCGTGTTAGTCTCACTTTCTGAAAACAAACCCAAAAATATATCTCATCCGTCCAACTTCGCAAGCATAGATGGAGGGTGTAGATATAGATTCAGGGGGTCCTGAGCATGCTACCATGATCACCTCGGACCCACCTTCATACATGATCGAACGGTCAAGACCAACTATAGTTGGTCCTTCCAAAACGTGCGCTCAAAGTGAGCATGACGCACGGTTAGGGTTCCTTTTAATCGTGAACGTCCAACTTTGCAGGCATAGTTGGACGGCTTAGATTATACCCTAAAACAAGTAGTGAAGTGATGGTACACCATTGGCGGGCCCACTTTCTACATACATGACCGACTCCCTCATAGGCAAGTCGTGGTGCAAGAAATGATTGCCCAAACAAGGATAGATTAACGCCTTATGCAGGTTGAGAAGATCCAAAACGATCACGACCATCCGACTTCGCAGGCATAGTTGGATGGCTTAGATTGCGCCCATGGTCATAGAGCAAGCATGTACATGCTCACTGTCGAACCAAGATTTTGCATACATGGTCGGTCTCCCCAAAGGAGGCGCACACAACCCAAAACCGATCGCCCAAAGTGGCCGGTCCAAAATCCTAATTAGGGTTTGCGGTGTAGAAACATCTCGAGCGTCCATCTTCGCAGGCTTGGATGGAAGGCCAAGATGGAGACTTAGAGCGAACCGAGCATGCTAGCATGACCACCGTGGGCCCAGATTCATGCCTAGCTGGTCGTACAAGGTCAGTGATAGACGAGCACCTCGGTACGCGCGGCCAAATGCAACATGTCACGACCCCTCCATAAGTTCTAATCTCGACCACTCGTCTTTGCCACCTGAGTCGGGTGTCTTAAATCAAATATTTGCGAGTCAAGCAGGCATGGGTGTGAGCACCATTGTATCGCCTCCATGCAGGGCTGATCGGTTCTTCCATTGGAACTCTCTAAGCATGCAAACGTTTGGGCCGAAAGAGGCAACATGCGCGCCTCCCATCCAACGGTCGCAAGCAAGGCTACGAGCCATCTCGTCCGTCCAACTTTGCAAGCTTGGACGAATGACTTAGGGTGCGAATCAACCAGCAAACAAGGTATCACCATGACCCCCATCCGTCACTCTTCTTCACAGGGTAACCGACCAAGGCATGGCCTGTCTATACAGCCTCCAAACGGTCACCTGAAGATGGCTGCATGCGATGTTATACCAAGTTCACGGTTCACCCTGCACTATTTTCTGTGGGTCCCGCGATCCACACACTCGAGACATTAATCACGTCACAACTGGGGGATACAAACTGGGGTATTGGTCTGGCGGTTTACAGCGTGCAGCGTGCAACACGCCATCACAAGATCGTGTCAGGGAAACATGGGCGGTTAGTGATGATACGAGAAGTGGGCAAGCAACCGTGTGGCACTAACACACAACTCCACTTCCTCCATCACTCCACTTCCTCCACTTTCCCACGAGAGACGTAATGAAGGCTTATTAACTTGTATAAATAGGTTCTCCTCCCTATTTCCAAAGACATAAGTCCGAACAACACAGAAAACCAAGTGTTAATACCATCGTATTCAACACCCAGAGCCTGCCTGCAACATTTGCTAGCCTGCTCAACCTTCTGTTAACAAGTTATCAAATATCATTCACCTTCACACTCTCAACACCTTATTTTCTTCCCTCCCTAAGATCAACCTCACATCCTTCACTTGTGACCGAAATAAATCTGGAACGGCCGTGTCTTCGGTTTAGGCCAGAATTGTATAGATTATCTCTCGAATCAAAGTTCTCATCGTGCAACACATTTGTTGAAGGTTTAAACTCACTTCTCATCCACACACACACCCAAAATTACCTAAACCGGCAGAAGTAGTTTTCTCCCACAAACAGTAGTTTTAGTATTGAAGCTACCATCTTTGGATAGTTTCCACACCCTTTTATCTCTAGAGGGTACAATACTGAGATAGATTTGTTCAATCTTATCTTTCGAGAGTTGATCAAACAGAATACTCAACTTTGTTGTATCTCAAGTTCTAGATTCATGATTTATCAAATCATTTACTCTAAGGTTTTTATAAGGACTAGTATTGATTTTTGGTGTGGCAGTCCCTTTTCCAGGGATCCAATTGTCACACCAAGGATCAATAAAGTTTCCTTCCCTCACCACCCATGAGATAAAAGATTTAATATTACTCATGGTATAGTGGAGGCACTTCCAAGATCAAGAGGCTTCGGAAAACACCTTTCCGATAAAATTAGTTTGTGTTGGGGTGAGAAACAATATGCTAACCACTTGATTCCTACATTGGTTTGTCAATTTCTATTTTAACGGATCGTTTAGATGTTGATATCTTCTTTCCTTTTAATTTATCCTTTTTCTTGGAGACAATCACACTTTTGAGATGAGAAGGAGAAACATAGTTACATACCTTAAACGATTTTGGTTTCTGGAAGAATTTGAGCACATTTATCAAACGACTAGTTCTCCGTTGCAGTTTGTTGACATACTTTACTTTCTGCTTGTACTTGAAATATTGTTTGGGTTCGTGACCTTAAGTAGTACAGTAAGGACATGTTTGGTTGATAATGGGTTCCAGAGTACTTCTGATTTTAGCTGAGTGAAATACTTGAGATGTTCCTGAAGAATCATTAACGAGTTTTTCATTAGTGATAGAAAAATCCATTATATCCTCAAAAGTTATTGATGAGGGATCTTCAAACAGATTGTCAATATTGATGAAAGTATCATTATCATCATAAATATTATTTGTTTCAGCTAGAAGTGCTAAACTAGAACATTCTTCTTCTTCCGAATCATAATGATCAGTATTTTCATCAAGAGTTGCAGCAAGACCCTTGTTGCCAGTGTATTTCCTTCGATTTGGATACTCATTAGCAATGTGACTCGAAACCTCTCTACTTGAAGCAATGTGGAATATCCTCATTATCACTTTCATCATCCAATATTTTAGAGGGAACACGATCATGTGGTTTGCCTTATGATGATGGACGTTCTATCGAGAACAGTACCAAAAAAAAATTGGTTCCTAAGGTAAGCGACTTGCCGCCTATGCGGAGCTGAGTATATTATATTCACATAGAGAATTTCTTCGTCTTGCTTGTTTCTAGTGAAGCTTCTAGAAATCTTTAGTGCCAAATTCCTGGATCTTACATAGGTTCGGGGAACTCGAATATTGAAAATATCTCTGATATGGAGAAGGGGACTGGGTCCAATATGAATGTCATAGCTCTTGCTTCACTTTAATAAGTTTATTGATCAAAGGGGGTTCACAATTGAACTACTATACTAAGTAAATGGAGTGTAGCTTTGCATTTAAAGGGGCACAAGCAAGCTAGATACTTAAGTCATAATTGATGGGTACATGAGGAGGTCTTAACAATCAATTGTATAAGGATTACGCCTTTCACTAGTGGTTATCTTGGGCAGCAAATGGATATACTCTATTAAGATAGATAAAAATTCTCTGTCATAGACCAAAGCTTAAAAGACGACTAACAAAGATAGATTGACACCGATGCAGATTCCCATATTGTTGACTTTAACTTTTAGAGTCTACAAATATTACATTGATTATCTGGGCCATCCCAATAATAGTAAATCTTTCCGGAACTTACTTTGTCAATCTTATATTTCATAGAAGACTTTGTATACCCCTGATCGCCAGAATATCCGAATTCCCTCTCCTATTATACGTCAAATGTTAGGCGGTGATCCGAACAGTTGTGGCTCCCCTCCCTTCTTTCGTTGGCTAACCTGAATAAATCGCTATGGAAGGGAAAACATATTGAGAAGATATTCGATTGAGGATATGATCATGCTGACCTTTATTTTATGTAATATCCTTCGGAGCTCCCAAAAGCATATTTCCCAGTTGTGGATCGACTGATCGAGATGGTTTAACTGGCTTAAAATGCCCGTTTCACCAGATTTTCTTCATTGGAAAAGGTACTCCCAACTAGCTCAAACCTAAAATAAGTTTCAGCATACATTTCAAGGTACCCAACAGATGTAGAGGCACCATCTAACCGATCACTTGAACCAACATGAGAAAATATAACATAAAAACCAATTGGTTACATCCGCCCCGTAAATCCTAAACTATAGCGCGCCAGTGGAGGAGGAGAAATTCATTAATCGATAAAATTAGATTATAGGTCGGGACTGACGGGGCTCGAACCCGCATCTTCCGCATTGACAGGTCGGTGCTCTGACCAATTAAACTATAATCCCAGGATGGGTCTTTCAGAACCGTTAGTCTCTCTGCTTTTGGCATTGAGTTCCCATATCGATCTCCGAAAGCTAATGAGTACCTATCTATGAAATGACTCCAGATAGTGAGCGATCACTCAGCAATAAAACCGTCAGCCGGGGATGAGTACCTATCCCTTACGGGAATCGAACTCGTGTCTTCGACATGAAAAAACGATATCCTAATCACTGGACGAAAGGGATAAAAAATGCTTCAGCTCACGTTTAAGTTTGGGTACATCAAACTGGTATAAATTCAGGCAGAAGGTATTTCAGTTGATTCATGATAACTCAAGAACAATGAAGGGGTATATGCATAACACTGTTGAAGACTTGAAGGTGCTTAATTACTTCAGAGTGGCGCATAGAAAAACTAAAGTCATTACACATGTTGAATGTTTTTGGCTGCTACCAGATAGAGATGAGTTACGTATTTGCTGTGATAGAGATTTAAGGGGAATTACAGGGGTTATTGGTGCTGGAGCAGTAGAGAGAGACGCATATTGCAGAATACTGGAAGCTACTTTTCAATGAAGTTGTGGATGACTGTTATGAAAGAAGACTAGATGCCAAAAAATGGGATGTTTCAATCAATGTTCTGAAAACTGGCCCGAACATCGAACCAGTAAAATCACTGGGTCAAGGGTCATATGGTCCGACCAGTGGTTCAACCCGGTCACGGGTCAAACAGATAAGAAGCTAAAATTATAGAACGTGTAATATTAATGTCTATATATTCCAATCCCTTGGTCGTACAGTATACTGTAACATTTCTTTTTCTCATATAAAGTTAGAAACATCAAATACATCTCCTAGAAAGATAAATATAAATGAAGAATCTTTTTTTAACTTAGGTCTGAAACCATCTGTTCTCTTCTCTTCTTAATCGTTTATAGATCTACTTTATCATTGTTTTTGTATTTATTGAATTCCGTTAATGTTTTATTTCAATGATTTCATTTCTTCAAAGAAATCATATCTTTTGATGATAATCCATATATAACTAATAATAATCATCTTGATTGTCTGTCCTACTACTTAGTTTCACCGTTATTCCTTCTACTGCCCTCAAATTTTTGATCAAGAAATGATTCTTGGGTTCTTTAATCTTATGAAAGTGAACCGTGTTGCCTGGTGAGTCTAATTTTGTTTTACCATTTCAAAAAAAAAAGAGTCTAATTTTGTTTCCCATAACCTTGTAAAGTCTACTTTTATTTCAATTTGAAAAGTCAGAAATTAAATCTCAATACCAAATTTTGATCAATCAAAAATTAAATCTCCACACCAAATTTGATCATCAAAGCCAATACCATTAATGTCTTATGATTTAGAAGAACTTGGATGATTTTTTTAAAATAATTTTTCCTTTCGGTTCATGGAGGTACCGGATCAACTCAGTTTTAGACCGTAATGGGTTATATGGGTTACGGATCAAACCGGCCGGGTCACCCGGGTTGCGAAATTTAAAGCGGTTTTTGACATAATCACTATGTCAAGATCAAACCAGGCCGGAAAACTTAATGGATCACCGGTTTTCCGGTCCAAGTTTCCAGAACATTGGTTTCAATGGCATACGTATACAAAATCATCATGATTTCTCTATTCATCCGCTTCGACTTGAATCCAGAGTGTACTATAACCTCATTGCAGGCTAGAAAGACTATCCTGAGAAGTAAAATCTGATACGACAAGGGTAGAAAAAGAAGAAGCTCGATCTCGCACCGCCTATGGAACGGGATAATGAAGCTTGGATTACTTAAGGCTATAGAAGTTTGCCTTAGCGCGAGAGTCCTAGCTTCGGTTATGACGTGGCAAGAAATATAACATACTTTTCAGATTTTTTTGAATCCAATACTCTGGTTGATCCTCTGTTGCAAGGAGCCATGTTTCACATGGAAAAACTTCCAGACACCTCCAATAATTACTAGAATTGACTAAATCCTTGTTTCATAGGATTGGATTTCTTTTTATCCGAATGTGGCTCAAATTTCTCTTAATAGACCTACATCTGATCACACTCCATTGTTATTGGAGTCATTTGAAGAAGGGTGGGTCCATACATGTTTGAATCTATGTGGTTTACAATGTGGAAAACTCCTTTAGTTTTTATTTTAGTTAAGGAATGCAAGATTAACTGTTTATTTGTCTTCTTGAGAAGATCTCTAAACTGTGTTGTAATAAGAGAAACCTAATTTTCAATATCTCCATTTGAAAATTCATGAACAAGATCTTTATCAGAGTTTCGAACACCTTCATTATTCTCAAGTACATCATTTTTTTTAAGTGCTTTGAATTCCACTCCTTCCGTCCCAAAATAGATGACCTAGTTCAAGTTTGCTCTTAATGCAAGGAGGAGAGAGGAGAATTTTTAACTAGTTTTTACAATTATACTTTTATGGATAACTACTAGTAAAATTCAACAATGATTTATCTCTTAAACTATACAACGAATATTCGTAAACTTTATACCATTGAAAAGAATTTTAAAACACATACGTAAAGAATATAAATGAGGCTATCAAATTATACATATTTCTTATTTAACAATGATCATTAAAAGGGTACTTATAGAAATATCTCATTGTTTGATGACATAAGTCTTTTATTTAGGGATAAAATTTTAAACTAAGTAGGTCATTTATTTTGGGATATATTTTTATCAACTTTATCTTGATGTTCATGGTCAAAGATCTTTAACTTTACAACCAGGATGCTTCTAGAAAGTGTATCAAGATCATTTCCTTTAGTGATGGCGTGTTTCATAGACTCGTAACGAGCTGGCAAGGATCTTAGAATTTTCATCACAATATCCCGTTTAGGAAAAGTCTTTACTAATGAATGACAAGCGTTCACTATTTCAGACAACTTGTGATTAAATTCCTCAAACGAATCCTCATCATCCATACGAAGGTTTTCCCTGCGAGAAGTTGTTTCGAAGCCATGCTTCCCTTTCTGCGATTTCCCTTCAAATACAGTTTCTAAGATATCCCAATTATATTTTGATTTAGCGCACGTAAACACATGATGTTAAAGATCTGGTCTTATGGCGTGGGTAATAGCATTCAATCCACCAGATCTGTGCTTCGCAGAACTAATTTCAGTCTCGCTATAATTTTTATGCCTTTAGAATAACATTAGCTCCTTCTCCGACCATTGAAGTATTTTATCATCTTATGACAAGAACACATGTATGAAAGTCACGATCTTGTAAGAAGGGAAGCATAGCAGTTTTCCACCATAAGTAATTTGTGACATCGAAGACTGGTGGTACGTTAATAGAGATTGCACTTCTATCCATATTACAGACCGTTTAAAACACGAATTTATTTGTTCTAACAACGTTTGCGTGCTCTGGTACCAACTGAAAAGGGGTATCAAGTACACACCTAAATGTTTTGTTTGGAAACCTTTATGGACAAAACCTAATACAATTCCATGTATACCAAACTGAATGATCCTTGACAATATGTATATAAAGTTTATATCTCTATCCTATACTTTATCAGTATGTATATAGACACAGAAGTTGTGAACTTGATTGTTAATAAGAGTACTTCGATGATCTCAAAAATCAATATCCAAGATCAATCTAGTTGTTTTCAAATAATTCAATAGGAATTCTGCCAAGCAATTAAACGTGTAATCTATCTTTCAATATATGAACTCAATAAGAACTAGACTCGTAATTATCAGTTATAATTAAGCAGACGTATCTACTTAGATCGAATACGTGCAAACCTGTGTAAATCCAGTTATAAAGAAATAATATAATGCGGTATTTGAACACCAAACTGTATTAAGATGCTACAGACACTAGCCTACTATCAGACTTCGGAATGGAATGTAGTTGAGGCCAAGTCCACCCTCCAAGCAATTCAATTACAGTCATACTCCTTATGTCTCTTGAATCTCGCAAGGATCTACATAATTGATTCCCTTAGCTGACGTCATTTATAGCCTAAGAGTTTTTTCAACCTCAGTGAATACTTTTGACACCAATTTGTCTTTAAAAGATAAGCCTATTAGTTTGATTTATATTTAGATCAAATATCAATATGGGAAATCTGTTTGAAATAAACAATGCTACCAAATCTCATAAATCAGGAACTTATGACTCCCAAAGAGCAGCCTAGTGTTTGTGAGAAAAAACGACCTGCTGATTTTCTGGTAAAAAGTGGTGGAGTATGAAAGTGCTCGATGAAACAGATGCTCGATAAAACAAATCATTTGAAACTTTAAACAAACGTATTGCACGGGAGTACTTTGAGTTCGAGAGACTAATATATAGGACCCTAGCATAAACCAAGACAATGGTTGTTCTAGGTTCAAATCGATCACAAGAAGAGGAGAATGGTCGGTCTGTAGGGAGGGAAGCTAAAAATGTGTGGAGATTAATGAAGATTGATCGATTGATGTTGTGACGTGGTAAAATGCTTTAAAGAGGAATACTCTGTGTAAACAAGAGGAATTCTCTTTAAGTGTTTAATATTTGATAGTGATGAGCCTTCCTCGAATATCGTTGTTAAGTTATATTATCAAACCATAGGTTGAGAAACCTATTTATTGCAGCACGTCGATTGCCTGTAAGTGGTTCCAGTGGAAGGAAGTGTGTAGATGGGTGTTGATGGTGGTTTTTAGCTTAGGGTAAAAATAGTAAAACACTAAACAGTAGAAGACAATGACGTCACAATATTTAAGTGATAAAGCATTTACTAGGCGCATTTAATGAAAATCCTTTAATGTGTCTCTAAATAATTACCGGGATACCTTTTTTCAAATTAGGGTTACAACAAGAAAAACCCTAATTCCCCTCTGTGCTAATGGAAAATCATGCCAGCCACACCAACCGTGCCAAAGCATGTCATCCATGCTAGTTGCACCTCTGTGCCAATGGAAAATCATGCCAGACACACCAACCGTGCCAAAGCATGCCATCCATGCTAGCCACACCTCTTTGCCAATGGAAAATCATTCCAGCCACACCAACCGCGCCAAAGCATGCCAACCATGCTAGACGCACCTCTGTGCCAATGGAAAATCATGCCAGCCACCCCAACCGCGCCAAACCATGCCAACCATGCTAGCCGCACCTCTGTGCCAATGGAAAATCATGCCAGCCACACCAACCGTGCCAAAGCATGCCATCCATGCTAGCCGTACCTCTGTGCCAATGGAAAATCATGCCATCCACACCAACCGCGCCAAAGCATGCCAACCATGATATCCGCGCCTCCATGCCAATGGAAAATCATACCATCCACACCGACCGCACCATGCCAAACACATCTCGCCATGGACCCCTAGCCGCGCCACCATGCTGGCCTTCCCCACATGGCTACCAAATTGAAGGCGTGCAACAATCAATGGTTGCCCTTCAATCCCAGGAGAAAATCCTGGACCCATAAGGTCTCCTCACGGCCTTTGGCCCAAAACCCTAGCTTGGTCACGCACCTAGACAAGCTAGCCGCGCCATGCCAAATATAACTCACCATGGCCCCTCATGTCGCGCCACCATGCTGGCGTTCCCCTCGTGGCTACTAAAGTGAAGGCGTGCAACAATCAACGGTTGCCCTTCAATACCAAGAGAAAATCCTGGCCGCCTAAGGTCTCCTGACGGCCTTTGGCCCAAAACTCTAGCTTGGTCACGCATCTAGCCAAGCTAGCTGCGCCATGCCACGCCCTTCCCCTTACAGCTACCAAAGTGAAGGCGTAAAACAATCCATGGTTGTCCTTCAATCCCAGGAGCAAATCCTGGCCGCCTAAGGTCTCCTCACGACTTTGGCTCAAAACCCTAGCTTGGTCACATACCTAGCCCGAGATAGCCACGCCATACGCTCATGGAAAACCCTTGGCCCCACACGCCAAACCAAACCAAACCAAACCTAGCACAATATAGCCGCGCCATGCCAAACACACTCTTCCTTGGCCCTAGCTATGCTAGTCACACCATGCCAAGCCAGATGCCCTTGCCTTGGCCCTAGAAACGCCATGCACCCATTGAAAATCCTTGGCCCCACATGCCCAAACCACGCCAAGGTATGCCATGCCAACTTAATTGCGCCAAGGCATGCCATGTTAGCCTCGCCATGCCGGCACCCCTCCTGAATTCTTCCTGAGTTTTTCTTTCGGGATGTTTTCTCCTTCCGAACGAGTTCAAAACCTAAATATCCTCGCGCAAGAAGATAGGAAATTCTTTCCGGTTGATTTGACGGGCGGACCGTTAAAATCCGAGTATGTACTAGAATTATACAACAATTCTAGTAAAGGGCGCTAATTAGGGTTTCTAAAACAAAGGCGTGCGGCCATCAACGGCTACCCTTCAATCCCAAGAGCAAATCCTGGCCGTCTAAAGTCACCTCACAACTTTTGGCCCGAATACCTAAGTTTTGCCACGCAAAACCATGCCATGCCAACGGCATGCCCACCTAGTCGCGCCACCACATTGGCCCTCACTACCAAAACGAATGCGTGTAACGATCAACGGTTGCCCCTCCTCTCAAGATGCAAAATCTCGACCGTCGAAGGTCACCAAGCTAGAAAGTTTCTCGAGCCTGACTTGCCAAGACACAACAACATGCTACATGTTTTCCAAAAACATTCGAGACATCAAAACAAACTGGGGGATCATTTTTGGGTATTGGTTTGGAGGTTTACAGCGTGCGGCGTACACTACGCCCTTCATAAGGAAGTGTCATAAGGGTGAGGTGGCTAGTAAATACGGAAAGTTATGTGGGAAATTTTCATGGGACATAAAGCCATGCGTTAACAACTTTATGGAACATCAATTCCATAACGTTGACAGTTTCATGAAAACCAATTTCATGCGTTAACCACTTTATGGAACATCAAGTCCATGCATACGGTTACCACCTCCTCCAATTTACTTCCCCACTCCTTAATGAGACCAGGGTACGTTTCTAATTCGACTTGTATAAATAGGTCTTACCTATTTCTATTTAGACGACGAGTTCATATGGGACAAGACAACACTCAGAAATAGTTACTTGCTAGCTCTCCTCATGAGCTCTCTTACTTTTCTGATAACAAGTCGTAGTAAACCAACTACTCCTCCAGAATCAACTATTCTGGTCTCACCACTTTCCTTGCTTCCCTCCCCAAAACCAACCCATTCTTCTCCACTTTGTGACCGAAGCAAGTCTGGAATGACCATTGCTTGGTTTAGGACGGACTTGTACAGATTGATCTCTCGGATATAAAGTACTCCCTTACAGTACATTGTTTAGGTTTTAAACTATTTCTCACCTTCACACCCGCAATTACCGAAATCAACAGAAACTATTTTCACATATAAACAATTGGCGACCACAACGAGAGGTTCTATCTTTCGGTTACAATGTCAATTTTTGACCGTTGATCTCATTCTTCGACCCAGACGTCAAGATGGTACAGGAAGATGATCCACTCCGACTCAGTTACCCGGAGGCTCGATTATCAGTCATGACACGACTAGGGATGACTGGGGACTTCCCAGAGGATAGAAGAAGATGACCCGGCCAAGGGTCAACAGCACAGTAATCAGACAACTCAGCAACGTCTCGGAAGACTGGGGACTTCCCATGGCCGTGTTTCTCATAAAGCTTGGTCCTACACCCGGAAGGTCTACTTTTCATCAAAAGACCTGAGAAACCGAGTTAGTCTTATCTAGACAAAAATACGTGGTTTTCTTTTTCAAGTCGTGATAAAACCTATAGCCATATTTCATCCCATGTCATCTACCAACACACGGTTCCATAGTTTTCCTGGGGTGTCTGCGTCACTTTCATTCATAGCCAAAGACAATTCAACTCTAAACATTTCATTCAAAAAAAATATATAATCCAAAACCGTCAAGGTAGCATTTATCTACTAACCTGAGAAAACCAGAAAGTCAAAAAACATAAACCAGGCGCTTTGTTTGCCTTTCAAAAAAAAAGTCACCTACCCATATGTGCCTACTTTGCACAATAATGATTACCTGTCACACATTACTACGGTGACATTCTAAGAATTGTTTATGATGAAGTATTTCCACAAGTTTATGAAAGGCGTACCCATGGCTAGGGATTACACCAGTTCAGAAGAAAAATATTTTTACAGATTTATGGAAGGCATACCTATGGCTATGGATTGCACCAGCACAAGAAAACAACAAGAAAAATTGAAAGAGACACGCTGGAGTACATAGCTGGAATATGCTTGCCCACTTTATCACTACCGCGCTACCGCTAACACCAGGACGTGATAACAAGGATACGAGGTAAAAAGGGTAGCCAACCCCTTTCATAAGCATAACACTTCTTGGAATTTGAATAACGAAAGGATTTCTTGTTTGAGCTACGTCTGGAAAGAGGAAACTGAGCCCGCAAGAACAAGTCCGCGCCATACCAAGCCAGAGCTATGCCAAGCCAACAGTCTTTGCCATGCCGAATCCAATGATAGACGTGCAAGCCAGACGCGCTTCCCGGATGTGCTTACCAGACGCGCTTGCTAGACGTTCTTGCCAGACGTGTTTCCCAGACGCGCTTACCATACACGCTTCCCAGACGCACATGCCAGGCACACATGCTGCATGCGCATGTGAGCCGCAATACCACACCTTACGCTAATAGCTTGCATCCTTCTAGCGCTAACATCTTGCGCCCTTCCAACGAAATCTTCCTGGCTCCACAACCATCCAAAGCAGCGCCATCCTCACCCTTCGAAACAGCGCCATGGTTCCAGCACTTCTTGATCAAAACCGCGCCATCGCTGCACGATACACCTATGATCACCAGAACCAGAGCCGCTTCCGTCACCCCAACGTTTCTTCAAGTATGAAAGATCCAACCATCACTAGAGGCGCTGCTGATCCACCATCAGGGAAAGATACTGGAAGATCCGGAAGAAGCAGACCTCCTTTTACCACTATTGATTTGATGGAAAGACAAAAGGTTCTCGTAAGGCTCAGACAGACGTGTTTATAACTCGGAAGAAGATACCTATTTCCTCAAGACAATGACGGAGCGTCCACCATAAGAGTCACGTTAACCCAAGAGGGAGCTGACAAAGGAATAATTTTAACATCCGACGCAGGAACTTCAGCAAGACATGCCTTTATAGATGAAGGGGCTCTTATTGCCCTTGAACGCCCAGTAGAAGGGAGTCAGCAATCCAATTTCATCACACGTGAAGATCATGGATGACGTTTACAAAATGGAAAGCAAAGGAAATCAGCAACCCTCCTAAGTTCACAAAGACCCTCTTCCCGTCAGGACCTGTACAATGGGGAACTTGGCCCACAAAGTCGTACGGTCTATGATGAAACAATTATGTGAGATTTTATATTTCTCCAAGGCGTAGCATCAAGACATATTTTCATCCCACAACCGCACTACATCAGGAATGCAGAAGTTTCCATCTAGGGAAGTCGTTCCCAAACCCCAACCTCTCCTGGAAAGCACGATCAATAGATGAAACAGGGGACTCCTAACCTCTGTTCACTTGAGGGGTTTCGAGTTTGGCAGAATGTGACGCAGCCTCCAACTTCAACATAATAACCGTCAAGGCTCTGAGAGTTGCAAGGCATCGTTTCAACGGTCTCTCCAGAAGTGGCTCTGCTTCAACGTTCTCCAGCAGCGACTCCGCTTCAACGATCGCTTCAACACCACTCCTTCCTGCAAAGGGTCGTGCCACCATGCTCCCCATGTAAAGGATCATCCATCCAATCTTCGAGGTCATGGACGCCCTCTGATCCAGCCCGTCAAAGCTCGTGATCATGGAAAACTTACTCTCTTACTCATCCAACCAACCTACTTCGTTACCGCGACAGTATAGTCTCTTCTGATTACATCCGCTGCCAAGAGATATTGCCGCTCATTTATTGATACTGGTCAGAGCTTCACCATAATAGCAATAATTGCAAAGGTAACCCAGACTCGTCTATGTTCTAAGTTCCACGTAGAAGAAGTAAAAAAATCACCAGTACGAACGCACGATGGTGACGTCTTTATCATGGTCAACCCACTGACCATACAATATGGAAACATGTAAACCATACTTGGGGACTGAGGGTATGCGCGGAATCCCTTTACTGTGAAAGCTCAGAAGACTCAGTCAACCAAGAAGCCGTACCCACAACAAGGTCATTTACTCTTCAAGGGTGCAACGCAAGAATATCATCATCTCTCTGTTTATAAGACGCATTCAACATTTTACGAGGTCGCGGAGGATCCCAAGCCTGCACTATCCAAAATATTTCATCATATAATTTATGAGCAGTCCAGTGTCACATCCAGAAGAGTATGATAGGCTTATATCAAATCCCGTTGATGAGGATTCAAGGCGATGTAATGAAAGTAGGTTACGCATGGGGACTACCAGCATGACACACTTTCACTCCCCTCAACCAGGTTATTACTGATTTCAACATCATCACAGTCGAGGTTTTGCGGGCTGCGGGAATTTCTCAACATAAAACCGTACATGTGCACCGAAGACTCCAAAAGCACGCCAGAAGGTTACATTCACATGTTCATTCATGCCATCATTTCAAACCAAAGTATAACTGGGGACTTCTCACTTCATCCCATTACGTACGATAGTCCAAGATTCAGAAGATGGTTCGAAGAATGTAACTTGGAACAGAGTCCCGGGAGACTTTATAGCAGCACATCGGCAATGGTACGTCTCCCTATTTCATCCAGGTACGCCAGAAGTTTTCGACCATGCAAGCATTCACAACACATCATCATCACGATCAGAAGGCCCACTGAACAACCTAAGATCGAGGATGGACCGACGACGCAACCACAATCTCTAAGATTACCCCTGACATGATCGTTTCCGAGCATATAGTTCATCCATCCACCCCAAGAATACATCGGAGTTTTTGTAAATTTTTGGAATCCACTGGAGAGATACTATAGACTTAAACACGGATCCAGACGAACGACAAAAGAATAAAAGAGGGTCAATACCTCTTTTCATGCAGACAGAGTTTTTAGAGCTTGAGCAGAATAAATATTCCTTCTTACTCCATGGACGGGAATAGGTGACTGGCGCACGACTATGCCACCCCGGGCCCGCAATATCTCTCCTGACTTCTTCTTGATTTTCACTGTCAGGCCGTTTTTACCTCCTAAGCAAGCTCGAAACCTGAATATTTCCGAGTGGGGAGATACAGAATTCTGTGTCGTGTCTGATAAATGGGCGGACCATCGAAATTCGAGTTTGTATGCGAATTCTACAGCGATTCTAGTAAAGGGCACTAATTAGGGTTTTGGCGTGTCAAGCCCTAAACCACAAGCACTTCCCTTCCAAGGCGCTTCCCTTACCAGCGTCATTCCCTTCCAAGCACTTTACAGAGCGACCCACAACCGTTCCATGCCCGTCAGTGCTAATGGGTCCCGTTCATGCCAAGTCCATGCTAGCAGCTCCGCCTCGCGTTCCAAAGCCTAGACCTGAAGACACCCAATCATACCGGGATTTTTGTAAAGCTACCAGATGAAAGGATTGCAGATGCTACCTACCTCTAGAAAATTATTTTTGAATAAGGAAAGAATTACATGTTAAAGTCGCGCATGAAGAAAAGAAATCGGTCCCATAAGAACAAGCCAAATAGGAAGTACTGGAAGACGTACCTATTGTGCTTGTCCACTTCACCGCTACCAAGCAACAAAAGAAGAAATAATAAAGGTGTGAATCAGAGGGATAGGTCGGTCATCCTTTTTATAGGCATGATACTTGGGAGTTCGAACAAGGAAAGGATTTCCAATTTTGAGCCAAAGAAGGAAAAGAGGAAACCGGTCCCGCAAAGACCAATTTCCACGTCCAAGAACACTCACGCCATACCACGGGCCCACCGTGCCTAGATGCCCGTGTATGCCATTGTCGCGGCCCTAACCAAGCCCTCTCTCCATCACTGCGGCTCCACCACGCCTAGGCGCCCCTACACGTTCCACCATGTCATCGCCGCAACCAGGACCACGCCACCTCTTGGCCCCTCGATCCAAGACATCCACTTGATTCTCCTTCCAAGACCATGCCCCCTTTACCTTGGAGATGTACGACCAGACCAAACCGGTAACTTTCATTTCACCACTCCACGGTCTGCATTCCAAGTACGACTTATGCAGGGCCGCCAATACGGAAAGCCAAAACTCTCCTCACCACTCAAAAAGCTTACTTGGATTCTCCTGACCATCTTTGCAATGATTTACATCTCGCTTCCGTCCTCGTCTGTCACTATCATATGCTTACCTCACAACAAGGAACCTGTTCCGAGCTAAGCAGGGGACTTAATGTTGATAGTGGTTTTTACCTTAGGGTTAAAATCGTAAAACACTAAACCCTAGCAGATAGTGATGTCACAACATTTAAGTGATAAAGCATTTACTGAAAAGCCTTTAATGTGTCTCTAAATAATTACCGGGATACCTTTTTTCAAATTAGGGTTACAACAAGAAAAACCCTAATTCCCCTCTGTGCCAATGGAAAATCATGCCAGCCACACCAACCGCGCCAAAGCATGCCATCCATGCTAGCCGCACCTCTGTGCCAATGGAAAATCATGCCATCCATACCAACCGCGCCAAAGCATGCCAACCATGCTAGCCGCACCTCTGTGCCCATGGCAAATCATGCCAGCCACAAGAACCGCGCCAAAGCATGCCATCTGTAACACCCCATGTTTTTAGCATGGCGCATGCTAAAAGATGCTCCATGGCCTGAGATGAAGCTTCATCTAAAGCTTATGTTGCTTGGTAAGAGGTATATTGTCCTAAGGATAATACCGCGCCAAAATGGCGTATTATGTTTGGAATTTGGCTGAGGGCCAATGTTGCATCATCATGATACATTAGGCCAGTTGGGTAGTGGCCTTGAGCTTGCAGCGCAATCATTGCGCCGAGTGGTGCACAATCATTATGCATCAGGCCAAAGAAGGCTGGCCGAACGAATGTTGCGCAAGCGCAATCATTGCGATGAACGGTGAAACGCAATGATTGCGGAGAGTTGTATGAACAGTGAAACGCAATGATTGCGGGTAGTTGATGAAAGATTTTTCCTCCCCTAATCAAAGTTGTAAAAATGTCAAATAAACATATATAGGGAGGGGTAGTTGGTTGAAGGTGCATATGCGGACTATGCGCCAAGTAAGCTTCATAGCTTAGCCGGAAGAGTATAAATGATGACTAAGACTCATATATAGTTGCGTAGCCTTTAGAAGAGGTAATTTAATTCCTAGGCATCACTATGCCATATCGAGGACCCGATGATGCATAATCATTGTGAATCTTTGCGTAATGGCCTATACGGACCAGGCCATTACAATTATTGCTTAGCCACGGCTTTGCAAATGAGTTTTCTTAAGCTTTTGTCACTTAGGGATGAACTACAGTATATGATTGATCCCTTTAGAGTAGGGAAGGGTACGTAGACAGCCGAAATGAGTTGCAGCATTGCCGGTCCAGCACGTTGGCCCCTCATATCATCTAAGCTCGGTAGATCGACGCAAGAGATGATTGTGGCCAAACTTGATGAGGCTTAGTTACATGCCAATAAGTGCATGCTCATACTTCATATCAAGTTATAAAGAGTTCATAAATGAGGTAACATTGGAAATGGCAAGGGCTTAGTGCGGCCTATGCCTAAGTCCACGACTTCTTCCTTAAGTCTGGACAAGACCCGATGGTTTGACGGTTGCTCAGATAGATAGGAAATTCAGTGATGTATTCCCTATGTTGAGGAAAATGCAGAGATACATGCGAAGTGCATCGGCATTGGCCTTATGGCCAAATACCCTTCTGCGGACAAGGGTGACTTTGGAAAGGTGTGGAAGCTAACTTAGCTGCGTCATGCTCCACGAGCATGCTTGCAAGAGAAATATGGACGTGCATTTTCCTAGGGATGAGGCCCGTATCATAATTTCATCAGAGTGGCGCATCGGGGAAGTTATGGCCGGCGGTCCGTCACACCATCCATGCTAGCCGCACCTCTGTGACAATGGGAAATCATGTCAGCCACACCAACTGCGCCAAATCATGCCAACCATGCTAGCCGCACCTCTGCGCCAATGTAAAATCATGACATCCACACCAACCGCGCCAAAGCATGCCAACCATGCTAGACGCACCCATTTGCCAATGGAAAATCATGCCAGCCACACCAACCGCGCCAAAGCATGCCATCCATGCTAACCGCACCTCTGTGCCAATGGAAAATCATGACATCCACACCAACCGTGCCAAAGCATTCCATACATGCTAGTCGCACCTATGTGCCAATGGAAAATCATGCCATCCACACTAGCCGCGCCAAAGCATGCCAACCATGCTAGTCGCGCCTCCGTGCCAATGGAAAATCATGCCAGCCACACTGACCGTGCCATGCCAAACACATCTTGCCATGGTCCACCTAGCCGCGCCTCCATGCTGGCCTTCCCCACGCGGCTACCAAAATGAAGGTGTGCAATAATCAACGGTTGCCCTTTAATCCCAGGAGCAAATCCTGGCCGCTTAAGGTCTCCTCACGGCCTTTGTCCCAAAAACCTAGCTTGGTTACGCACCTAGCCAAGCTAGCCGCGCCATGATAAATAAAACTCACCATGGCCCCTTATGCATCTCCACCATGCTGGCCTTCCCCTCGCGGCTACTAAAGTGAAGGCGTGCAACAATCAACGTTTTCCCTCCAATCCCAGGAGCAAATCATGGCCGCCTAAGATCTCTGCACGGCCTTTGGCCCAAAACCCTAGCTTGGTCACGCACCTAGACAAGCTAGCCGTGTCATTCCAAACACATCTCTCCATGCCGCGCCACCATGCTGAACTTCCCATCACGGATACCAAAGTGAAGGCGTGCAACAATCAACAGTTGCCCTTAAATCCCAGGAGAAAATCCTGGCCGCCTAAGGTCTCCTCACGATTTTGGCTCAAAACCCTATCTTGGTCACGCACCTAGCCCAAGCTAGCCAAGCCATACGCTCATGGAAAACCCTTGGCCCCACACGCCAATCCAAACCAAACCTAGTCCAAGCTACCCTCGCCATGCCAAACGCACCCTGCGTTGGCCTTAGATATGCTAGTCACACCATGCCAAGCCTGACGTCTTTGCCTTGGACCTAGCCACGCCATGCACCCATGGAAAATCCTTGGCCCCACATGCCCAAACCACGCCAAGGCATGCCATGCCAACCTAATTGCGCCAATGCATGCCATGTTAGCCTGGCCATGTCGTCGCCCCTCTTTAATTCTTCCCGAGTTTTGCTTTCGGGCTGTTTTCTCCTCCTGAACGACTAGGTTGGGGTGGCGGCATGGCCTGGACATACCAACCTAATTGCGCCATAGGACATAAAGTCGTGCGTTAATAACTTTATGGAACATCAATTCCATAACGTTGATAGTTTCATGAAAACCAGTTTTATGTGTTAAGCACTTAATGGAACATCAAGTACATGCATACGGTTACCAGCTCCTCCCATTTACTTCCCCACTCCTTAATGAGACCAGGGTACGTTTCTACTTCGACATGTATAAATAGGTTTTACCTATTTCCATTTGGACGATGAGTTCATACGAGACAAGACAACACTCAAAAATACTTACTTGCTATCTCTCCTCGTGAGATCTCTTACTTTTCCGATAACAAGTCATAGTAACCCAACTACTCCTCCAGAATCGACTATTCTGGTCTCACCACTTACCTTTATTCCCTCCCCAAAACCAACCCATTCTCCTCTACCTTGTGACCGAAGAAAGTCTGGAACGACCATTGCTTAGTTTAGGCCGAACTTGTACATATTGATCTCTCGGATCAAAGGTACTCCCTTGCAGTACATTGTATAGGGTTTAAACTGTTTCTCACCTTCACACCCGCAATTACCGAAATCAGCAGAAACTATTTTCACCTATAAATAATGGGGAAAAACCATTTGCTGGTTTTAACGGAATTGAGGAGATGACCGTGCAGAGGATACTCCTTGAACCGAGAAAAATGCTTAACTTCACACAGATACACTACAAGAAGGAAGTGCTTTCAATTCGAGAGATCAATCTGTAGTACTCCGGCCTAAACCAAGACAATGGTCGTTCCAGAGTAAATTCGGACACAAGATAGGATGGGTCGATCTGTAGGAAGGAAGCTGAGAAATATATGAGATCAATGATGATCGAAGATAATAGGTGTGTTGTGTATTCTGAAAATAAGATAAGTTCTGAATGATTGAATTTGCTCTATTGAGAGTTGGATTATTAATCTCGTGTTGTCTGTTTGACGTGAGATTGTCCTTGTTTCAATCATGATTCGGAGATTTATTTATATTGCTAGAGTTGAAAACACCATGATCCCATGAAGTCTGACAGTTGATGGAATCAAATAATGGGGAAGTGGAAATCATGTTAAAAGCAGTTGCTCAACGTGCGGAGACTTGGTTGATTTTCCATCCATTACTTTGTTAAATCCTCCAACTGATTGCACGACTTGCTCACATTCTCATCGTGTGTATGAACACATGTGCCGTAGACCGCCAAAATAAACCCTATTTAATATCCCCCCATGTGACATGATTGATGTCTCGTGTGATAATGGAGTCTGCAGGGCAGACGTGTATTTAGTTAGTCAGTTATTGACTTCATGACTTCATGGGACGATGAGTCCTTGCATTGTTGAGTCGAACGTGGTTTGGAAATGTTCTGAGACTCGTGAATTGAACAAGTCTATTGAGACATAGATATGATGTGTGAATAAGTTAACGTGAGCAAATAATGCTCATTCGATGAATTGTTGAATATTGATAGTTGAACCAATATTCTTTGGTTTGAGCAAGTATTGCTCATCTGAGCAAATATTGCTCGTTTGATGAATTATGATAGCATAACCAAATAAAATATTAAATCAGAATACTGGCAATTGAGCCGAGTATGATAAATAAAATGTTGATCACGGTATCAACGTAAATATATTAGCGTTTGAATCTGGAATCATTAACCTTGGATTCAAAACCCTAATTTGATCAATTGATGATTTATTGATGGTTTATTGAAAATTAACTATGGGATGAAAAGGGACCGGATACATGGGATTATGGGTCAACCATGTAGCGCCTGGATGCTCACGTGAGCAAATATCAAGGTCTCCTAAAGACCAGTTGATTTGATGAAAGGATGATTAAATGTTGGTTTAATCATTTATTAAAAGGGTTATTTTGTTTTTGGTACTCAAGTTTTGACCAACTTTGCTGTTTGGTCTAACATTTGTCTAGCTTGGCGTTTAGTACTTGGAAAAGATGTTGACCCATGTTGACTTGGTTAGAGCTTGACTTCCGTTGGATAATTATTATAAAAATTAAATAAAATCTAATTACTACTCTAGTTTACTGTTTTGCCCTTTTACTTAACCAGAAAAGTCTCTCCCACTCCCAAATTCATCTTCTACTTCACTTCTTCCGCCTCCACAAACCCACACAATTCTGCATAACCTGATATATGCTTATTCACAACACCGATAGGAATTCTCCTCATCTCTCTAATCTAGCTCTTTTCTACTGCCATCGATTCTTTAAAATCTGCTATATTTTCTTTCCGATACGGATTGGGTTTATTTATGGAACAATTTTTATTTAGTTAGGGTTTTGATGTTTTGATTACATTAGGGTTTCGATTCATCTTTGGGTTTCAATTTAGGTTCATGATAGAATCTATGCAATAAGGGTTTCGTTGGGTTTCAATTTTGGTCTAAATAATTTGATTTGGATCTCGAATCAATCGAATTTTTATGCTTTGGGAGTTGAAATTTTAGGGGACGATGGTGGGAATTTCTGTGAATGTGTTAATCGATTTCTTGAAATGACTATGAGATGGATGATGGTGGGAATTTATGTGAATGATTTGGTAGTGGCTCTATTAATGGAGGCGATGATGATGTTCTATTGAAGATTGCAACAATCAACAGGGTGTTTACAATTGAAATGACGAGATGGGTTTCGATTGTTAGTGATGTTCGATGGGGTTGCTGATGATTTCCGGCAATAATCGAAGCTGTTGAGTTGCAAGGGAATGGTGTTTGTTGTAGAGAAGTTAATGTCTTTGAAGATTAGAAGAAGATTGATAGTTGTGATGTTGTTGCAATTATGGAATTTGAGACTGTGATGTGACATGGGGATGGTTTGAGTTGAATTGACACAGCAAATGCCAAGGATGAAATCAGTAGAGTTTGATTCTCAAGGTTGGGAAGAATGGTTTGTTGATGCTCCAATGGATCTTACTGATGCAACTGGTTTTGGCTTGGGTCTGTGATGCACAACGGTTGTGCTGGTGATGGTGATGGCACTGGTGGTGATGTCCTGAGGCTGTGTCGAAGTTGTAGATGGTTCTAGTAGTGGTGACCCGTAGGGAAGGATACTTATTGATCGACTGATCCTGGTGATCCTGGTTTTTCTACTGTTGCAAACTTAACTCCCTTCTGGTTTAAAATTAAGGATATAATAGTAAATTCGGTCAATTATTAGATTTATATTAATTTTTAATAAATGCCAAATGGAAGTCAAGAGTCAACGCGGGTCAACGTCTTTTCCAAGTACCAAACGCCAAGCTGGACAAATGTTAGACCAAACAACAAAGTTGGTCAAAACTTGAGTACCATAAAAAAAATAACCCTTATTAAAATAATGCTCGTCTGAACCTTAGGTGATAAAACCTAATTAATTATGAAGAGATAAGGACCGACCAAGGAGTCATGAAACCGGCCCTGGGTGGTCACGGGATCGAATGACGATCGTTTCATGAAGTTCCAGGTTGTTTGGAAGAGTTTTTGGACCTAATACGAGCAATTGCGCAAATTAGGTCAAACTGTGAAAATACGTGGGACCGGCCTCTTGCAAGCCAAAGATCCAACCCTGGTCAGTCAAGGTAACATGCTCATGTTACCAAAGTGTTCGTATCTTAGTTCTGAGAATTTTGGTATTTTTAGATGTGCGTTTGAGCAATCATTTGAGAAAATATGAAGAAATCAGGGATTTTTGATGAAACCGTCAAAACCTTCATGAGATGAAGGAAAATAATAAAAAATGAAGGAATCATGAAGTGTGGGACCGACTATTTCCAAGGCATGGCCGGCTGGCCAAGGAGCCCGTCCCACAATATTTTCCTAATTTTTAAAATATTTTTTTATTATTTTAAGGAAATATGATAAAACCAAGGAGTTTGTTGAAACCAAAGAGTTTTGTTGAAATCAAAGAGTTTCCATGAGATGAGGGAAACATAAAAAATAAAAATAAAAAAATAAGGAAGTGTGGGACCGGCTTGGGCATGGTTGGCCGGCTAGGGCCCGACCCCGTGCGTTTTTTCCCAATTTTATGTATTATTTCATGATTTGAAGGAATTTTCATAATTTGAAGAAAATATCATGAAATCAAGGAATTTCATGGGATTAAGAAAACATGAAAAATATAATAATAATAAAATAAAACGTGTGGGGCCATCTAGGGCATGTTCGGCCGGCTATGGCCCGGTCCCACGGGTTTCCTTAATTTTATATAATTTTTCATGGGATCAATGAAATATCATGCGATTAAGGAGTTTTCATGAGATTAGGGAAATAATAATAAAATAATCAGGAACCATGAGGTGTGAGGCCGGTCGGATCGAGGCATGGCCGATTGGCCAATAATCATGGCCCCACCATATTTTTCCTAATTTTATATTATTTCCTCAATGTGAAGGAAACACCATGAAACTGAGGAGTTTCCTCAAAACGAAGGATATTTGTTCAGATGAAAGGATTTTGATGAGATCAAAGAAAATAAATAAAATATATGAATGGGCGTGGGACTGGCCATGGAATGACTGGCCGTTCGGTGGGCTCACTCCCCTAGCGCCTTGACTAATATTTTATTATTTATCATTTTCTTTCCTATTTGCATAGGTTCATCGTCTCGTCGTATTTTGAAATACTTGCTTGTTCATTTAGGTGTTTGTTAATGTATTATTAGTCGAATACATATACACCATTTTGGTCGGGGCTTACTCGAAGGTAACTCATATGCCCGTGTGTTGAATATTTATTGCTAACCCATGGAATTCTGCTGGGAATAACCATAAGTTGAAGTAACGAAATATTACGAAGAATATTGAATATTTTTCAGAGATTCAGTTAATGAATCTAATGATTTTAAGAATGAATAATTGATGGATTTATACTAGTACGATCATCTAGGAGCATCAATTATTCGAGAATTGAGCGATATGAGCTTGTTGAACAATCATATTTCTTTTATATAGTCACGCAAAACATTGTTACATCCTGAAGACGTTATCGCTCTATACTGGCAGGCAAGCTGTCTAGGAGCCGTCTAATCTTTCGATTCCATAAAGAAGTTGTTATCGAAATTTCTCACTATTCGTGAGATATGTGGTTGCCTCAGCTGAGAGACTACATATCTATATATGCTCTGAGAGACAGCATTCTCAGTCAGAGATTCTTGTGGCATGAGCTTTCATGCTTTCGATAAGAGACATGAGCCTCAATATTCATATGATTGCTGGATCAGGAATACATATAATTATGGGTTTACGATTTTAGCCTTTGTCGAAAATCCACCATCTACATTAAGTCCTTTGCTTAGTGAGGGACATTCATGTTCCTCAGTCAGCATTGAATGGTGATTTTTCGGTCATAAACAATATAAGTAATTGAACTTAGTCGTAAGTTAAGATGTTACCGGATTTCGATAGTACAAGCATACCATGACTTGAATGAAGATTCCAGTGGCATGATAGAGTGTCGTTTGGTGGACATAAATTGGTGTTGAACCGCTGGTTTGGACGACGGGACCTTGGTCGTTTTAGGATTCGCGGGCCGAGCCCAATAAGGAAATCCTTATAAAATTAGGTTTTGGAAATAAAATTTGGTATAAAAGGAATTAATCCTTTTTTTTTTTTACGTTTCCATGACCAGTTCCTTCATCATCTTTACACCCGCACATAGGAGAGGAAGAAAATTTTCACGCCGGAGCAGCTGCCGCCGTCCGACCACCGTCAGCCGAATATCGGCCGGCGCCGACAAGGTGATTTTTTTTTATTTTTTTGTTTGCTTATGTTTATGAGTTCTATGAGTTGTTCATATATTGATCATGATAGATTCATACACATGTGCATATATGAGTGTAGGTTTCGTCGAAAACCCTCGTTTTTGAAAACGTATGTTCGTTTGATCGTAAGTTTTGAAAACTAATAATAATTCCTGATTTAGGAGATATTTTTCTTTATATATGTGGACCTAGGTCCATTGATAAAACTAAGTTTATGAGCTTTCATGTAAATCAAAGTTTTATCATGAAAAGGTGAATTTTCACAAAACCGAAATAAACCCTCGTTTTAAAGAATGATGATGATACGAAGAAAGGTTTTTTATTTTTTTATATATGAATTCGTGTCCAGTGATAAAATTTTGTTTATGAGCTTTCATGTAAATCAAAACTTTATCTTATAATGTGTGAGCTTTCACAAAATTGGAATAAACCTTCATTTCAAAGTAAAGCGTCGTACGAAGGAAAAGATTTTTTTTTTATGAAACCATGGAGTGTCCACGAATTTTATTTTCGTGAGCCTTGATCATGTAGAATGTTTTTTTATTTTAGTTACGTGAGTAAATCACATTTTTTTTAATATACAAAGTATATATATTATTTTGTTTAAAATCAAAACTTGAGTTTTGTATAATATTACTTAGAAGTAAACAATTATTTATGATGAAATAATGTTTTAGTTTCATAATTCCATGGTGAATGCTCACGTAGTAGAAATATTCATGATTTTATGAAAATCTGAGTTTTGCACGTATTTTGTAGGTTCGAAGAAACGAGCAAGTTTTGAAGTATCAACTCTTACGTTGCATTCACTACTGTTAGTAGAATCGTGAAAAAGGTAAGAGTTGAGAATTACTGGTTTGTAGATGCTTGCATGAACATTTTTTTCCAATTACTTCATTCCACTGATGTTTGCATTTTATATGAATGATATACTGAAGCGAAGCATTGTATGCATGTTACAGCTACTTTGCAAGGATGTCTGATACCCAAGCCAATGATACTTCCAGAGATGATATGTGTGTGGACAATGACGCTTCAATGGAAGATTCACACATAGATGATGATGCCTCTAAGGATGATTCATGCTCGGAGAAGACTTCCATTGGCGAAGATGAGACTCCAGGAATCAAGAACGTCCCAAACATAGAGGATGCCTTCTTCATAGATCAAGAGCCTGAAAAGCGTCTCAAAACTCCAGCATTTCATCTTCTGATAAATCCCAGAGAGGTTACTCATAAAAAATTGGTGACTCCTCATGCATCTATTCGGTTCTGTCTTGAACGAGGATATTTTTCTGCATCGATTATTGAATTCAAACTTTCTCGACGACCCTTGGAAAAGTTTTCTGGATGGGCGAGGTACATGCTGGGTTTTCCTCGTGTTCGAGCTAAGTTGAATAACGCACGAGTAATACGAGCTATTCAAGCTTCTGGATATTTGTACATTTTTCATGATGTACGAGGTATTGTAGCTCTACTTGCTCGATGGTGTATCCCAACTCACTCTTTTATATGCAGATGGGGAGAGTTTACCATTACTTTAGAAGATGTAGTTGCATCTCTCAATCACAACAATCTTCCTGAAAATCTTTCTTCACCTGAGGAAGTTGCAATTTCTAACATCTTGACAACCACGATGGAGGAGATTAATAAGGTATCTGGCAGCAAAGGTTGTTATACTCATTGGTTGATACACTGGTGGCCAAGAGATACTCCTCTGGAGTGGCCTGTTGACGGTACGTTATATATTGCTGCTTTCTTGTGCTTATGGTTGTCCAGAGATGTATTTAAAGATGCTGGAAATTTGTTGAAGCCATTCGTGATTCCTTTTGCGATTAAGATGGCTCTGGGTGAGAAACTTCCATTGGGGAGCTTGTTCTTGGGTTCTTTGTACTCTAACTTGGACTCCTTGATTATAGACTCCAGCGTCTCGAACGGTTTTATGATGATTGAATGTTATGCTAACACAATGTTTCTTCAAGCTTTCATATGGGAGCACTTCAATAATTATGCACCTATTCCACATACCATTTTACAAGGGTTGAATACTGATGCTCGTCATGTTTTCTATGAGAAAGACAATGCCAGGATCATGCGCTGGTCCACAAAGCAACCTCGACTTAAGACTCGATTCGTTGATATCCTGGATCGTGAATCTGAATTCACCTTCCGCCCATGGGTATCAGTTCCCCCTTACATCTCTCATTTAAGAACTTTTAATGATGAGGAGAGCATGACTTTGAAATCTGGTGATGATTTGGACGACGGTGAGAGATCTTTTATGCTAAGTTGTACTCTCGGTTATCTGATATCCATAATGCATGGCGAATTCTCAGTGAAAGAATATAATATTGATAGGGAAGCTCGGAAAATGGGTATGGATCAGTGTGTTACAACTTTTTGAAGAAGAAAACCTTCAGTTGATCATCTCATGACCCGTCTGGATCGCACACATGTGGAAGGAAGTGAATTCTGGTTCCCCATCTCTGAGATAGTTCCATATGTAACTCCGGGTTATATAAACTTTTGGGATCAACAACTCAAGCGTTTACTTTATTTTGTGAGAGTTAATCAACCTTTAGTGAAGGATCCTCCTTCTCCTGAGATGATTGCTACCCGACCAAGATTGAAGCATTTCCCTGGTAGTGATAAACGGAAAACGTCTTCAGGATGTTCACAAGTAAGTATTTTATGAAGTCTTCATAAGATTATGATGATTGTATTTTGATCATTGCATCAAAATTTCCTCTTTCACAGGGAGGTCGTAATGTAATACCTCGGATTGATGTAAACCTCTTAGATGCTGAAACAATTGTTCATGGCGGAGAAGGCAGGAGCAAGAATTATAAGATGTTACCTAACACCATAAAGTCCCCAGTGACTTGTTTGGTGAGTTATCGATATTTCTTTTATCAAGACTTCTTCTAATCCGTGTAATTAGGATCTTGAAACCAAACTTTGCTATTCTGTTACAGAATTTTACTCCATCGAGTATTGACGGTCTTCAGTTCTCTGCTGCTGGGCAGACGGTTTCTGACTCGGGTGTTGAAGAAGGATCTGAAGTAAGTATTTATTTATATAGCAAATTATGATGCTTAGTAAATAAAATGCTAATTGTTGAGAATATATCCAGGAGGATATTTCCATGGAAGCGGAGAATACTAGTGATTCTCGCTCGAAGAATGGTGATAAAGAAAATTCCCAGAGTTCAAAACCGAATGAAAGTAATGGAGTTGTCGATGTCGGTGTGAGCCATTCTGGTTCTTTGAGCGCTTCGGAGACCACCCAAGTAAGTATTTCTCTTTTATTTTATCCATAGAAGCATAAACTTGTTGATCTACAACTGAATGAGTGAGAATGCATGTGAATATATGAAAAATTTTGCCGAAAATACGTCACCAGAAAATTCAGAACTCGGCATTTTAACAAAATCGCCGTAAAATCTTCGTCTAATGTCAGATTTTCATGATCCGCATATGTATCCTTATGCCCAAGAAATTTCCAAGCTTTATCAAAGAATATTTTTAAGTTTCGAGCATGTTTATGAGCCTAAATAGACGAAACAGTAAACATCCAGGAGAATTTCAGGAAATTTTCAGCCGTCATGTAGTCTGAAGTTTCAACCACATCTTCTTACTCTTTTATCCGATTGCTATGAAATTTTGATATGTTCTAGATAACATCCATACGAAGAGAATGGTATATAACTCAACCTTCTATTCTTCACCAATTTCTCCTAGTTCATCGTTTTATACATGGCAGTGTAAAATCATCCCAGGCGGGCTTGTTGTAAAACGAGTTCGCGCGACTTTCATGTTATTTAATGACGTCTAGCATGTTTAATAAAGAAATTTGATGATGTTAGACCACTTGTATGTTGTATTTCATGATTTCCCTTGGTTTAATGCTTGGATGATCCTAATCTCATGTAATCCTCGTATTAGGTGCAAAATACTGAAGTTGAGAATGAAGGAGCCAATAATGATATAACAAGCGACCCTGTGATTACTTATAAAGAAGGAACCATCTCTGAACTTCAATACCATGAGAGTATTGTTGTTGAAGCAATAAAGGAGATTGAGACTTTGATTGTTGTTGCTTCAGTGGCGAAAGAAACTGAGCCGCTAGTAGAAGAGACTGAAGAAACTGTCGTTGTAGAAGTTGCTCCAGTAATTGAAAACCGTATAGTGGTGCATGAATACCCAAGTGTAGTAGTTGATTTTTATCCATACACCCTCGCTTTCTTCGCTTTTGGGTTGTACCAAGTCTTTTGGGTTGTACCAAAAGAACACTGAGTCTAAAACCAAGTGGATTTATTTTTTGTCCAAGTCTAAAACCAAGTGGATTTATTTTTTGTTAAAGAATGGTGCTTTTGGGTTGTACCAAGTCTAAAACCAAGTGGATTTATTTTTTGTCCCATACACCCTCGCTTTCTTCATTAGCCCATTTTAGTCTTTCGTGCTCTACCATACATAGACGCATCACTCCCATACCATGAGCTAGTTGGTGGATTCAACGTTCCCGTTGGATATTCAAGCTTGTATGATAAAATATAGAGGAAGTTCGGTCACATCGTCATCACTAGAAACCCAAAGCGTGCTTATTCTTTAACAATGCAAGTAAGTGTTCTCTTGCGTGTTGTAAATTATATATGCACCAGGGAAAGAAATACTGTGACTCCAGATGTACTCTTTGATTGGGAGTTCAACTTGGAGAATTCTGAGATACTTAGCTTCAACGTGAAGTGGCTTCGTAAGAAGATGAACGCTATTAAGAACTCATGTGAAAACAACATACCCTTTCCCAATGACGTTGTGATGGAGAAGGAAGACAAAATTTCCAAACTGACTGAAGAGATGAACATGGAAAAGGCGGCTTTACAAGTCTTGAAGAATGCAGAGGAGAAAAAATCTTTCTTTGCTGATTTCCTTTGATTTCTTTTCATAATCTCTTAAACTTCTGAACTTATGAGAGATGTGAGGTTTTATTTCTAGTTTTGATCGGTTTTGAATAAGTAGATGATTGAGAATTTTCTATGGATTTGATAGATATTTTCTTTAAGTAGACTGAATTTTGATAAATTGCTGGATTTAAATTACTGAATGCAAGTGTTGCAAACATTTTGGAGGAATTAAAATACAACGAAAGAAAACTCTAAATGCCAAATATCTTGGACGTTGTGCCCAATACTCCAAATATCCAAAACCTTATGCGTCAAAAGCCTTGAGCCAATTTTCATGTATTACGGACACACCTTCCTTGCCATCCATGTTGATCAATCTGTAGTATCCACCAGCAACATACTTAGAGATCATGAAGGGTCCTTCCCAGTTAGAATTCTTTGCAAAATGGGAATTACGCTTAGTTGCTTTGAGAACTAAATCTCCTTTTTGGAATTTGTTAGGCTTGACCGTCCGTGCTCTGAATATCTTCTGCTGATTTGGAATTCTTCATGTAGTGGAGTTCCATGGCTATGGTATGTATGGACACTCATCCAGATAAGAGTATTTGAGATATTGTTTGTCATGTCATGCCTAGATATATCTTCAGCAATAAACTTTTTGATGGTATGCTCAATTTGAAAAAGTTCTGAGCTTAACCATTTAGTGAAATATTTCTAAGGAGAGGTTATCCATTCATAGCATTTTGCAATTGATAAGTTGTTAGTGGAGTAGATCCCTCGAATCAAAGCGGCATATTTGAGAACTGATAATATGGACATATGAGGAGGAATAAGACTTTCCTGAGTGCAAAACCTTTTAATGAAAGCATTTGCATCTTCTTCAGGCTTTTGTGTTAGCTTTGTCATGGCTTTAATCTCCTTCAAATACTCGAATGGTGAAGTGTCTTCTTTTTCTTCTTCCGAATCAGAGGTTTCTTCAACAGAAAAATGTGTAATTGAAGATATTGGCGTTGACTTTCCGTCATGGATCCATGTGCATCCAAGGATCATGTCATATCCTGGGTATTCTAGGATTATGTAAAACTTTGTTTCCGTCCAGACTGAGTTTATATTCACCTTGAGAGTAATGTGGCCATAAGCATATCTGGGTGCTCCTTCATGATCTGTGATTATTACTGGAGCATGAATGGCCTCATGTCGTGTGATACCAGCAGCTCTGAGAGTTTTCAGAGGGATAATATTGATAGCGGTGCCAACATCAATCAATTCTCGTTTGAACTCATTTCCCTTGAGATGGACTGTAGTGAGAAGTTCCCAGTCGTACATTTATTTGTATGTCATTGAGGGAGGCTCTTCTTGGATCAATAAACGCTTCCCTGACATAATGTGATTCCCCTTTGAACCTTTGATAAGTATAACAATTCACAGACATGTTCTATTAAATATTGAACTGCTTCTTTGACAGGTGGTTCATACAGAGTGAAGGTTCTGATTGGGAGAGGATCCATGTGCACTCCTTAAGTCCCCAAGTTGAGTTCTCCTGACTCGATCTTTTCTTTAAATATGCGCTTCAAAGTCCTGTAATCACTTGTGGGATGGATGAAGAACCTAGAGAAGCGACAATAGCGAGGGTTTTCCATAGCTTTTTCAATTGAGTTTTTCTTGATATAAGGCAGCTTGATTGCGCCATCTTGAATCCAGGAGTCTAGAAGCTCAATAACTTCCTCAATGGAGAAGGGGAAATCAGGTGCCTATGGATTAGCTTCTGTGTGTTGAGCTAAATTTTTCGCATTCTCTTTCTTTTGTACCTTTGCAGGAGTTGAGGAAGCATGCTTGCGTGGTGGCTCAGACTTTCGCTTCTTCCCTTCCATAACAGCGTTTGTGGAAGGTTGGAGGTTGTATTGTTTGTTGATTAAACATCTAGTACCTCGAGTATCTCTTGGTTCTTCAGATTTTGTAGTCTTAGCCCTTTCCAATAAAGCAGGCGCAGTAGTTGCTGATCTCTTGGCCGCTTCATGAAGTTTTGAGAAGGTCTGGAACCTGAGATTTTTTAATAGGGCTTTGTATATTGGGATCATTCCATTGATGCACAAATCCACGATTTGTTGCTCCGTGACGTTCATATCGTGGTAATCCAAGGCTTGAACCCTGAACCTTTTCACATAATCGTTAGGATGTTCGTTGCTCCTTTGAAACATCCTTCCAAGGTCAGAGAGGGTGATTTGCTCTAAAACGAAGAAGTATTTCCTGTAAAAAGCATTAACCATTTCTCCCCAACTTTTGATACTTCCGGGTGCGATGTTATTATACCAGGTATATGCTCTACCTTTTAGAGACTTTGAAAATTCCTTCAGACGAACAATATGGTTGTGCTCATGTTCACCCAGTGCTTCCAAAAACCGAGAAACATATTCTCGAGCATTTCCTATTCCATCATAAAGTGTGAAGGTTAGAGAGGTGTAACCTTTTGGTAGAGGAATTCTTGGCGTAGCAGCATGGGATGGAGGTTGGTGACGATACTCACCACGATCCTCCAAAAGTCGTTCCAAGTCTTCACGAGTGATGAAACTGGATGGATCTTTCGTGGGTGGATTATCTGCAGCCTTAGGAACTTTTTCATCATCTACTACATGGATCGGAGTGACTTCGGGATCATCATCTGAAGACTTTTCCTTTTTATTGAGTTTTCTCTGACATCTTGTCTGTGAGAGTCTTTAGATAGTTGAATAGTTCTTTTTGAGTGGCCGCGATGTCAGTCTGATTTTCGGCAAGAGTTTCTTGCACTTTCATGAGATCACTTATGGTAGGTGTATTTTCTCTAACTTCTTCAAGAGACCTGATGTGAATCAATGATGTTGTAGTAGTAAAAGGTTCGTTGAGGCTTGTGAAAGCAAAGAATTTTAGATTTAATAAAACTAAGATAAGATAAAAATATATACAAAAATTGTCACAAGATGAAGAGATGTGCTGGGACTCAGGATTCGGCCAAACTCACATCAAATGGTTCAAAAATTAATTCTTTTAACAATTATCGCTCAACAAATAAAAACATGGACTCTTGTTTTGCCAAAGTAGATCTTCAAAACATTAATTGTATCCCCTAAGCATAGATTATCTAAACAAAGCATAACCTATCTAATTGAATCACAACTAATTTTATCGAATCATAAATCAATTTAAAATAGTGAAAAAGTCATAAAAAGAATTAAATAATTTTACCCATGTATGAAATTCGTCTCCCTCCGTCGTCCCAGTGATGGGGTCTAGCTCATCATATTGGAAACACGCTCAAAGTATGATTTAATTGCTCAAAAATGTGCTTACAAGGATAAAAAGTAATAAAACAGAGGTTTTTCCCTTTAGTCTCACTGTAACATGCCCAAATCGCAAACCCTAATCACGGCAACTCAAAGTTATTTTTCCCGCCAATTTTCAAAATTCAAAGGAAGAATAAGGGTGGACTTATCCATCGTCCTGGGTGCCAAATAAAAATGGGTTCTGTGGACAAATGGGCTACATATATCCGTGGGTGCCCCTTAGCAAAAGTGGGGCTCCGTATAGCAAATGTCCTCCGGGGGGTGTTCCGAGCAACTTTTCGAGACGGATTTTCCAACAATCTTTATATACAAATAAATACCTACAAACAAACAAAGCACCATAATAAGTACAAAAATCGAGACTAACAATAGAGACACTGAGGACAATTCAGACACAAAAATGTGTCTATCAAATACCCACAAACTTATTATTTACTAGTCCCGAGCAAATCTAATCTACAAAATAAAATAACTACACTTAGCACGTGCAACAAGCCGTTAAACCGCTAGGTGACCCTAGTGGTGGAGTGTTGTCTCCGGAGGGTTTACCAGAGGTGTACCCACAAAACCTTTTTACTCCAGACCCTAGATATCTACGCAAAACCTTGGAAGTCACTAAAGAATCTCCTTGGTTGGCATACTTATTGACTACAGGAGGAAGTACCCTAATGCGAAATTCCAATTGTTGTACACGAGTTTGCACTCAAGCATACTAAAATTCATATAAAGTGACAGAGCTCTACTCAAATAGTTTCTAGACATCATAAAACGGAGTCAACCAATCACATGGATAGATTAAGAAGATGGAAAACGTGGATGATGTTGGCTAGGGTGAACCTATCCTAATGGACTGAGATACTGGTCTCGACTAATATCAACACACTGGTATATACAAGGGAACCAGTGGTCAATAATCCTAACTCTAGTTCAACTCAGCTGGCATATACAAGGGTACCAGTGGTTGACTTTATTGTATTTATTCCAGTTGGTCTAGTGTTATGGTCTTCAATTTTTTTTTTTTTGGGTATCTCAGTCACTCTATTTCACCCTAGCAATGGTAAAAACAAAAATAAAAGAAGTGATCAGGATTATTTCGATGTTTCCATCACGAGGATATGGCGAAACTACCATGTTTTCTTTTCTAACACCTGAGCTCTGTGCTTTTATGAATAGATTCTTTAGATGTTTCCATCTAATCAGATTGGTTCCTCAACTCCTACAACCAAAATGCTTCCATCCACTTAGATTGGTTAGTGACGACCTTAATAAACTTAAATTTCTAGGCTCTGGAGTTTATTTATTTATACTGCAACTAAAAAGTTTCTCCCATACCCCCAAACTTAAATCTAACATTGTCCTCAATGTTCTAAAGATGAAATTAAAAACATGAACAAGGAGAAATTGTTACCACTTGAAGCAAAGGAGTTAAGGAAAGATATTACCGTGTTGCAAGAACATGGGTTACCTCCCAAGAAGTGCTAAGTTTAAAGTCTTCAACCAGACATCAGAAGGAATTAGTCACCTCATGGAATCATAAAGTAATAGCCGGAATAATTGTGGGTCATCTGGATCAAAAAGTGTTACCCACAAGAAGAGGAGACTACAACAGACCGGGAAGATATCCAATGCACCCTTATCTATTATTTTGTTTAAGATAACTACATCTAGTTGTGGTTCGGGTTCGGGCTCAATAAAAGGGTCTAGATAAAAAGTTTTCATCGAATGGATTTCCTCAAAGGAAGGATCCTGAATATCAAGTTCTAGAGTTTTGAAATACTCAACTAGGAACTTAGAAGCACATAACAATAACCTGAATAACTTGGGATCCTCTAATTCAATCAGACTTGACTCACACAGCTGGCCACAGTGGTGGTCATTCTTAAGCAAATGTGTCGACCCTAATTTTCTAAAGTAATTAGGTTTAGTCTCAAAACTTAATAACTGACACATCTAAAATTCATATGTTCCCACAATTGGAAGGAAGGTTTTTGGTGGGAAAACAAAGTCAATCGTGGTATCATAGCATGGGTTAACCACATCGACCAGAGGATGGGTTTCTAATAACTGAACTTCTTTATGGACACAACTAGGTTCAGGGAAAAGTGTATGAAGATAATCTTTTAAAATGGTTGAGGAACATATGTCAAGTCCCAAGTTAGGGACCTTTCTAAGAGTTAAGGCACATGGAGAATGATAATCACCCCCAAACTTAGAGTTTTCAGCATCTCTAGAAAGACTAGTCACAACTTCCCTAATTTCAAGGTCATCTGATTCCTGAAAATGGTCAATTGATTCTTCTAATTCAGGTACATCCTCACTCATCTCTACGAGTTCATCTTCTTTGTCTAAGACTAATGTTTCTAAATCGCTAGACTCTAAAACAATATTCTCAGAATAAACTCGTTCCTCAAAACTATTATCGGCTTCGTAATCATAAAGAAATATTACATCGTCTAAAACGGGGGTATCTCTAGTCAAATCCTCGTCCTTTTGAATAGGTGAATAATTATTAAAATTATTTAGATTTGAACTAAAAACATTATCATTATTAAGCTCATTTGGAGTAACAAATTCCCGATCACTATGCCTACTTATTTCAAATTCTTCATCAACACTATCCTCATTATCATCATTATAATAATATCAAAATGGTTGAACCTCATCTAAACAGGTAGTGTTACCAATTCTAACCTCGTCATCTTGATTATGCAAATAACTATCTTCAATTTCAAGGGGATTATTGGAGACACTGTATTGGAAATTAAGATTATTTTGAGCAAGTTTTTCAACAATCCTATCTGTACTTTCAGTAAATTGCTTAAGAGTTTCTTCTAAAGACATTCTAGTTGACTGCTCTGGGGACTCATCTGGAATATTGAAGGTTTCCTTCACAAATAAGGAATGACTCTAGAAAGCCTCTTCTAGAGAATTAGAAAGATTGTTTTGATCATATGACTGGTGAGTATGCGAATAGTAATTGGGCTCACCATGGTACGAACCATAACCTTGAAAAGGTGGATGCTCCCAACCACTATTCATACTCTGGTCAAAGTTGAAATGTCCATTTTGAAAATTAGTCGGATAATCATTGTATTGTCTATTTTAATACCAGTTCGACACCCTAACTGCAAGGGAATTCTACACAAAGCACAAACAAGGCTGACTCGACCACAACAAACCTACTGATTTCTAGCAAACAAAAAGCATGATGGCTCCACTTAGATTGTTTCTAGACCAACTTATAATCCTTCGAAAGGGAATTCGTTACAATCTAAGCAAAACTTCTCTGGTATCAATCCGAGTTTAAGTAAGTTGAATAGAGGCGAGGGAAGCTGCTGGAGCTTTGATACCCAAGGCCTCATCGTATTACAAGGAAGCGCAGTCACGCATTCAACTCACAGAAACCATCACAAACTTTGAAGTATGATTAAAAGAGTAACCAATATTTTTCTAATGATCTTCCTGTTAAGCTCGTTACCCTATCGTTCTCGTTATATTCCAAATTTTAAGCTTAGGTTCGCGTTTGGTATCGTTTTCCTAAGGCGGGCAAAAAGAGAACGGTGATGAAATCCGAACCCTTATCTTGTATGGCCAGTCCTTTCCCTTTACTAGGAAATTAAAGCAGCCATATTCAAGACCTCAACATATATGCATACAAAATCATCTAGTAAACCCGCTGACAGGGGATTCACGGGTGTTTAGAATTCTTACCTCCCGTTCCAGGCGGGGGATGAACCGTTGAAGTCGACTCGGGCCACGACTCCTATGTCGTGTACGAACTCGAGGGGCCGAGACGATATCGTAATCATCATCCTTCCCTGTGCAGTTTATATTTAAACCAACCCTTCCGTAGGTTTTAAAAAAATAATGTCCAAGTCCAAAGTCCAAAAAGTAAAGTGCGAAATAAAAAGAAAATTACAAAAATAAAGAAATCCTAATACAATCTAAAAAAATCTTCTCCTTTCACTCCTTTCGCTTTGTCTTTAACTCCACACTTTAAGTATTCACCAAAAGCTTTGGCAAATTTTTCTTTCGCTCCAAATTCCAAAATCTATAGTAAAAAAGACAAAAACAAAAACGTAAAGAAGAACAAAATAAATAAATAAAAACCTAAAAAAAAAGAATAAAAATCTAAAAACTCTAGCCTAAAGACAAGCTCCGTGTCGACGGTGCCAAAAATTGATGTGAATCAATGATGTTGTAGTAGTAAAAGGTTCGTTGAGGCTTGTGAAAACAAAGAATTTTAGATTTAATAAAACTAAGATAAGATAAAAATATATACAAAAATTGTCACAAGATGAAGATATGTGATGGGACTCAGGATTCAGCCAAACTCACATCAAAAGGTTCAAAAATTAATTCTTTTAACAATTATCGCTCAACAAATAAAAACATGGACTCTTGTTTTGCCAAAGTAGATCTTCAAAACATTAATTGTATCCCCTAAGCATAGATTATCTAAACAAAGCATAACCTATATAATTGAATCACAACTAATTTTATCGAATCATAAATCAATTTAAAATAGTGCAAAAGTCATAAAAAGAATTAAATAATTTTACCCATGTATGAAATTCGTCTCCCTCGGTCATCCCAGTGATGGGGTCTAGCTCATCATATTGGAAACACGCTCAAAGTATGATTTCATTGCTCAAAAAGGTGCTTACAAGGATGAAAAGTAATAAAACAGTGGTTTGCAACGGTGAATGGGCGTTACAGAACCTCGTGTTACAAATACAGCACTGTTACAAAGAACGATACAAGGTAAGTGTCACTCTTACTGTAGAAAAAACGACGGTTTAGCAGTGTCTAATGTTCTTCGTTTTTCCTCATCACAACAACAGAAAAGAATTCTGCAACTCGATTTTCTGTGATCTGTTTCTTCCCCTAACTCTCCATGACCCACTATGTGTCCTCCTCACACTATATATAGACTTCAGAAGCTCAAATACTCGACCATTTACTCCATATAATTCCCGTATCTTCTTCATTGAATGGAAATATCTTCCACGGTATAATTTCCCTTTTTAATATTATCACGCTGTTTCCTGGCCATATACACACTCCAACACGTTCGAAATATCTTCAGAAGGAGTCCAACTCACTCCAGATATACGCTAGACACAAGAAATCCCGTGTCCAGCGTGATGTGATCCCCTGTTTCCTTCTTGCGGGCTAACCAACCAAACTAGGCCGAAACTAACACCTTTACTATTCCTATCTCGTCCATAGGAACATGTTCTATAAATTCCATCCCTTTAGTCTCACTGTAACATTCCCAAATCGCAAACCCTAATCACAGCAGCTCAAAGTTATTTTTCCCGCCAATTTTCAGAATTCAAAGGAAGGAGAAGGGTGGCCCTTATCCAACGTCCTGGGTGCCAAATAAAAATGGGTGTTGTGGACAAATGGGATACATATATCCGTGGGTGCCCCTTAGCAAAAGTGGGGTTTCGTATAGCAAATGTCCTTCGGGGGTGTTCCGAGCAACTTTTCGAGCCGAATTTTCCAACAATCTTTATTTCCAAATAAATACCTACAAACACACAAAGCACCATAATAAGTACAAAAATCGAGACTAAAAATAGAGACACTGAGGACAATTCAGACACAAAAATGTGTTTTTCAAGAACGTCCTAAGAGTGGATGATTGATGGTTCCAACACTTGTACCAGCGTTCGGAGGAGTAGTAGTAGCGAGTTACACCGGAGGAGTGGTAGTGGCAGGTTTTACTTGAGGAGTGGTAGTGGTAGGTTGCGCTGGAGTAGTGGTAGTGGCAGGTTGCACCGGAAGAGTGATGTTACCAGTGCCACTAGAGCTAAAAATATTAGAACCGGGTGTTGAATACGGGTTGGTAACTGAACCGGACCTAAGACCGGACATTTTTGTGATAAGTGAAATTGCAACCGAGATAATGATCTCCCACTGTGGTCGCCAATATGTAGGTGGGGAAAAACGATTTGCTGGTTTTTACGGAATTGAGGAGATGACCGTGCGGAGGAGACTCCTTGAACCGAGCGAAATGCTTAACCTCACACAGATGCACTGCAAGAAGGGAGTGCTTTGAATTCGAGAGATGAATCTGTATTACTCCAGCCTAAACCAAGAAAATTAGGAGGGAAGCTGAGAAATGTGTGAGATCAATGGTGATCGAAGATAGTAGGTGTGTTGTGTATTCTGAAAATAAGATAAGTTCTGAATGATTGAATTTGCTCTGTTGAGAGTTCGATTGTTAATCTCGTGTTGTCTGTTTGATGTGAGATTATCCTTGTTTCAATCATGATTCAGAGATTTATTTATATTGCTAGAATTGAAAACACCATGATCCCATGAAGTGTGAAAGTTGATGGAATCAAAGAATATGGAAGTGGAAATTGTGTTAAAACCAGTTGCTCAACGTGCATTGACTTGGTTGATTTTCCATCCATTACTTTGTTAACTCCTCCAACTGATTGCACGACTTGATCACATTCTCATCGTGTGTATAAACACACGTGACGTAGACCACCAGACCAAAACCCTAGTTAATATCCCCCCATGTGACACTGTTGATGTCTCATGTGATAGTGGAGTCTGTTGGGCATACGTGTATTTAGTTATTCAGTTGTTGACTTCATGACTTCATGGGACGATGAATCCTTGCATTGTTGAGTCGTACGTGGTTTGGAAATGTTCTGAGACTCGTGAATTGAACATGTCTGTTGAGACAGAGATATGATGTGTGAATAAGTTAATGTGAGCAAATATTGCTCATTCGATGAATTGTTGAACCAATATTCTTTGGTTTGAGCAAGTATTGCTCGTTTGATGAAATATTGCTCGTTTGATGAATTATGGTAGCATGACCAAATAAAATATTAAATCAGAATACTGGAAATTGAGCCGAGTATGATAAATAAAATGTTGATCACGGGATTAACGTAAAATTATTAGCGTTTGAATCTGGAATCATTAACCTTGGATTCAAAACCCTAATTTGATAAATTGATGATTTATTGATGGTTTATTGAAAATTAACCATGGGATGAAGAGGGACCAGTTACATGGGATTATGGGTCGACCATGTAGCACCTGGATGCTCACGTGAGCAAATATCAAGGTCTCCTAAAGACCAGTTGATTGGATGAAAGGATGATTAAATGCTGGTTTAATCAGTTATTAAAATAATGCTCATCTGAATCTTAGGTGATAAAACCTAATTAATTATGAAGAGATAAGGGACCCACCAAGGGGTCATGAAACCGGTCCTGGGTGGTCACGTGATCGAATGACGATCGTTTCATGAAGTTCCAGGTTGTTTGGAAGAGTTTTTGGACCTAATACGAGCAATTGCGCAAATTAGGTCAAAATGTGAAAATACGTGGGACCGGCCTATTGCAAGCCAAAGATCCAACCCTGGTCAGTCAAGGTAACATTCTCACGTCACCAAAGTGTTTGTATCTCAGTTCTAAGAATTTTGGTATTTTCAGATGTGCGTTTGAGCAATCATTTGAGAAAATATGAAGAAATCAGAGATTTTTGATGAAACCGTCAAAACCTTCATGAGATGAAGGAAAATAATAAAAAATGAAGGAATCATGAAGGAATCATGAATTGTGGGACCGGACATGGCTAAGGCATGGTCGACTGGCCAAGGAGCCCGTCCCACAATATTTTCATATTTTTTATAATATTTTTTCATGATTTTAAGGAAATATGATAAAACCAAGGAGTTTGTTGAAACCAAAGAGTTTTGTTAAAATCAAAGAGTTTCCATGAGATGAGGGAAACATAAAAAATAATAATAACAAAATAAGGAAGTGTGGGGCCGGCTAGGGCCCAGTCCCGTGAGTTTTTTCCCAATTTTATGTATTATTTCATGATTTGAAGGAATTTTCATAATTTGAAGGAAATATCATGAAATCAAGGAATTTCATAGGATTAAGGAAACATGAAAAATATAATAATAATAATAAAATAAAATGTGTGGGCCATCTAGGGCATGACCGGCCGGCTATGGCCGGTCCCACGGGTTTCCTTAATTTTATATTATTTTTCATGGGATCAAGGAAATATCATGAGATTAAGGAGTTTTCATGAGATTAGGGAAATAATAATAAAATATTGAGGAACCATGAGGTGTGGGGCTGGCTGGATCGAGGCATGGCCGGTTGGCCAATAATCACGGCCCCATCATATTTTCCCTAATTTTATATTATTTCCTCAGTATAAAGGAAACACCATGAAACTGAGGAGTTTCCTCAAAACGAAGGATATTTGTTCAGATGAAAGGATTTTGATGAGATCAAAGAAAATAAATAAAATATGATAAAATATATGAATGGGCGTGGGACTGACCACGGCATGACTGGCCGGTCGGTGGGCTCAGTCCCCTAGCGCCTTGACTAATATTCATTATTTATCTTTTTCATTCCTATTTGCATAGGTTCATCGTCTCGTCGTTTTTTGAAATACTTGTTTGTTCATTCAGGTGTTTTTTAATGTATTATTAGTCGAATACATATACACCATTTTGGTCGGTGTTACTCGAAGGTAACTCAAATGCCCATGTGTTGAATATTTATTACTAACCCATGGGATTCTGCTGGTAATAACCATAAATTGAAGTAACGAAATATTACGAAGAATATTGAATATTTTTCAGAGATTCAGTTAATGAATCTAATGATTTTAAGAATAAATAATTGATGGCTCTATACTAGTACGATCGTCTAGGAGCATCAATTATTCGAGAATTGAGCGATATGAGCTTTTTGAAGCGTCATATTTCTTTTATATAGTCAGGGAAAACATTGTTACATCCTGAAGACGTTATCACTCTATACTAGCAGGCAAGCTATCTAGGAGCCGTCTAATCTTTTGATTCCATAAAGAAGTCGTTACTGAAATTTCTCAGTATTTATTAGATATGCGGTTGCCTCAGCTGAGAGACTACATATCTATATATACTCTGAGAGACAACATTCTCAGTCAGAGATTCTTATGGCATGAGCTTTCATGATTTCGATAAGAGACATGAGCCTCAATATTCATCTGATTGCTGGATCAGGAATACATATAATTATGGGTTTACGATATTAGCCTTTGTCGAAAATCCACCATCTACAAAGTGGAAGAATGGGTAAGTGGAAGAACGTTGAAAAACCACTTCCACTTTGCATGGAAGACTTGGTTGATTGACTATCAACTATTCTATTTACTCCTTAACTGTCACCACGACTTACTCACATTTCTCATTGTGGATTATTGCACATCATATATGTTGTACGCCTCTAGACCAAAACCATAGTGACATCCCCCCTATGACATGAATTGATGTCTCATGTGAAAGTCTGCTTTGCAGATGCGAGGTCAAGCTTTGACCTAAAACTATGAGTCTTAATCGATGAACTAAATAGTTCATGGTTCAAGGTCATGATAAATGGAGAATGAAGTGCTTTTTGGAACAACAACATGCTCTGTGGACCATGGATGTTGAATTAGGTCACTGATGACCGTGGCATATCATTATGCTAGCTAAATAAGTAATAATAGTTATATGACTTGGATTAATGAGCATAGGTTAATGAGATTGTTGGATCGATCATAAACCATTATGTTGGTGCGTTGAGCACTTGATAGAAATTTGTATGAAAATAATCATTATAAAATGATCATAGAAGATTCATCTCGATCCATGTGTCATGAGTCAGTCGAATGACAAGGATAAGATATAATATTAAAATAATGGTCGACTGACGAACCAAATGTTGGTTGATGAACCAACATAATACTGATAGCTGGATCAGTACGAAATTCTCGAATGTTAATAGTTGAATCAACATGAGAAATATTGTTTCGCAGCACAGCTGATAGTTAAATCAATAAATTATTGATAGCTGACCGAATAATAGATTATTAATTAAAATTTTGTTTGCTAGATAACCATAAAAATTATTGGTGTTTGAACCAGTTCAAAATTATGCTTGACAGAGCATCATTTTCGAAACCCTAATCTTGATCAATGGATGATCATCTCAGAATAAACCAATGGATGAGAGAGGGACCAGCTACATGAGGTGATGGTCCAACCATATAGTATCTAAATGCTCAATTGAGCATTCACCAAAGTCATTTGATGAGCAGTTGGTGAAAAGATGATTAATAGTAATTTAATTATTATTAAATAGTGTTTGACTGAGCAATAGGTAGTAAAACCTATTTGTGGAGAGAGGAGTGACCGACCAAAGGGGTGTGGAACCGGCCCTTGGTGGTCGTGGGACCATCGGATGGTGAATGGATGATCTTCCCAGTTGCTTGAAAGAGTTTGAACCAAATATGAATTGTAGATAATTAATTAGGTCATTAATCACTGAAAGAGGTGGGACCAGCTTCTGCAAGCCAAAGGGCGGACCATGATCATCATGGTGGCATGCCGGTGTCGCCATGTTGTCCGCGGACCAATCCTAAAAAAGACCAACCATTAAAATATTAAAATAATATTATTTTAATATTTCTCATGGTGGAAAGACATGATGGTTGCAGGATCACTTGCTTTGCTAACCATATGGTCCGTGGAACAATATTTGAAAAGATATGGAAATAGGGAGTTTTGATAGAAATAGAAAGTCATTGAAAGAGGAAACCCTGATATTAGTAAAATAATATAAAAATATTATAAAAAAATAAGGAAAAAGTGGGGGACCGGCCAAAAATGGCGCACAGCTAGCCGTCTGGCCATTATGGCCCACCCCGCGATTTCTTATTTTATTAATATTTTCTCTCTTTTCTTTTTCCTTCTTTGATCAAACTTCCATATCCTTGTTCCTCCATGTTTTTGGATGCTCCTTTGAGCATTATTACGAAAGGTGAAAAGGCGGGGGTCTAACAACCACACCCAATATTTCGCTTAGCAATCTGTATGGAAAAACTCCAATATGCTTTCTAGAGAATCAACTAGACAGTCAGACTCAATCTTGATAAAAGTATATCAAAGAGTTTATATCTCTCTCACTTGATTTGATCCTTACTCAAGAAAATAGGAATTTGCGAGTCTTTATCAGATACAAGGAGATAACTTGGATGGTACCAAAGACCAATATCCAAGTGTCAATCAATTTAAATCAACAACCAAAAGGTTGGATATTCTAATTGATTGAACAACGCACAACCTGTATTATTTCAATTATATAACAAATATAATGCGGAATAGAAATAACACAAACACCATAATTTTGTTAACAAGGAAACCAAAAATGCTGGAAAAACCCCGGGACCTAGTCCATATTAAACATACAGTGTATTAATCCGCTACAGACACTAGCCTACTCCAAACTAACTTCGGTTTGGACTGTAGTTGAACCCCAACCAATCTCACACTGATCCAAGGTACAGTTCTGATCCTACGTCTCTGATCCCAGCAGGATACTATGTACTTGATTTCCTTAGATGATCTCACCTACAACTAAGAGTTGTTATGACCCAAATTCGAAGATTTTAATAAACAAATCTGTATCACACAGAAAAGTCTACGATAATAGATAAATCCGTCTCCCACGAATATACCTACGAGTTTTGTTTCGTCTTTTGATAAATCAAGGTGAACAGGAACCAATTGATAAACCATACTTATATTCCCGAATAACAGCTCAGTATTATCAATCACCTCACAATAATCTTAATCGACGCAGCGGAAAAAAAATTATGGAATCACAAACGATGAGACGAAGTGCTTGTGATTACTTTTTATATCTTGCCTATCGGAGATAGAAATCTCAAGAAGGTTATTACAATTGTACTCGTATGATAGAAGATGCAAGATCAGATCACATAACTACAAGAAAGTAGTATCGGTCTGGCTTCATAATACCAATGAAGTCTTTAAGTCTTTAACCTGGTTTAGATGAAGAAACCAAAGGTTAAAGGAGAATCGACTCTATCTTAGCACAACTAGTATCACACAGAATGTTTGGGGATTAGGTTTCCCAGTTGCTAAACTTCTCATTTATATAGTCTTTCAAATCAGGGTTTGAAATCAATGATAGCTTAGTAACAAAGTATTTAATATTCACCATTAGATAAAAATCTGATTAGATTCAAGCTAATATTTATCAACCGTTAGATCGAAAACATAGCTTGTTATACACACATGAAATGCACGTTTGTAGGCTTATGTGACCGTACCCAAACTTGTATATTAGTTGGTTCAAAAATAGTTAGCCAAACGGTTAGCCATATGATAACTTTCATATCAACCATATTATTTTTCACCATAACTAGTTCAAATGACTCAAATGAACTAGTTAGAGAGTTGTTCAATTGCAAGGAAATCTTATGTACTACACAAGACGCAATTGAAGAAAAACCGATTTGATTCACTCGAATCGGTTCATGAACTATATATCCACGGTTTGCAATTGCATTCCTTAGTTTATAAAGATAAGTTCACAAATATCATTTTTAGACATAACCTACTCATGTTCGCGGACTGGGTTCGCGGACTTAATTTCCCGGATGGAGTTCACAAACTCCATCTGAAATTCTCGGGTCGAGAACTTCCGCCAGTTCGTGGACTGGGTTCACGGACTGAGCTCAAGCACTTCTTCGGTTCTCTTGATCAACAAAGTTCGCAAACTTTGGTTCAAGGAATAAGGACTTATACATATATGTTTTTCCACAAAAATTCTTATATCCTCCAATGGTTATATAGTTTAAACTCTCATTTCAATGATTGAAACATTCTCAGATGACGTTATGTAGTTGTTATTCACAAACCATTTTTCGTCAGAGCAATTTTCAAAGTGATTGAAACTTAACATGACTTTCGTCACTAAGTAAAGATGAACTTGGCTAAAGCGAAAGCTTTACCAACACATATTTCGATAAATATATATGCGAGGTAAACTCGGCTCGAAATATCAAATGTGTATAATCTTAGTCTATATAGCAAAACGACTTTTGTCTCAAGATAGGATATAAATAGACTTTTGAGTGATATATAAGTTCAAGTCTCCATATACATTTTAGTCGATGAAGATCCACCAGTTCCTCGAGTAGTATTTCGTCTTGTATGATGATTTCCATGGAGTTCTTGAGCTCAACTACACTTTCTATCCTAGTCTGAGACGTTAGCTATAGTAGACTAGAAATCAAGACTTATAGTTTTGATCACTAACATTGACAAACATGCTTGAGATAGCAACGCATGCGAGTTCGACTAAGCAATGCTCTAACAAAAGGTACCCATGCCTTTTACTTTGGGGTACCACATATATCTGAAAGGTAAATATTCATCATTGCTCCATGGAATTCAACAGATAAAAGCCATGGATCCGGAGTAAGTGAACATTAATTTATTTTTCTGGGAATTCAACTGATGAACACTGCAACTAGAATTAAAAAGTCGTTCTATACTAGCATGTTAAATGTGTAGGAACATTTAATTAATTCAGATATGATGTGATCTACATCATATTTATTCTGAATATTAATTTGAGCCAGACATCAAAGATGAATTCCGAATTCAACAGAGATGCTGAATCTTTCAGCTTAATCTTAAAATATAAGGAACATTGAAAGCTTTTGCTTCAGAAACACTAATATCGCCGACATACATGAGATTACAGGATTGCAATTCAATTCTCTTGTGGAAGGTGATGACACAAAGTTATTATGATTTCGATACTGGTAAGAGATGCATAATATCCAATATGATTTTACGAATATAACCTTCGGCAATAATCCACTATCAACATTAAGTCCCATGCTTAGTGTAGTACAATCATGTTCCGCTGTGTTCATATAAATGGTGATTTTAAACTGACATAAGCAAAATGAATGAATAGGCTTAGTTGTCAGATATTACTAGGAATTCTGATCCAATCACATCGAATGATCGTTGAAGGAGTAATAGTAAAATGCATGAGTACTTGCTGAGTGACTGGCATCGTCTGGAAAGCATAAGTTGATGATGCTTCGCTTATTTTGGTGGTAGAAGGACCACGTTGACTCGCGTATGGCATGGGCGCTGCTTGAAATAGGAAGTCCCAATTTGACTGAAATTAGGAAAACCTAATAATATATAAGGAAGTGAAAACCATTTTATTTATTTATTTTCTACCACCACTGACTAGCACCATCTCTCTTTTTTTTCTTCTCTTCCACCGACGAGCAATAACAGAAGCAACCACTTCCATCAGACGTATCGGACGACCAACGTCCGACGGCCACTTCGGGGGAATTTCTGCCGGTTCCGGTTTTTTTTTCTTCATTTTTTTCTTCTTCTATGCTAAATGACACATCAACCATGGAAAATAAAAAGGCATTTTAATATTTTATGTAAATTAATCATGATTTAGGTCAAAATACCATGTTTTTGACTTCTGGTGTTCCGATCATCTTCGTATGTGCGTTAATCATCTTTAGTGCAGCAAAGACAATGTCCTTAAAGCGTAAACTCTTGCATCATCACTACTATTTTTTGATCGAATCATATACATGTAAAAGTTATGTTTTTACCATCTTTTATTTACTTACGTCGTCTTTAATCGATATATGCATCTTTGCAATATAATCATCATCCAAAATCATCACTTTTGAATTTTGCTACCTTGCTGATTTTTTTAGTTTTCATCTCCTTGTATGATGTGTTGAAGTAGACAATAAGTGAGTATGCCTAGACTCTTTGTAGATATGTCAAATGATAGTTATGGTTGTGCTTCCAATGAAGGAGACGAAAATTCGATAATTAAGAACACTCCGAACACGGATGATGAATTTTTTTTGGTTCAGTATTAACAAATAAAATGCCCACAAGATCATGATTTTTTCCTGATTGTGAATCCCAGAGAGAATGACAAGTTGAAGATGATATCTCCAAAATTTATAATTCTAATATGTTTCCAAGTAGGTCATCATTCTGCTTCATTCATAGAGTTCAATATTACTAGAAAATATTTACCTGAATTCTCTGGATGGACGAGGCATATGCTTGGTTATGACCATGTCTAAGTAATGTTGAATGGTGCACAAGTTACTGAAGCTATCAGAGCGTCTGGAGAAATCTTCATTTATCATGACATGCCTAGCATTGTAGTTTTGCTCGCTCAATGGTGTGTTCCTACACATACGTTCATATGTAGATGGGGAAAACTCACCATTACTTTAGAAGACATGGCTGTTTTTTTTGCATCTACTAGTTACTGGTAATCTTCCTATTGTGTTTTAGGCAGAGGAAACCAAGATATATTCGATTTTAAGAACCATGATGATTGAAATTAATGGCGTAGCGAACTTTTACTCTCAGTGGTTGAAGCACTGGTTGTCAATAAGTAAGGACCCAAATAGACTCGACGATAGTACACTGGCCATTGTCGTATTCTTGTTATTTTAGTTTTCAAGGGATGTGTTTGAAGAGGACATCTCCCAATTGAAACCATTTGTAATTCCTCTTGCAGTTAAGATGGCCCAAGGCGAGAAACTTCTCATAGGAAATCTGTTCCTTGGTTCTTTGTATTCTTTCCTGGACTTTGTAATTATTGATAGTTGTATCTTCTATGGTTACATAAAGGTTGAATCATATGTTAACACATTGTTCATCCAAGCATGGTTATGGGAGCATTTGAGTAGTTATATGCTTGTTCCTTGTAATGTTTTGCAAAATAAAGGTGTTGATTCTTATCATGATTTTTCTGAAGATAACAATGCTAGGATATTGCGTTAGTCTAACAAGATACCACACTCTAAAGTACGCCTTATCTATTTGCTGGATAACGAGGATGAGTTTGATTTCCACCCATGGGCAACGATTCCTTCTTATATTTCTCTGATGACCCCCTTTGCTAGTGAGGATGATGTAAATTTTAAATCTGTTATGCATAGATGTACACCCGGTTACCTCGTGTCTGTGTACAGAAATAATATCTCGTGGAAGGAGCAGTGATATTAATGGTACCACTAGAAATTATAATGTTAGGGTTATGCGTTGAACCCTCGGGATTGGGATTGGTAGTTGAACTAGATCTGAGACTGACCATCTTCGAGAAATTGAACTTTCCACCAAGAGATTAGTCACTCATTCTTCACTATGATTGTTTGAATTTACATTTTGATTTACATTGATAATCTCCATTAATGGAGTTCTAAATCTAGTTTTGGGGAAGAAGATAATAAAGAAAAATACATTTTCTCTCATAAAATCTCTCTGCAAAATATCTCTCTCTCTCCTAAAATTGTGTCCTCCTTTTCTCTCTCATGCTCTTCTATTTATATAGGTATCTTCATGGTGGTTGACAACTCACATTCAAATCATATTTCACATATTTTAGGATCTCCGCTATGCTTCTCTCAGGCTCTGTTATGATTCTCGCAGGCTCTGCTATGCTTCTCGCGAGATTTCTCTACAACCACAAAATCTTCATTTCCTTCCTTGTTCTCACGAGCAATCTCTCCAACTACAAAATCTTCACATTTTTCTCGTGTTTTATGCTGTCGTTGTCTATTACGTCATTCTTTGAATTATTCTGCGACACTCGCAGTGTGTTGTTGAGGCACTCACAGAAATGTTGTTAATAATTTTGTAAGAATATTATTGTGGCGATATTTTGATCCTACATCTTGCCTCTTTTTCCTTGAATATTGCTTGAAGAGCGATCTTTAAGGAAAAATCAATTGATGTAGTAGTCTTTGATCTTTGTTGATGAAGGAACGAGCGAAAGAATACTGGACTTGAAAAGTACGTACTTTCCTCTATTCTTTTGTGAAGTTCCGGATCTTTGCGAATTAAATAAGAAGTATCAACTCTTGAAGTATGTGAAGTATGAAGTATCCTTGAAGAAATATAAGAAGTACTCAATCCTCAAAATATAAGAAGTATCCTTTATTGAATAAAAGTCATAAGTATTGCCTCTATTCATGTGAAATTATTATTTCATTTTTGGTGAAAATTCTTGTCCATTTTGGAAATGATTCTTTCCGAGAAGATAAAGAACATAAAATGTTTGCTTGGTAATCCATAGTTGCCTCTGTTCTTTATCTATGAAGGTAGAATCCTTGAAAAAATGTTGAATGAGCGGATTGTTTCTTTATTCTTATCTTGCCTCTACCTCATGCGATAATATTTTTTATAAAATTAGCACATTCTGCGAAATAATCACATCTCATGCGAAATTCTGGAAGAGTCTGCGAGATGCTAAATGAGTTTGTAAGTTTCCGGATGAGTCTGCAAGATTCTGAATGTTTCTGCAAGATTCTGAAATAGTGATGTGAATAATTACTGAATAGTGCTGCAAAATTATGAAATAATACTCCTCAAATAGTGCTGCGAGATTATGAAATGGTACTCCTGAAATAGTGCTGCGAGAGACGCTGAATAATACTTCTAAGAAATTCTGAACAATACTTCTGGGAGATTCTAAATAGTATTTCTGAGAGATTCTAAATAGTACTTGATATCTCTTGCGATGAACAAATCTTTCCTGCATTCATAAGCACTATTTATAATAGTTAATGTTTGAGATTATTCTATTGGTCTTATTTTGCCTTCCTAGTTAAAGGTCTTATTTTTCCAATTTTTCTTTTTGCGACAAAATCGCAGGACGTTCTCACATTTATATGCAAAAACCCATTGATCTTGCCTTATCTTTGTTTTTTCAATTTCTCTGCGACAATATGACAAGACTAAGCTCCCTTGCGAGAACAAAGCCTTATGACATTGCCGTCTTGCGATGAAATCGCAGGACGTCTTTACACTTTCATGTAAAGACCCATTGATCTCATCTTAACTTTTTCTCATGGCTTGTTTCCTCCGTATAATTTTGTCACGCGACAATATGACAGGCCTAAATGTTCTTGCGATCATAAATCCCCATGACATTGCCGTCTTTAGACACTTATCAGCTCCCTAATGGAGGGTGCCGCCCTTATCTTCCCCCTGGTTTCCCCTTCAAGGAGGGCACATCGGCCATACAAGACTAGATCCTCCCATCTGGATTTACCAACAACCAGTTGTTTTCGCAGCCTCTTGTCCTTTATGCCTATATGGCTTATAGTTACAAGACTACACCCTAAGTGGGGTTTTCTTCGGGCCGAGTGCATCATAGCCAAGACTTGCCAAAAATGTCCAGGGTAGGTTCGTCTGTCCCGGGCACTCTTGGCTCAACCGTGTACCTCGGCGCCTTGGTCATACTCTGCACCCATTAGAAGAGACCCTCGGTCGTCCAACCAGGGTATAACCTTATATAGTTGGAAATCCAAGGTACCTCTCCTGGATAGGTATCTCAAAGAGATGGACCCCAGCTCTCCATGAATCAGGTTCCAGCAGCGGTATAACTTTATCCCTGAGCCATTCAAATAGATACCCCCTAATATGATGTACTTTAGGTCTTACATTTGCCTCTTGCGAAATTTTATCTGCGAACTAGGGTGTACGCCATAAAGGTTCGTCCCATTCTTATGTCTCTGCGAAATTTTATTCGCGTTTCTTTATTCTTGCATTTCTGTCAATTGTTTCATTTTTTTCACTCTCATAACATCATATTTGAATTAGATATTCTTTAAAATATTTTGAAATCTTAGAAATCTTCTTTGAAATCTTGCGATTGTATCGCGTTGTTAAATCAAAAATCTTTTTCTGTAAAAGAAATATTCTAAAGAAATCTTAGAAATCTTATTTGAAATCTTGCGATTGTATCGCGTTGTTAAATCAAAAATATTTTTCTATAAAAGAAATATTCTAGAGAAATATATAAATCAAATTTTCTCAGTTTTTTGAAAATATGAAATCTTTGAAGTCTTGCGATGGTATCATTTTTTGTAAAATAAATCAAAAATCTTTTATTTGTGGTAAGTAAAATGTTCTAGGAAAGGGTACTTAGCTCTTATGTGAGTTGTATGAACGTCTCACAGCAAAAAGAAGAGTAAGAGATGAGACTTGAACCCTTGACCTGCCTCTTGCATTTTCTCGCAACAAACCAACTGTGCTAGCTCTCTCTTGCGAATTAATCAAAGATCTTGCGAAGTAATCAAAGTTTAACTGTTCGAGAGACAATTATGTAGAAATTTTTCATATCAAAAATAAACTTGCGAGAATCAAGAATTGATCCCGCGATCTGCTTCTTACATTCATGCCTACCAACCAACTGTGCTAGTTCTCTTTCTTGCGAAATTTATCTGTGAAATAATCAAAGGCTGACTTGCGAATTTCACATAACAAAAATAAACTTGCGAGAAGCAAGAGCAAGAATTGATCCCGCGACCTGTTGCTTGCGTTCAAACCTCTCAACCAACTTTGCTAGTTCTCTTCCTTGCGAGATTTCTCTGCGAAATTATCATGAACTCTCTTCTGTGTGAAATATACATGCGAAATTATCAAGGATTTAGCGAAAAAATATGCATGTGTTGGGGCGGCTTGAACTCGTGACCATGAACTCATTAACTTCGCAAATCACCAACTATGCTGCCTCTTGCTTGCGAAATAATGAAACAATGCTGAGTGATTATCTATTTTTTCACCCTCTATAAAAAGAAGAAAATTACGCTCGCAGGCAAATTCGAACCTGTGACTACAATCTCCCATATTGTTCTCTGGACCATCTGTTCAAGAACCTCTCTGCGAAATTAACGCATAACTTTTTTCCTTATTCTTTTACTCGCCAATAAAAATGATAAAAAAAAAATGATTCTCTGCGAATTCGAACCCGTGACCTCTTGTTTGTTCTCTGAACCTTAAATCATCTGTTCTAATATCTCTTTGTGATATCTTTGCATAACACTTATTACTTGTTCTTTTATTTTTCCTTGGTATTTCATCAAAAAACTGCGAAAATATCGCAGTTAGGGATAATCGATCCCGCGACCTTAAACTTGTACGCTTCTGGTTTGACCAACTGTACTGTCTTCAACTTGTGAAACAGTGGCAAGATTCACATGACATATTCTTTTTAGTTGTCCTTTGTATAAGCTTTCTCTTTGTCCCTTTATATTTTCTTTTCTAGCCATGCAATTTTATCTTTCTTTCTTGTGAGAGTTCATTCCCTGCGAGCAATCACCACGAGTAATGCAAGTTTTATATCAACTTCATAAAATTGAAAACAAGGATAATCATCAATTTTGTTTTATTTTTAAAATCGCATAACCTAAAAAGTACGAAATTTTTTGATGCTCTGAATTCGAGAAACTCGCACAATCTAAAAAAATTGAAATTCGCATGACCTACATTTTTTCATACGTTTTTTTTTTTTTAAAAAAAACTTAATTTTTGAATATAAAATTAGAAAAGATAAGAGATTTTGTCCTGTAGAATTATTTGTTGGTGTGACTTCATTTGATTTCTTTGCGATTGTTGATGAAATACTTTGCAAATACATCATTAGTCTTCTTCCTTGATCCACTATGCTGTCTTTGTCCTTTGTGCTTTCTCCTCCATTGGAATCTTAATTTTCTGTTAAAATGTTAGTATTGGTTTAATCCATTTATTCGCTGACGTTGTGTATTGATAAGTTGGTGGATGCATCTTATCGCAAAAGAGAAATTTTACTGGAACTTTTGATTCCTTCATCTTTGACTTCAATCACAAAAAGTATGTTCACATTAGTTGTTTATACGATCAAAATTATAATTAAATTCAAGGTTTATGGATGTAAATTAATGATCAAAACTCTTGTTAATTCAAAATATCAACTTGTTTGTGGGAGAAAACTACTTCTGCCGGTTTAGGTAATTTTGGGTGTGTGTGGATGAGAAGTGAGTTTAAACCTTCAACAAATGTGTTGCACGATGAGCACTTTGATTCGAGAGATAATCTATACAATTCTTGCCTAAACCGAAGACACACCGTTCCAGATTTGTTTCGTCATCCGTGTGAAGGATGTGAGGTTGATCTTAGGGAGGGAAGCGAAGAAGGTGTTGAGAGTATGAAGTTAAAGGCTATTTGATGACTTGTTAATAGAAGGTTGAGCAGGCGAGTAAATATTGCAGGCAGGCTCTGGGTGTTGAATACGATGGTATCAACACTTGGTGTTCTATGTTGTTCGAACTTCCGTCTTTGGAAATAGGGAGGAGAACCTATTTATACAAGTTGATAAGCCTTTATTACGTCTCTTGTGGGAAAGTGGAGGAAGTGGAGTGATGGAGGAAGTGGAGTTGTGTGTTAGTGCCACACGGTTGCTTTCCCACTTCTCCTATCATCGCTAACCACCCATGTTTCTCTGACACGATCTTGTGATAGCGTGTTGCACGCTGTACGCTGTAAACCGCCAGACCAATACCCCAGTTTGTATCCCCCAGTTGTGACATGATTAATGTCTCGAGTGTGTGGATCACGGGACCCACATGAAATAGTGCAGGGTGAACCGTGAACTTGGTATAACATCGCATGCAGCCATCTTCAGGTGACCGTTTGGAGGCTGTATATACAAGCCATGCCTTGGTCGGTTACCCTGTGAAGAAGAGTGACGGATGGTGATAATGGTGATACCATGTTTGCTGGTTTATTCGTACCCTAAGTCATTCATCCAAGCTTGCAAAGTTGGACGGACGAGATGGTTTGCAACCCTACCTGCGATCGTTGGATGAGAGGCGCGCATGCTTCCTCTTTCAACCCAAACGATTGCATGATAGGAGAGTTCCAATGGAGGAACCGATCAGCCCTGCATGGAGGCGGTATAATGGTGTTCACGCCCATGCCTGCTTGACTCACAAAGATTTAATCTGAGCCACTCGACTTAGGTGGCAAAGACGAGTGGTCGATATTAGAACTTACGGAGGGACCGTGACATGCCACCTTTGGGCGCGCGTACCGAGGAGCTTGACCACTTCCGGTCTTGGCCGATCAGCTAGGCGTGAAGTCGGGCCAACGGCAGTCATGCTAGCATGCTCGGTTCCTTCTAAGTCTCCATCTTTGCCTTTCGTCCAAGCCTGCGAAGATGGACGATCGAGATGTTTCTGCGCCGCGAACCCTAATTAGGGTTTTGGACCGGCCACTTTGGGCGATCGGTTTTGGGTTGCGTGCGCCTCCTTTGGGGAGACCGACCATGTATGCAGCATCTTGGGTCGACAGTGAGCATGTACATGCTTGCTCTATGACCCTGGGCGCAATCTAAGCCATCCAACTATGCCTGCGAAGTCGGATGGTCGTGATCGTTTTGGATCTTCTAAACCTGCATAAGGCGTTAATCTAGCCTTGTTTGGGTAACCGTTTCTTGTACCACGGCTTGCCTATAAGGTAGTCGGTCATGTAGGTAGAAAATGGGCCCGCCAATGGTGTACCATCACTTCACTACTTGTTTTAGGGTATAATATAAGCCGTCCAACTACGCCTGCGAAGTTGGACGTTCACGATTAAAAGGAACCCTAGCCGTGCGTCATGCTCACTTTGAGCGCACGTTTTGGAAGGACCAACTATAGTTGGCCTTGACCGTTCGGTCATGTATGAAGGTGGGTCCGCGGTGATCATGGTAGCATGCTCGGGACCCCGAATCTATATCTACACCCTCCATCTATGCATGCGAAGTTGGACGGATGAGATATATTTCTGAGTTTGTTTTCAGCAAGTGAGACTAACATGGGTAGTCTTGCATGAGTTCGACGGGGCTAGTATAACCTGCCGTCAGGTAGCCTACGGGTGTTTGCATGTCAAACACAAGGCTTTAATTAAAGCATTAATAGTAATGTTGTATACCTACAGAAAACTGGGATGGTTGCCACATGCTTTGTCGGGATGCTTGCCACATGCTCCGTTATGGGTAGGTTTTAATTCTCAGGGATGGTTGCACATGCTCCAATTAATTAATATGGCGAGAAGTATTCATTGCCTGAAGGCTTTATCCTTTGCAGGACGTCAGCTTACAAAAATTTCTTTTACAATTTTACCCCCGAACATAATTCCACCATCAACATTAAGTCCCCTTCCTAGCATGCAATGGTTACACTATTGTAGGGTAGGCATGAGATGGTGACAATTTGCATACAAAAATAATTAAAGCCGGAGTAAAATTCATGTTTACCGTGTGGGAGAAGGCATGTCACTTGTGCTAAACGCCTTGGAGCCGGTTGAGTTGATCCTTCCAACGGTAAAGCTCGGCTGGGGAAGTACAACTTGATGGGTCGATCCACCTTGGCCTTCCTATTTCTGCGTGCCTTCTCATATGCCTAGCAAGAATCGTGCATTCGATAAGCATTGTTGATCACAATCCCGACTCAACAGCCTCAGAAAGCGGCAAGGCGGACTTCTTTTCTCTTGGGGATCTTGTTGGATCGTGAAGCATATAAAGAAGTTTTCTGTATTCTTCTCATTAGGCGATCTTCTTCAACATCTCAGGTATTGCTTCACACGTTGATTTCTTAATCGATCGGCGATAGTTGTGATTAGAATATTTTTTATTTGCCGCCATAACTCATATTCCTCTCTTTTTTGCAGTACATCATGAAAGGAGTTGGTGATGATCACTCTGCAGCTTCTTCAGAAAAAAGTTTTGAAGTTGATAAACCAGAAGCTAACGCACATGAAGAGGTGATGGCTAAAATTGATTTGCCACTTCGTGAAGTCGTCCATGCCGTACAGGGAATGTCTGTCTTGCATTTAACCATTATCAGGGGGCGGCTCCGTGCTCTTTCAGTTGCAATCGATATAGAGGAGAAACAAAGACATAAAGAAGCGTTGCGAGCGAAGTGGAAACGCGAGGCGTCACAAGAACCAGTAAGCTCGAGATCTGAAGGGTTAGCAGCTCGGTTAAAGAGACGGAGGGTTGAACACGAAAGTCCTGCGGGTGATGGGAAGTGTGATTACCCAATACGTGGTGGTGTGATAATCCTCGACCCTGATACTGATGATACTGAACGTCCGAAAGTGATTGGGGCGATTTCCACGGTTGCAATGGATTCTGTAGAAGGTGAAGAGATACGCATCTTTGAAGATGTTGAGGCGGTAGCTGCTATGCCTGAAGAAGTTGAGGCGTCTCTGGAGAAAGCGGCACAATATGTGGATCCCAACAGTGATGAAGACGCAACCAGCAATTGAGTTTCCCTGTTATTCTTCTTTGTATTTTTTTTTTATACTCAGTGGTGGCTGAGTTTGAAGTTTTCTCCTTTGCTCACTTGTCTTGAACAAAGTTTTATTCAGTGCTGCTTTCGAAACATGCATATTTTTATGCTTGTGCCCCTTGACGTGAGTCTGGATCTGTTGAAGTAGATCATGTAGGATACCTTTCTCCTTCCCTTTTACATGTCTTATTCCTCCCATATCACCAGGCTGGTATGAAGATTCGGTATGAGGGTTTAGGGTTTTATTTCTGGGTAATGGTGGTTTGAAGGTGACTCATAACTTTGTGTGATTTTATGAGAAATTATAAAAGGAATGAAATCTTGATTACTTGAGGAAATATTGAAACCCTAATAAGTATGAAGGCTAGCAGTGCCATCATTTTGAAGGAATTACAAATATTGTGAAAAGGAAAATTGTTGGAGGAATCCCCCGGGGAATTAGAGAGGTGATGTCGTGTCTTCAGGTAAGGTAGGGCTTGAGCCATCGTGAGTGAACAACCACACCTTCGAGTTCGTCTGCATTGATGATCTTGAAGTAACCGCCCAAGATAACATCTGCCACTAAGAATATTTCCTCTTCCTTTGCAGACTGGGCAGTTATTCTTACTGCCATGTTTCCAACTTGGAACATGGTTACCTTTGCTACCATATCTCCGATTTGAAACGGATTTAGACTTGGTATAACAACTTGCTTCTGACATGTGTCGTTCTTGACTGCTTCCAAACTTTTGGTGAAGCGCTTAAAGGGGCCAGCACTCCATTCACATCTCTTGGTGGTGGCCCGCTTGGGCTCGGAATCTCTTGACGCAGGACGAAGGGCTTTCACCAGGGAGTTGCGTTATGCCTGTGAGTTGTTGGTATGGAAGCAACATGCAGTCTTCGAGTCTCCAAGGTTTGTTGGAAATCATCGGAGCTGGCTTGTTGGAGATTCTTTCAGGTACTGAGATTGGTAAGGAATGCGCCTTGTGTACCCACGGGCGCCCCAGAATCATGTCGTAATCCGGATGTTCCTTAATTATATGGAATCTAGCTTGTGTTGACGTGTTACCAATCTTTACATCAAGGTCAATGTATCCGTAAACATCCACAAATTCTCATGTTGGGCTCTTGATCACAGTCGGACCACGGGTAGCCTCCTGCTTTGATATTTTCGCAGCTTGCAGGGTCTTGATAGTAACGATGTTGAATTAAGAAGATGCATCGATTAATGTGCTATCGAACTTGACATCTTTCAGATGGGAGACGGTCAAAAGTCCCCAGTTTCCTTTGTTGGTGTTGTCTTCCAAAGAGGCTTGAGATGCTGGAACGACTTCTCTTCCTGGGTATAAGTGCCTGCCTGTCACAATACGGTTGAGGGCCATGAACATATCTTGACGTTGTACCTTGGAAAGGTACAAGATTTCACACAGGTGTTCCATCATGGATTGTACAGTCTTGCGCACAGAGCTTCCAGAGATCATGCAACTTCGGATAGGAAGGGGGTGTCTGTGAACTCCTTCATTTCCCAATTGGATATCTCCTGCTGCTATCCTTTCCTTGAAGATTTCTTTCAGCTTGTTGCAATCCTTAGTTGGGTGGTGAACAAACCTATGATAACGGCAGTACTTAGGGTCTGCCATGTCTTTCTCAGTTGGTGGACGTCTGATAGGAGGTAGCTTGATAGCATCATCCTGAATCCATGCCTCCAAGAGTTCTATTACTTCATTTATCGGAAACGGGAGCCTGTGTGTATTCGGTGCTCTCAAGGCAGATCTTTGCTGTTCCTTTTTCGCGAGGCGAAGCTTTTTGCGTTTGAGCCGCACTCTTGGGTAGTTGTTATGCCGCCGCTGGAGCTTTTCTCTTTCCGCCTTCGCTTACTATACTGACAGAAGGGCTAGTATTATACTGCTTGTTGATGAGGCGCCTGTTTCCCCGATTATCTCGTGAATCGTCACTCCGAACGATTCTGGTTCTTTCCAATAATGCTGGGGCGGTAGTGGCCGAACGTTTGGCTGCTTCATGGAGCTCTGAGAACGTATGGAATCCCAAGTTTTCCAGCAGGGCGCGATATATGGGTATCATTCCGTTGATGCATAATTCCACCAGCTGTCGTTCTGTGACATTTGGTTCATGGCAGTCCAACACTTGTGTTCTCAATCTTTTGACAAAATCATTTGGATGTTCATTGTTCCGTTGGGAGATTCTCCCAGTGTCCTAGAAAGTAACTTGCTCAGATACAAAGAAGTACTTCTTGTAAAATGCGCTGACCATCTCATTCCAATTGGATATGCTGTTGGGTGCGATGTTGTTGTACCACGTATAGGCTCTCCCCGTAAGTGATTTGGAGAATTCCTTCAGGCGAAAAACGTGATTGTATTCATGTTCTCCTAAGGATTCTAAGAATCGAGAGACGTGTTCACGAGCATTACCGGTACCATCGTAAAGGATGAATTGAGGGGAGGTGTTTCCCCTGGGAAGAGGAATCCGCTGCACGTCTTGTGGATATGAAGGCTGGTGTCGATGCGCGTCCATCGGATTTTATTTTCCACGATTTTGGAGGAGTCCCTTCAGATCTTCACGTGTAATAAAGTTGGACGATTGGCTCATTTCCCTGAGACGCTCGTCCCTTTCTATTGCGTGGTCAGCAACATAAGACTCTTCGTTCAGGTAGGCTTGCGTAACTGAGGCACCTGCTCCAGGTGTGCTAAACGTATTTCTTGTTGGCCCTTGAGGCTGCCTTGACTCTTGTGGTAATTGATCGGTTAATGTTTTAAGGAAGGTGAGTACCTCATTCTGAGTGATCTCCATGTCTGACTGAGCTTTAGCGAGGGTTTATTGCCTCTCCATCAAGTCCACCATGGTGATAGGAGGTTGTCCTCCTCTGGGTCCTCCATATCCTCATCCTGAAGGGGAAGTAACAGTTGTTCTGGTGACGGACGGAAGTGTCATGCTTGAGGAAATGCCTGGATTTGCGGCCGCTCTGGCTCTTGTAATGGGAGGTGTCACGCATGTTGGAATGTCTGCTCCTGCTCCACTGGTACTGATGATAGAAGACGCGATTCCACAAGACACATTGGTTGCACTATAACACCAGTAATTGGGATATCAGCGCCACCAGAAGCGTTGTCGGTGCTAATTCCATCGTTGGTTGCTGCTCCAGACCTAAGATCCACCATTCTTGAAATCAGAGAATTTGAATTGGTATTGAAGAAATCGACTTCACAACCGAGAGATTAACCTCCCACTGTGGTCGCCAATTGTTTGTGGGAGAAAACTACTTCTGCCGGTTTAGGTAATTTTGGGTGTGTGTGGATGAGAAGTGAGTTTAAACCTTCAACAAATATGCTTATTTGATGAGCACTTTGATTCGAGAGATAATCTATACAATTCTGGCCTAAACCGAAGACACGGCCGTTCCATATTTGTTTCGGTCACAGGTGAATGATGTGAGGTTGATCTTAGGGAGGGAAGCGAAGAAGGTGTTGAGAGTATGAAGGTGAAGGCTATTTGATGACTTGTTAATCGAAGGTTGAGCAGGCGAGAAATTGTTGCAGGCAGGCTCTGGGTGTTGAATACGATGGTATCAACACTTGGTGTTCTGTGTTGTTCGAACTTCCGTCTTTGGAAATAGGGAGGAGAACCTATTTATACAAGTCGATAATCCTTTATTACATCTCTCGTGGGAAAGTGGAGGAAGTGGAGTGATGGAGGAAGTGGAGTTGTGTGTTAGTGCCACACGGTTGCTTGCCCACTTCTCCTATCATCTCTAACCGCCCATGTTTCCCTGACACGATCTTGTGATGGCGTGTTGCACGCTCAAACCGCCGCACCAATACCCCGTTTGTATCCCCCAGTTGTGACGTGATTAATGTCTCGAGTGTGTGGATCGCGGACCCACAGAAATAGTGCAGGGGTGAACCGTGAACTTGGTATAACATCGCATGCAGCCATCTTCAGGTGACCGTTTGGAGGCTGTATAGACAAGCCATGCCTTGGTCGGTTACCCTGTGAAGAATAGTGACGGATGGTGATAATGGTGATACCTTGTTCGCTGGTTGATTCGTACCCTAAGTCATTCGTCCAAGCTTGCAAAGTTGGACGGACGAGATGGTTTGCAACCCTACCTGCGATCGTTGGATGAGAGGCGTGCATGCTGCCTCTTTCAACCCAAATGTTTGCATGCTAGGAGAGTTCCAATAGAGGAACCGATCAGCCCTGCATGGAGGCGGTACAATGGTGTTCACGCCCATGCCTTCTTGACTCGCAAAGATTTAATCTGAGCCACTCGACTCAGGTGGCAAAGACGAGTAGTCGAGATTAGAACTTATGGAGGGACCGTGACATGCCACTTTTGGGCGCGCATACCGAGGAGCTTGACCACTGCTAGTCTTGGCCGATCAGCTAGGCGTGAAGTCGGGCCCACGGCGGTCATGCTAGCATGATCGGTTCCTTCTAAGTCTCCATCTTTGACTTTCTTCCAAGCCTGCGAAGATGGACGCTCGAGATGTTTCTGCGCCGCGAACCCTAATTAGGGTTTTGGACCGGCCACTTTGGGCGATCGGTTTTGGGTTGCGTGCGCCTCCTTTGGGGAGACCGACCATGTATGCAACATCTTGGGTCGAAAGTGAGCATGTACATGCTTTCCCTATGACCCTGGGCGCAATCTAAGCCATCCAACTATGCCTGCGAAGTCGGATGGTCGTGATCGTTTTGGATCTTCTCAACCTGCATAAGGCGTTAATCTAGCCTTGTTTGGGAAACCGTTTCTTGCACCACGGCTTTCCTATGAGGTAGTCGGTCATGTAGGTAGAAAGTGGGCCCGCCAATGGTGTACCATCACTTCACTACTTGTTTTAGGGTATAATCTAAGCTGTCCAACTACGCCTGCGAAGTTGGACGTTCACGATTAAAAGGAACCCTAGCCGTGCGTCATGCTCACTTTGAGCGCACGTTTTGGAAGGACCAACTGCAGTTGGCCTTGACCGCTCGGTCATGTATGAAGGTGGGTCCGCGATGATCATGGTATCATGCTCAGACCCCACGAATCTATATCTACACCCTCCATCTATGCATGCGAAGTTGGACGGATGAGATATATTTCTGAGTTTGTTTTCAGCAAGTGAGACTAACATGGGTAGTCTTGCATGAGTTCGACGGGGATAGTATAACCTGCCGTCAGGTAGCCTATGGGTGTTTGCATGTCGAACACAAGGCTTTAATTAAAGCATTAATAGTAATGTTGTATACCTACAGAAAACCGGGATGGTTGCCACATGCTCTGTCGGGATGCTTGCCACATGCTCCGTTCTGGGTAGGTTTTAATTCTCAGGGATGGTTGCACATGCTCCAATGAATTAATATGGCGAGAAGTATTCATCGCCTGAAGGCTTTATCCTTTGCAGGACGTCAGCTTACAAAAATTGGCTTTTAAAATTTTACCCCTGAACATAATTCCACCATCAACACAACTAACATCAATTTTTTGTGAAAAACAAAGATTAATAGTTTAAAAATCAAAATCTTTCAGATCTATATTATGAACATATAATTTAAAAGATAAGATAGAATTTGTCCTGTTTTAACAATTAATTGATGCCGTTTCATTTTATTTAAAGATTTTTTCGAATCTTCTCCTGCTTCCCAACATTTCTGTTTCTCTTTCTCTATATACATTTCTCTTAAATTTTGTTGGATGTTGTACACCAATCGTTTCTCATCACGTCTCTGAGATGAAGATGTCGTTTGTTAATGGAGGATGTGAAGTTCTCGCCCAGAATTTCCATATTTTCCCTAACATCTCATATATCTAACTGAATTCATCATCAACAATTGCTAATTTCTTTGGATCTTCTTCAACCCTAACAAGCAGGTAGTGTTTCTAGCGCCAAAATGTAGTTGCAGGAAATCCCACAACACACCCCTTGTAATATCTTGATAATAATTTCTTGATCTAAACTCATTTGATATTATAATAATGATTAAAATACCAAAAATTGTAAATAGACACACAGGTTTTTACATGGTTCGATCAATTTGATCTACATCCATGATTCTTCACTATGATTGTTTGAATTTACATTTTGATTTACATTGATAATCTCCATTATTGGAGTCCTAAATCTAGTTTTGGGGAAGAAGATGATAAAGAAAAATACATTTTCTCTCATAAAATCTCTCTGCAAAATATCTCTCTCTCTCCTAAAATTGTGTCCTCTTTTTCTCTCTCATGCTCTTCTCTTTATATAGGTATCTTCATGGTGGTTGACAGCTCACATTCAACTCATATTTCCCATATTTTAGGATCTCTTCTATGCTTCTCGTAGGCTCTGCTATGCTTCTCGCAGGCTCTGCTATCCTTCTCGCGAGATTTCTCTACAACCAAAAAATCTTCATTTCCTTCCTTGTTCTCGCGAGATCCCTCCTTGTTCTCGCGAGCATTCTCTCCAACTACAAAATCTTCATATTTTTCTCGTGTATTATGCTGTCATTGTCTATTACGTCATTCTTTGAATTATTCTGCGACACTCGCAGTGTGTTGTTGAGGAACTCACAGAAATGTTGTTAATAATTTCGTAAGAATATTGTTGTGGCGATATTCTGATCCTACACATTATGGTTGCCAAAAAAAATTGCGGGCATAAATGACCTGCTGGTTTTCTAGTAAAAAGTGGTGAAGGGGGGCAAGTGCTCGATGAAATAGATTGTCGATGAAGGAAATCGTTTGAATATTTAAACAAATGTATTGCACGTTAGTACTTTGAGTTCGAGAGACTAATATGTAGTACCGTGGCCAAAAAAATGGTCGTTCCAGGTTCAATTCAGTCGCAAGAAGAGGAGAGGGGTCGGTCTTTATGGAGGAAAGCTAAGAATGTGTGGAGATCAATGGAGATTGATCGATTGATGATGTGATGTATTGAACTGCTTTGAAGAGGAATTCTCTGTGTAGACGAGAGGAATTCTCTGTAAGTGTTTGATATTTGTTTGTGATGAGTCTTACTCGAATGTCGTTGTTAAGTTATGTTATCAAACAATAGGTTGAGAAACCTATCTGTTGTAGCACGTTGATCGCCTGTAAGTGGTACCAGTTGAAGGAAGTGGGAGAATGTGAAAAAATTACTTCCAATATGCATAGAAGACTTGGTTGATTGACCATTCACTATTTTATTTACTCCTTAACCATCACCATGACTTACTCAAATTTCTCATCGTGGATGTATTGCATATCACACGTGTTGTAGGCCTCCATAACAGAACCTTAGTGATATCCCCCATGTGACATGAATTGATGTCTCATGTGAAGGTATGTTTTGCAGACGTGCGGTCAAGATTTGACCTAAGATTATGAGTCTTGATCGATGAAATGAATAGTTCATGGTTCAATGTCATGATAGACGAAGCGTGAAGTGCCTGTTGGAACAACAACATGCTCTGTGTACCATGGAAGTTGAATTAGGTCACTGATGACCGTGGAATATAATTATGCTAGCTGAAGTGGTAATAATAGTTAAATGGCTTGGATTAATGAACATAGGTTAATGAGATTGCTAGATTAATCATAAACCATTATGTTTGTTCGTTGAGCACTTGACAAGAAGTCATGTGAAAATAATCATTGTTGAATGATCATAGAAGGTTCATCTCGATCCATGTATCATGAGTCACTCGAATGACAATGAGAATATATAATATTAAAATAATGGTAGACTGATGAACCAAATATTGGTTAATGAACCAACATATTAGTGATAGCCGGATCAGTATGTAATTCTCGAATGTTGATAGCTGAATGAACATGAGATATTGCTTTGTAGATCAATTAATAGTTTAATTAATAAAATATTTATAAAATATTGGTAGCCGACTAAATATTAAATTATTAATTAAAATATAAATTGATGGATAACCATAAAAATTATTAGTGTTTGAACCAGTTAATAATTATGTTTCGAAACCCCAATTTTGATCAATGGATGATCAAATGAGAGTCAACCAATGGATGGGAGAGACCGGCTACATGAGGTGATGAACTGACCATGTAGTGTCTAAATGCTCGATTGAGCATTCACCAAAGTCCTTTACACTTTACAAAGCATTTGGTGAAAAGATAACTAATTCTTATTTAATCATTATTAAATAGTGCTTGACTGAGCAATAGGTAGTAAAACCTAATTGTGGAGAGAGAAGTGATCGACCAAAGGGGTGCGGAACCGACCCTTGGTGGTTGTTGGACCATCTGAAGGTGAATGCGGATGATCTTCCTAGTTGCAGGAAAGAGTTTGAACCAAATATGAGTTGTAGATGATTAATTAGGTCATTAATCACTGAAATAGGTGAGATCGGTTTCTATAATCCAAAGTGCCGACCATGGCCGATCATGGTGGCATTCCCATGTCACCATGCTATCCGCTGACCAATCCTGGGGTTTTTGGTAATGGTCCATAGAGCATTATTTGGTCATTTTATGAAAAATCTGAGTTTAATTGAAACTCCTAATCTTGGTTAGAAGACCAACCATTAAAAATCTTAAAATAATATTATTTTAATATTTCTCATAGTGGAAAGACATGATGGTTGCGGGACCACTTTCTTTCCTAACCATATGGTCCATGGAGCAATATTTGAAAAGATATGGAAATAGGGAGTTTCGATAGAAAGAAGAAGTCCTTGAAAGAGGAAACCCTAATACTAATAAAAATAAGGAAAATAAGGAAAATGAGTAGGGGCCGGCCAAAACCATCGCACTGCTAGTTGGTCGGCCATGTTGGGCCCACTCCATGGTTTCTTATTTTATTATTATTTTCTATCTCTTCCCTTTCCTTCTTTGATCAAACTTCCATATCCTTGTTCTTGCATGTTTTTGGATTCTCCTTTGAGCATTATTACTAAAGACATCTGTTTCTTTTATTCGGGGCTTACTCGGGGGTGCCATATATGCCAAAAAGGTAAATATTCGTCACTGCTCCATGAAATTCAGCTGAGAAAAGCCATGGATCCTGAGTACGTGAAAACATTAGTGTAATTTTCTAGGAACTCAACTGATGAATACTAAAAATAGAATTAAATTATCGCTCTATACTAGCATGCAATATGTCTAGGAATATTTAATTAATTTAGATATGATGTGATCAGCATCATATTGATTCTGAATATTAATCTGGGCCAGACACCAAAGATGAATTCTGAATTCAATAGAGATGCAGAGTCTTTCAGCTTAATCATGAAATATATGGAACATTGAAAGCTTCTGCTTCAGAAACCCTAATGTCGCCGGCATATATTATTACCCTCATGAGATTATAGGACTACAATTCACCTTTCTTACGAAAGATGGAGACATAAATTTCTTATGATTTTGATACTGATAAAAGATACCTAATGTCCAATGTGATATTATGAATATAACCATCGTCAAAAAAAATCCACCATCAACACCTAGATTCTTAACCACCTCTAAAGAAATATCTTCAAAAGATCAATTAAGATCAGTTTTCAGATATCTATCTTGGGGAATCACAAAGTATGAGACGAAGAGAAATTTGTGATTACTATTTATCTTGCTTGAAAAAGATTACGAAAACCTCGATAACAGTAAAGCAAGATCAGGATACACGAACTATCAAGGTAAAGATAGGACTCAGCTTCACGAATCCCCAAAGTGAAGTATTTTAGTCGCATACCTAATTATGTTTCTCAGAGAAAACCTTGGTCTATAAAGGATAATTTTAGAATTAACTAGGACACAAAGTGTCAGGGATTGATTTTCCCAGTTGAAATCGCATCTCTATTTATAGATTTTAAGGACCAAGAGTTGCTTAGAATTCAAGCTAAGATAATTGGAGAATCAAGCAAACATTTTTAGGTCTTGAAAATTACAATAGAAGAATATATACACTAGGAACCGGTTCTGGAACCTTGTATAATGATTTGTTCAGTTTGGCAAGTATGCCAAAGAGCTAAAGCAATCTGATGTTCAATTAAACACCTACGAATTTAATCATGATGCACATACATAAGTGTTTGAGTGATCAATGAAATCTGAGAAGTGTTTTAGAGAGTTCCAGTAATGCTAAACATATTTATAAAATAAGTCTTTGAGCATATATTAAAAACTAAAACTGGGACAGTCGGTACAACTGTTCGTGAACCATTGTTCACGAGTCAGGGTGCAATGGTTCAGGAACCGGGTTCGATCGCAAACCCTACATGAATGCCAAACCCAGTTAACTATGGTTCATGAACCGGGCTTATCAACTGCTAGCCTTCCAACTTTCATATTTTGGTTCACAATGATTGGTAAACAGTCCCCAACTGAACTTGCAGTTTGTGAACTGGTTCGCCAACCCTCCTATATTTCTGAAACTTAGATATCTATGGTTTTAGAATTGGTTCACCAACCTACCTTGAGTTGAAATATCATAAATATCAATAGTTCTCTCTTATGGTGTTTAAAACATTCACGCGTAATACATGTGCAATTTTTAATTTATTCACAAACTAATTCAGACAATAAATTGTTTAGAACTAATATTGTTAAGGATTGTTGAACATATTTTCTTAGAATCATACGACATCATCTCAAAAAGATAGAATGGTTAGATAGTGAGTAAATTAAAATGGTTCAGTCTTCATATACTTGATATAGAAGTTCTCCAAATGTCTTCATCGATCTTCAGTCTTCAAGGGTGATGTATGATACTCAACTACCAAATTTTAACCTAGTCCAAGACTTGACTTAGTAGACTATAAATCAAGATATAGTGTTCTAATATTGACAACAAGCTTGAGATCGCAAATGTAGCCATAAGATATTTCCAATTGAGTTGCCACATAAACACCGCTATGAACCATTAAATATAGAAAATGTAACGATGTTATGGATTTGGTTATTGTTTTAGCTTGTTTTAATTTAATTAAATATTTGAATATTGTTTGTTATGTTAGCAAGTTTATAAAATAAATAGGGTGTTTACCCCTTCAAGTGTTATATTTAATCTGAGAATGAATGGGAAAAAGGTATCAGTTGGGTTATTAGAAAAACTTGAAGGTTTAACACTTGTGTTACATAGGAGGTTAAGGTTTCTCAATAAGCCAGAGGTTAAAGCTCCTCTATAAGCTTGGACATTACAGTTTGTCTATAAACCCTTTTATCATCACTTTTTCTCATTATTTTTTTATCTTCCAACCATTATCATTCCATCTATATTATCATCTAATTTTTCGTGTGGCCGTAACAAGTGGTATCAAGTTTAGAATATATTGTATTATGGGTAGAAACGTTCACAATTATTGCTTCCAAGAAAACCTATGATACTGTTGTATTTCTACTAGCTTGGTGCAAAAATCAGAAAATGGATCAAAGAATTGAAAACATAGAAAAGAACTACATAAGACATATAAAAAACTATGAATTCTATGGTTGGAGGCCAAAAGGAAAATGTTGAGAAACTAAGCGATCCTTTATAAAAGTTTTCTCCAACATTTGAATTGAAGAAAAACTCTCTAGAAGGTGATGGAGAGCAATTGAATGAAAATGGAGATACCTTTTAAACATTTTCGTAAACGGAAAATGGGTCATTTGTCCAAATATTTTTAAAACATGGTTCTAATGGACAAGTAAAAAAAATTATGGGTGAAATTAACACAAAAAAATAGCAAGGATGAAACTGGATTCATCCTGGCTTAAACTTAAAAAATTGCTTAGATGAAACTGGATGCATCCTGATGTAAATTAAAAATAAGAAAAAGCATTTGAAAATGGGTAGGATGAAACTGGTTACATCCTGGCTATTTTTATATTTTTGTCCATTTAAACAGTATCAAAATCTATGTCTTTTTCACCTAGGAATTATTGATTTTGGTCTTTTTAACCAATTTTGTGTTCCATAAAACCGAAAGGTAGTATTAAATTAGTTTTTCCAAGTCTCAAAGGAACTGAAGATCATACTAGTTGGTTATGTAGAGCTAAGCAGTACTTTTTTCTTCATGAAATTCTTGAAAGTGAACGAGTTTCTTATGTTTCTTATCATCTAGATGATGATGCACAAATTTGGTACCAAAATTGAAGCAAGAGATGATTTACATCACCTGGGAAGATTTCATATCAGTACTCCAAACTCATTATGATCCGAATAACTATCTTGATTCTTCGAAGAACTAAGTAAGTTGCAGCAAACATGAAGTGTCTAAGACTATCAAAATCAATTTGAAAAGTTATTAACAAATTCTGGTTCACTACCATAAACTAGACAAGTAAGTTTGTTTCTTAGCAAGTTGCGAAAATCGATTCGAACTGATGTACGTGCAAATAAACCAGCAACACTTTCAGAAGCAATTGAGTTGACACTTTTATTTGAGGCTTGTGATAGGTCACACTTGTTTGTTATTACTCCAACAACAACTCAAGAAAAGATTCCAATAAGGCAGTTAACTATTAGGGAGTTACAAAACGCAGGAAACAAGGACTTTGCTTCCGCTGTGATGAAAATTTCAAGCTGGGACACTGCTGCAATTATGATTACTCCGGTCATTCAAGAACTAGATGGAGATCAAGTCATGGAGACTGAAAGTATGTATCCTTGAGGACAAGGCTTAAGTTAAGGAGTAAGGAGTTGTTATGGTTACGGTTATTGTTTTAGATTGTTTTAATTTATTTAAATATCTTCATCCCTTATATCAGCAAGTATAGAGAATAAGTAGGGTGTTTACTCGTTCCTAGAGCGAACATGTTCAGTTAAGAGTCCAGGTCAGTATGACTCTAGGTGGGTTTTGAATTAGTGTATTTACTTCCTAGTTTGGACTTTGGGTGGGTTTTGAATTAGTAGATTTACATCCTAGTTTGTAGGATCTAAGGTTAGATGGGATAATGTCGTATCTTTGTAATCCATTTAAGATTTGAGAATGAATGGGAAGTAGTATCGATTGAATTATTAAAAAAGGCAGTGACTAAATACAACCCAAAATTAAATGTCTAAATACTTGTTCACCTAAATAACGTGGGTATTTAAAACTCACATTTATATTCATCTTCTTCCTTTACTCTGGAAAAGTACATTCTTCACTGCGTTTTTTTTCTCTTGGTTTTCTTTTCTTCTCATATCAGTTGTTTTCAATTCACATGGGGATTTGATGTTTTCTAGTTAGATTTTTGTTGAAATCAAGATTTACTCATATAATTAAATGATTTCATATTTTGTTCACAGAAACTCTTTAGAATTTGGTCTTTGAACTTTGATTGAAAAGGGAATTTAGGTTTGTTTTTTTTGGGGATTATAGAAAATATCTCCAAGTTAGGATATGGGTTTCTTGAATTAATAACAAGAATCATGATTCTTACAAACCTAATGCTTTTGATTCCATCACCATTTTCATTATTGATCCCATATCGTTTTAAAAATATCTCCATCATGTTCACGGTTATTAATCCATCCCATTAATAAGTTAAAAAGAAAAAGAACAGATATGAAGATAAAGGTGGGTCTTGATTACCTTGGTAAATTATGGTTAGAAATATTTTAAAAAAATAAATTAGGGTTGTAATTAGTCAAATTGTGGGTTGTATTTAGTCACTGCCTTAAAAAAAAACTTGAAGGTTTAATCACTTGTGTTTTGGAGGTTGAGGCTCCTCGGTAAGACGGAGGTTAAACCGTTAAAGCTCCTTTCATAAGCTGGACGTTACGGTTCTGTGTCATTATCTTTTATCCTCCAACCATTATCATTTCATCTCCATTATCATCCACGCGGTGTTTTTGAAGTGTGATCTTTCTCATCATCTTTTATCTTCCAACCAATATCATTCCATCTCCATTATCATCTACTGTTTGTTTTTTTTTAAATGTGATCGTAACAAACGGTTTGTAGGCTTTATCAAAAGACTTTGTTCAAGGGTCTTAACGGTTTTTTTTTTTTAAATAAAATTGTGAATGAAAAGAATTTCTAAATTCATACTTACCTCAGTTACCCAACAAATCAAGATGGGAGGAATGTGTACCCGTTGCATATCAAAGAGGTTTTAAAAGTTGACGACCCACGACTAATAGATTATTTCCAGACATGTTGTGTCAAAAGCCGGCGAAGCCATGCTTTTATGAGACGAATCTTCACGAGATAGTCTCTAGTCCCACCCAGACCTTGTTCCTTCCATTAACCAATCGTAACCCTGAGTCGGAGATATTACGAAGACTAGCAGCCTCATGGCCCGCATCCTAGTCAAAACAACCAACAAAGTGTCGGTCCCGACTGCACTCAGTGTTGGGTTCTTCACGAATCGGTATATGGAATTTCTGTACCTATCCTATTCGGCTATTTCTATACAGAAGGCGATTCATTTCTTTTACTTTTTCCGCAGCCAAACACAGTTCCATGTTTTTACTCTCCATTTCATATGAACCCTAGATTTCCTAATATCTCTCTGTAATCGAAATCATCGTGTAAATCCTTATTTTTTCAACTACAAGGGTTTTCTTCATTCATTCATGGAGTATTTCAAATTACTACCCGAAGAGATCTCGTTAGACATTTTGACACGTTTGCCCACGGAAGAATGTAAGTTAGTCTGCACAATTATTTTCGAAGATGCATTTAGATCATCTCAATCATGCTGAGGATTCTGTTATGTTGGGTTTTATTGCTGAGATTTGGAATGAAGATGAAAAATTCAACTATTTTGAATATAATCACAGTCATGAGTTAGCACCTATTGAGAGAATTAGAAATATTAGTTTTACCCCTCCATTTGAGGATGCTAGAATTCTTGGTGCATGTAATGGTTTGATATGTTTTGCTCCACACTCTCCATTTGTTGAAGGACAAACTTTTAAATCTGTGTGTATTTGTAATCCCATTACTAAAGAGTATATTTTGCTTCCAGAAATTAAGATAGACTGTCATACTGATCAGCGCTTTTGTTGGGCAAGTGGATTTGGTTATGTTTCTTCCACAAATGAGTACAAAGTTGTAGGATTATGTATGTGGCAGGAGCTCAACCTAGGCAGTGGCAATGGGTGGAGAAACCTTGGGAAGTTCAATTTTGAACTCGGGCCATATATTGGGGGACCTGGTATATTTGCCAATGGAGCTCTTTCTTGGATGGAAAATGCAGTAAGAATGATCGTGGCTTTTGATTTAGCTGAGGAAAAGTTTTGCAAATACCTTTCGCCACCGCCTTTGCCACCAGACAATGCTTGGGGTTATAATAGAATAGGGGTTTTGGATGGGTGTCCGTTTTTTGCTATTTGTCTAATTATCGAAAGGACCGTATATAAGTCATGACATATGGCTGTTAAGAAAGAAAAATGAGAATCATGAAATGAAAAAGATAGAGGAACATCGGTCATTGGGTTGGATTAAGGAGTTTAGGCTTGACAAAAGCCAATTATTAGCCGTTGCAAAGAGTGAAGGTGTCTTAACTTACATTGATAACTACCTCAAGATCTACGACACAAAAGCTTCGACTTCGAAAAGGCTTGTGGATTTGAAGGAACACATTTGTCAAGTATTGCGTCACAAGAACACCTTAATTTCGTTGAAAGAAATAGGGGAAAAAGATACGAAAATAATGGGATCAGTTGTTGAGTAAGCAGAAAGCCGTGACTAGTCTTTCATCAACCAGTTGTAGGAGGATGAGATGCTGGATACCAACTTTTGAACGGGTCAGGTAATCTTCGTTGAGTTTCTTTTGAAATTGGATAACAAGGAACATTTGTGTGAACCTAAATGCTATTGATATTGTCGCAGTGAATTATATTTTAAGACTACTTATATTCTGTCTTTATATCATCTATTCAACTTTGTGTGAGTATTTTTCACTTTCTTGTTTTAGGTTCAGCCACTTTGCTTTGTTAACACTGGGTTTTGTTATTGAATTGATCTTATCTGAAAGAGATAATATGATGTGTACTTAGGTGTCTTATTTAGTTTATTCATGGGAGTTGAATAAGTAAATGCAGGCATAGTTGTGAAAAGTGAGAGCTTTCCAGTAGTATGGGGGAATATGTTTTCACAATGCCTCTTAACAATATTTTATAAATAGGGATCCAATTTATGTATAAATTTATTTCTAGTGTTTTGATGCAGCAATAATGCATGTGGTGTTACTATTGCACTTTTACAGGAAATGGTAGTTAGAATATTTAGCTGCACTAGAGTTTGTCTTCGTTCTTCACTAAATTTTAAAAGAACTATGGAGTCAACTAGGCAGAGTTCTCTGGGATATCTGACATTTAATAGCAAAGTACTTTGCAGACTACTACCAGGATTCGGAACAATAATTCTGTTTGCAGACTATTAGGCAGGAACGGTACCTTGCAGACTTCATGCTTACTTCTACAGTTGTACCAATTTTCCAATTGCTTAACTTTGATTGATTTAGATCCCAAGCTGCATCGTTACTACTAGCACAGTTGGGTTTGCTGTTTCTTCCAAAAAAACTTAGCTCAGGTGGTCTTATTAATTTCTCCATAGGTTCATTGAATTATGTAATGTCAAAATGGCTCGCTTGGGCTCATTTCCACCTTTGATATCCGCATGATATTCTTTGTCTATATGGCTAAGCTATTAGTCTGACAATTGGATGGGAATTTTGGAAATAGCATTCGCTCAAGAAACCCCTAGCAATTATGAAGATATTTAAATTGGTGAGAATCGAGATTTGTTTGCAGCCTCGCTTCCTGTATATTCTTCCTATACGGTTTACCAAGATTTTAATTCATATACTTTAGTCTTTTAATGAAACACGTGACCAGATGTAGCAGCTAATGTGTTATTGATTGACAAAATGTAGTCATTACCTGGCCTAGCTGTAAGAGTATCTATCGAGTTGACAGATTATACTACCGTGCTCTTGTTGCATTCGGAGAAATATTCGTGAGCAAGAGGTACTATTTACTCTTTGCATCCATCAAACTCAACAAGGAAACACAACTTTTTCAGGGTGCTTTACGTAGTAACTTCTGTTGGGGTCTGTACAAGTTGCATTGCTTTTCATGAACTTACTGCGTTTAAGTCTTGCTGACACTTTCTAACAGTTATGATGCTCTAGGCTGATGTTTAAATGATCAGATAGCCCTGTTGCTGCAATTTACTTATTTCTTTCTCTCCTCCATTTCTGTCTAAGTACTGTTTCTGTAAAAGCATATTTACTCTTGTCACATTTTCATTGCTAGACACTGTAAGTGCATAGCATTTTATGCTGCAGTGGGATTGTTGTTTATTTTAAGTATGCCAATATCAAATGTCATATATCAATTTAACTTTTAAAAACTGCAGGAGATTTTGCCCCCTGCGTGAGTTTAGGTGGTTGAAGCTTTGCAGGGTTTCAAACCCTTCAATACAAACACTTCCGCAAGTATGGCCTTCGGGGGTGTGCGTTACCATGGTCTGATTTAGGGTTTACTTCTAATCTTTTGAGCTCCGATTTAGGGTTCTTCTCCTGTCTTAGCTTGGATTTAGGGTTTACTCGTCGTTTCCTTTTCCTTCCCGAGCTTCAATTACCATTGAAGTAAAACCATGAGAGGAAATCACCGAGTTGGTAGTGGTGATAAAAGTGAAACCATGTCCCCAACTGATTGTGGTAAGCAAAGTAAAACCAAATCCTCTATTACTACTGCAATAATAGCTAAGAAGAAAAGAGTAGCAGGAATAGGCGGTGCTATGAAAAGTAAAACCAAACAGCCCACTAATACCATTACTGCGAAGACACCAACAAGGATAATGACGAAAAGAGTATACAGAAGAAAGAAGCACCTTCCTCAGGATCTAGTTATGGAGCAAATCCTATCCAAGGTTCCAGTCAAGATTCTGCTGCGTTGCGGTGCGGTTTCAAAATCCTGGTATAACTCAATTCATAACGATAAACGCTTAACTTACACACACTTTCTTCAATCCCAAAGAAACCCCGATATTCTCTTCAATCTTTTAAATGTCAAGGATAGGGTTACTGACACTGGTAAGGTTAAATTAGGGAGTCATTTTTTTAAATTGACTTTTAGACCCGACACAATTCAAAGGGATTATCTGGGCTTCCAGAGGTTCCGTACTTATCCTATTCATTTATCTACCAAGGAACTGGTTGGATACTGCCATGGTTTCCCTTGCATTTCATCATCTGAGGGTAATAATTATAATGCTGTTTACACAATTTTGCAAATATACAGAGGTGAGACGATGTATATCACCTGTACACCCATTGTTAACCAACGTATGAACAATGCCCACATCATTTGTCACGGATTTGGGTTTGATTCCGTAAAAAAAGAGTACAAATTGGTAAGTGTGTATAGTACCTCTCACAAGGAGCTTAACCTCATTGTATTTACATTGGGAACTAAATCATGGAGAGATGTCACTACTGCAAGCATGCCCACGTCAGTTCATGGTCTTCCAATTACTCGTATAAGAGCAGCCACTGGTAAAGACAGACCAGCCATCTTTTGTAGTAATAGTGGCAATGGATGTTTGGTTTGGAAGATAATGGTAACTGTGGGAGGAGGAGGAGCTAATGATAATAATAATGAGATGGAGATGTTGCTATTGTTCAATCTGCATGATGAGAAGTTTCAGTTCATTCAAGTTCAAATTAAAGGTACAACTGGTGAGGAGCAGAAGCAGTTACTTGTCGATTATCCCCATCTCCTGGAGTTCAAAGGGTATCCATGTATTGCACGTGTAGAAAAATTATTGGGGAATAATGGAAGTGATTGTTATAATCCTCTTCGTCATGATCATCATGGCAGTAGTAGTTGCTGCTGCTGTTGTAAAATTCATATGTACGTATTGAAGGATAAAGTCAAGCAAGTGTGGGTTAAGGAGGAGAGTTTTGATGTTTGTGTGAAACCTTCTTACTCTCACTGGTATTCCCCCAAGGCACCAGATCCCTGCTGTTTTTGTTTCGGCAGTACTACGACTCCTCCAACTCGCATCTTCTGTTTCTCTGATCATATTTTTCTATACTGGTTCGATGGGAGATATCTTCATGTTTTCGACCTGCGTTCCAAAAGCTTGCGGGTTGCATCGGCTTACGATGGTTATGATAATGGTTTATTTATAGCTAAGATGAAAGAACCCTCGCACACCTTTGATGATAGTGATGATAATATTTATTGCTCCAATATGGATTATCAGCTGCACTGTCAGGGGGAGAACTTCCTTTCTCTGCAATCCTTCGTACCTGAAGGAGTGGGAAAAAATGACATTCAGGTTTTGAGGAGTTGGATTCGACAAGAAGTAACCCTCCATATTCAACATATGTATTCCTGGACAGAGGGTTCAGGAGAGTTTTATGCTTTTGTTATTGAGTGAAATGGTCCGACATGATACAAAATAACCTGATTATTGGAACAATTCACGGACTTTCTTTAGAGGGTTTGAATGGCTACCGTAAGCAGGCTTGATCATCTTTCTGCTATGTTCCATTGGACACACCAACAGGACCATCAATTTTGGAGATGGTTCTTTGTCATCCCTAGTTATTTACAGATCATAAAATTAGATTACATCAAAAAATGAAGAGAAAAAACTACGAAGTAAAGATGTCTGCGACACAGAAAAACATCCATCGGAATAATACGATGTTTGATAATGTTTTTAGTCCAAAAAGAACGCAACAACTAACAACTGATGCCTACTGCATTTGATGGTCCAGAGCCACTCATATGTTGGCTTCTTTTTCCTAGCAAGTTAGCCGGAATACAGCAACATTGTTTCAAACTTAAACAAAGATTATCCCAAAACTGAAAAAACTGTACAACTTGTTTAGCCTCTGAAATCTGGTGATGTAATTGCCAAGCAATATGTTGTTCTCCATTAGTTCATGCCCTCACCACTGATTTAGAGTCCAGTCTGAATTAAAAAAACTGATTTAGGTTGTGTGCGACACTGCCAGATGCTATCCCTGCTTTATTTCTACTGATATATCCCAACAACTTCCATCTAACTACCTCTACCCCCAGCCTTCAGTGTTGGTGCTTCATTGCACGTGCAATAGGACTTCTCCGCTAACATTGTGAACTGGTACCCCTTTGAAGCACCTGCACGGTTGTTATAAGAAGGTAGATTTAGTATTTTCCTTATAAACATACATACAGGGTTAGATATAAATACACTAGTCTCTTCTAAGTGCTGTTACAGATATTCTCATAACGCTTTCACATAGAACTAGAACAGGTCAGACGTCAGTGACCATTTCCTTCAGCTCTTACAAGTTAATGTCCGCATGTAGGTAATACATTAACATAGATTTGACCAGTAGCGGATTGTTGCTTACCATTCCCATCTAACTCCGGTTGTCCCCTCATTTGTGCCTGCATTAGAACAAGTATTGGTAAGTATTAGCATCCAGAAATATGTGCCAGAAACTCCTGACACTTGTAAAATTACCACATCAGCTACTTACCATGTAACCTTCTGAAATCTGGTCCTTGGCCTTACTGGTTTTCTTCTAAAAATCATGCACACCAATTACAATTATTTGTCTATGCTTAATATTAAACGAAAGCATGCGTGAAGCTTTACTGATGCACCATGTAGTGCTGATTAGTATTTCAACAGGTTGCACTGCAGCCAGAACAGGATTCATGCACCCCAATTCTGATATTTTGAACATAGGTATCATTAAAATTGTCTTCACAATCTCATATGAAACCTAACAAGAAAAAAAATAATTAGGATTCTGAGATTTTGGTCTTAACTGAAATATATATGGAACATAAAGAAACTCAAAGGAAATACACAGAAGAATAAACTTATAACAATGATTTATGATGAGTAAGAACCAAGTTTAATAGAAAAACTTACCACTGGAATACATCCCTTCACGTCCTCGTCAAAAAAAAAAAAAAAAACACATCCCTTCACATAGTTTAAACGTATCGAATTTCTTCCAAATTAACTACCCAATTTAGGAACTTCGTGCCTCTATCCTACAGTCAATCAATACTCAGCTAATTTTCTGTCGATCTAAATTTTGTCATACAGAAGCACTCTCTACCTTTTTAGTGAACTGAAAGTCGATTTTCTTCAATTTAGAGAAGAAATTGAGCAATACAAACAAATCACCTCCCTATCCCCACCTAGTGTCAATTAAAGCCGTAACCAGTAGTAGACAGCTAGCTAGAAAAATTAGTCTAGCATACCATAAAACGAATTGCAAACAGTTCAAAACGAACTGCAAACAGTTCAAAATTTGACTAAAACCAGAAGGTTAAACACATCAAAAAACTAAAATAAGCAGTCTATTATCTGACTGAAACCTTGATCGATAAAACACAAATGCTACCTCCTGCAGTTCACACAGTTTGCATAAAAGAGAATATAGTTTCATACTTCCATCCCCATCTATTAAGGCCAATGAACAAATTTCAAGTAATTAACTTAGATCTATAGTCTAGCTTGATACTATTTCCAAATGACTAAATGGCTTCTGACTCAATCTCAAGCTTCGGCAGTGAAGTGCATGGTTGATATATTGTAGCCAATTGAACAAACCCAAAAGGTAAGGAACAAGGAAATTTGTATATCAAATAGTCGAGTTTTCGATACAGCTACATTCACAGATTGACAACAACTAAGATGCACTCACAACCACAAGAGCAAATATCTCAAAAAATAAATAAATGCAAGAGCCAGTTTCAGTTATTATGTCTCAAAGAAAAGGGATTGAATATTCACATTCCAAGCTCTAGTCTCAGTGCTTTATACATTCTTACCCACAAATCACTATGACACCAGCCTAGAACAAATATAGAAAGTAGACACATATTTCAAAAAAAAAAAAATAGTCATGTTCTTCAAATATTTGTTGTTACCAAGACCAAGACCAACCACAACTTCTGAGTCTTCTTTCTCTGCATTCCCCACATAAGTTTCTGAGCTAAGTGATACTAGGCTCTCCACAAAAACAGAACTACCGGCAGAGTTAACCTCAAACTCGTTGAACTCAAGAATTCTACTAGTATCACGCGCTCCCGGTCATACGATATCTCGAAAATCACACACTACACCCATAAATGACAACATTAAGCAGAAATAATCTGAGAACTAAGAACCAATAAAATTTCTTAGAAGGCTAGAGGCATTAGACCACTGAGAGAGCACTCAGTTTCCCACAATATTTTCTACATATACTTCTCAGACCATGTTCTTTATTTCATATAAAGGAAATAACTATACTAAAGTTTGCATCCTCCAAAAGGTCTAACAAAAGTAAATCACAAACTGCAGTTAACATAGCAATGGTGATGCATACATGATGTAATATTATCATTCACCACATATTGTCAATTAATTAGATTCACGAAAGATCCCCTGCTATCTAATCTCAAAATGCTTAAAATTTCAATAAAGGTTTATTATCATTACACTTGCTGGTGTTGTGATACCATAAGGATTCCAAGTTTGATTGTATGGGCGTCAGAATACCACTATGTGCTGGTGTTTCTAGTACCTGTGCAGTTGTTGTAAGAAGTTAGATGTAGCCTTATCCTTATCTGATCCTAAAGATAGATATAAATATACTAGTCTCTTTTCAGTGTTGTTAATCACCAACATACATTCTCATAATGCTTTCACATAGAACTAGAACAGGTCAGTGGCCATTTCCTTCAGCTCTTACAAGTTCATGTCCACGTGTAGGTAATACATTCACATAGATTTCAACAATAGTGGATTGTTGCTTACCATTCTCATCTAACACAGCTTGTTCCCTCATTTGTGCCTGCGCTAATAGAACAAGTATTGGTAAGTATTAGCATATAAAGTATGCGCCAAAAAATCATGACACTTTAAAATTATTACACCAGCTACTTACTATGTAACCTTCTGAAATCTGGTCCTTGGCCTTACTGGTTTCCTTCTAAAATCATGCACACCAATTACAATTATTCGTCAATGCTTGATATGAAACTTTAAAAAATCATGACACTTTAAAATTATTACACCAGCTCTTACAACTATGCTTGATATGAAACGGATGCATGCGTGAAGCTTTACTGATGCACATATAGTGCTGACCAGTATTTCAACAGGTTGCACTGCTGCCAGAATACGATTGTTCATTCATGCTCCCCAATTCTGATAGTTTGAACTTGTCTTCACAATCTCATATGAAACCTAATAACAAGACAAACAAAATTTAGGATTATGAGATTTTGGTCTTAATTGAATTAATATGGAACATAAAGAAACTAAAAAATAAACTAATAACAATGAGTAAGAATCAAGCTTAATAGAAAAACTTACCAGCGGAATACATCCCTTCACATAGTTTAGATTTCTTCCAAATTAACTACCCTATTTAGGAACTTTGTACCTCTATTTTCGTCAACTCTTTCAGACCAGCAGGGACAGCCACCTGACATCCTTTCAACTCTTGGAGATCAATAAAGGGCAGCCAGCAATCTGTCAACAGATACACTGCAGATTATCCGTCTATCAGGGATTTCGTCCGACAGAAGCAGCTCTCTGCCTTCTTAGTGAACTGAAAGTCATTTTTCTTCGATTCAGAGAAGACCTAGATCGTCCTGAAAATATAGAGGTACCCTGATTATATTACTGAAATCCTAGCATGTATTCATTGAGTTGGTATGAGACATAAAAGAAACTCAGAAGACAATAAACAGAAGAATACTTACTTAATAGTGAGAGTAGATATCATCATGATGTGTTTGTGTGATATGAACGAAGGTTCCTCCACCAGAATCACATACAAAATCAGTAGTACTACATCTTGAAGCCATCACTAACTCATTAATTTTAAGAGGTTTTGATTTAACGGAAGAGCGAAAATGAGAATTACGTTTCTCTGTTAGGGTTTTGATTTTGGGGAATCATAAAAAATGAGATCTAGAAATTGGAACTTCGGGAAATTGATATTTGTATAGGAACGTTATTTTAGGGACCATGATTATTTTTTTGGGACCATGGTTTTTTTTGGTATAAGTTCGGTTAGTTGTAAAAAAATATTTTTCCCAACCGAACTTATGTTCGGTTAGTTGCAAAAAAAATTACCAACCGAACTGGTTCAGTTAGTTGCTAAAAACTTTTTCCAACCGAACTGGTTAGTTCGGTTAGTTGCAATAAACATTTACCAACCAAACAATAGTTCGGTTAGTTGCAAAAAACATTAACCAACCGAACACTAATTCGGTTAGTTGCAAAAAATATTTCCCAACCGAACCTTAGTTCGGTTACGTCGCAAAAAATATTTCCCAACCTAACATGTCGCTAGGAAAAAAAATTCATGGTCCCCCAAAAAAACCATGGTCCCCAAAATAACGTTCTTGTATAGATAGGACAACTGAACATGGATCGAGTTGCAAGCCCACTAGGCGTACTATTCACAGTTTGAGTCCTTCTTCTTTAGCTTGTCGGATGCGGATCCGGTTTCGGGTACTGCTCGCTTCCAAATGACAATCCAAAAATGCGAGTTATGTATTCTTTTTGGTTTTCCCTGCGTGAGAAATACTATAATCCCCGTACTATATGAGTTCAATTTATAGAAGCCCCACAAAATGGATTCTTCACTATCAACTCCATACTTTCATTTTTTGATATTTTTAGGCCCAGAACTTTTATTTTTGGGCCAGGTTTTGAATTCTTCCGGATTGCTAACGTCAGCAACTTTCTAAAAATACCAAAACTAACCTCCACTATTTATAGTCTTTTTATACAGTAACAGAAACAAAAAATCAAATCAATTTTTTTTAGCTCTCTCTTCTCTCTCCTCTCGTAGATTTTTTCTTCACACGAATCGTTGCATTGAAGAACAAGAGTTCCTTAGTTTGTTGAGTTGGAGACGAAATGAAGAACAACAATTTGTTAGTTTTTTTCTAAATTTGTTGATGTTATTCACTGGTTTTCAGATCTGACGAGAGAGAGTAGATGAATTGAAGAACAACAAATAGGTTTGTATCAATTTATCTTTTCTGTTTGTATCAAATACATTTGATTCACTAGTTTTTCTGATCGATTTTTTTATTTCGATCTTCTACTGATTTCCGTATTTATTTTTTTGCTTGGATTTTGTTGAGTCTGAGAAGAGGAAGAAGACAGGTTGGAATAGAGAAATCAATATAGGTGTGTTTTCGATCTAGTTTTGTATTCTATTGATTTCGATTTTTATGATTTGAATCTTTCTTATTTCGATTTTTTATTTTATTTTCTGATTCGGTTGATACTGATAACAGGATTTGGTTGATACTGAGAAGAGGAAGAGAAATAACATTGTTTCAGAAGAAGGAAAACAACAAATATAGGTACGAATTTTATTTTGGTTTGATTTCATAACTTTTTTCAATTTTTTTTTGATTATTTGTTGTTCTTCCATGTCCGATCTGAGAATTTATTGTGGATTTGTTGTTTGATTTTTTGTCGATACTGAGAGGAGTATGAAGAAACAATTTTGTTTCAAAATAACTACTTCAGATTGATTTAGACATGCTGTTTTTTTGTTACAGTATGTGTAACTTGAGGTTACACATATACATCATGTTGTATTTTTAGCATGTGTAAAGAGGATGAAGATGCAATTTTGTTTCGGAAGAACAACAATTTTGTTTCAGAAGGAAAACAGTTGATGTAGAGATGATGTTTTTTGTTATAGTATGTGTAACTTGAGGTTACACATATACATCCTGTTGTATTTTTAGCATGTAAAGAGGATGAAGATACAATTTTGTTTCAGAAGAACAACAATTTTGTTTCAGAAGGAAAACTATTTTGTTTCAGAAGAACAACAATTTTGTTTCAGAAGGAAAACAGTTGATGTAGAGATGTTGTTTTTTGTTACAGTATGTGTAACTTGAGGTTACATATATATATATATATATATCTTGTTGTATTTTTAGCATGTGTAACTTGAAGTTACACATATATATCATGTTTCATGTGTATTTGTAAACGGTCATAACATTTGTATCTTTTAAGACATTTCTTTTACTCTTATTTTCCGTTTGTTGAGTATGTCGATTGCTCATTTTATGTTTAGCTTGCCGCATAAGAATTGTGTTTGTTTGTTTTTTGATATTTTTATTGTATGTTTGTATTTTTAAGGTTGTCACGGTTGTTGTGAGTTGCATTGAACATGGAACAAAACTTGTGTTTGTTTGTTTTTTGATATTTTTTTTGTTGTATGTTTTTGTATTTTTTTTTTGCATTAATTTGTTATTTCTTTAATAGCAAGAACGAGTGATTAGATTTGTGACCCAAATTCAAATTTTTGTTCATACAACATGTACTTGAAATATTTTGATTATTGTTGTTTGAGATTTTGCTTAAGAAAAAACATACTCAAAATGGTTCCATTTATGCGTAATCTGTCTGGGTTTAACTATGCAGCAGATCTTCGTTTTTGTTATACAGACGTCACAAGTCTTTTTGGCTCTTTTTTTTTGCATTAATTTGTTATTTCTTTAATAGCAAGAACGAGTGATTAGATTTGTGACCCAAATTCAAATTTTTGTTCATACAAATTGTACTTGAGAATATTTTGATTATTGTTGTTTTGAAAGAGATAAAAATGAGAGTTGGAATGAATAAGAAAAAAACATACTCAAAATGGTACAAGTTATATTTATGCGTAACTGCGAGTTACACATGTTAATTGAATGTGTAGACACAAGTTACACATGCTAATTGGATGTGTAGACGAAAGTTACACATGCTAATTGGAAAAAAAATATAGTAAATGCAAGTTACACATGCTAATTGGATGTGTAATGAAAGTCGCACATGCTAATTGAAAGAAAAAAGAGACTCATAACTAGAAGACACTATATTTATGTGTAACTGCGAGTTACACATGCTAATTAGATGTGTAAATGCAAGTTACAAATGCTTACTGGGTGCGTAGATACAAGTTACACATGCTAATTGGATGTGTAAAAGAAAGTTACACATGTTGTACATCAACACAAGAGTAACAAAATTATAGTTACAGACAAAGACAACCAATATCTAGAAAAAAATTGCATTTGATTGAACAAAATCATTAATAATAAATATAAATTTAAGCATAATATTCAATGTAGACAAGATAATTACTCAATGTAGGAAAAAAAGAAGAAAAAAAACACAAAACATTACTCTTAAATCAAATTTTATAGGCGGATCACTCAATTTTGATCTTCGTTATTCGCTTTCAACAATTGATTTCACTCAAATCTCACTTTCACTAGATCTTCTACCACCACTACCACCGACACCATCAACACTCCTGTAACCACCATCACCACTGTAAGAAGAGTGCCATAACCATAAAGGCAAGCTAATTAATATAAAACTTATCATATAACAATCACTAGCATAACCACTACATCAATATCATGTCAGCTACATACTTTTAGTGCCATCCAAGATCATATATACCTACTATCAATATCATGCATATGTAATCTGAATAATTTAAGTACAAACACAGTTTTATGAGTATAACCTGCAGATCAAATCATTTCAATACAACTTTGTAAGAGAAACTCATATTCATCTGATTGTATGAATGTGTTACTTCGAGTTACACAAGCTAATTGGATGTGTAGAGGAAAGTTACACAAGCTAATTGGATGTGTAGAGAAAATTTACGCATACAAATTGGATGTATAGACGTCGATTACACATGTTACAAGCATAACATGAGATCAAATTTAGTTCATGACATCATCATAAGCAAAACTCAGAAACAAAAATCACAAAAGAACACTAAAATTATATCATCACAAATGATTGAAAGATTAATACCTGTTAATGTAGGATCTTCTTCAGGTTTTCTCTTTCTTCCTTTCATCATACTAGATAAATAATAGTTCGAAACTGAATCTGCAGTTGTTCTTCTTCTCCGATCTAGTTTGAAACTGAATCTGCGGTTGCTCTTTCTTATCCGATATGTAAAAATAATATTATCAGTAACAAATTTGATCAACACGAATTAAACAGTAACAATAGGAATCAAAATCGAATTAATCAGCAATAACAGGAATCAAAATCGAATTAATCAGTAAGAACAAGAATCAGAATCAAATTAGTCAGTAACAACAGGAATCAAGCAAGACAGAAATTTTTGAATCAACATGAATTTAATCAGTAACAACAGGAATCAAAATCGAGGAAGAATAAGTTAAAATTAAACAGGAAGAAGAAGTAAAGATTAAACAGAAAGAAGAAGAAGATTGATCAAAAACATACCTTTATTTTCTTCTTCTGATGTTTGTTTTGAGTATGATAGATCGATTCTTTGATGATTCCGAATGTGAATTTTGTTTTCGTTTCGATCTGGGGAAAAAATTCTCTGTTATTCTCGATCAGAATGTTTCTCAGGTGAGATCCAGTTTCTCTCTCTTCAAATGAAAATAAACGTGTCTGTTTGAGAGAAAACCTATGTTAGATACTTATATAGTGAAGGTCAATCTGGCCATTTCAATTGCTATTAAAATTTATTTTTAACTAGGGGCCTCATATTATGGGTTATCCATGGGTGGGGCCTAGGCCTAATTTCCCTTTCCCTATTTCCTATCCCCATTTTTCCTATTTCTCATCTTCCTTAATTCCTATCCCTAATTATCCTATGTACAATCCATATGAATTTTCATAAATCCTAAATACTATCTCTGACTTTCTATTTATGCCCAATAATATACCAACAACAAAAAAATCTAGGCAATAAAAAATCACGTTTCCATCGTCTCCGTCTCCATCACCGACCATTATCTCCATTAATCCATCTCCATCACTCATCACTGTTTCTTCTATTATCATGTACACAATTGAAATTTGAAAATTTATCTTTGTAATGGAATTTTATTACCAGTTGTCTAGTAATACCAAGGATTGAAAAAAAAAAGAATTAGTCATGGATTATTATCATCAAACTGCACTGACCATCACACAAGAGGTGGAACAGACTACGGACAATAACGATTGTCAAAAAAAAAATATAAGTGTAACTAAATCAAATTATTTTCTTTTGATGACCAAGATATGCATAATAATCAGGATGATCTTTCATTTATAACAGTAGCGTGGTGAGATAGTTTGGAAATCAGTGATTAATTAAGTTAATTATTACTAATCTATCTCTAAACTTTTTCAACAAATGGGTTTTCAATTGAATTAACATAATCTTCGTAGGTTTTCGATTAAACTAAGGTTAAGATTTTTTACCCTAAATTTTCAATAATGGAATCTTCCATGATTGTTTCACCGATTGTTTTGTTTAGTTTTGTTTAGCTGATATTGTTTCACCGATTAATCGTCCATTAATTAATTCATATAGGTGTAATATATAATAATAATTAATATTAGAAGAAGGATCAAAACTAATGAATTTAACTTAGGGTTTATAAGTAGATAGTTTTTTGGTTTTTTAATGACAATGAGAGATTAATGAAGAAAAAGACAAATAAAAGTAATAATAATTATAGTCAAAGTTAATTCGACTTTTATAGATGATACATAGGAAAAACTAGAATTGAAAAGTAAATTGATTTTAGAAATTGTGAAGGGGATGGGAAATAAGAATACTGAGGGTGGGAAATAGGAAAAACCTTCTTTTTTATATAGAAAATGAGAAATTCCTCGTATTATTGGTAACAAAGGACCATACTCCCTATAGGGAAAGTTCTGGTACACCATTGCATCTTCATTCCAATTTTGAATGTTTAAGTAGTTTAAGATCTCCCATAGATTTTTAGTGCGAGTTATGTTTAGGCATGGTGATATTCGGCATTAACTAGTGATGCTGCCTTCTTTTTTTTTAATATGAAAAAACAAAAAATAGAGAGAGGACTACAAAGAAAAATGACTTGCGTAAAGATGGCAAGAGCCAAATAGGGGGTACAGACTAAGTCATATGGATGACATTTGTTTTAGCCAACACGGTTGTTTATTGGATACGACTTTAGTACTTGTGAGAGTACTTGGACGATTCCAATCTTCCTTTCACACATAATTTGGTTCATGGACTTTCTTATGTTTACTTTCTTATTGTGAGAGAAAGAGATATAAGCTCTTCATATAATTCCTTGATTGAGATTCATTAAGTTGAACTCTCGGAATTGTATTCGAGTTTAGTCCATACACGTTGCCTAAGAAAAAGTTTGTGGTATATTTTGGTACCCCCACGTTTTCAGAAATTATCTTACTTTTCATCATGAACCTTGCGTTCATTGGATTAGAAAATTAATATTTCGTTCATACTTCGATAAGACCTTAAATTTGTTAATGAGTTACGTATATTCTCCAAAGCAGAATATGAGAGTGAGAGATTTCTGAAATTTTTAGTAGGAGTCACACATTCATCTTCTCTTCTACTTTTAATTCATGTTAGGTTATCAACTTGAAAGTGTAATTGTTTATGTATTCTTTGTGTAAAATACGTTAGAAAAACAGTGAAAAAAAACAGTCTATAACCAAAATTAGAGAAGATAACTCTGGTTAACATAAGAGTTTGTGGATGCCAAAAGTAGCCGAATACCTTGCTTACATGCTTCTAGATCAAACAGTGCCAGATAAAAATAATTTCATGAGGAATGTGCACACGTTGCACATCAAAGAATTTTTATAAATTTACGACCCACGACAAATAGATTATCTCCATAAACCAATCGTAGCCCTGCATCCTAGTCAAAACAACCAACAAAGTGTCGGCCCCAATCACATTCAGTGATGGGTGCTTCACGAATCGGTATATGGGAATTTCTATTCCCATCTTATTCGGATAACCCCTACCAGAAGGCAATTCATTTCATTACACTTTTACTTTTTCCGCGGCCAAAAACCAAAGTTCCATGTTTTCACTCTCCATTTCATATAAACCCTAGATTTCTTAACTACTAGGGTTTTATTCATTCATTCATGGAGTATTTCAAATTAATACCCGAGGAGATCTCGTTAGACATTTTGACTCGTTTTCCTACCGAATCAGTATTGGAGTGTAAGTTAGTCTGCATAAATTGGAGAAATCTTGTTTCTCATCATCCATCATTCTATAAAATGCATTTACACCATCTGAATCATGCTTGGGATCCTGGTAATTACTGAAATTTGGAATAAAGATGAAAAATTCTACTATTTTGAGTATAATCAGAGTCATGAGTCAACACATATTGAGAGAATTAGAAGGATTAGTTTTACCCCTCCATTTGAGGATGCTGAAATTCTTGGTGCGTGTAATGATTTGATATGTTTTGCTACACACTCTCTATTTGTTAAAGGAAAAACTTTTAAATTTGTGTGTATTTGTAATCCCATTACTAAAACGTATACTATGCTTCCATAAATTAAAATAGACAGTCATGCCGATCAACACTTTTACTGGGAAAGAGGATTTGGTTATGTTTCTTCCATAAATGATTACAAAGTTGTAGGATTATGTATGTGGAGGGAGCTCGACTTTGTAGAAGTTATTATATATACATTAGGCGGTGGCAATGGATGGAGAAACCTTGGGAAGTTCAAATTTAAACTCGAGCCATATATTGGGGGACCTGATATCTTTGCCGATGGAGCCCTTTGTTAGATTGATCATGAAGTAAGAAGGATCGTGACTTTCAATTTATCCGAGGAAAATATTTGCAAATACCTTTCGCCACCACCTTTTCCACCGGAAAATGCTTGGGATTATAATATAATAGGGGTTTTGGATGGGTGTCTGTTTTTTGCTATTTTTCTAGCTAGTTGTCGAAAGGACCATATATAAGTCATGGCATATGGATGTTAAGAAAGAAAAATGAGAACTATGAAATGAAAAAGATAGAGGAACATCGGTCATTGGGTTGGATTAAGGAGTTTAGGCTTGACAAAAGCCAATTATTAGCCGTTGCAAAGAGTGAAAGTGTTTTAACTTACATTGATAACTACCTCAAGATCTACAATACAAAAGCTTCGACTTCGAAAAGTCTCATGGATTTGAAGGAACACATTTGTCAAGTATTGAGTTACAAGAACACCTTAGTTTCATTGAAAGAAATGGGGGAAAAAGATACGAAAATAATGGGATCAGTTGTTGAGTAAGCAGAAAGCCGTGACAAGTCTTTCATCAACCAGTTGTAGGAGGATGAGATGATGGATACTTACTTTTAAACTGGTCAGGTAATCTCTGTTGAGTTTCATTTTGAAATTGGATAACAAGGAACATTTGTGTGAACCTAAATGCTATTGATATTGTCGTTGTGAATAATATTTCAAGACTACTTATATATTGTTGTTGTGAATAATCATCTATTCAACTTTATGGGAGTATTTTTAACTTTCTTATTTTAGTTTAAGCTACGTTGCTTTGTTAACTTTACGTTTTGTTATTGAATTGATCTTATCTGAAAGAGATAATATGAAGTATACATAGGTGTTTTATTTCATTTATTCATGGGAGTTGAATAAGTAAATGCAGGCATAATTGTGAAAAGTGAGATCTTTCCAGTAGTAAGGGGGAATATGTTTTTGCAATGCCTCTTAAAAATATTTTATAGATACTTTTAGGGATCCAATTTATGTACAAATTTATTTATAGTGTTTTGATACTGCAATAATGCATGTTTTGTTACCATTTCACTTTTACAGAAAATGGTAGTTAGAATGTTGCACTAGAGTTTGTCTTCATTCTTCACTAAATTTTAAAAGAACTATGGAGTCAACTAGGCAGAGTTTTCTGGGATGTCCGGTATCAAATAGCAAAGTACTTTGCAGACTACTACTAGGATTCGGAACAATAATCCCGTTTGCAGACTATTATGAAGGAACGGCACCTTACACACTTCATTCTTACTTATACAGTTGTATCAATTTTCCATTTGTTTAATTCTAATTGATTTAGATCCCAAGTTGTATCGTTACTACCAGCTCAGTTGGGTTTGCGGTTTCTTCCATAAAACTTAGCTCAGGTGGTCTTATTAATTCCTCCATAAGTTCATTGAATTATGTTGTCAAATAATTTTTCTGAACTTGCGAATGAGATGAGTATTAAAAGAAGGGGTGGAAATGTGGGACTTAAAATAGATATCACACATGCTTATGACTTATTGAGCTGGAACTTTCTTTTTGAAGTGCTAAGAAGATTTGGATTTTCTGAATTTGGTATTCATTGGCTTCAAATAATTTTTTAGTCTGCCAAAATTTATGTTCTCATTAATGGGGGACCTTGTGGATTCTTTGGTGTATGGAGAGGACTGAGACAAGGTGATCCATTATCACCAATTCTATTTATTTTGGCTGAGGAGGTTCTTAGCAGAAACATAACTAAATTAGCTCAACCGGGCAGAATTCAGCCAATGGTGAATAGAGGTGGTTGCCAGCTAACTCACCTAATATTTGCAGATGATATATTTTTATCTTCTGCAATGGTCACAAGAAGACTCTTGATTGCCTAATGGATATTTTGTGCAAATACCAAAGTTCATCAGGTCAGCAAGTCATTAGAAATTAAAGCAAATGTTTTGTGGTGGGTGTATCAAATTCAAGACAGTATCATATTGCAGAATATATGCAGATGGAGTTGGCCTCTTTTCCAGATAAATACTTATAAGTTGTGATTAATCGGGGTAGAGTTAAACCTCATCAAGTTTGGGGGTGGTTGAAATGATGCAGAAAATGCTGGCAGGTTGGATTGGAAAATTGCTTGCTTTCTCAGCAAGATTAACACTGGTGAAATTTGTTCTTTGCAGCATGCCTATATATAACATGTCAGTGTACAAGTGGCCCAAAAGTGTGATTCAAGCTTGTGAAAAAATTATCAGAAACTTTTTATGGTCAGGTGACCCTGCAGTGAAGAAACTTGTGACAGTAAATTGGGAAGAAGTTAACTCTCCAAGGGAGGAGGGAGGACTGGGTTTGAGGAGACTTGGAGTTTTTAACAACGCACTTTTAATGAAACTACTTTGGCAAATTGAGACTAAAGAGGTGGAATGGACTAGTTCTATGAGAGATAAATATAAGGATAAAAAAGGGGAGTGGATAAAGTATCATAAACAGTCCACAATTTGGCCTAGCCTTAAGTGGGTAATATCTGAAGTTCAAGAAGGAAGTAGATGGATAGTGGGTGATGGTGCTAATATCTCAGTTTGGAGAGATAAATGGGTTAAAGAATATGCTTTGATTGAGAGGCATCCTGCAGATGATTATATTGTCCAACATGACTCAATGAAGGTTAATGAGTTGATTCATAATGGTGAATGGTGTATCCCTGGGGAGCTATTACATTACTTTGATGTTAGTGAGTTGCCAACCTTAGTGGGTGGAAAAGATAAGAAAATTTGGATCAATGACAAGGAGGGCAATTTTATAGTAGCAAGTGCAATTCAGAGAATAAGGAGGAGATACCCTGTACAAACTTGGGCACACCAGGTATGGCAACCATGTATTCACCCTTACACTTCTATAAATCTTTGGAATATTTTGAGAGGTGCATGTGCAACAGAGGAAATAATAAGAAAAAAAAGGTTTCTACATTGTATCTAAATATTACTTTTGTATAGAAGATCAAGATAACATGGAGCATATCCTTTGGCATTGTTCTTTTAGTGAATCAGTTTGGCATTGGCTGTGTGGGGTGTTTCATGGTCATTGTCCCAATTTTTTTGATGAGGTTTTAAAGTTTGCAAAAGGTAAAAGCCATGTTATTAAGGAACTGTGGTTTATATGTGCATTTAATATGATGGTATAATTATGGCTTACAAGAAATGCTGTGATATATGAAGCAACAACGCCATCGGTTGATGGAATGAAAAGAAGAGTAACCAGATGGGAAAAAGAAGGGAGGCTCAGAATGAAGGGCAAGATGTGGGGTAATGTGTATGAACTGAGTATAATGCTTTACTTTGGTATTTCAGGTGTGCAAACTAGAACTGTCAGTGTGAAAGAATATTTCTTCATATATCCTTCTATACATCAAACTTTAATCTGTTGTGATGGGGCATCAAAGGGCAACCCAGGAATGGCAGGGATTGGTTTTGTTGTAAGGAATCATTATGGTGATTGTTTGGGTGCAGTTTCAGGTGGTCTTGGGATAGCCACAAATTACTTGGCATAGGTCATGGCACTGGTAGTTGCAGGTGAGTGGGCTATTTCAAAGCATTTAGTTGATGTATGCTTCAGTTTGGATTCTAAAGCTGTGATAATGGCTTTTATGAATGACAAAGTGTCATGGATAGTGAGAAACAAATGGATTAAAATCAGAAGTGCTATTACTATTATAAGTTTTAGGCATTTATATAGAGAAATAAATTTCTCTTCGGATAAGATGGCCAAGAGAGGGGTTCTGCTGAGTAAAGGAGTACACTATTTTGAAGACAAACCACAGTTCTTAGGTAAATTAGAAAATGAGGAAGATAAATACTTCATATTTCAATAGTTCCTTCCTCTGTTTTCAACAGTCAAATAAAAACTGGGTGGTGGGCTTGTAATAATGGGCTGGTAGTAATCTTACTTTGCTATTCCCTTTGAGCTAGGCCTACAAAATGTAGTGGGCTTTATGTTATTTGTAAATGAACATTTTTGGTAATAAAATTCATGATTTAGAAGAAAAAAAATGTAATGTCAAAATGACCCGCTTGGGCTCATTTCCAACTTTGTTTTCCGCTTGATATTCTTTGTCTATATGGCTAAGCTATTAGTCTGACAATTGGATAGGAGTTTTGGAAGTAGCATTCGCTCAAGAAATCCCTAGTAATTATGAAGAGATTTAAATTGGTGAGAATCAATATTTGTTCACAGACTCGCTTCATGTATATTCTTCTTGAAAAAGCGGGGGTCTAACAACCACACCCAATATTTCGCTTAGCAATATGTATGGAAAAACTCCAATATAATTCCAAGAGAATCAACTAGACAGTCAGACTCAATCAATGGAAATATATCCAAGAGTTGTATCTTTGTTTCTCAATGTAATCAGCAAATCAAACAGATAGAATCCATGAGCCTGATTATTATGAGAAACAACTTGAACGGTATCAAAGACCAATGCTCACGTGTCAATCAATTTATATCAACAACCAAAGATTGGATTATCTAATTGATTGAACTACGCACAACCTGTGATATTTCAGTTATGCAAACAAATATAATGTGGAAAAAAAATAACATAGACACCATAAATTTCGTTAACGAGGAAACCATAAATGCAGGAAAAACCCGGGACCTAGTCCATATTTGAACACCACATTGTATTAAGCCGCTACAGACACTAGCCTACTCTAAGTTAACTTTGGATTGGAATGTAATTGAGCCCTAACCAATCTTACACTAATCAAGGTACAGTCGCGTTCCTTACACCTCTAAATCCCAGCAAGACTCCGCGCACTTGATTCCCTTAGTTGATCTCACCCAAAACTAAGAGTTTCTATGACCCAAAGTCGAAGACTTGATAAACCAATCTGTCTCACACAGAAAAGTCTGTTGAATAGATAAATCTGTCTCCCACAGAAATACCTAGAAGTTTTTGTTCCATCTTTTGATAAATCAAGGTGAATAGGAACCAACTGATATACCAGACTTATATTCACGAAGAACAGCCTAAAAATATCAATCACCTCATAATAATATTAATCGTATGGTAGCGAAACAAGATATTGTTGAATCACAAACGATGAGACGAAGATGTTTGTGACTACTTTTTATCTTGCCTATCGGAGAATAAATCTCGAGCAAATCTTTGAGAAGATAGTATTCAATACGATAGAAAACAACAAGATCGTAACACGCAACTATATAGAAAATAGTTGGGTCTGGCTTCACAATCCCAATGTAGTCTTCAAGTCGTTAACCTATAGGGTTTCGTGAAAAACCTAAGGTTAAAGGAGAATCGACTCTAGTTGCAACTAGTATCACACAGGAGGTATGGGTATTAGGTTTCCCGGTTGCTAGAGTTCTCCTATATATGGTCTTCAAATCAAGGTTTGAAATCAATGTTACCTTGGTAGCAAAGCATTCAATATTCACCGTTAGATGAAAACCTGATTAGATTCAAGCTAATATCTTTCAACTGTTATATCGAACATAGCTTGCTATACACGAATAAAATGTACCAGCATTTAGATAAAGGTAACCGTACCTAAACGTGTACACTTAGTTGGTTCAATAATAGTTAACCAATGGTTACCTTATTCATCTTAACCGTAACAAGTTTAAGTGACTCAAATGAAACTAGTTCTAGAGTTGTTCAATTGTTTATATTTTCATAAAAGTATACAAGACACAATTGAAGCAAAATCGATTTTGATTCACTCGAATCAATTCATGAACATTATAGCCACTATTTTCAAAAGATTGCATTCCTTATTATATAAATGTATTAGCTTATGAACAAACCGATTTTAGAACATAACCCACTCAAGTATGCAAAGGGTTACGCATACCTAAGTAGCCGAACTTGGACTGTGTTCGCCAGTATACAAACGGGTATGCATACTGTTGTACACTTCCAAACTTTAGTTGAAACCAGTACGCGTACAGGTACACATACTGAAAAAGCGGGGGTCTAACAATCACACCCAATATTTCGATTAGAAATCTGTATGGACAACTCCGAGTTACTTTCTAGAGAATCAACTAGATACTCAGACTCAATCAATAGAAAATATCTCAAGGAGTTATTATCTCTATCTCTCAATTTGATATTTACTCAAGAAAATACAACATGCGAGTCTTTATCAAAGAGAGATAACTTGGATGGTACCAAAGACCAATATCCAAGTGTCAATCAATTTAAATCAACAACCAAAAAGGTGATATTCTAATTGATTGAACAATGCACAACCTGTATTATTTTAATTATATAACGAAATATAATGCGGAAAAGAAATAACACAGACACTAGAATTTTGTTAACGAGGAAACCGCAAATACAGAAAAACCCCGAGACCTATTCCAAATTAAACATACATTGTATTAAGCCACTACAGACACTAGCCTACTCCAAGCTAACTTCGGTCTGGACTGTAGTTGAACCCAAACCAATCTCACACTAATCCAAGGTACAACTATGCTCCTACGCCTATGATCCCAGCAGGATATTGTGCACTTGATTCCCTTAGTTGATCTCACCCACAACCAAGAGTTGCTACGACCCAAAGTCGAAGACTTTAATAAACAAATTTCTCTCATACAGAAAAGTCTACAAAGATAGATTGATTCGTCTCCCACGAATAAACCTATGAGTTTTGTTCCGTCTTTTGATAAATCAAGGTGAACAGGAACCAATTGATAAAACCATACTTATATTCCCGAAGAACAGCTCAGTTTTATCAATCACCTCACAATAAACTTAATGGACGCAGCGAAGAAGATTATTGAGGAATCACGAACGATGAGACGAAGTGTTTGTGACTACTTTTATATCTTTCCTATCGGAGATAGAAATCTCAAGCCAATTAATACAATTATACTCGTACGATAGAAGATGCAAGATCATATCACACAACTACGATAAAAGTAGTATCGGTCTGGCTTCACAATCCCAATGAAGTCTTTAAGTCGTTAACCTGGTTTTAAAGAAGAAAACGAAAGGTTAAAGGAGAATCGACTCTAGCTTAGCAAACTAGTATCACACATAATGTGTGGGGATTAGGTTTCCCAGTTGCTAGAGTTCTCCCTTATATAGTCTTTCAAATCAGGGTTTGTAATCAATGTTAGCTTAGTAACAAAGCATTCAATATTCACCGTTAGATGAAAACCTGATTGGATTCAAGCTAATACTTATTAACCGTTAGATCGAAAACATAGCTTGTTATACACACATTTACTGCATGTTTCTAGGCTTGTGTAACCGTACCCAAACTTGTACATTAGTTGGTTCAACATTAGTTAACCAAATGGTTAGCCAAATGATAACTTTCATATCAACCATATTCTTCTTCACCATAACTAGTCCAAATGACTCAAATGACCTAGTTAGAGAGTTGTTCAATTGCTTAGATATTTATGTACTACACAAGACACAATTGAAGAAAAAACGATGTGATTCACTCGAATGGATTCATGAACTATGAAGCCACGGTTTGCAATAGAATTCCTTAGCTTATTAAGATAAGTTCACAAACATCATTTTTAGACATAACCTACTCAAGTTCGCAGACTGGGTTCGCGGACTTAAGTTCTCGGATGAAGTTCACAAACTCCAGCAGAAATTCTCGGTCGAGAACTTCCTCCAGTTCGTGGACTGGGTTCGCGGACTGAGTTCGCAGACTGAAACTCACGCACTTCTCCGGTTTCACTTGATCAACAAAGTTCGCAAACTTCGGTTCAAGCAATAAGGACTTAAACATATATGTGTTAGAACAATAATGCTTATACACTCCAATGGTTATATTGTTTAAACTCTCATTTTAATCATTGAAACATTCTCAGAGGGAGTTATATAGTTGTTATTCACAAACTATTTTTCGTCAGAGCAATTTCCAAAATGATTGAAACATAACATGACTTTCGTCACTAGGTAAAGATGAACTTGGCTAAAGCGAAAGCTTTACCAACATATATTTTGAGAAATAGATAAGCGAGATATACTCAGCTCGAAATATTCACATGTGTATAATCTTAGTCTATATAGTAATACGACTTTTGTCTCAAGATAGGAGATAGAGTAGATAGACTTTTGAGTGATAGATAAGTTCAAGTCTCCACATACCTTTTAGTCAATAAAGATCCACTGGTTCCTTGAGTAGTCCTTCGTCTTATATGATGATCTCCATGGAGTTCTTAAGCTGAACTACACTTTCTATCGTAGTCCGAGACCTTAGCTATAGTAGACTAGAAATCAAAGACTTTATAGTTTTGATCAGTAATATTGACAAACATGCTTGAGATAGAAACGCATGCGAGTTTGACCAAGCAATGCTCTAACACATACTTTAGTACCCGGACTTCGACTGACTTCGCCAGTACGCGTACAGGTACGCATACTCTAGCTCCCGGACTTTACCTGACCAACCAGTATGCATACGTCTATGCATACTAAGTTCCGGTCTTGGATCAACACATATGCAAGTATGCATAATGTTCTTATAATCCAATCATGGTTAAGTGTTCTAAACTCCCATTTCAATCATTGAAACATTCTCGGAAGATGACAATAGATGTCTTACACAAACTATTAGCTTCAAAGAAATTTTCAAGTGATCAATACGAAATATTCCGAGTCTACATCAAATGACTGTCCCACACAAATCATGTAAGATGTTACAAGGCGATTTTCACATGATCATCTTTTGACTTTCGTCAAGAATATAAGATGAACTTGGTTAAAGCGAAAGCTTACCAACACATATTTCGAGAAATATGTAAGCGAGTTAAACTCAACTCGAAATATGAAACGTATAATCGAAGTCTATATAGCTATACGACTATTTTCTCAAATAGGAGATAGAGTAGATAAACGTTTGAGTGATAGATGAGTACAAGTCTCCACATACCTTTTGTTGATGAAGTTCCACAAGATCCCCTTAGTAGTTATTCGTTTTCAATCAATGAACGACGTGAAGTCTAATGCTCAACTACACTTTCTATCCTAATCCGAGACTTAGCTATAAGTAAACTAGAAATCAAGACTTATAGTTAAAATTGACAACAATATTGAGATAACAACACTTGTGAGTTCGACCAAGCAGTGCTCTAACACTTCTTATACGGTTTACCAAGATTTTAATTCATATAATTTAGTCTTTTAATGAAACACGTGACCATATGTAGAAGCTAATATGTTTTTGATTGATAAAATGTAGTCATTACCTAGCCTAGATGTAAGAGTATCTATCGAATTGACAGATTATACTACCTTTCCCTTGTTGTATTTGGAGAAATAGTCGTGAGCAAGGGGTATTTTTTACTCTTTGCATCCATCAAACTGAACAAGAAAACAAAACTTTTTCAGGGTGCTTTACATAGTAACTTCTAATTGTGGCATGTACAAGTTGTATTTCTTTTCATGAACCTACTGCTTTTAAGTCTTTCTGATACTTTCTAACAGTTATGATGATCTAGGATGATGATTAAATGATCAAATAGCCATGTTGCTGCAATTTCTTTCTCTCCTCCATTTCTTTCTAGAGTACTGTTCTATAGAAGCATAGTTGCTAAAACTACCCTCAGGTGGATATCATGTGTCTACCTATCCTTCATTGGAGTATGCTATTAGTAAATACACTTGGGTGTACTAATAGAATAAGTGGTAGCAGTTTGTTTTTGCCACTCTGATTTTTACACGCACGTTTGCTTGTAGTTAGTTGATTGGTTAGGGTTATGACCAATAAATGTGTAATAAACCAGCTGTGGCTGCTTAGAATTAATGAGATAATAATTTAGTTTCTTTTCTTCTCTCTTAGGCTGGTTCTGTGAACCATATTTTCTCAAATTCCTTCGATTTTCTATGTTAATTGTTGTGGAAACACAATAATTAGCCTCAGATCCATTCTATCCTCACCATGGGTGAAGCTAATCATCCCACATCAAGGAAGTGAATGAAGATCTTCATAAATTCTCAGAAAAATTCAATAAAAAGATTGATGATCTCTCTTCACAATACATTGAACTCGCTGCGCGGAATAAAGAAGGAATCTATGATATCTAAAGATGATTTCATCAAATATATTGAGAGTTTTACAGGCAAAAAGATTGAAGATCACAGAGACCCAGGAGAAGAAGCATCTCAGTCAAATTCTTTCCACCAAAATGGTGCGATGTTCAACTTTCATCAAGGGGGTCATGAACTCAACAACACTCATCGTCTGCCTAAATTGGATTTCCAAGGTTTGACGGAGAGAACCCTAAAGGTTGGATCCAAAAATGCAACCGATACTTCCTGCTTAACCACATCAGAGATGAGCATCAAAAGGTTACCATGGCAGTTATGCACTTTAACGGAAAGGCATATAGATGGTTAACAAATCTACAGACAACTAAATCTATTACTTCATGGTATGAACTAACTGAGCACGCATATATTAGATTCGAAAATCCCTTAAATGACAACGTCCTTGGGATATTCAGTAAATTATCTCGAGTTACTACCGTGGATGAATATTTTGAGCAATTCGAAAATCTTAAGGCTCTGATGTTCCGTTAATTTCCTATGCTTACTGAACATTATTATGTAATGAGTTTTATTGGTGGATTAAAGGAAGACATTAAACATGATGTCAGTATGTTCAATCCTACCACCTTAATGCAAGAATTTTCCCTTGCTGGGATGCAAGAGCATACCCTCAATACCCAACAAAGGCCAATGAGGGGCACAAACAAGTTTTTTTTCCTAATAATAGACAACCTAACCCATCAAAAAAATTCCCAAAACCTGTATCCCTCCCACCCTTACTCCCATTACCACCCACTACTACTCAATTTCCTACTTTCACTCCACTTCATATTCGTCGAATAACACCTGAACAAATGCAGAAAAGGAAGACTCAAGGGCTTTGTTTCTATTGTGATGAAGTTTATCGTCCAGGAATTTTTTGTAAAAAACAACAGTTGTTCTTAATGGTAACCATAGAATCTGAAACAGAGACTAGTGAACAAGAAGAAGAGGTTAATGACAATGATGATACTCTAGCAGTGGAAACGGATATGCAAATCTTTTTTCATGCTCTTACAAATAACTTCATTTGGGATACAATTCGAATTCCAGGCTTCATCAAACATCAGCAAATCTCTATACTCATTGATACTGGTAGCACACATAGTTTTATTGATTCAGATTTAGCTAAATCTCTTGGTTGTTGTATCCAACCAACTACTAACTTGCTAGTTACAATATCAAATGGATACCACACAATGAGCTCTGGTATATTGTAAATCCTCACCATGGAAAATGCAAGATTATCGGTTTACAAGGATTTAATACTACTTTCTTTGGGTGGATGTGATATGGTCCTTGGAGAAAATTGGCTGAGAGGTTTAGGTGACATCATATTAAATTTATCTACATTGAGTATCTCCTTATGCAATAATGGATATCAAATTACACTTGTTGGGGATCATAAATCACCTTCATTAATGATGATTGACACAAAAGGAGTTCAGCAGTTTTTCAACAACAATTCACATGGCATTGTGGTCCACTTATTCTCTGTCACTGAAGTTAAACCCTAATCACCTATTCCTTGTGGCCCAAAATGAAGAGGTGGTATTTTCTCTAGTCACCACTTGTGATGTTTGTCAAAGACACAAAGGAGAACATATATTACCTGATGGATTGCTGCAACCTCTTCTATTACATGAACAAGCATGGCAACATGTTAGTCTAGACTTCATTGATGGTTTTCCAAAGAGTGAAAGAAAAGATTTCATCCTGGTAGTAGTGGATAGGCTAACAAAATATATCCATTTTATTCCACTTCAACATCCTTACACTGCTTCTTTAATGACAAAAGATTTCCTGCACAACATATTCAGATTGCATGGTTTACCAGCTTCCATAGTTTCTGACAGGGACAAGGTTTTCACCATCCCTTTCTGGCATGAATTTCTCAAGAAGTTGGGCTCTCAACTCAATCTTTGTACAACTTAGAACCCTTAGACTGATGGACAAACTAAGAGAGTCAATGCATATCTTAAAAATTACCTCAGATGCATGACTGGAAATCAACCAAAGCATTGGGTGCAGTGGTTAGATTTTACTGAGTGGTGGTACAATACCAGCTTCCACACCAGCTTGAAGATATCTCCCTTCAAGGCCCTATATGGGTATGAAGCACCTCACTTGGATTTTCCCTCTTCTATTGTTCCTTCTGTGGCATCAGTTGAGAAATACTTGAAACAGAGAGCTGAAATTTTGCATCATCTCAAGAAGGCCTTGTCTAAGGCTCAAAAGCGCATGAAATTCTTTGGTGACCAGAAAAGATCAGACAGAGTGTTTGTTGTGGGTGATCTGGTATATCTAAAGTTGCAATCCTACAGACAAACTTTTGTTTCTCTTAGAAAAAATTTCAAACTTTTAGCTAAATATTTTGGGCCTTTTCCCATAATCCAGCGAGTTGGGTCAGTTGCTTACAAGTTGCAGTTACCACCAGAGGCTCGCATACACCCTGTTTTTCATGTTTCTCAGTTGAAGAAGCGCATTGGTGTTGCTCACATTCCTTCTCCAACACTTCCATTAGTTGACCATGATGGTCAGGTGCTTGTTAACTCATTGCAGTCCTGGACAAGAGAACCATCACAAGAGACACTCACTCAGTCCATCAGATTTTGATTCAGTGGTCTAACACAACATCAGAAGAAGCTACGTGGGAGGACACTTCTCATATCTCTGCCCATTTTCCAAACTTCAATCTTTGAGGACAATGATTATTTCTCCGAGGGTGTTTATTGTCATGTGTCTGCCTATCCTTACATTGGAGTCTGTTATTAGTAATCACACTTGGGTGTACTAGTAGAATAAGTAGTAGCAGTTTGTTTTAGCCGTTTTGATTTTTACATGCGTCTGTAGTTAGTGATTGGTTAGGGTTATGACCAATAAATGTGTAAGAAACCAGCTATGGTGGCTAAGAATTACTGAGATAATAATTTAATTTCTTCTTCTTCTCTCTTAGGTTGGTTCTGTGAACTAGATTTTCTCAAATTCCTTTGATTTTGTGTGTTAATTATTGTGGAAACACAACAGTGGAGAAACTCTTTTACTCTTGTCACATTTTCATTGCTAAACACTGTAAGTGCATCCACAATGGGAATATGCTAATCTTCTCGCTATAGCATTTTATGCTGCAGTGGGATTGTTGTTTATTTTAAGTATGCGGATATCAAATGTCATATATCAAGTAAACTTTTAAAATTGCACGACATTTTACCCCATACGTGAGTTTACGTGGTTGAAGCTTTGCATGGTTTCAAACCCTTCAATACAAACACTTCCGCAAGTATGGCCTTTGGGGGTGTGCGTTACCATATCCCCGTGGTCTATCATCATAGATACTAGTTGCAAAACCACTTCTTCAAACGTGTAAGTGTGAGGATGAACTTAGTTCATTCCATGTTGGAATGGAAATCTCTGTTTGAAACAAGTTTCAAAATGCATTAAAAATTCTGTAGTCTAAACCGAAGGATCCGGTAAAAGTTTCAGACACTAAATTGATCCTTAGAAAATATTTAATAGGTAGACGCCTGCGCTTAGTTTAGCGTACACATGAAATGGTCCCACTAGGTTTGGGTTCTCTTGGTGAGCTTATTACTTCCTATTAAGCTTTGTAACTAGAATGAATTTACAAATGACTCTGCTCTTAAGCTCTTAGATCGTACACAGCAAATAAAAGTATTATACCTGACGACTAAGGACTAATAATCATTAAGGAAGACTGGAAAAGAGAAGTGGGTGAGGAAACAAGGCCATATAGGCTTTTATAGCGAATTTGGTTGCACACTCACAAGTTGCTTTTTGATTTCTGAAAGTCAAAAAATTAGAAATCATTTTGGTAATAATATCATGTTTGGTAACCCTCCAAGAAAATCATAACAACTTCTAGAAGTAAGAAAGTCTGTTTTTTGTGAAACAAAATATTTTTGTTTCTGACTTTTACTTATGGAAGCAGAAGTCATAAGCAGATTTTAGTAAGTTCTCACATACCATATATAATCCGTAAATTTTTACATTATTTTTAGTACTTTCTTTCTTTCATTTTACTGCAAAGAAAAGAATTAGTACTTTCTTGGAGCCAGTTTGATACAACTAGCCTAGGACCAATATCACAGAAGAACTTACCAAGCCATGTAAGAGCAATAACAAAATTCATTCATAGCACGTTTGGATACGATTTTGCTTCTGATTTCCGTTTCTGCAGAAGTAGAAGTCAGAAAAAGAAGTCAGAAGCAAAAATATTTTGCTTCACAAAAAGTCAACTTTTTTGCTTCTAGAAGTTATTCTGAAATTATTTACCCAAACTAACTTCTGATTTTTTTGTTTTTAGAAGTCAAAAAGTGTATCCAAACGTGCTATCAGAGTCTTATAGCCTGTTTGGATACACATCCAGAAGTAACTTTTGACTTCTAGAAGTCAAAAAGCAAGAAGTCAGTTTGTGTGTAGAATTTCAGAATGACTTCCAGAAGCAGAAAAGTCGATTTTTTGTGAAGCAAAAAATCTGGACTTCTGACTTCTGCTTCTGGAGAAGTACTTCTGACTTCTACTTCTGCATCCAAACATGCTATTAGTCTTCTCATGATTTCAGATTTGGGGAATTTTTTACTGCACACTTCGGATAAGTTTTACCGTGTGGTCCAAAACTCTAAATTACTAGCAACATTTACCTTTTCGAGTCTGACTAAAATTTCTTTCACATAAAGTTTTTGGATAGGAACTAGGACTCCACCACATCATCAGAAAAACCAAAACAGCATCATACAATCACCTACACAAGTGCAGTGTAAAGAGGTGCACAGTGCACTATTAGGCAGTTGAAACATTTACTGTGATGTGACATAAAGACAAGTACAGAAATATGTCTCCACTATACCAACCAACCGTACCTTAAAATGGTATAAAATTCAAATCCCACTGCACATAAAACAAAAATCTGTAAGCACCAATAAAAAACCAAAGAAAAAGGCTGAGTGAGAGAGCACAATGAAGTCGCTGTAAACCATTGAAGCTGTGTACCATGTTATCATGATTCATGACTTGGTACATCATTTTCACAATAACTTCAAAAGCTACGTTTTTAAATGTTGAAGCAAATGTATGTAGCCATAAGATATGCCTCGTAATCTTATACTGCTAAAGCCATTAATCACTACCAAAGATCAAGTCAATTCTTAAGAGAAGAACCAACATTAATTTTCCACTCTGAGCACTCTCTACCCTCACAACTCAACCAACAACCAAAGCTTAAAATGGAATGAATAATTCAAATCTCTCTCACTGCAACGAAAAATAAATAAGCACCAGAAAAACAAAAGGGTGCAGCACAGAAAAGTCAGTGCTGCCAAATGTGTGCCATTGTGTTTTCATTCATCACCAATCCATTTTTATATGTAATTACAAATTTTGTTAAACCCCAAAATTACCCTTTCACAAAATATACCCCAAAATGCTAAAGTTTTACTGTATCTTCTTTCTGTCACCTAACCAAAAGGTAATCCAGAATCGCAAAGTCAATCTTCACCTCACCTGTTGGACCAAAATACCCTCAAACATTGCCAAAACAAGAAACTAATCTACTTTTTCTTCTTCTGTATTACTGAAACACCCTTGAAAAGTTCCCAAAATGACAAAATTATCCGTCTTCTTCTTCTTCTTCCTCCTCCTCTTATCTAACCTGAAATTAGTTTTTCTATTAACCAAAACCCCCGAATTAAAACCCTGAATCATCAAGAACTGTTAATGAAACCCTAAAAAATGAAACAATTGCTGAAGTACTGCTACTGCATTTCTGTGGATACTTGATGAGATTCAGAAGCAAGTGCAACTTCATTCAAAACTCTTTCAATCCATTCATCATCAGTTTCTCCACCACCACCGTTATTATCAACACAAACATCAACAGGACGATCAACGAGATAATCAGAAACACTGATTTGATTATCCGACACCTGATTCATATTCCCAATTTTCTGATCATTTTCAACAAGAACATCTTCATCATTAAAGTAGGCAAACTTCAAACTCAAAATCTTACTGTATTGAAACAACTGATAAAACAGATCATCATCAAAACGATACCTCCACACATGTGAAAACTCAATTCCACCTAAATCTGTATTCGCCATTACAGTTGATGACGAATCTGAGAATTTAACTCCACAACTTTCTTGATTATCATACGAAATCAACGGTTCAGATACAAATCGTGCTTCCGATGATGCTTCCGACGACGATGAAGAGAACTGATTATCTTGATTATTAGTGATGTTAGAAACAGTATTAATCTGATCTTGTAATTCTTTGATAACTTCCATTAATGAACTTTCATGAACTTGTTGTTGGGTTAATGAATTAAACTGCTCTTCTTGATTATTATCAGAGAAAAAAACATTTTCGAGATTCGTAACCAACAGATCTTGATGATCATCATCATTCTTGAATCGTTTTTCCATCTTCACTAATCCTGAAACGTCCTCTTCTTTTTTGATCGGAGGAGATCGCTTCCTTCTCTGGTACTGTTTCTGCTGCTGCTTTTCTGGCTGTTGGTGGTGGTTGCACTGCGGTGGCTGTTGGTGGTGGTGGTCCATGGTGTGTGTGTGGGAAGAAGAAAAATGAAACAGAGTATTAAATGAAGCGGTGTGGGGGAATGGATGTTGATATTTATAGAGGAGAGAGGAATGTTTGACACGTAGGAAATGCGAATGACGTGGAATAAAGTGGCGCGAAAACTGTACGGATTCTGAAGGTACGGTTAGTTATGTGGGTGGAGCGGAGAGAAGAAATGTCAGTTTTGTGTTGAGGGAATCGATGACAATATCTTCTCGTGAAACGATTCTGCTGGGGTTTTATCAGAAATTTTACCCTGATTACCCTTCGAAAGGGTAAAAGATTCTCTATGGGTATTTTTCGGGAAACGGGGTACTAACTAGTGGTGTTGGTTTTGAATTTGAATGTGATGCGCTAAAAAAAAAATTTGATACGAAAGAGTGGATTTTATTGCTTTAAGTAGGAGACATTGCGATGTCCCTTTCCGTCAGGCTACAAAATTCTTCAGGGAAATTACTAGAAATGATTGTGCTGTCATTTGAAAGGCGATCAGACTTAGCTACCGCATCTGCCACTTTATTGCCCTCTTTATTGACATAAGAAAAAACACACTGAAAAAAAACTTGACTTCAAACTCTTAATTTGTTTTAGAATATACCTATTCTCCTACTGAATAAGAAGGACGTCTTCATTGATGGATTGGATAACCAATTGAGCATCCGCTTCGATATGAATTTTGGCTAATCCCTTTTCGCCTGCCCATTGCAAAGCTTCACATATAGCCTTGCACTCCCCTTCCTCTGCGGTTAGAGCTCCATCTGAGAAGTTACCTCTGATCCCTTCGCAACTTCCTGCAAAATTACGAAGCACAATGCCAGTTCCAAGTTTATTAGTGTCCTCATCATAAGATGCATCAACATTGAATTTTAGAACATCATGTAAAGGGGGATGCCAATTACAGTTATTGACAGTGGTGTTGCTAATGTTATTCATAGAAGATAACCTAAAATGAGACTGGAGATGATAGTTAATTCTATGCAGGGTGGATAGAGGGTTAGGCTTTACTCCCTGAAAGATTATTTCACATCGATCTTTCCATAAAATCCAGGCAGTGACCATAAGGGTGGCCAGCAGATTGTCATCTCCATTGACTGTGTAGTTAGAGAACCAACTCTCCACCCAAATTGAGATAGTTTCCCAATTTATTTGGACTTCATCAATATCAACGTTCACCATCCTCCAAACAGTTTTAGCCTGCGTGCACTGGAACATAAGATGCTCCATAGTTTCCACATTGGTTCCACAAATTGCACATTGAGTATCTATGGAATTATTGTGCCTAGCCAGTCTGCTTCTTGTTGAATGAGAATTATGAATACTTCTCCAGGCGAACAATTTGATCCGATGTGCAGCCCTTGTCTTCCAGAGTCTCTTCCAAACAATATCCTTAATTGCTCTTCCTTCTACAATTGCCTCAGTACCAGACTGTGACAGCTTCTTGTATGCACTTTTGCCTGAGAACTTCCCGTCTCTAGCTGGCATCCATATCATTGTGTCCTCCTTCGATATATCTACGTGCAAATTCCATATTCTGTGAGAAGTTTGATTATCAAATATAAGATCAATAAGATCCACATTCCAGTTGTTTGTGTTTGGAATGAGTAATTCCTCAACATCCTGATAGAATCTGTGGAGTTCATTTACAGGTTGTGGAACATTATAGTCCCCTGGAATCCATCTATCTAACCAAATTTTAGTTCTCTTTCCATTATTAACTTCCATTAAGTAGTTCTGTTGAACAATATGCAACCCCTGTATGATCCTATTCCAAGTATAAGAGAAATTTCCAGCTTTAAGATTTGAGTGAAGAATGTTACCATATTTGAAATATTTACTGCTCATAATTCTGGTCCACAGTGTGTCTTCCTCAGTGCATATTCTCCAAGCCAGTTTAGTCAGGAGAGCCAAATTTAGTTTTTCTAAATCTTTGAAAGACAATCCTCCAAAATCTTTAGACTTACAAACCTTCTGCCAGGCTATGGGATTATTGCCTCTGTTGGAGTTATAGCCCCAAAAGAATCTTCTCTGAATCGAAGTAAGTATGTTGAGCAGCTTAGATGGAATTTTAAATGTGCCCATTCGATAAATTGGCACATAATTGAGCACATGTTTGATCATAGTTGATCTTCCATCCCATGTGAGAGAGGTAGCAGACCATGTTGAGTATCTAGTGGAGAAATTATCTTCAATTGCTTTGAAAGCTTCTTGCTTGGAATACCCAAGAAGTAAGGGGGACCCCAAATATCTTTCTTGAGAGTTCATTGTTTTGACACCCAGAATATTGGTTAGCATTGCAGCCACTTATGGCTTTGTATGTCTGCTGAAATGGACTGATGATTTTTCAAAGTTGATCATTTATCCTGACTGGGTACTAAAATTATGAAGAAGCTCCAAAAGATTATGAACTGAGGATAAATTTTCTTGAGTGAAGATCAAGCAGTCATCTGCAAAGAGCAAATGATTGATGGCAGGAGAATTAATAGCCACCTTAATACCTTGTATTGTCTTGTCTTGTTGAGATGAGACCATATGCCTTGAAAGGAATTCCATAGCTAGAATGAATAAGTAAGGTGACAGGGGGTCACCTTGTCTAATCCCCCTTGTTGGATGAAACTCCTCACCAGGTGAACCATTGAGCATCACTGATAGGGTAGTGGTACTTATGCACTCAAGAATCAGATCACAGAAGTCCTTGCTGAAGCCAAAATAATCCAGCACTTTTAACAAGAAACTCCATTCTAGCCTGTCGAAGGCCTTTGACATATCTAGTTTCAGTGCTAACCAGCCAATCTGCCCTCTTTTCTTCTTCATGGAGTGCATGATTTCTTGAGCAATAACAATGTTGTCACTAATGAGCCTACCAAAGACATAGGCATCCTGGTATGGAGAAATGATTTTTTCCATGAGGGGTTTTAATCTTGATACAATCAATTTTGTAGGAAGTATTGCACAGGCCAATAGGCCTGTAGTTTGATGCACAATTAGGCTTCTTTTTCTTAGGTATAAGAGATATGTAAGTCTTGTTTATTGCCTTCACCATTTTCTTGGTCTCAAAGAATCTTGTGACCATATTGCAGACATCAGTACCAATAATCTTCCATTGGGTTTTGTAGAATCCAGCTTGAAATCCTTTTGGACCTGGAGCACTCCAACTTTCCATGCCTTTAAGAATGTCATGAATGTCTTGAGAGGAAGGGGTGCTTGTAAGAAAGGTGTTGTCAGCTGATGTGATTACAGTTGGAAGAAGTAAAAAAAGTCCTTCATCATGAACAATTGAGTTTGAGGTGCTTATTTCTTTGAAATGAGAAGTTAGATGCTGAGAGATGTCCTCTCTAGAAAGCAGCCAATTCTTATCATGATCTTGTAAGGCATCAATATTGTTTCTAACTTTTCTTTTGTTTGTCTTGGTGTGGAAGTACTTGCTGTTGTTGTCCATATCTTTGATGAAATTATCTCTTGACTTCTGCTGGTAGAATTCACTCTTTGTTTTCTACCACTGATTGAGTTCCTTGTTGATGCAAACAATTTTGTTGTGACTTTCATCAGAAGGAGGTAAACTTTGCAAGGCATTAAGAGCAATTTTCAGATTGTCTATATTAAGATTTACATTACCAAAATGATTCTTGTTCCAATAGGAAAGCTTTTTCCTTGTTATTTGAAATTTCTTGACTAGTTGATTTCCAGGGGATCCGGTAGTAACAGAATTCCAAGCATCTTCAATAACAGCCTGACATGTAGTGTCTTCTAACCAAGTGAGAAAGAATTTAAAGGGTTTCCAGCACTTAGTTTCTTGGTAGTTGGTGAGCAGCATTATGGGGCTGTGATCACTACCTCTTTGTGTTAAGTGAAGGAGTTTAGAATTTGGAAAATTATCATTCCAGTCTACATTCCCCAAGGCCATATCTATCCTAGATATTCTAATGCCAGTGTCTAGATGGTTCCTAGACCAAGTGTAGTTTTTCCCTATGAACCCGATATCTTCCAAACCACAGGAATCAACAATGCTATTAACTAGTGCATCAGCAGAAGAGTAGGAGTCACTGATAGTGTCTAGAAGATGGAAATTTAAATCTCCCAAAACAACCCAAGGACCAAAGTGGTTTTCACCAATTATCTTAATGAATTACCATTGCTCTTTCTTCTTAATATAGTTGTTATACCCATACATACAAGTAAGGAGATACTCAGGTTTACTGGGATCATGCTGAACAACTAGATTGAAAGTAAAATACACTCGCTTGCGAATTGCGATAAGCCAGTAAAATACACTCGCTTGCGAATTGCGATAAGCCTAATTCATTTTAACCGTGGAGCAGTAATCCGTGGAGCAATAACATTTCAATCTCCATTTCATTTAGAGAGTCATATAATGAGATTCGTGATTCCAAATATGAAGGGTAATAGGCCATCAGTTAAATAATCAACAAATCAGAAGAATATGTATAATATATATACTCGTTAGAGGAGTGTGAACAAATTTCGGAAAATGAGTCATTTGTCCAAATATTTTTAAAACATGGTTCAAATGGATGAGTAAATTTTTTTATGGGTGAAATGGACACAAAAAAATAGCAAGGATGAAACTGGATTCATTCTGGCTTAAACTTAAAAAATAGCGAGGATGAAACTGGATGCATCCTGATGTAAATTAAAAATAATAAAAAATATTTGAAAATAGGTAGGATGAAACTGGGTACATCCTGGCTATTTTTATATTTTTGTCCATTTAAACAATATCAAAATCTAGATGTCTTTTTCACCCAGGAATTGTTGATTTTGGTCTTTTTAACCAATTTTGTGAACAAATTTGGACTCCTCCGATCCTATTTCAAAAGAGTCGAATTGCATTTAACTTACACCACTAGAAAGTGTGAACAAATTTGGACTCCTCCGATCCTATTTCAAGATGGTTTTTCACCATTATACTCCTATTTATATTGTTTGGGTAACTTCTCTAATATTGGGAAAAGTTAAAATTTCATAATTAAGAAACTTTTTTGATCTCATCTTTTCCGCCTATATATAAAAAATATATATGGTACGAAGGAAGTAAAAAAAAATTGTTGATACGTTTTTTTTTTTTTGATACAATCAGCTAAACTAAGAAGCCCAAAACCAAAACAAAAAAACAAACAGAAGGACTCAGGCCCAAAAACAAAAAAAAAAGAACACAAAGCCAAAAGGCAAGAAAAACAAGCTAATCTATCTCTAGCACACTTTCCTAAATCTGTCTTCATGGAGAATCTTCTGAAATTCCAGGCTGAACTGACTCTACATCAAATTGACAACACCATGATCAGGGTGTATACTAGCAAGAAAATCTGCTGCTCTGTTTTTTCCCTATAACAGTGACTAAATCTCACTCTTTCAAAACTTTGTAACATGGCACAAAAACGTCTCCAAATGTAAATAACACTCCACGGAAGGTGAAGTTCAGCTTTACTTAACAGAAGGAAAATAGACATGGAGTCCAAGTTAATATGAATTCTAGGAATGTGGTTCTCAATGGCTAAATTCAGACCCAATTCAACTCCCTGTAGTTCATGAGCAGCAACAGAGATGGGATAGCTCCCTCCACAAGCACAATAAATAACCACACCCTCCTTATTTATAAGGAGGGCTCCATACCCATCACTGGTTTCTTTAAGAGATCCATCTGTGCTAATCATAATTTCATCTTCTTCAGGGCCAATCCACCAACATTGCTTCCAAATTTTTTTAGTAAAAGTGCAGTTAACATTCCAGTTCAGCATGAAGTTTCTATTCTCAAGAGTGTCACAAATAGTTCTTGGGTGAGCACTGAGTTTAAGTTGAATGTCTTGAATAATAAGAAGACTCACCTGATGAGCAGACTTAGTCTTTGCATTGAAGATTCTATTATTCCTCTCACTCCGTATTTGATAGATAAAACCAGTAAAAACTAGATTCTTAATGGTGCTAACTAGATCATTCCCAGCAAAAAAAAAGTAATGCACCATTGAATCTCCACCTCCCAAGAAGGAGTATTGCCCCTGCAGAAATCCAGTTTTAAAAGCAGACCATTCCAAATAAGAGCAGAGAAGGGATAGTCATGGAAAATATGTGCTTCAGTCTCAATGCCATCTTCATAGAGTACACATTTATTGATTTCACTAATACCCCATCTCACCAGCTTATCTCTAGTCTTCAATCTTCCATGAAGGGAAACCCAAGAAATAAAGGAATGTCTTGAAATGTGAAGTTTAAACCAAACTAAAGAATGCTAAAAGACAGGGTCTCTATGATTAACAAGATCATGGTAAGTATCCTTCATAACAAACTGGCCCTTTGAGCTAGACTTCTAAATCAGCAAATCAGGTTTAGTAGAGTTAATATCAACAATATCTATCTTTTTAAAAACAGCCTCAACATCAGGGGAACAAATGGAGGGAAAGTTCCATTTACCCGCTGAAGTAAAATCAGAAACCACTGCAGTAGTATGAGGGAAATATTGAGCAATAACAGTGGGATTTATCCAATCAACCAACTTGCCACTAGGATGCCAAATATCATGTAGGAAGAGATTTGTATTCCTATCACCCAAAACAAAACCAATTTGACTCTTAGTTATAGGCATGTGCTCTAAGATCCTCCTCCAGCACCAGGAAGAGTCTTGAGGAGTACTCATGGTCCAAAAATCAATTTGCTTGATAAGATTTTTCTTTACCCACTCAGTACAAACAGAACTTCTATTAGCAATTAAGTCCCAAATGTATCTAAGATTAGAGGAAGTATTTGAGATGGATAAATCTTTAATACCTAGACCACCTTGAAAAAGCGGGGGTCTAATAACCTCAACCAATATTTCGATTAGCAATCTGTATGGACAACTCCGAGTTATTTTCTAGAGAATCAACTAGACTCAATCAATAAAAAATACTCAAGGAGTTATTATCTCAATCTCTCAATTTGATTTACTTAAGCAAATGTGATTCACAAGTCTAATCAAAGAGAGATAACTTGGATGGTACCAAAGACCAATATCCAAGTGTCAATCAATTTAAATCAACAACCAATAAGGTCGGATATTCTAATTGATTGAACAACGCACAACCTGTATTATTTCAATTATATAACAAAATATAATTCGGAAAAGAAATAACACAGACACCCGAATTATGTTAACGAGGAAACCGTAAATGCAGAAAAACCCCGGGACCTAGTCCAGATTAAACATACATTGTATTAAGCCGCTACAGACACTAGCCTACTCCAAATTAACTTCGGTCTAGACTGTAGTTGAACCCCAATCAATCTCACACTGATCCAAGGTACAGTTATGCTCCTACGCATTTGATACCAGCAGGATACTGCGCACTTGAATCCCTTAGATGATCTCACCCCCAACCAAGAGTTGCTACGACCCAAAGTCGAATACTTTAGCAAACAAATCTGTCTCACACAGAAAAGTCTACAAGATAGATAAATTCGTCTCCCACGAATAAACCTATAAGTTTTGTTCCGTCTTTTAATAAATCAAGGTGAAAATGAACCAATCAATAAAACCAGACTTATATTCCCGAAGAACAGCTCAGTTTTATCAATCACCTCACAATAGTCTTAATCAACACCGCGAAAAAAGATATTGTGGAATAACAAATGATAAGACGAAGATGTTTGTGATTACTTTTATATCTTGCCTATCAGAGATAAAAGTCTCAAGCCAATTATTACAATTTTACTCGTACGATAGAAACATCAAGATCAGATCACACAACTACAATAAAAGTAGTATCGGTCTGGCTTCACAATCCCAATGAAGTCTTTAAGTCGTTAACCTGGTTTTAGAAGAAGAAAACCAAAGGTTAAAGGAGAATCGACTCTAGCTTAGAAAACTAGTATCACATAGAATGTGTGGGTATTAGGTTTCCCAGTTGCTAGAGTGCTCCCTTATATAATCTTTCAAATCAGGGTTTGCAATCAATGTTAGCTTAGTAACAAAGCATTCAATATTCATCGTTAGATGAAAACCTGATTAGATACAAGCTAATATCTCTCAACCGTTAGATCGAAAACTTAGCTTGCCATAGACACATGTACTTTACAATTTTGGGTTTGTGTAATCGTACCCAAACGTGTACAATAGTTGGTTCAATATTTGTCAACCAAATGGTTAGCCAAATGATAACTTTCATATCAACCATATTCTTCTTCACCATAACTAGTCTGAATGACTCAACTGAACTAGTTAGAGAGTTGTTCAATTGCTATGAGATCTTATGTACTACACAAGACACAATTGAAGCAAAAACGATGTGATTTACTCGAATCGATCCATGAACTATAAATCCACGATTTGTAATAGCATTCCTTAGATAATTTAGATAAGTTCACGAGCATCGTTTTTTGACATAACCACTCAAGTTCGCGGTCTGGGTTAGCGGACTTAAGTAACCGGTTGGAGTTCACAAACTCCAGCTGAAATTCTTGGGTTCGATAACTTCCCTCAGTTCGCAGACTGAGTTTGAGGACTGGGTTGACTGCTCAAGTTCCGGTTTTCACTTGATCAACAAAGTTAGCAAACTTCGGTTCAAGTGCTAAGGACTTATACATATATGTGTTACCACAACAATGTTTATATCCCCTAGTGGTTATATTGTATAAACTCTCATTTTAATCATTGAAACATTATTAGAGGACGTCATATGGTTGTTATTCACAAACTAGTTTTCGCCAGAGCAATTTCCAAAGTGATTGAAACATAACATGACTTTCATCACTAGGAAAAGATGAACTTGGATAAAGCGAAAGATTTACCAACACACATTTCAAGAAATAGATAAGCGAGATATACTCAGCTCGAAATATCACATGTGCATATCTTTAGTCTATATAGTAAGACGACTTTTGTCTCAATATAGGAGATAGAGTATATAGACTTTTGAGTGATAGATAAGTTCAAGTCTCTACATACCTTTTAGTCAATGAAGATACACTGGTTCCTTGAGTAGTTCTTCGTCTTGTATGATGATTTCCATGGAGTTCTTGAGCTCAACTACATTTTCTATCCTAGTCCGAGACCTTAGCTATAGTAGACTAGAAATCAAGACTTTATAGTTTTGATCACTAACATTGACAAACATGCTTGATATAGCAACGCATGCGAGTTCGACCGAGCAATGCTCTAACAAACCTTCCTTCTGAGAAAGGAAAATAGTATCCCAACTAATAGGATTGTGCTTCTTGCCTAAGTCAGACCCTGACCACATGAATCTCTTAAAATACTAGTCAGCTCATTAATAGCCCTTTGAGGTAGAATAAAACATGAGAACCAAAATTGAACCATGCCAGTTAAGACTGCTTTAATGAGTCTAACTCTACCAGGGTAAGCAATATGCTTAGCTTTCCAATATTTGACTCTAGCTCTAACTCTTGAAATAAGAGGAATACAATCAGTATAAGCCAATCTGGTAGAAAAAAGAGGCATACCTAAGTATCTGACAGGATGAGAGTCAGTAGTGCACTCCAAGAAATTAGTAATATCAGTAATCACTGAAGGGGCCATAGCTGAAGAATAAAGAGCAGTTTTCTGCTTATTCACTTCAAGACCAGAGAAGCAACTGAAATTATCCAGACACTTTTTAACAGTATTAGCAGCAACTACTGAACCTTTAAAGAAGACTAAGACATCATCAACAAAGCAAAGGTGTGTAAGCTTGGTGAGAGAACACCTAGGATGAAAGCCATAATGTCCCTGATTAACCTGTTGAATAATAATGATGTTGAAAATCTTCATGACAATGACAAAAGATAAGGAGATAGGGGACAACCTTGTCTTAAACCTCTTGAAGGCCCAAAGAAGCCATATGGAGAACCATTAACAAGAACAAAATACTTTGTTGTAGACATACACAAAAAAATCCATTGAAGAAACTGTTCAGGAAAACCCATTCTTATCATAGTACTAATGACAACTTTCCAACTCATTGTATCATAGGCCTTTTAAATATCAATTTTTAAAGAGCATCTAGAAGTACCAGTGGGTCTATGATAGTTCCTTACCATCTCATGAGTAACCAATATATTATATTGAATATCTCTTCAAGAAACAAAAGCAGATTGGTTGGCACTGATTAAATCCTATAAAACTTTCTTCATTCTTAAAGATATAATCTTGGTAATACATTTGTAGATCACATTGCAGCAAGCAATAGGTATGAAATCAGAAATCTTAGAGGGGTTTTCACATTTAGGTACTAGAGTAATGAAAGTTTTTTTTATCTCCTTCAACATCTTAGTTTTAGAGAAGAATTTTTTTAATGGCAGCAACAAAATCTTCACCAATTACGGACCAGCATAATTTGAAAAAATGGCTAGAAAATCCATCAGGCCTAGGAGCTTTATTAGAACCAATAGAAGATAAAGCCAAGATAATCTCATATTTAGACACCTCTATAATAAGCTCTTCAGAAATGTTAGTATCCACTAATCTTTTAAATTCTAGAGAGTTAATTAAGTCCCCATCACATCTAGAAGAGCCATTTTCATCAAATAAAGCATAATAGAAAGCAATGCACTCATGAGCAATATCAGAATCTTCATCCTAGACCTCACCAGAAATTGAAGTAAGAGATAATATTTTGTTTCTAGATCTTCTTTCCTTCACATAGTTAAAGAAAAAAGAGGAATTGAAGTCTCCAAGATCAAGCCACTGAACTCTAGATTTCTGCCTTAGCATAGATTCTTCATATTTAACTAGAGTAGCATAATGTTGAACAAAGCTTCTTTCTTTTCTAGCAAGTTGGGGGCATAAAGGGGAATTTTTGAACTTGAAGTTGAACTTTATGCATCTCTTTTTTTTGCCTCCAAAAACTTTGCAGACATAAATTGAAACCTCTCATTTTTCCATTTTATAAGAATTTGCTTCACCTTCTTCAATTTAGTCACAAGCACATACATAGGATTTCCTTGAACTTTATGCTACCAACAATTCTTAACCAAAGTCAAAAAATCAGCTTCCTTAGTAACAAAGTTATAAAATCTAAAGGGGAGGGGGGGGACCATGTTTTCTCTTCACAAAGATAATATAAATTGCTGGAGAATGATCATAAACTCCCTGAGTTAGAAATTCATCTTTAGAATCCTCAAACTGATTAATCCACTCTAAATTAACAAAAAATCTATCCAATTTAGAAGAAATTCTATCATCACCTTGCTGTTGATTGCACCAAGTAAGAAAACAACCAGAATAAGGAAGATCAAACAAACAAGTATCATTCACACAATCTTGAAAATCAGTCAGTTGAATAGAAGTAACAGTGGCACCACCAACTTTTTCATGATCATAAAGGATAGAGTTGAAATCCCCCATCACCATCTAAGGTCTATCATTGAAATTAAAGAGAGTTCATTCCAGAGAGACACTCTCTGTTGAGCATTATTGAAAGCATAAACAAAAACTAGAACAAAATTCAAATTAGTAGAAAAAGAAACATCCAGAAAGATAGCTTGAGAAGATATATGCAAAACAGATATAGTCACATCTAAAAGATTCCATCCAGCACAAATTCTTCCAGAGTCATTATTAGCATAGTTATCAGTAAAAATCCAACCAGAATGGATATTATTTCTAATTTTAACTTTATTAATACTCTGAACATGAGTTTCCAAAATGCCCATTATGGACAATTTATTTTCCATAATGAGATTACCTACTTCTACTTGTTTGAGAGGATCATTTAAGCCTCTCGTATTCCAAGCTGCTGTTTTAAACATCTTTAATAGTAGGGAAGGGAGGTTTCTTAACTCTACTGACCTTTTTAGGATCATAAGCTCTTACCTGCAAACCTTGAGAAGTAGACACAAAAGGAGAAGGTTTACCACCAAAATGATCTCTAACAGAGATACCAGATGAAGGGCCTTTAATTTCAGAAGAACCAACACCATTCCCTCCACCAGTTTCATTAGATTTTTGAGTAATATCCATGAGAACCCTTGAACCAGATTCATTCTCTAAATCCTTAAACATATTATTCATCTGAAGAGAATAGTTTCTCTTTAAAATTTTGATAGCACTAGGAGTAATCTCTTCACTAATATCAACCATGGATTCAGTCTCACTAGCAGTTTTAATCAGTACCTCCTCATCAGTAGATAGCTCTCTCGACCTCTTAGGAACTTTATGATTCTTAACCACCCAAACTTCTTTTATTGGTTTCTTTTGTGCCTCAATGGCAGCAACAGCAGCAATTATAGCTTTCTCCAATTTGAGTTGGACACGGTTATTACAAGTATGTCCAAAGACATGACAATGGGTACATCTTGGAGGCTTCCAAGAATATTCAACTTCAACATTGTATTTCTTCTTCCCATCAACAACAATAGGAATAGTAGAAGGAAAATCAAATGAAACATCAATTTATACACAAACCCTAGCATAACTCATTCTGGTTATATGCAGGGTTTGGTTATCCATCATAATAGGTCTCCCCAAGTAGCTAGCAATTTTACTTAAGCCATTATCATCCCAGAAGTGAAGAAGAACTTTTCTAAAATTCATCCATATTAAAACTGATTTCAATTCAGCAATTTCACTCTCAATATATGGATGCCAAGGTTGCACTAAGAACAATTGATTTGAAATATACGTATAACCAAATTCTAGAGAAGCTTTGCGATCTTCATCATCATTAAAATCAAAAATAAATGAGGATTCGCCATGGATGGTAAGAGTGAAGTTACCTTTAGGTTTCCAGGCATTCTCAGTTACTCTTTTAACCAGATTATATGCCAGATGCTTCCCAACAAACATTCCAATAACCAAATTTTTCACAATGCTTGATTTTAGGGGCAAGATCACCATCGATCATAGCAGTAGGAATAAATCTCATAGATGCTGCCGGAGATGCATCTTTTCAAATCAGAAATAAAGAAGATGACCAATTCTTAGTAGTCGTCGCCGGAGTTAAGACATGAGAATCAACCAGAGGATTCCCTTTACCATCACTAAAAACCTTATCACTGGCTAAACCATTGATTTCTCCCAAAGAAGAGCCATTTACCTCCTGAGAGATGGAAGATAGCGGCGGAAGAGAAACCTCCATACCACCAAACGGAGTATTATGGTGGAAAACCTAAATACCCAATAGAATTGCACCACCAATAAAATCGCACCACCTCACAGCTTATCTCTCCTCACGTGAATTTCTATTACGTTTTCTAAGTTTTTAATGTTGATTCATGAATTTTACGAAAACTCTACTTCATTGTAGTTCTATATTTGCATAGTCATGGTAATTTCCGTTAAAATTTGGTGATTCGTTGTAGCGGCTTTATATAAATAACTTTTTTTAAGACAACATGTTCAAAAGAGGTCAAAAATAAGTAGGTGTTGAATTTAGTCCAACGATGTCATCTCTGTCACAAATTTTTGTTTTAATGACAGGTTTTAATTACTTTTCTTTTAAGGGTAACTTATATGGAAAGCAAAACCAACCATAAGTCACAAAATATTGACCCAAAAATGCTACCATGAGATACAGAAAAGTTAAAATGTAATATACATGAGTCTATAGAGGATTTGTGGAGGCTAATTTAGAATCCCATGATATATTAAAAAAAAAAAAAGGTCTCATGTTCCAGACTCTCCGTAAATTCCTTTTGTTCCACTTTAAACGAGGCTTTTGGTGTTCTCGCGTGGCTTAAGGAAAATGAAAAAGACTATATTATTTTAATTTAAGTCTATGCAAAAAAGCCTTCTAACATTAATTGTTATTAGTACTACATTTTTTTTCTAAAAATAAAAACCATTATGGTTCCAAGACAAACTACAATAATGTTGTTGGTAGTTTTGTAAAAAAATATGAAAACTCTCGAGTATTTTGGAACTTGAAGAAAAACCTAAACTCTCATTTAAAGTGGAAAGAAGGGATATATAGAGATTATCTCTAAGCTATGGATATTTAAACATCCAGACCATAGGAGTTGTCATAACCTGGAAACTGGATGTGCATGAAGTTACAACCTCGGGTCATTAATTTTTTAACATATAAATAGATGCATCTATAACTATCTTAGCTTTTTTTTTCTGATACAAGAAGAAAAATTTATTTATAGAGAATTGATGACTACAGTTGGTTTATCCATAAGGATTATATCTTCAATATCATGAGCAAGGTAGTCAATATCGCGTATCAGTCTCGTATCGGTTGGGTCTGATACACCTATACAAAATATAATATCGGTTTTTATCGATGACATATCATTAGAACTAGAATTTCAAATATTTATAAATCACAGTAAAAAAAAACCATAATCATGCATATATCTCAAATTTCCAAAATACAAGGTGGTTTATTAGCGAGCATTGTGATTGTTGTCCCTTTATTCCGGAAAACCTTTCTTATTATCCTTCACTTTTCCCTTCCTAGCAATCGAAATCTAGTTTCCATCTTATATCATACCATATAGTCGTTGATTTTATATCATAAATATATTAGGACTTTTTACCTTCTCCAATGGACGTTGTACTTGTATGTAAAGACTAGATGCATATTGATGGAAACTTTGTTCACTAAAACCGATATTATAGGTGTATAAGTAAAACCGATATATCAGTATGTACCAGCCTGTACAACTGATAATATCGTTTCATCTTTGTATCGCCGATATTTTCAATATCATATATGTATTTTCTGATACCCGATAAAAACCTGTAACATCGTACTGTATAACCGATATTGACTACCTTGATCATGAGGAACAATCTCATCATACTCGAATATAGTCATAGAAGTCCTGGATTTTGTTGCCAGAAAACAAAAGCCAACCAACATTACTTTCCGAAATAAATTTTATGTCGATAATTAGTCCATAATTCCTCCAATGAACATATGATGTATGTTCATTGATAGAATTAACTAAAGCCTCATTATCATACTCAAACACTACCGAGGCTAATCCTTTGCTCACATCGCATCAGTCATTGCAAGGCATTTCAGTTGTTCCACTTCATGGTCCTCAATCAACCCTCCATCAAAACATTTTCCTTTTACTCCTTTGCAATCTCCTGCAAAATCTCTCATAATTAGACCAATGCCACCTTTTATAGTTTCCTTGACAAAAAAGGCATCTATGTTGATCTTGTAACAATCTCTGACTGGGGGATTCCAAGCGGGTATCTGCAAAACAGAAGGGCTAGAAGGCACGTTATAACTATTAAGAGATAAATAGTGACTACTTAGATTGAGTATTCCTTCAATAGATATATTCCTTAATATTTTGAAAAACAAAGCTGCACCTATCTTTCCATATAAACTAGATAGTTATCATCAGGTGATAAAGCTTTTTCACAACATCACCATTTCCATCTACATGCTGCTGAGAAACAGTATCGAACCGACTCAGAATCCAGTTCAATAGATTATCATGCCTATCCATAACATTATGCATATTCACATTAATATCTATCCATACAGCTTAAACATATCGACATTCCATAGAGAGATGATTAGAAGTTTCAAAGGGAAATTACAAAATTCACAATGAAGGTCAATTTTATTTTTATATCTAAGGATCATACTTCTAGTGGGAACAATGTCTTTCAAACATTTCCAAACAAACAGTTTAACCTTATGTGGTAGCTTAATTAGTTCTCCATAAGACTTTCCAAACAGAACTGGGAATTAGATGATTTCCAACAATTGCATTAGTTCTACTACTAAGGATGCTATAGGCACTCTTAACATAGAAAACTACTTTTTATCTGGAGTCCATATGAGTGTATCAACACCCATCTGAGGGACATGCATATAAAGAATTTTAGAATGAGTTTCAACAGGAAAAACATTATTGATCAATACCTCATTCCAAGTTCTTTTACCAGCTATAAAAATATCAGAAACCACAATAAGAGAATGAGTGATAGCCAAACATGCAAAAGGAATAGGAGGAAAGTCCAGCCCAACGACCCAGCAGTCTAACCAAATTTGGATCTTGGTGCCACATCTAACACACCAAAAACTATTATTTTTTATAATATCTCTGCATTTATGTATACCCTTCCAGATCCAGGAACTTGTGTCACTAATCTTATCTTGATTTAGGAAACTAACATCTCTAAAAACTTTAGCCTCCATAATTTGAACCCATAGCTCATCTCTTTCGGTACTGAGCTTCCAAGCCAGCTTACAAATAAGAACATGGTTAAACAATTCTAGATTTCTAAAGTCAAGGCCGCCTAAATCCTTAGATTTGTACATATTAAACCAAGCAATGAACTTAATACTCTTATTAGCCCTATAACCCCACCAGAAATTCCTCTGGAGTGAATCCAATTTTTTTATGATAGTGGAAGGGATTTTAAAACACTCCATTTGAGAAGTTAGCTGGGAGTTAAGGACATATTTAATCATAATGAACCTACCAGCCTGGTTTAAAGAAACACTTACCCAATTTTTAAGTCTAGCTTCAAAAGATTGGGCAATTGGATCAAAAGACTTCAGTTTAGAGCGACCAAGTAAAAGAGGGGCTCCCAAATATTTTTCAGAATCGTTAACAATAGTTATATCAAGTGCTTTAGCTAGATCATTACAAGCTTCGAAACTAAGATTACCACTAAAATGTACACAAGATTTATTAAAATTTAGCATTTGACCAGAATACTTACCAAAATTATGCAAAATATCCAAAAAAAAACTATCAATATGATTTATACTAACATCACCAAAAATGAGGATATCATCTGCAAAAAGTAAATGGGTGATAGGAGGATCTATCCTAGTAGCTTTCACACCTCTAATGACTCAATTTCTCTCAGCATGCATAAAAATTCTAGATAAAAATTCCATGGAAATGATGAAAAGATAAGGAGAAAAAGGGCCTCCTTGTCTTAAACCCCTAGTAGGATTAAACTGTTCACATGGAGAGCCATTGAGAAGAACACTAATACTAGTGGTGGACACACACTGATAAATTACGTTGCAAAAGATTTTACTAAATCCAATTTTTTCAAGGACTTTAATAAGAAAGTCCCATTCAAGCCTGTCAAATGCTTTTGACAAATCAAAATTTAAATCCATAGTGCCTGAAATTCGCTTCTTATATTTCATGATCAATAAGAATATTGTCATGAATAGCCCTACCTGGAACAAAGGCAGTTTGAAAAGGAAAAATAAGTTTCTTCAACAGAGGCCTAATCATGTTCGCTAGAATCTTAGACACAATTTTCTAATAAAATTACAGAGACCTATTGGTCTAAAATCAGATGGCAAATTAGGATCCTTGGTTTAGGAATGGAGAAATGTAAGTTTTGTTCAAGCTTTAAGGCATAAAACCACATTCAAAGAATTTTTTAACCACGTCAATGACATCTTTTAACTACCAGATCCCATTGGGATTGATAGAATACAGCTTGAAACCCTTCAGGACCTAGAGAGCTCCAAGCAGGCATACTCTTCACTACATTTTCAATTTCATCATCAGTAGGTATTGTTATCAAAAACTCATTATCTACATCAGCAAGAACAACATGAATTATATCAAACGCATCATCAGGTAAGCACGGATTAGAGGTAGTACTAACATTTTTAAAATGTACAGTGAGAATATTACTAATATCATACCTGTCACTATACCAAATACCAGCACAATCACAAATAATATTAATGCTATTGATATGCGGCATTTTATTCACAAGAGAGTGAAAATATCTAGTATTGTTATCCAAATCGGAAATGTTCTTATCCCTAGATTTTAATCTATGAAATTCAGTTTGGATATTATACCAATTTTCTAAGTCTTTAGTGAGAGCTTTCACTCTACTAATTTTTTCACTAGAACTAGAATCGTTTTGAGCTCTCTCTAGCTGAATCCGAATATTTTGGATGTTCTAGTGGATATCACCAAACTCCATCTTGTTCCATTGAGATAAGGTTAGTCTAGCACTTTGTTGTTTAAGCTTAGGTTTAAATGCAGGGATACCATGCACATTCAAATTCCAAGAAGAATCCATAGTAGCTCTAAAAGAGTCACGATTAATCCACTACTGAAGAACTTCAAAGGTCTCCAAAGATTTCTAAGATTAGGATCAGTAATCAAGAGAACAGGACAATGATCAGACCCAATAAAATTCAATTGTAAAAACTTAGCTTGAGAAAAATATATAAACCAATCATTATCACTTAGAGCCAAATCAATTATGACTCTCTTACTTCCTGTGCCAAAACTATTATTAGTCCAAGTATGGTCTTCTCTTTCAAAACCAATATCCATAATACCCGAGTCCCTAAGTTTATTATGGACCCAAGAATCAGTGCTATTATCATTCATATCTAAATGAAAATTTAGATCACCTACGACTAGCCAAGGCTGAAAAACCTCTTGACTAAGTTCATGCATAAAATGCCATTGCTTTTTCTTTGGATCAGAATAGGTAGAACCATACATAAAAGATATTGAAAAAGTGGGGGTACAACAACCACACCCAATATTTTGTTTGGCAATGTGAATACACAAACTCCAATATACTTTAAAGAGAATCAACTAGACAGTTAGACTCAGTCTAGGGAAAAGTATATCAAAGAGTTTTGTATCTCTATTTATTAATTCAATCTGCAATCAGCAAATAGGAATTTGCGAGCTTGATTGAATATAAGAGAAATAACTTGAACGGTACCAAAGACCAATGTTCAAGGATCAATCAATTTTAATCAACAACCAAATGTTGGATTTCCCAATTGATAGATTCAACGTACAACCTGTAATATTTCTATTATATAAAAAAATATAACGTGGAAAATAAATAACACATACACCAGAAGTTTTGTTAATGAGGAAACCGCAAATACAGAAAAACCCCGGGACCTAGTCCATTTTTGAACACCACATTGTATTAAGCCGCTACAGATACTAGCCTACTACCAATAAACTTTGGATTGAAATATAGTTGAACCCTAATCAATCTTACACAGATTCAAGGTACAGTCGTGCTCCTTATGCCTCTGATCCCAGTAAGATACTACACACTTGATTCCCTTAGCTGATCTCACCCACAACTAAGAGTTGCTATAACCCAAAGTCGAAGACTTGATAAACAAATCTGTCTCACACAAAAAAGTCTATTGGAATAGATAAATCTGTCTCCCACAGAAATACCTACGAGTTTTTGTTCTGTTTTTTGATAAATCAAGGTGCACATGAATCAATTGATAACCCGGACTTATATTCCCGAAGAACAACCTAGTATTATCAATTACCTCACAATAATCTTAATCGTATGGTAGCGAAACAAGATATTGTGTAAACACAAACGATGAGATAAAGATGTTTGTGACTACTTTTTATCTTACCTATCGGAGAATCAATCTCGAGCAAATCTTACAGAAGATAGTTCTCAAAATGATAGAACAGTGCAAGATCAGAACACACAACTACAGAGAAAATAGTTGGGCATGGCTTTACAATCCCAATAAAGTTTTCAAGTCGTTAACCTACAGGGTTTCGTGAAAAACCTAAGGTTAAAGGAGAATCGACTCTATTCGCAACTAGCAAAACATAGAAGGTGCGGGAATTAGCTTTCCCAGTTGCTACAGTTCTCATTTATATAGTTTTCAACTGAGGGTTTGCAATCTAAGTTACCTTGGTAACAAAGCATTCAATAATCACCGTTAGATGGAAACCTGATTAAACCCAAGCTAATATCTTTCAACCGTTAGATCGAACTTCGCTTGTTATACACAAATGAAATGTACCCTCATTTAGGTTTATCTAACCGTACCTAAACGTGTACACCATATTGTCTCAACAATAGTTAACCGAGGTTATCTATATTAACACTCTCATATCAACCTTATTCATCTTAACCTAACTAGTTCAAGTGACTCAAATGAAACTAGTTAAAGAGTTGTTCAATTGCTATATTCTCATAGAAGTAGATAAGAACACAATTGAAGAAAAATTGGTTTGATTCACTCGAATAAATTCATGAACATTATAGCCACGGTTTGCAAAGAATGCATTCCTTATTATATATAAATGTATTTTGTTCATGTCACAACCGATTTTAGAACTTTAACCATTCAAGTATGCAAATGAAATAGCCGGACCAAGTTTGTTTTTCTTCAGTATGCGAAAGGGTACGCATACCTCCAAACCCAGTAGAAAATTTCGGTCACAAACCTACGCGAGTATACGTACGGGTACGCGCACTTAGGTTCCCTGACTTCTCAAACCAACAGGTACGCATACTATGGTTCCCGGACATGGATCACACATATGCAATAGTTCACAACATGTTTATAATCCAATGTTGGTTAAGTGTTATAAACTCTTATTTCAATCATTGAAACTTTCTTAGATGATGACAATAGCCGTTTTCACACACTATTAGCATCAAAGCAATTTTCAAGTTATTGAAATAATCATAACGAAACATTCCAAGTCTACATCAAATGATTGTATCACACAAACCATGTAAGATGTTACTCGGCGATTTTCACATGATCATCTTTTGACCTTCCTCAAGAATATAAGATAAAATTGGTTGAAGCGAAAGCTTACCAACACATATTTCGAGAAATATGTAAGTGAATTAAACTCATCTCGAAATCTCAAATGTGTATAATCAAAAACTATCGTAATACGACTTTTGTCTCAATATAGGATACATAGTAGAAATAGACTTTCCAAGTGATCGATGAGTTTTAGTCTCCACATACCTTTTGTTGATGAAGTTCCACAAGCTCGCCTTAGTAGTTCTTAGTCTTCAATTAATGACCGTGAAGTCTAATGCTCAACTACACTATCTATCCTAGTCCGAGACATTACTTTAAGTAAACTATAAATCAAGACTTATAGTTTTGATCACTAATATTGAAAAAAAAGCTTGAGATAGCAACGCTTGCGAGTTCGACCGAGCAGTGCTCTAATAATCTCCCCCTTTGTCAATTTTAGTGACAAAACTATCAATACATATGGATTACAAAAAATAAACTTTGTAGATTCTCATCCGAATGCTTGATCTCCTTGGTTCTTCAACATTACTCGAAATCTTTGTCACTTCCAAATACTCCAATGATTCCAAAAGTATTCAACACATCATCATCGTTGTTGAAGATTCGTTTCTATAACAATAAGAAAACAATTGCTCTCAATCATTGTTATACAGTGTCATAGTATCATTATAAAACATCAAAGTCCAATTGTATCACAACTTTGACAAAAACACTATGGTTATATATGTATCACCCCCCCCCCCCCCTAGTCAATACTTCATCTCAATATCAAAACCACTACCCCTTACATAATGATCCGTAAACCATATGTATTTGTAGTGTGAACTACACATTAATTCTCCCCCTTTTTGTCAATAAAAATTGGCAAAGGTACGAAAACTAGTGGGATCCTCATGAAATTTTCATAGAGATACTTCATGACCAAAAGTGAACAACATACCAACTTGTTTAGATGCCATCAAATAGCCGAAACTAAATGCATTCATCAAGGAGTTTATAAAGATACAAAATAACCCCTACAATATTCCACAGCCGCACTCCCCAGAAAGATTTTGCAATTAAGCACAAGTTCAATTAAGAACTCCCCTCCATATAATGTTATTCCCGAAAGAATAGAAAGAGCGACCTTACTTTTACAAGAAATGAAGGATTTATTTGGACATTAACAAATCACATGAAGCATGAATTTGTATCCAAAAATCTCAATTGAATTAACCACAAGGAAAATGATCAATTCAATTAGCCATGCTCAATATAAGAAAACTTATGGAGCAACACAGTACATACACAAAGATGTGGATCAGGGAAAGACCAATACTGTGGAATAATCAAAGATTCATTCTATTTTTCATCACTATTTGCACAATGACATATAATAGACTTAATCTTTGAGAATAAAAGTTCATCCTTTCTTCCATCAATATTTGTATAATGACGCAAAAGGCTTAACTTTTGTAGTCAAAAGTTCATTCTATCTTTTATCAATACTTTCATATCGACATATAATAGAGTTAACTTTAGAACAAATATGGGACAATCAAGGTTCACGGACGTAACTAACATATCCCATAACAATTTGCAATATATAAAACCATAAAGATTAATATTGCAAAAATATCTTACAAATACACTTTAGAATTTAAATAAATAAATCTAAAAACATTGCAAGATGAAAAACGTTGGCAATAGCTATGTGTACTCACAATAATGGCTATTCCAAACCCTAGTTATCCTTCTTAAAAACATAAGAATAAATTCTCATAAGAAGTTTCCTAGACAATCATTAAAAAAAAAAACTAAAAAAAAAAAACGATCACATGCAAGAATCAACGTTCACGTGCGCAAGCTTCATGAGTTTCAAGACCTTCCAGCTTGTGACGGATGGAATCGGCTGCATATTTGGACAAGATATTCTTCTTAAGACGATTCTTAACATGTGATTTCATGAGAGCAAGGTCAGAGTTAACCTTTTTTTAACTCAGTTCTTAACATATCAAGGTTTTTTAATGTATCTACAAGAAGTAGTTTTGCATGATTAAACTGACCAATATAATCTTGAACAACTTCAGCAGAAATCTCTTCATCATCCTCAAAATCTGAACAATGATCAGGAGATTGAGTAGAGGTATCATTAACTTCCAAAAGAGTTCTTTTCTCGTCTTCATCGAAACCACTACCCTTTTCAAGAAAACCTTTTGCAAAGTTATAAGTTCCCGAAGGATATGCCATTCTTGATAGGAAAAATAACTTGGAGTAAGCATACTCAAGCAAAAGATTTTGGTATTTAAATGGTTTCTCAAGGAATCAGAGTTTAGCGTTTCCAAGGTTAGTCTGTGACAAGTAACGTGGGTACCCGTATGAATACAAACTTGACCATATCCAGAAAATACCCAAGAGTGAACAATGAAAATAGGAAAACTATTTGTTCAACAATGTTTGCTACGTGGCAAATTTCACAATTTTTAGCTCAATAAATTTTACATTCTCATCAAAGAAAAATTTAGATTATAAGAGTAGCATTTTGACATACCAAAATTTCAAAAAATAAAATGAAAAAAAAATGACAGGACCAAAGCACAAATATTATGCAAAAATGTTTGTGGAAGATAATCCAGCTAAGAAGGATAAGAAAATAGCTAGAGGGTCATAAAAACACATTGCCATCAAGTATACCTGATTATATCTCACTTAACCCGTATTTTTGTGAGTGAGATTTCAACCTTGTGATCAATTAGCACAAGTATGAGCCTTGAGCTCATCAAATGAACGTTGTTTTCGGTTAAACCTATTTCTCATGATCTTTGGAGGAAAACCATTATGATGTGAAAAGTTATCATAAAATTTACTATCATCAAAATACGACGCATAATATGTATTCTTACCTGAATAATTTTGACTAGAGGGAATTGACATCCTGTTAATAATCTCTTTATAACCTCCAATTATCATTTTTAGGTTGTTTTCCATCTCTTTACTTTTGATTCATTCTTTTGGTACCTTTTTCACATCATGAACAACATTATCTCCATTTTTGATTGAAGAAGACTCATGAGTTATTCTCGAACGAATTAGTTTAGGAGACTGTTTCGTATTTGAACATTTGAGGAACACATCAAACTGACTTTCCTGGTAGGGTACACAGGGTGAGTACTAAAACCAATTGATCTAGACATACGAATGTCAGTTACACCTTTGAGAATTAAATATAAGGTGTGTTGAAGACGAACAATAAAATTGTCATTCAACCTCGATTTCCTCTTTGTTCACTATGTCATTTTGAATCACAAAAGAGACATACTTTCTAATTACTTGACTGATTAGACATAACAGTCTTAAAACCATCGTTGGGAGATGTCTTCCTTCCATGTGATGTGGATATTCCTTGATTAGAGGAAGACACAAGCACATCTTTAACAACAGGAAGGGATTTCGGTTTTGCTTGTGGAACTAAATTTTTTACAGTTGAATCAGAAGAAATTGGTATAGTGGACTCTTTGGAACATTCTTGAATAGAGAGTTTACTCAAAAGAATTCAGTTTCAAAAGGATCCTCTTTGAGTTTTGCTTCAAAAAGAGTTCGTGAAGAACAAACTGAGGCTTTTCCCTCTCGAAAGACCTTTAGAAAGGAGTCACACTCATTTACATACCAACAAGGGTATTGACTTTGTGTTCCAACTGGTTGACATCATCAACCTGGATTCTAACAAGTTTTAGAATCACTTCACTCTCTTTGTCTACTTCCCATTCAACTTCAGAGTTAGACTCCTTAGTAAGGTAATCCGGGTAACACTTGTCAATGGAAGTTTGTTTCTTTGGAACACTAGGTTCGTCTATATTCGAGATTGACAAATCTTTCTCTTTAATAGATTTTATAGAAAGAGAACTTTTGTTTCTGGTGATGCGTTTATCAGAGATAGTGCTTTTTCCCATATTCAGATCGTTATAAACATAGACTTATGAGGTCTTAAATGTGTTTGCCTGCTCTGATACCAATTGAAAAAACGGGGGTACAATAACCACACCAAATATTTCGTTCAGCAATCTGAATAGACAAACTCCAATATACTTTCAATAGAATCAACTAGACAGTTAGACTCAATCTAGAGAAAAGTATATCAAAGAATTTTGTATCTCTATTTTTTAATTTAATCTACAATTAGCAAATAGAAATTTGCGAGCCCGATTGAATATAAGAGAAATAACTTGAATGGTACCAAAGATCAATGTTCAAGGATCAATCAATTTCAATCAACAACCAAACGTTGGATTTCCCAATTGATCGATTCAACGCACAACCTGTGATATTTCTATTATATAACAAAATATAATGTGGAAAAGAAATAACACATACACCAGAAGTTTTGTTAACGAGAAAACCGCAAATACAGAAGAACCCCGGAACCTAGTCCAGTTTTGAACACCACACTGTATTAAGCCGCTACAGACACTAGTCTATTACCAATAAACTTCGGACTGGAATGTAGTTGAACCCTAATCAATCTTACACTAATTCAATGTACAGTCATGCTCCTTACGCCTATGATCCCAGCAGGATACTACACACTTGATTCCCTTAGGTGATCTCACCCACAACTAAGAGTTATTACGACCTAAAGTCGAAGACTTGACAAACAAATCCGTCTCACACAAAAAAGTCTATTGGAACAGATAAATCTGTCTCCCACAGAAATACCTACGAGTTTTTGTTCCGTCTTTTGATAAATCAAGGTGCACATGAACCAATTGATGACCCAGACTTATATTCCCGAAGAATAGTCTAGTATTATCAATCACCTCACAATAATCTTAATCGTATGGTAGCGAAACAAGATATTGTGGAATCACAAACGATGAGATAAAGATGTTTGTGACTACTTTTTATCTTTCCAATCGGAGAATCAATCTCGAGCAAATCTTAGAGAAGATAGTAATCAAAACGATATAACATGGCAAGATCAGAACACGCAACTACAAAGAAAATAGTCGGGTCTGGCTTCACAATCCCAATGAAGTCTTCAAGTCGTTAACCTATAGGGTTTCGTGAAAAACCTAAGGTTAAAGGAGAATCGACTCTAGTCGCAACTAGCAACACACATAAGGTGTGGGAATTAGCTTTCCCAGTTGCTAGAGTTCTCCTTTATATAGTTTTCAAATCAGGGTTTGCAATCTAAGTTAACCTGGTAACAAAGCATTCAATAATCACCATTAGATGAAAACCAAATTAAATCCAAGCTAATATCTTTCAACCGTTAGATCGAACTTAGCTTATTATACACAAATGAAATGTACCCTCATTTAGGTTTATGTAACCGTACCTAAACGTGTACACCATGTTGTCTCAACAGTAGTTAACCGAGGTTATCTATATTAACACTCTCATATCGACCTTATTCATCTTAACCTAACTAATTCAAATGACTCAAACGAATCTAGTTAAAGAGTTGTTCAATTGTTATATTCTCATAGAAGTATACAAAAACACAATTGAAGTAAAATCGGTTTGTATCACTTAAATCAATTCATGAACATTATAGCCACGGTTTGCAAAGAATGCATTCCTTATTATATAAATGTATTTGTTCATGTCACAACCGATTTTAGAACTTTAACCATTGAAGTATGCAAACGGGTACGCATAATTGAAATAGCCGGACCAAGTTTAGTTTTCTCCATTATGCGAACGGGTACACATACCTCCAAACCCAGCAGAAAATTCTGGTCACAAACCTACGCCAGCATAGGTACGGGTACGCGCACTTAGGTTCCCAGACTTCTCTAACCAACAGGTACGCATAAGGGTATGCATACTATGGTTCCCAGACATGGATCACACATATGCAAGAGTGCACAACATGTTTATAATTCAATATTGGTCAAGTGTTCTAAACTCTTATTTCAATCATTGAAACTTTCTTCGAGGATGACAATAGCCGTTTTCACATACTATTAGCATCAAAGTAATTTTCAAGTTATTGAAATAATCATAACGAAACATTCTAAGTCTACATCAAATGATTGTATCACACAAACCATGTAAGATGTTACTTTGCGATTTTCACATGATCATCTTTTGACTTTCGTCAAGAATATAAGATGAACTTGGTTGAATTGAAATCTTACCAATGCATATTTCGAGAATTATGTAAGCGAGTTAAACTCAGCTCGAAATCTCAAATGTGTATAATCGAATACTATCGTAATACGACTTTTGTCTCAATATAGGAGATAGCGTAGAAATAGACTTTCCAAGTGATAGATGAGTTTTAGTCTCCACATACCTTTTGTTGATGAAGTTTCACAAGCTAGCCTTAGTAGTTCTCCATCTTCAATTAATGACCTCTGTGAAGTCTAATGCTATACTACACAATCTATCCTAGTCTGACATTACTTTAAGTAGACTAGAAATCAAGACTTATAGTTTTGATCACTAATATTGACAAACAAGCTTGAGATATCAACGCTTGCGAGTTCGACCCAGAAGTGCTCTAACAGATATCAGGACTTCAGGCTTACTATGGTGTAGCCTAACAATAACATGAATTATGTTATCAACAGCCGAAACAATGTCACAACTAATTCCATCCTTCCACATTAAGATAAGACCACCAGCGTAGCTTAACCTATCAATACAATCATAATTATGGTAATGTAAAGATTGGGAAATAGAGATCATCCTATTTTTATTGATTTTAGTTTCACAAAAAAAAACAAAATCAGGGTTTTTAGTTTTAACAAGATTTTGCAACTGTTGTTTTGTAAACTTATTAGAAATTCCTTGGACATTTCAAGAAAGAATTTTCATTTTTGCAAATTTTGAATGTAAAACAAGAAAGATATTTGAAGTGACTATAACGAATACTGCTACTACAAAAACTAGTGAACATGAGCATTAAAAATAAACAACAAATAGAAACTAAAGGAAAAGGATTAAAAGATTAAAAAGATAAGAGAGGGAGAACAGTCCCCTAAGTAGCCAAATTATACAAACCAAACTGCCATAGCCCCCTAAGAAGAACAACCACAAACCGAAGAAATATTTAAAGAGGTTCACCAAAATATCTTGAAAAGAATAGATAATGACAATACTAAAACTTGAAGGATTGTAATCAAAGAAAGATATCAGCTTACCTTTGGGTTTTATTGGGTCAGAGAAGCGGAGGTTTAGACGTGAGGTATATGATTGTCATATATGTGATGAATTTATTTAATTAATTTTAATTTAGCAGATTCAAGACATAAAACATAATGGATAAACTAATTATTATTGACTTCTAACGAAAGATCAAACAAGAGAAAAGAGAAAACATGCATTTGAAACTAGCTCTACATAAAATTTGAATGGTTCTATTTAAACACAAAAAGGAAGAAGTATGTCAAGATAAATTTCTAATTAGCCCAGAACTTAAAATGAATTCACTTAAACCTTACGGCAGTCCAAAACCGAGATGGAAAATAACAAACCAATAATGCGAACAATTTATCTCACGAATCGCTTACTAAGAGACGACAGCTTTTAGCCTACCAAGATTAGCCCCTCTGATCTTAGCTACAATTAAAAAAAAAAAACTATCTTAGCTCACATAACATAAAGCTTTTATGACTCTATAAATTTTTTTTTAATGCAAAGGATAATATTATAAGATTAAATAAAATAGTACAACAGGTTATCAACTCCTTATTTTATAAATACATTATATATAATAGAAGGTGTATGGACCTGTTGTTGAAGATATGTTGGAGGCTTTAAATTCTAGATGTCCTTGTCGTGTGCCCGCTGTTGTATTGTGTCTACGCTTGTGCAAGGTCGCCAAAATCGATATATATTATTGATTATATTTTCAACTTGCCAAGGAACCTTTTGGAATTTTTTATTGTTGATGATATCCGCTAGTTGTTTGCAGTTTGTTGCTATGGTGACGTTTAAAAGTAAATTATTTTATTATCCAGTTGCTTGCGACCAATAGAGATTGCGCTCACGTGTAAAGCTAAAGAAGCCCAACTACATCTCACCTCAATATGCATAGAGGATTCTTGGTTTACCTAATATAAGAGGAAATCATAACCCTTAGTGAAAATTCGGGGGTCTAACAACCACACCCAACAATTCTTTTGGCAATCTGAGAGGACTTACTCTAATACACTTTCTAGAGAATCAACTAGACAGTCAGACTCAATCTAGAATAAAGTATATCAAAGAGTTTAATATCTCTAACTCTTAATTCAATCCGCAATCAGCAAATAGAAATCTGCGAGCCTGATTGAATATACGAGGAATTACTTGAACGGTACTAAATACCAATGTTCAAATTTCAATCAATGTAAATCAATAACCAAATGTTGGATATTCTAACTGATTGATCTTAACGCACAACTGTGATATTTCAATTATATAACAAAATATAATGCGTAAATAACACCAGAATTTTGTTAACGAGAAAACTGCAAATGCAGAAAAACCCCGGGACCTAGTCCAGTTTGAACACCACACTGTATTAAACCGCTACAAACACTAGCCTATTACAAATTAACTTCGGACTGGACTATAGTTTAACCCTAATCAATATCACATTAATTCGAGGTACAATTTTGCTCCTTACGTCTCTGATCCCAGCAGGATACTACGCACTTGATTTCCTTAGCTGATCTCACCCACAACCAATAGTTGCTACGACCCAAAGTCGAAGACTTGATAAACAAATCTGCATCACACAGAAAAGTCTATACGATTGAATAAATCTATCTCCCACAGAAATACCCAAGAGTTTTTGTTCCGTCTTTTGATAAATCAAGGTGAACAGGAACCAATTGATAACCCAGACTTATATTCCTGAAGAACAACCTATAATTATCAATCACCTCACAATAAACTTAATCGACTAGCGAAACAAGTTATTGTGGAATCACAAACGATGAGACGAAGTTGTTTGTGATTACTTTTATCTTGCCTATCAGAGATATAAAATCTCAAGTCAATTATTGCAATTGTACTCAACACAAAAGAAACAGCAAGATCAGATCACGCAACTAAAAAGAGAATAATAGTTGGGTCTGGTTTCACAATCCCAATGAAGTCTTCAATTCGTTAACCTACAGGGTCTCAAGAAGAAACCTAAGGTTAAAGGAGAGTCGACTCTAGTTATGCAACTAGTAACACACATGAGGTGTGGGTATTAGGTTTCCCATTTGCTAGAGTTATCCCTTATATAGTTTTCAAGTCAGGGTTTGCAATCTAAGTTACCTTGGTAACAAAGCATTCAATAATCACCATTATATGAAAAACCTGATTCAACCGAGCTAATATCTTTCAACCATTAAATCGAACTTAGCTTGTTACACACAAATAAAATGTACCCTCATTTAGGTTTATGTAGTCGTACCTAAACGTATACACCATGTTAGTTCATAAATAGTTAACCGAGGTTAGACATATGATTACTCTCATACCAACCTTATTTATCTTAACCATAACTAGTTCAAATGACTCAAATGAAACTAGTTAACGAGTTGTTCAATTGCTATATTCTCATAAATTATACAAGAAGAAAATTGAAGCAAAATCAATTTGATTCACTTGAATCAATCATGAACATTATAGACACGTTTTGCAAAGATTGTATCCCTTAAGATTTAAATGTTTAAGTTCATGAACAAACCGATTTGATAAAATAACCAGCCTAAGTATGCGTACGGGTATGCATACTTAAGCAACCGGATTTTGAGTTTGTTAAGTTTCCAAACTCAACAGAAATTCTCGGTTCGAAAAATTCCTCTAGTAAGCGTACGGGTATGTATACTTAAGGTGACTAGTTTAGGAGTTTGTAATTCCCAAACCCAGCAGATATTTTCGGTTCGAAAACTTCCGCCAGTATGCGTACGGGTATGCATACTTATCTTGTCTCCTTCACCAATTTCGTATACACACATATGCATACACTTGGCTCATGGTTTATGGATTTATACACTAATGTGAGAACACACTATATATGCTTATATCCAAAGATGGTTACATTATCAACTCTACGTTCCAATCATTGAAACATTCTTTTATAATGACAATAGTCATTTTCACACACTATTAGCATCGAAGCGATTTTCAAGTTATTGAAATTTCAACATGACTTTCGTCACGAGTAAAGATGAAAATGGATAAATTGAAATCTTTCCAACACATATTTCGAGATATATGTAAGCGAGATATACTCATATCGAAATCTCAAATGTGTTTAGTAGAAAACTATACCGTAAAATGACTTATGTATCAATTATAGGAGATAGAGTAGAAATAGACTTTCCAAGTGATAAATGAGTTTAAGTCTCCACATGCCTTTTGTCGATGAAGTTCCACAAGCTTCTTTTAGTAGTTCTTCGTCTTCAAATGATGAACGCCGAGAAATCTAAGCTCAACTACACTATCTATGTCCTAGTCCGAGACATCTATAAATAGGCTAGAAATGAAGACTTATAGTTTTGATCACTAACATTGAGAAACATGCTTGAGATAGAAACGCATGCGAGTTTGACCAAGCAATGCTCTAACTCTTAGATAAATCTATCTCCTTGAGAGAAGTGTCTATAAACATGATCTAATTTCTACCCAGGTTGATCGGGGGGTTAATTTTTTCTTGATAAATTTTTTTATTTTTATTTTTATTTTGAAAGTTTACAATAATGGTGGGGAAATTAAGCTTGCATATGGTTTTTGATTTCATCTAACAATAAGTGATTGTGAATTATCTTTTCAAATATCTCTGAATGGAAACCTGTGTTTCAAGATAAACAATCAAATAGTAACAATATTTCTAGAAAGGGGGAACACGTTGGAGAAGATATTCAATCACTTACGGAAGAGATAGTCGTCACATAGATAAAGAAAGGGAGAATCATATCGGTCTAGAGAATGGGCATTCTGAAACATATGATTTTTGTCTTCGGGCTTCAGGAATTACATAATGAACATTTCGATAAAATAATTTATGCATGAGTCTCCAATAAGCTAGAGGTTGGAAGAGCCTTTTGAATCAATTTCGATAGAAATAGTTTAATTATGGGAATAACCGGAATTCTCCAGATTTTTTCCCCGAAGGAATTGTATATTTTTGTTAGGAGATTGGGTTGCTAATTAATAAGTTATAAACATTTCATATGGAAAAAATACTGGGAGAATAATGTTTCCATTTAATCGTATCCGCTCTATTGATCCGTGGGGAAATGACTAATAACTTTGTATTTTATTTCTTGAGAAAAGAGATCACCAAACTTGAAAATTTCTCATGCTTCTTCCGGGAAAATTAATTCACTGGCTGAAAACACGGGGGTACCAAAATACACCACCAATTTTTTCTTAGGCAATATGAATGGAAAAACTCAATACAACTCCGAGAGTCAAGCTCAATCAAGGAATAGTATCTAGCGCTATCTCTCTCTCGCGCACAATTAGAACGTATACATAATCAAATCAGTGAACCTAATTACAAAGAGATTACTTGGACGGTACCAAAGACCAATGTCCAATAATCAATCAAGTTGTATCCAACAAACTAGGTCAGATGTATCTACTATGATTGATCAATGCACAACCTGTGATATTTCAATAATAAAGATAAACAATATAACATGGAAAAGCAAATAACACAGACACCAGAAGTTTTGTTAACGAGGAAACCACAAATGCATAAAAACCCCGGGACCTAGTCCACATTGAACACCAAACTGTATAAAACCGCTACAACCACTAGCCTACTACCAATTAACTTCGGACTGGAATGTATTTGGTCCCTAAAAGGTATCCCACCGATTAAGGTATAGTTTCGCTCCTTACCCCTCTTGAATCCCAGCAGGACTCTGTGCAATTGATTCCCTTATATGATGTCACACCAGCTAAGAGTTTCTTCAACTCAATTGAAGACTTTAAACCAAATATTTCTCCCACATATTAAGCATATATATATATATATATATATGATTTCCTTTTACAATCAAATAGTTTGATTAAATGTGATGGAAATCGATAGCAATAGACAAAGTCTAGCTAACCTCAAAATCCAGACTTATGCAACCCGAAGTGCATCCTATATTATTATCCACCTCACAAGTATAAAACCTATTGAATCAACAAAGTTTGAGACGAAGAGAACTTTCATGATTTCTATATATCTTGATCGAGTGAGCAGATCAACAATCGATTAAGATCTGGATACTCGAGTTATCAACGAAAGATAACTTAACCTGGTTTCACAAATCCCTATGAAGTCTTTGCAGTCGTTAAACCTTGAAAGGGTTAGGAAAAGGACGACTCTAGTTACAACTAGGACACAACAAAGCAGTGTCGGGATTCAAAGATCCCAGTTGCTTGAAGTTCCCCTTTTATAGACATTCAAAGCATAGGTTGCTTTAGGTTTAATCTAAGATAGCTTTAGAACCAAGCAAACAATATCTACCGGTAGATGAATCTTTGAATCTGATTTTCATAAACAAAATATATATATACACTCTAGTTAGGTGAAACCGTAACCGAACCGTGTACAAAGACTATGTTCAAGGTGGTTAGCCAAAATTAGCCGATTTGAACTTAAAAGTTTAAAATTCTCATTTTCATGAACACTTAAGACATTAACCTTGAGTCACAATCATGTGATCAAATAAGTCTAGTATTTTAGAGAATTAATCAAATGTTAATTATCTCGTAAAAATAATGTAATACCACTTGATTTTTTTTGACATGGTTAGTAAATGCACAAAGTACAAATATCATAGCCCTTCGTGATTCAGGTTAGTTAGAGTACGTGTGCCGGTTTGTAAACATTTAACCAAACCAAGTTCCGGAGTTAACAAAAGTATTTAGGTATGCGTACCAGTTTGGAAACCTTAAGACTATGACAGGTTCCGGAGTCCACAAAACTATTTTGGTTTGCGTACCGGTATGGACACTAAACCGATTTTGGGAACAAATAACTATTTTGATACATGTACCGGTTTGGATACTAATCCCGGTTCTGTGACCACAGTTCCTAAATGGTTTGCATACGAGTATACATACAGATCCGGTTCACGAGTTGAACATATTTTTCACATGATATACATAAGAATATGCGTACCAAAAATCAGCAAGTCGATATATATATATCTACTCTGCTACGTGTATGAGTACATGTAATACGGGTTCAGACTTATAACAGTTTTCCCAGTTTGTAAGACTGATAACACCGTCTTGTATCCGAATCTATAGTAGTTCTATATTTATCTCTAAATCGATTTGAAACATTCCCAAATAACTTCAATGACACGTATCACTGTTCCAGGCTATTTTCGAATGATAATCATGAATCACTATTTAAATTACGCACAATAAATTGCCCTTAAACGAAATTCGTCAAGTATGAACAAATGTTCATTAAGCTTAGTCTTATATTTCGAGAATAAATATTTACCAAGATAAACTTGACTCGAAATTCTTGATATGCTTATAGATTAGTTATGCGACAACGTCTCATGGATAGAAAGATAAAAATAACTTGAGATATAGCTGGTTCAGTCTTCACTTAACTTTTGTTGAAGAAGTTCTCCAAAATCTTCGGTTGATCTTCGCCTTCAAGCGGTAGACGCAATGATGATTGTTGTGATGTCCATTTCTTATTAACTACATCTTCTATCCTAATCTGAGACTTAACTAATTGTAGACTAGAAATCAAGATATATATATATATAGTTTTGACAGCTAAATTTGATAATAAGCTTGAGATAGCAACACTTGTGAGTTCCACCGAGCAATGCTTTAACACTAGCCATAATTGAAAACTAGTTCTTGTTTTTTCGAAGATTTTGAAATGATAGTCGAGTCAGGAACCCAAGCATTATGCCATATTTGGGTAGAGTTACATTCTTTGATTTGCCAAATAAAATTATCTCTAATGAAGGCTAGGAATTTCTGTATGCTTATCCAAATCCATGATAAGTTGGACTTTCATCGAAAAGAAAAGATGAGAATTGTGGAAGTATTTCACTTTCAAGAGTTGCGCCCAAAGCTGACCAAGTTCTATAATGAGACAACTCACAAGTTTAGTTAGGAGAGTTATATTAAATTGGTGAGGAATTTTGATTCCCAATTATCCCCGTGACTTAGGTTTACATATGCTCAACCAAGCTTTTAAGTATATATCCTCCTCTTCCTTTTGATTTGTCTTTATTTCACTAGAAATAAGCTGAATTCAATTAAGAGGATCTAAAGTGGACTTTGGTAGAGCAAGGGATTGCATTTGGTAAGTGGGGTAGGATTATAAAATGGACTGAATTTAAACCGTTCTCCCAGCTTCAGAAAGGATTTTGGATTTCCAACCTTGCAACAAAGAATAATATTTCTGAATGAGAGGTTTGAAGTTTTTTTTGGGTTTTTTATAGAAAAAGAGAGGAGTTCCTAGATATCAATCGTTTTTAGTCATCAACAGGAGTTTGAGGGTCAAAACGGTTTACTGTATAATGTATAAAATAGTAGATTGGGAAAATACTAGATGAAATAAATCTTCTAAACCTTTAAATAGATGCAATACATGGGAATGCTTTGAGTTCGAGAGACCAATCTATAAGACTCCAGCTTAAACCAAAAAAAAGTTCGTTCCAGATTCAATTCTGTCACAATAATCATGATTCTAATTGTCCTTATCCTAAAGTATGAACAAATGTTCATTAAGCTTATTCATATATTTTGAGAACTAATTACCAAGATAAACTTGACTCGAAATTCTTGATATGCTTACAATAGTCTAATTAGTTATGCGACATCGTATAGTAGATAAAAAGATGAATATAACTTGAGATATAGGTGGTTCAGTCTTCACTTACCTTTTATTGAAGAAGTTCTCTAAAAGCTTATGTTGATCTTCGCCTTCAAATGGTAGAACGCAATGTTGACTGCCGTGATGTTTATTTTTCAATTACATCTTATATCCTAATCCGAGACTTAACTAATAGTAGACTAGAAATCAAGATATAGTTTTGACAACTAAATTTGACAACAAGCTTGAGATAGAAACACTTGTGAGTTCAACCGAGCAATGCTTTAATGCTTCTCAACTTCGTCACCCTATAATCTGTCCACCGCATGATTATTACAAGATGTATTTATATTTACAAATAGTTCTAAAGATCCCGTCGATACTTCAATATAGTTTGAGTGAATCTTATAATTGTAGATTAGAAATCAAGATATAGTTTTGACAACTAAATTGGACAACAAGCTTGAGATAGCAACACTTGTGAGTTCGACCGAGCAATGCTCTAACACTTCTCTGCTTCGTCACCCTTTAATCTGTCCACCACATGATTATCACAAGATGTCTTTAGATCTACAAATAGTTCTAAAGATCCCGTCGATACTTCGATCTAGTTTGAGTGAACTATTTGCAGATTAACGGGATCTTTAGAACTATTTGTAGATCTAAAAATAATTTGTCCACCACATGATTCCTGTACGGGATTTTCAATAACCCTTTTCATAGGTCGTTTAAACCTAGTTCCTTTCTGTAGATATCTAACTTTTTCTTTAGAAATCAACTTCTTAGGAGATGAGTAAAATTTACATACCTCGGATGGATTCGTCTCCAGAATAAGTTTGAGCTTGATTGCTAATCGATTTGCTCACCGTTGCAGTTTGTTGACATATCTTACTTTATGTTTTTACTTGAAACAATTAGAGAGTTAATGACCCTTAACAGTACAATAAGAACATGTCAATATGGAGGATGGTTCAGGCACCATAGCCGAACATGCTGCTAAACAAAGTGAAGTACCTGAAACCTGTAAGATAGAGTTTTCATTAGACAGGGTAAAATCCATTTCATCCTCCAATGTGGCCAAAGAGGTTTCCCCAGGAAAAATATCAAGATTGACGTGAGTATTGCTACAATTATCAAAATTAATATTTCTCCAAGGAGTGCAACACTTGATTTTTCATCTTCATTCAAACCATAGTGATCAAATGTTTCATCAAGAGTTGCAGCAATACCTTTGTTCCTAGTGTATATTCTACAATTTGGACAATCATTGGAAAAATGACCAAAACCCTTACACTTGAAGTACTGTGACATATCCTCCTCATCAGTCTCGACAGTACCCCTATTTTTAGGAGGAACGCGATCATGAGGCTTAACTGATGATCTAGGTTTATCTCTGATGATTAGTTACAAGTTAACCTCGAACTGGAATGTAGTTATGCCCTAACCAAGTCTCACACCGATTAAGGTACATTTGCATTCCTTACGCCTCTAGAACCACTCCGGATTCTGCATACTTGATTCCTTAGCTGATCTCACCCACAACTAAGAGTTGCTACGACCCAAAGTTGAAAACTTATAAACAAATTTATCTCCAACAAATATGTCTATTCTTTATTCAGTTTTTGTTATTTTTTGTGATAAAATCAAGGTGAAAAGGAACCAATTGATAACCCGATCTTAAACCCCAGAAGAGAAGCCTAGAAATATAAATCACATCACAATTACCCAACTGATTAACAAAAAAGTTATTTCGGAATCCCAAGAGTCTGATACGAAGAACTGTTGTGAATACTTTTTATATCTTACATGTTAGAGCATAGCTCAGTTGAACCCACCAAGCGTTGGTATGTAAAGTTTGGTTGTCATATTTTAGTGAATCAAAACTCATTTAAAGATTCACTTGATTATATACTAGAGTCAACTTCATATAGGTTAGATTGAAAGTATTAGGATATGAGACATTACAAGTATTACGTGAAGACTTGAAGAATGTGAAGAAGTAAGGAGCTACAACGACGACATCATCCTTCCACTCGAGGTTAGTAATATTTGACCTGAAATGTTTCATTCCCTAACGTATTTTTCAAGTCGTGCATATTTGAAAACATAACTGCAAATCCATGAATGATTATACTCTAGTTAGACATAGTATTAAGGAATACAATACGAAATATAACGCTTATCTTTTGAACTTCGTATATAAGACATCGACATAATCGTTTGAATGCTATTGTGATTATGTATGGGTATGAGGTGAATATTTCATCATAGGAAACAATATTTTATATTTGTTTAAAAGAAGTAAATTCTTGAACTTGTTTTGTGAATCGAAAGGGAAATCACTAGGCTTATTTGTATTGTTGTTCATTGCAAATCTTTTGAACTGCTAATATGTGTGATTAGTATAACCTCTCATGCCTTGCTTATGTTCTTGGTAAAACTATTCACAAGGCCTGACTTTTGTATTGGTATGACTTTTATTAGTGAAATCGATTTTAAGTAATCACATGAGATGGTATGATCGATTTAGTGTTATTGGTATTACCAACTCTAGGCAAAGGGGAACCGTTCCTAGTAAGAGGTGCAACTGATCACAAAGGGGAATCGATCCTTGTAATAGGTGTAACAAGTTTCTAGATATTGTGAACCGATCCTATGGACATGTGCAATAAATACAAGTTAGATACCATATATATGTGGGAACGGATCCTAGTACCTAGTCAACCAAGTTTTGGTAACTAGCGTGACTAATTCTAGTACCCACATGGAAGGTATAATAGAAATCTGTTTTGTTAGAACCGTTAAACCCATGATTGGTGATTTGATAGGATAATCAATCACATAGTTCTTAGAAGTCAGATGAACCAATTCTAAACTTGTTTGGAAGTGTGGCAAATCGATTCCAAGATTGTAAGTATGGAAGAGGACTTACAAAAGAAAGATGTCGACATACTTTGAACACGTACAGTAACGCTTATCTTTTATTGTTCAAAGATATTCTTTAATAGCTAAAGGAAAAATCCCAGATCGAAAATAAATTGAGAATCTTTTAATTAAGGTTTTTAATTTTATATTTGGAAAATAAAAATTAGTAATGTGCATTTACTAATTGGAGATTTTCTAGTGAGATTTCGGTAATTTTTTGGACAAAGCATTTCCAGGAATTATGGAAACCGAATTTGGAATATATTGCATATCTTGGGAATATTTTCAGTTTTGGAAATTCCTTGGTCTATAAATATCAAAGTTTGAATTTCGAGAAAACTAATCCTCAGAGCCAGCAAAACTACCTAGTTGTGTTGTTACTGGTGGAGTCTCATATTCGGAGAGGAAAGTAATCTAATTAGGCGAAATCTCTTACGACCGCTCAGTTTAAAGACTTCTTTGGGATTGAGAAGCTCTATTAGTATTGATGGTGGGAAACTAGATAGTTGCGGTTTATTATTAGTTTTCGATTGATTTGATTGACTAACGGTTGTTGAACTTTGATTGCACCTAGTTTGTTTATGCTTGAGAATCTTCTCTTCTAATATAAGATTCACTCAAACTAGATCAAAGTTTCGACGTGGATCATTAGACTGTTTGTAGATCTAAAGACGTCTTGTAATAATCCATTGTTAACAGACTCCGTTCTGTGTGTGATTGATCACAAGAGATTCAAGTTGATTTTGTACAGGTGTTTATTAAAGATATAAGGAGATTTGAAGATGAGGAATATTTCTGATTTGGGTTCGTAATCTTTGGTGAGCACAATACTTGTTTCAGTTAAATAGGATCCAACTATAATCAATTTATTTTTCTGATAGATTGGATTGATTAGTTGAGTAGATCAGCATCAATCAAATTCTTTGTGATTCAAAGTATTGATTTCCAAATCTGGACAATTACTTTGGTAGTTGTTATTGGATAGATCTAAGGACCCGACAAAGGAGTTTATTGAGATAAACGAAATAGCCTTTTGTCGAACTCATATCACTTGGTTGAAAAGAGTTGTTACCAAACAGATTTGTTGTTCCTTTACTGTTTGGAATACGAACCAAATGAATTGTTCCAAGTGCATGACTTATTAACAAGTTGGAGGCGCTGGGATACATACGGAACTAGGTGAACTATAGGTTTAGTTGCTTGGTCTCAACTATACGAAGTTGGTTTGATTTTGTATAGTTGCTTAATCCTGAGAGTATTCAATTTTGAACAAGGTCCCGGTTTTTTTTGTTGCATTTGTGGTTTCTTCGTTAACAAAATCTTGCTGTGTCTTTTACTTTTATATTTCTGCAATTATAATTGTTTTATTATAATTAGAAGTAAAATACACAAACGTTAATTCCTATTTACTTGATAGTAATCCTATTGTGTTTGGTTAAGTCCGAACCATTTATCAAGTAAATATAATTCGTTGTTGTATTGTATCGATCTTGTATCCATAGTCAATCACGCAAGTTATCTTGTTGTCGTATTGTCTCGACCTCGTATCCATAGATGATAACACGAAGTGTGAACCGATTAGTTGTATTTTCTCGACTCGGTCTATAGACAATCACTTTCGGAGAAAAGATTTATAGGTGGAAAAGTTTTAGATTGAGGTATATTTGGGTACCCTCGTCTTTTCATTACCTATCGAAGATAAATCTTGAGTGAATCTTAGAGAAGATAAAACTCAATACGATAGAACAAGTAAGATCATATACGTAACTATAGAAAAAATAGTTGGATCTGGCCTCACGAATCCCAAATGAAATCTTCAAGTTGTTAACCTAATAATGGTTTTAGAATAACCTAGGTTAAAGGAGAATCGACTCTACTTTTCAACTAGGACATAAGAAAGTATGGGGATTAGGTTTTCCAGTTACTAGAGTTATCCCTTATATAGCCTTTTAAATTAGGGTTGCTTAAAATCAAAGCTAAGATAGCTTAGTAACAAAGCATTCAATATTTTCCGTTAGAGGAAAACCTAATTTAGGATTCTAGCCAAGTCTGCTTAGAAATTAAGCAATAAATCTCCACTGTTGGATTGTCTTAGCTTGTTACACACACATGGAATATACTTATATTTAGATATGGGTAACCGTACCTAAACGTGTATATTAAGTTGGCTCAATAACAGTTAATCGAAGTTAGCCATATGAACACTTTTTTCTTCACCATATTCATCTAACACATCTAGATCAAATATGATGATCAATCAATCATGAAAGATAATCAAATGAATCTAATTATGTTTCAAATAGAGTTGTTCAATTGTTCACTATCTCATAGAAATATATATGAACAAATTGAATCAAAATCGGATTGATTCGTAATTGTACAAAGTACTTATACAAGAATTAATTCATGACATTAATCCATGGTTTGCAAAGTTAATTTGAATTCCTTAAATCATAAATGTTTCAGTTTATGAGTATGAGAATCATACATAACCGATTTTAGAACATAACCACTGAGTTCGCAAACTAGGTACGCATACCATGTTGCATCCAGACATGAGTAATTGTTCTAAACTCTCATTTCAATCATTCAAGCATCCTTGGAAGACGAAAATGGTAATATCACACATACCATTAGCTTCAGGTGATTGAATTATCTATACGAAACTTTCCAAGCTAACATCAAATGACGGTCTCACACAAATCATGTAAGATGTTCAAGGTAATTTTCTCATGATCATTTTTTGACATAATATTTAGTTTCCAACAAATAAATTGTCTCCAATTAAATTCTTCAAAAATATGATGAACATAGTTAAAGCAAAAAAGTTCCAACACATATTTCGAAAAAAAAACAAGCGAGATAAACTCAGCTCTAAATATCAAATGCTTATAATGTAAAAGTCTATATAGCTATACGACTTAGTCTCATTAGAAGATAGAATATAACAGACTTCTGAGTGATAGATAAGTTTTAGTCTCCACATACCTTTTGTTGATGTAGTTCCTCCAAGATCCTCAATAGATCTTCATCTTCATTTGGTGAACGACGTGAAGTCTAAAACTCAACTACATTGTCTATCCTAATCCGAGACATAACTATAAGTAGACTAGAAATAAAGTATATACTTTTGATCAAATAAACTTGAAAAACAAGCTTGAGATAGCAATGCTTGAGAGTTCGACCGAGTAGTGCTCTAACAAGTAGGCTAGGTCCCGGGGTTTTTCGCATTTGCGGTTTCCTCATTAACAAAATTTCTGGTGTCTGTGTTATTTATTTTCCACATTATATTTTGTTTATTTAATTGAAATATTACAGGTTGTGCGTTATATCAATCACAATTGATAAATCCTTCCTTGTTTGTTTGTTGGATAAGACTTGATTGAACTTGGATATTGATTTTTGAAATCGTCCAAGTATTCTCACAATATAATCATGTTTATAGATTCATTTCTGTTTAACGACTAATTGTGTAGAGAAAGAGATAAAGCTATTTAATAATGTTCCTTGATTGAGTATCATTAAGTTGTAACTCTCAGAATATTATTAAAGCTTAGTCCATACAGGTTGCCGAATGAAAAATTTGGTCGTGGCTGTTGTCACCCTGGTTTTTCAAGAAGGTGTTGAGATCAATGAATATTGATTTTAGATGTGTTGAACTGCTTTGACAATGGTTTCTCTGTGTTAGATCGAGAGAAAGCTTCTGTATGTTTTCTAGGATATGCATGGTTATCATATGAATGATGTTATTCATATCATAGGTTGAGGAACCTATTTGTAGAGGTAGTTAACACATTGATCTCATTTGCAACCTGCTCAAAAGTGCTAAGAAAGATTTAACACACACTCTGATGTACTTCCCTAAAGTTGTTGTTGTTTGGACTACTCTTTGGGACCAACCACAATGTATTTGGAAATCAGGACTAAATCTTACCTAACTTTATTTCATATTCGAAAGCCAATGGAAAAAGTATCTAGAGGAAGAAGCGAGAATCATGACGGATGTTCCAAGACGGAAGGTCGGTGAAAGCGTTTAATTAACACTCTCCTGATGTCTGGTAAGAGGCTTGCATGTATAACTTTTTGGAAGTGTATTTCTGTCTTGGTTTACGGCTAGTGAACATAGTTCTCTCAGTCCGGATTTCTCTGTGTTTCTTCTTGAATTAGATTTTGAACCATGATAATATGTTACCTGCAGTCAATTTTAATAGACTGTCTTGATTTGTTGATGGAGTTTAAAAACAAGATAATAAAAGTATTCATATGTTAAGGATGCTCTGGTTACTGCATTTGGAGATGTGTTTCTTGGTTGTGTGTGAAGATGACGAAGAATACTCCGAGGAGGAAGCGGAGAAGCAAGATGTTGATATTGAGAAGCAACACTGCAACTATAAAGGTATTTTGTTCAATAGTAGGGGTGTAAATTATTATTTATAATTATATCGCAGATACTGCTTGAAGTTTCACTATCAAATTTTTTGTACAGTTAATTACCAAATATTTTGCCTATATCTTTGGAACTATTTTCTTAGGAGCTGAAATTGAATGTTTTACTTTGAACTTCAATATTATTGTTTTTATTCTTTTGAAGCTCACCCCTCCTAAGTTTTTATTTATATTGTTGTAGGTTTGTCTGAAACTGATCTGAATGAGCATTGGAAGGATTTTCTGAAATGGTTCCTTTGAACTGGATATGCTAGAAGGGTAAGTTTCGTAAAATGCTAAGCTTACCATCTAGGTAATAATATGTGGAACTGTATATGTGAATCCCACTTCATTAGAATGTTTATTGGCTTTGTAATATGTTGTAGACTTCAACTAGTTAATTACACCTCTCTTCAGTTCTTCGTCTCATGTTAGTTGATATCTTGACACCTGAGGAAGAAGGGGTTGCGATAGTTGCCGAATAACTAGTAACTACTTTTTTTAATGAATTACAACTAGTAACTACGGTAGAACTTCGATAAATTAATTACTTCGCTAAAATAATGAAATTTTCTGGTCCAACTGGCTTGTACAGGCTAAATTTTAACTCGATAAATTAATAACTTCGCTAAAATAATAATTTTCTTCGGTCCTAAGGCTATTAATTTATCGAAGTTTTACTGTAGTTGGAGAAGTATTGCACCATTAAAGAAGAAAACGACTCCAACTGTGACAATCCTAACTGAGAGAGTCACGACTAGTTGACCAGGAAAACAACGGTGAATAAAGACAATTTTAAATGAAATAGCTAAGATTCTCGATCTTAGTTCCTGGCTGAGACGAGTTTTTAATTTCGGAGAGACGAAATTTTCCTGAAAAATTCACCAGAGACGATTGAGATTTTGATGAGACAAATTTAACATACGAAAATTGGTAATTAAAATCAAATCTACCTCCAGAAAATGTGTATTTTTCCTTTCTTTTCTTAGAAATTGGTATTGTTTCTTTATATCTATACAACTTAGCATGTGTAAAATGTGAAAAATGCCTATATTTTGTACTACGGTACAAAATTTGAAAATAAAAATTCCGAAATTTTAATTGAAAATCCCCCTAAAATAAAATTGTTAGGGTGTCTCGGTCCGCATAGTTACAAATTAAAGTATTAGAGTAAATTTTTGGTGCGTTTTTTCAATAATTTTATCAAGATGAACATGGTCAAAACTCAAAAGAGATCACGGATATAAGTAGGCTTCGAATTTGGTTTTGAACTTTCATTGGCGTCACAATTTTCTAACTGTGCTAACAAACATGTTCTTTTGACATGGAAATTAGAAGTGCAGGAGTTTTAACCAATGATTATAAATTTTTAACACCTAAATTCTTAAGTACTCACTCTGTCCCAAATTAATTGAGTTATGTGGTTTTGAATTTTGTTTTAACCAATGATTATAAATTTTTAATTGATTATTGTTACACCTAAAATTCTTGACAAGATTATATTCCTTACGTAGATGTTTTAAATTTTTTCAATTGAAGTTATGTGGTTTTAAGAATTTTCTAAGTTTTACTAATTATTATCCATGAATATAATTATAAAAAATACTAATTCATTAATTTAAGGGATATCTATAACTAGAATTTGAGACGGAGGGAGTAGTTCCATATGTTTTTTAATTGATTATTGTTACTATAAGAAAATATGTATAATTTGACAGTCATGATTATATTCCTTACGTAGATGTTTTATAATGTTTTTCAACGGTATATAAAGTTTACGCAAAACTGTGGTATAATTTAAGAGATAAATCAATTCTAAGTTTTACTAATTATTATCCATGAGGATATAATTATAAAAAATACTTAAATATACTCCCATTTCCTCATTATCTTAAGAATTGTGCAAACTATAACTAGCTCAATTAATTTGAGACGGAGGGAGTAGTTCCATATGTTTTTTCATTTAAATTGCTGCAATGTTTCTTCTTTTTATCCCCAGGAGGCCAGGAGGCCTAGGACCACAATAGCTTGACAAAAATTAACCAAAAGAGAAGGCCCAAGGGTATTGGAATCCAATCTTCGTTCTTTTTCTTACCAATGGTCCAGACTGGACCTAGGTGAGTGTGAGTGACTTGCCTCGAAAGCCATCGTCCTCTCTCCCAGAATGTCTCTGCACCTTCTTGCTCTCAAAGGTCCAAGAACTAGCATACCTCCTACCTTACAAGACCCTGAAATCTGTCTTCCAAGAGGGAGGTCTATAAAGATAAACCACTAGGACCTTCAAGACTGGGGCTGTAGTTGGACACCAAATAAAGTGCACGCAAAGAAGAATCTGGTAATTGGGGCGAATTCACTACTGGTTCTGGTTTCCAAATCTACAACGGATGCATCCTCTTGGCCACAACTTACTGAACCTCCCAGCTTGTGATTCATCGCATTCATTACATACGGGATTTAGAGCTTACAAATACATTTACACAGAATGAGTTCCATTAGTTGGAGAATGCCAAGCTGAATCGATGATCCCTCACTCAAGGACGTCTGTCATGCTCTTTTGAGTGCACTTATGGTGGCAGTCTGTCCTGTACCTGAGACCTTCAGTGATGAGAAAAGACGTCTGCCTTTCAAATCAGTGTCCCAGTTTCCTGATTTCACTGCTAGACCATGTCTTATCACTTTCTGAGCTCCAAAAAGTACCTACCAGTAGTCATTACAGGAACACAATCCTTCTTTGAAATGGTGGAACCGGCTACGGTCTCTAATAACCACCTCTCTATTATAAACTGAAGATAAAACCTTTGCAAAATTATGGCAATCAACACATATACGTAAATTATTGGACACTCTGATTTTTGAATTTGGTGGAGTCACAAGAACTACAAAAGCGATTGCCAACTTCTCACTATGACAAATGAGAGCATTTCCCTTCTCCTCCGCACCCAAATTATGCAACTCGCAAGTAATATCAGAAACATAACCTGCCATTTTCAACTGCTTTTCAATATCAGTTAGCATCTCATAAATCTCCCTTTTCCTTGGATGAGCATCATCATCAACTGCAAACTCATGCACTTCGCCCTTAATCTCAGTCGTACTGCAACCCGGAGTTGTCTGGATACCTTTTTCTCTCATCAACCTCCTCACATTAGCAACTTTCTCCCAGTCCCCAACAGAAGCATATATATTCAATAACAAGACATAATCTCCAGCTTCTTGAGCCTTTAGTTCAATCAGATGACTTACAATACGTTCTCCAAGTGAAGCATGACCATGAATTCTGCAAGCTCCAAGTAGAGTCCTCCACACTGTTGAATCAGGTTTAACCCTCATCGACGTTATAAAGTCATAAGCCTGATCAAGTAAACCTGCACGACCCAAGAGATCAACTATGCACCCATAATGATGAATATTCGGGTTTATTCCATATTCTCTCATGGAATCAAAAATTTCCAAACCTTCGTCAACCAGCCCAACATGACTACAAGCTGAAAGAACTCCAGTGAAGGTTTGATCATCAGGGGGAACACCCACTTTCATCATTTCTCTAAAAGCTTCAATAGCATCCCTTCCATGACCATTCATTGCTAATCCAGAAATCATTGCACTCCAAGTAACCACATTTTTATTATGCATCCCCCGAAACACTTCAAATGCCTTATCAAAGCTCCCACATCGCGAATACATAGATATGAGCGCATTACGAACTTTAATCCTATCACTATATCCATAATCATCAGCATACTTATGAATCCGTTTACCAAATTCCAGCGCGCACAAGTGAGAACAAGCTTGTAGGAGAAGCAAACATGTAACGTCATCTGGCTCCGACTCACATCCCTCCTTCTGCATAACATCAAATAAGCTTAACCCGTCTCGACTCCGACCATTACGAGTATAACACGAAATCAAAACATTCCAAGAAACAGTATCCTTTTGAGACATTTCATCAAACAGTTTGCGAGCATCAGTTCCATCTCCACAAGAGGCATACAAACCCATCAATGAAGTTAACAACAAAGAATCAGCTTGAAACCCATCACTCAAAATCCTACAATGTATCTGTTTACCACCAATCAAATGGTTCATTCTGGTCCAAGATTTCAGAACAAATGATAAAACAAAAGGGTCAGTCTGTATACCATTGTTTCGCATTTGATTATAGCAAAGAACCCCCTTTTCAGGCAAATTGCTCTGAGAATAAGCTCTGATCATCACATTGTACTGTTGGAAACTGGGTTTGGGGACTTGAGTGAAAATTTGATGAGCATAGTGTACATCTCTCAATGGAGATGATGACAGAGCAACCAATGATAACAAACTGGTTACAACTGCTGGTTCTTTGATTAGAGATGTGCATATAATATGTCCATGGATTTGTAGTAATTGAGACTTTGATAATGAAGATGATTTTATCAGTGAAAGTATAGAATTTGCAGAACTACTCATCACTATCAAGGGAAAAAAACAAGACTCTGGGTACAAAAATGATAATAAGCTCTTTAATCTCTGTCAGGCATTTAATCAAACATTTAGGATACTAACTGAATCTGTTCCAAACTTGATAAAAATGAAAATTATTGACTGGAAATCACCTCAAATAATCCTTCAAAGAGTCTTATTATCACAATCTTGAGTAATACAAAACCCCATCATACCCGGTCAGTGATGGATATATATTATATGTGTTGCAGACTTGAAGAGAATACAATATGGATGAGCAGCCACAGCAAACAAATGCTTCACACAACACGAGAACACAGAAACAAATTTATGAATGATATCGTGTACGTGAAGGAGACCAAATAATCAAACTCATTGATCTCTTCCATCCATAATTTTGGCTTTCCCTAGGAAGATCAGATGAGAGAGTATTATTGTTGATATCGAGTAAGGAGTTCCAAATTCAAATCGAGCCTGAGGTTTGAACGACCAAAAAAAAAAGAAATATATATACAATTTCGCAGGTGAACACCGGTATTCGAACTAGTGTCCGTGACGGGTTTGGTTTGGCTCCAACCCCCGTACCCGTAATGTTTATTTTTTACAATTCCAAGCTCTCAGCGAGCCCAGCATTTCGAGATCCATTACACGAAATGCTGGGCTATTCCTGCCAAGTTTTAATTATGGCAAGCTGCGCCTCTGACCTGATCCATGCCAACATTACACGATAATATATTGACTGTGCTTCGCAAAGAAATTGCATCATTTATGAAACAGGAAGGCGACCTTCGACTAGAGGGGTTCTTTTGGAGTTGCAGAGGTCACGCCGGGGTTACACTGACAATTGCAAGGAATTCTGACCTAAAATTACAGATTCACTACCAGTAATAATATTTTTTACCACCATAGGAAAGCTGTAACATATGTTGTTGGCTTGTTCAAACTATGAGCTGATAAAAAGATGGGGTTTCCGAGGTGAATCAACATAAATTTGATAATGTCATAACCATGAAGGAAAAAGAACATGACAATATGTGTTTCAAATTCTAACCCATGTTATACAGAGACTACATTTGGTTATATACAGACTCATGAGAATTTTTCTTATTTTAAGCTTTAGCTGCAGTACTTAAAACGAAGATGCTGACGAAAGAAAAAAAATCAAATCAAACACAGTTGTGTACCTCATCAAGCTCCTCTTGTTGCCAGCGCCTGAAAGAACTCCACCTAGCTACATCTCTTACCGATGTAGAAGCATCCTAAAATGAAGTTTTTAATTGAAATTGCACTTGATATCAAACCAAATATGCTGTACTTGATAGAGATTCAGGTTTGCGTTGTTATGCTAACAATTAAACAAGAAAACAAAAACTACAGATTCTTTAGCTCATCTTCCGAGATTATGCACTAACAAAATAAATGACCATCCTAATCTGAATTTTTCTTCTTTTTGTGTAGACGGGATCCAGAGTCATCCTTGGCTCTTTTCTTGCTGCTGCTGTTCCTGCTATCACCACTATCTTCAAATTTTCCTTCTTTTTTCTTTTTCTGTTTTGTTGACTTCACACTAATGATCCCTCCTGAACCAATCTTTCCAGACCCATTCCGTAAAGCTTCCTCAAAAGCAGATTCTTTGTCCACAATTGCATAACGCTGCAGAAATTCTGGATTCAACATACCCTCGCTTTCAGCTTTCATCTTGCCCATGACTTGTTTTGCTGCAGCATTCATATCGTCATCCAACGATATACTGTGAGGTAACATTTCAACCTTTTTAAGACAAGGTAGTGTTGACTCAATCTCTTTGCCTGCAACCTTGTTCAGATATTTGTACAACTCTCGCAATGTTTTGGTAAGCAAAATCAAAATGTCTGAACTGTTTAACTTTAATTGTACCTCGACCAAAGTAATATCTTGATTTTGTAAGCCCATGCAGAGTAGAAGGGAGGCTTGCACAGGAGATAATGCAACTGGAATCTTCTCTCGGAAATACTTGCGAGCGAGAATAGGCAAAAGGTCAAGGATGACACTGAAATCTACACGACCGCTTATATAGGCTTCCAATCTGTTTAAATCGTGGGATGATAACACTCCTTTAGGCGATGTTCTATATCCATTTTCAGCAACAGGTTCACTTTTTGTGAAATTAATCTTCGGGTCAAAAACACTCATTGCAAGCGGACATTCCATTGCTTTAAAACTAGAGCCCAACAACCTGGCAAACCGACTTCTGAAATCTTGGTAAAATGGAGAGAAGAAACCCCATTCATCAGATTCACTTGCTTCAATATCATCATTAGTTAGCGGCTTGATGACCATGCATGTGTGTTCCCCGGTCACAGCATTCGGTGTTTGACAGATATGAAAAGGAGCAAATTTCTGTTTCCTCCAAAACCGAAATTGATCTAAGGTAAGCCCAAACGAGACACTAACATAATGGAGTTTTTCAGGTCGACGCTCAGTAAGATGCACTAGTAATTGTGGAAGGTTAGATCTGGGCTTTACAGTTTCTTCCAACAACGAAACCTTCCCAGCTGCTTCGATTACACTAACAGGGTGTGGTTCCTCGACTTCCTTCTCCGCATCAATCACATCAATAGAAGTCAGTTGCCCTTCATAGTACCTTGTTAGAAGTTCAACTGCAATTGAACCATATCCAAGTTTCATGGCACTTAGGTGGACAGCAATGCGGACTATTCGAGCACCTGAAAGACTTGCAAACTTTGAATCCTGAAATTGCTCATAAAACCTCCACGGAATCTCATCTCCATGAGGTTGACGACCATCCTCCAAACTCTTCAAGACAGACTCATGAGAAATCTGACCTTCTAGGCATACCTGGATAACACACAAAATATCTGGAAGCTGATTCTTAGACTTATCAACAGGACCAAGTAAAACAAACAAATGGTGCGCTGGAGCATCAGCCATTAGTTGCAAGTCATCTGGAGAATTTTTGTAGTGAGACGACACATAGACAGCCATCATACGCTGCAGAAATAATTCACTATCTTTGTGATAAGAGAAAAGAGTATCGCGATTGACATAATAAAGATCGCACTCGGTTGGAAGTGGTAACGTGGTGATATCAGGCATGACACTTGTGGCATCCAAGCAAAGCAAGCCATTTAGCCATGACTCAACTGGATCTCCAGGAGCATACCTGATGGCCTCGCTTAATTCCACCTTCTTGAAAAGTCTTCCAGAAAGAGACCCTTCCACACTTTTATTATTCTGGCTCTGCTCTTCCAGCTGCCGCAAAAGCTTGAGAGATAAGGAGCGCCCAGTACCTTCATACCCATTGACAGTAGAAGAAATGAATGTCAAATAAGGGCCGAATAAAGACCTTACAATGGGCAACGGTATCGCTGCCGCTTCGTCAATAACTAAGAGCTCAGCCTGGGTAAGCTTTTCATGCTCATGTGGTTGTATGTACTGAATTGTCTGTCTGTGTTGCTTGTAGACATTTATCCGCACAGTAGCTTTGCTAACACCTTTAACCAAATCATAATCTATGTGCTCCTTATACCCAAGAGCAATCAAACCCTTAATGACATACTCAAGCAGAGTATTCACATTTTCAGGTACAGGTGCAGTCACAAAAATATTTGAATACCCTGCGGCAACAGCCCCGGCGATCGCCAGACCAAGAGCAGCTGATTTCCCACGGCCACGAGCAGCCAGCAGAGCAACAGTGCTATTTAACGTCTTATCCAGAATAGAATCGAGGAATGAAACTACAGCTTTCCCCTGGTCAAGTGTCTTGCATTTATTTATTATTGGACCAACAGGGAAATCTCCATTAAGCTGTTCCTTTAGATTCTTCAAATCATGTTGTGTTTCTGAAAGTCCCTCAGCATCCTCAGTCACCGCAACCGGTTCGATAGACCTGATGTGGGATGAAATCGGTAACACATTCAGCTCATCGTCCATAACCACAAAAGTCTTGCAGGAAGCTAAAGAGAGTAAGAAGCGCTCGTTAAAACGTGGCGCAGTTGCTCCAAACTGAGTTTCAGCCCGAAACCTTTCGTGAACATCCATAACCATGGAATAGAGACTAGTGAGTGACGAAAGCGAACGAATAAGCAGCACAACCAATCCACCACCATCTACTGTTTCAATTGTTCTTGCAAGAAGATTTGGCGTCAGTGCCTCGAAATCCTGGAGAATGCAAATGCCGAATTCACGACCAAGAATCCTTTCTGAGTCTTTGTATTTGCAATATTCCAGCTTTACACTTTCGACAAAAACTGTAAAAGCATCAGCCTTCTCAGGATCAATTGATCCACGCTTTTTTGTCTTCGAAATCTGCTTTTGCCGTTTTCTCCTGTGACTGCTAAGTTCAAGTTTATCCTTATAGCACCATAATACTTCAGGACGAGGCTTAATCACTGATTTAGCATACATGTAATGAAGATTAACAATCTGATCACGATATTTATCACCAATAATCACGAAAAAAGATCTGTGATTACTTTTAACACCATTTTCTATCAGTGTTCTAATACGGTTGTCAATCTTCTTCCTCATTCTGTCTCTCTGTCTCAACCACGATCCGCAACTCACACTTTTAGGGTTCAGGAAAGGGGAAAAAGAGAAAGAGACGAAGAATAACTGAGAACAGAACGGCGGTGAAAGAAGAGAATTAGGGCTTGTTCAGAAGGTAGGCAGTGAGGGCTGCACATTGGGTAGGGTGGGTAGGATAGCCTATTTCGCCACCCTACTCGCCGCTACAGAGGGTCTTAGGATCTTATCCGACACATTAAATGGCTGGTCGGGTAGGATGGGTGACGGGTATAACCGTTTTTCTTTACATAAGAGATGATTTTTTGGTTAGCAGGAAAGAATGCGTAACACCTAAATGACCAACGATATTTACAGTTTCCTACTAAAATTCACAGGATAAAGATAACGGGGGTCGATTGTAACTTGAGTGTCTGGACGGAACCAAATCAAACATAATCAGTTGTTCTCCATCAACCATTAACAAAACTAAATTGAAACTGTAGTAATGGACTGAAATTGACTACGCTCAACAAAAACATAACATGACAGTACTTAAAAACACTTCTGTACACCAATTTGCAAGAACCATGAGCATCAGTTTCAATATTGCAGAGTAGACTTATGGATACATCTTCTTGTTGATGTTCTTCATGTAACCTTCTTCTTCAATCATCATCTATGGTGAGGGAATAAGCACTAAGATCCCCAAACAACTCTGCAACAAGAAAAATGAGAAATTAGAAATTGAACAAACTCATGTGTTGTATGGATATACAAGAAAAGCCGAAAAGACAAGAAAAGGGCATTTAGTTTCCTCTACTACTTATCCTGGTACAGATTACAGATGTACTCCAACTAGAATTAAATTACCCTCAACCATATCAGCATCACTCTCATTTCTTTCTGTCTGCTTCTAAAACATAAATATCAGCAATTTCTTTCTTGTTACTCTACAAGCACATATCAGTGAGTTGAATAAAACAGTGGCAGTTCAGGACAATTTTAGATACTGCCAGTATATTTTCTAAACAGTGACAAACCCAACAAACAATGATCTTGTTGCTCTACAAGCACATATCAGTGGGATGGAACTGATTTTATGCCTTCACATTGAACAGCTGGCTAGGAACTGAATGATAATTATGATTAGTGGTGGATGAATATGCTTTAGGTGGTAGTATTTTTAAGCATGCAAATATGGACTTGAACTTGTATTTGCTAACAAATTCAAACTTCAAATACAGTAGAAAGTTTGTAAAATAAGCAAGACCCAGTCATATTTTTCGTAAACTGAAACCCAAAACTGCTATACAAGAACTGTTGCTAGATGGGAGTTATGCAAACCACCATGAGAGGGAGTTATGCTCGGCAATCTTATCTTTTACTAACTAGTAACTCCTACAGATGAAATATGGACTTTCGAAAAATCTGATGGTTGGGGCGGGAGCTAGACGCAAACCAACACTAGAATCAAGTACTGGAACCAAAAGTTTACAAAGATTCGGATGCGGGATAAGGAAAAGCTTCACTTACCCCCCGTTCTTTGTTGATTTAGACCTCCACTGGTTGCAACAAGCAGAGAGCCATTCGACTTGGGCTCACTTACGGCACCTAAAATTCATAACAAAATGTGAATAGAAAAATACTAGACAACTGAAGAGCAGCATATACAATTGCTTTCTGATTCCAGCATATAACAAACATATAATCAAAATTAGCCACTGAGATTTAATAAGGCCAATATGTATTCCCATTAAGGGGGGCACTAGATGTTAATATTGCTATAAGAACATTAATGAATATGCATAAATATTGGTTATGTTAAGTTTTTGTAAATGAGTTGAGCATTATGGTTTCCTTCCCTTTACCAGGGACCCGTAGATAACATCCTAGGCACAAGTTGTACCTCTAGATCCTTGATCTTAGGATCGTAGCTTCTGTCCCTTTTGTCATTTTTTCAAAGGTTTGGTCTCTGGATCGTAACAGGTGGAAACTCTGAAATTGCAACTAGTTAATCACTGCTTGACTTGCATCATTCCAAACAAGTGTACAAATACTACGGAGTAACAACAAAAATGTAATTACTGTTAATAGTCGTAGTGAAGCAGTGAAATGGATTCATAAAAACATACATAAGATAGTATTCAAGTTCTAAAATGTTTTGATAATTGGGTATGTACTTTCACTCCAAGAGAGACAAAATAATGTTGCACATTTAATAGCCCACCACTCCGTTACTTTGCTGCTGTTAGAGGACTAGAATGCAATCCTACCACACTAGTTAGGGAACCGCATCCAATTGGATACGTTGGATTCTTAAATTTAACTTCAGATTATCCAAAATGAAAAGCAGCAATAACTTCAGGTGCATTGGTGGGATATATCTGTTGCTTTACTGCAGTTTAAGAAAAATAAAAACGCACTTGTATGCTATGTTACTTTCGTTTTGAAGCCACACACATACCTTCCTAGAGCACGCAAAGCAGAATATGCAGGACAATACCATTTTGTTCAAGTTTCAGTAAACTTTGGATCAAGGGGAAAAGGAGAAAGCAATACATGAAATGATTAGTACTCAAATGACAACAATTGCAATTCCCCCACAATAACATAGACAATTAACTTATTGGTATAGTTCTCTACATCAGCAGCAAAACTAAAAAGCACTTGGTCCATCCAATATTCAATTTCATATAATTTTTTCAAATACAAATGAAATCACCAAGCAATACAACATATTTCAGATATAAAAAGAAAAACACATTCAGATTATTAAAAAACAAATGACAATTATGTGATTATGGGCTTACCTCAAGATTGGAACAATGTCTTTTCCATCAGATTTTGGTGAAGGATGGCCGGAATTAGAGTGCCAATGAACCAACCGAGTAAGGGTGTCAACCGAGACCCTTAAAATGAAAGATGAACATGAGACTGAGAAGAGTGAGGTCGAGGGTTAGAACTTAGAACTGGAAAGGAAGGGATTGGGATTTTCTGTGTTTGATTCGGGGAGGAGAAGAAACAAAGATATATAAAGATAATGAATTTTGTATTTTACTCCTGAACCCCTGAAATGTTTAAAAATAACGACAAAATGTGCAGGAGTGAAAAAATGGAAGGATTAGGCGGGTAAGTGAGCAGGGGAGGATAATGTGGAACTTTACGCGGGTTGGATAGAATATGGGTAAAATATGCTGGATATTTTCAAGATTGTTTGCGGCTATTCCGGGGGGGCGTAGCTCCTCCTGGCTGTTTCCAGAATTTTCTACAGTCACGTCTCTTCCCATTAATGGATGACGACTTTTGATAACGCCTGTTGAAGATGAAACGACATCTCCAAAATGCATGAAACCCTCTATAAATAGCGAAGGATTCTTCCCATTAAAAAAAACAGTGTGTTCTTGATTGGGTCAAGGGAATCCCAGGGGCGGAGCCAGCCCATTACAAGGGGTTGCACTTGCACCCCCGGCCCAGCTGGCTCCAAAGCCCATTTTAGGTCTCATAAGATTTTTTTTTTTAACAAACAAGCTCATTTTTGCACTTTTGCACCCCTAAAATTTTTGGTTGTACCCATAGCAAATTTTTGCACCCCCTTCTCATGAATCTTGGCTCCGCCCCTGGGAGTACAACCTTTGAATCCAACAACGTTGTTAGGGCTTCATTGTATCCTGATAGCAATATTTCGCTGACCGATTGTACTCGTCAATTTATTGGGAAGGGTCGAAATAATTGTTGAAAATAATCGCAAGCCTTAATCGCAGGGAGGATATATGTCAGTTGGTTTTCATGCAATGTGAACGTCATCCAAAATTTCTGGCATTATTTAATCACTCAGATTCTTCTTTACCATCTTATTGTCTTTCTAAGATACTCCTACAAATCTCACTCTCACGTCAGTCCTAAATATAACAAAAGAATCTTGGACCACATCGTCTGGCGAGAATCAGGAAATATTTTATCAAACTACCTCCCCATCTTGTTCAACAAAAACATTCAACCTGCTCATACTACCATGTTTAAGGATGCCTCCTCCAAACTTATGTTTTTTGTCTGTGTGTCATAATTGTCGTGCAGTGTTATTTTTTTAACACATGCACGAATGAAAATTGTTAGTGCTTCATTCAGATATATGTGAGCTTTAATATATCAACCGCAAAACTCAGATATACTTCCCCTTCCTCTAGATACCTTGTTTCCAACAATATATTAATCTCAATCTAAGAAGGATATTCAAGGTCTCTCATCTCAAACGGATGATAAACTTGTTATACTAAAAAACCCGCCCTCAACTCTCAATGGACCAATCTTTATTGATAAAATAGTTGTTCTATCAGAGGATGATAATAACTGGAAGTGGTGCATGATTGGCTATGTTTGTAGTGAAACTCTAGTCCCAGCTGCTTAAGTTAAAAGCTATATTTGCTTGCAATGACCTTTGGTTCAAAAACCTACAGTAACCACCTTTAGTGATTTGAAAAACAAAGTGTTGATAAGACTTCTTACTGAGGTTGATTTCAATATAATTGAATTGCAACGTCCGTAGTTTGCTTGTGGGTTTCTTATTGTTCTTCATGATATCCCTCCAACTAGCTGGCCGGTTAACTGCCAAACTTCTTTCTCTGAATAATTAATGTGGTCCATTCATTTCCAACATTCCAAATGAGTGTACAAAATTTGAAGATCTAAAAATGCTGACTTTCAAGCTAGGAGAACTTATTGAAGCTCAAGATCCATATGAAAATCAACCTCTCAAGAAAATTATCAATATTTATGTTCGTATTCTTCTCAGTAAATCTCTACCAACAGGGATTCCACTTATTACCAGAGGAAGGATTCATTATTTTCTCATTGAATGCAGATATTTTATGGTACCAAGGTCCATCTGTACCTCTTGACATATCATTGATCATAAAGATGCTTTATGTTCTAAATTGTAGGCGAAACTTAAGGCCATCCAGAATGCTGCTAGTCGTGTGTATAATTATAAATATACTCTTCCTAAGTTGTCTAGAATGATGCCTCGACAACCTCAGGTGATTTATGTTGAGTCTGTCTCAGATATTTTTATCGATAATCTACCTGTTACTCGTATTGATATTGTTATGTATGCCCAAGATGAAAGTGTAAATTTTGTTACCAATGATAAAAGGGAAAAATTGTTATAGAAAAGAGTTCCTCCAAAGAAGAAGAACATGCTATGAAAATTATCAACGTGGATCCTTTTGTAAACAAATCTAAAGCTCTGAAGATATATGATGTTGATTTGGTTAAAGATCATCATTCTATAGATGTAGAAAATGGATATGTCGGTTATCTTCAAGCAACTTCCAATTTGGATACTTCGGTCTCTGAGTTATGCCCTACCAAGATTGACGTTGTTGAGTCTGAGTCTATTGGCCCGATTCGAAGTTGTAACTCAACTAGGCGATTTAAAAGCTCTTTTGTTCCAACTCAACTAGCTAATCTCTCTCGAAAACAAGTTGTATCCCTACCTGTAACACCCCGAGTTCCGGACCAGGGTCAAACCCATATGTATATCCGAAGTCGAAGCATTACAGGTCGGAAAGAGACTTAAATTTTTATTTTTATTTAAATCAAATTAATATATCAAAATTAATCAATAGAAAAATATCATTTCTTAGGTTTAAATTTATCCTTCACAATATTATATATATGAAATATTTGATATCGATTTACACTTAAATAAATACAAGTAAACAATTCAATCACTAAGCTACTCATTCCTAGCTTCCACTGCGTAACTATAATAATATGTAAGGAATATCAATTGGGGTGAGATGATAGCTCAATAGAATGCACCCCCATTCTCTAAAAATGCGAAAATATCAATCAATCAAAGAGAACATACAACAAGAGATTTTGCACAACTTTGAGGATTCAATTATATGTTCAATTAATTAACAAGCTCACAATATCAGTGTTTTAGACAAATAATCCAATTTACGATTCAATACATCATTGATTCACAACAAAATTATATTTTCAACAATTCATCCATTTGAATTTAACATAACAATTTACAAAGTAATATTTTCACCAACAAACCATGAGTTCATGGTACGAAAACCTTGGTTCGTACACCCACTTATCGTTTACCGACACGGACAGCCGCCATCGATGGTCAGGAACAAAAGTTCCAATGGGATCATACCCATTTGTTCTTGGGGATCATTACCTATTTTATTTTCGTTATCCGGCATGAACAGCTGCCATCGATGGTCAGGAAACATAAGTTCCTACTTGGGGATCATTACCCATTTTAACTCTTGGGGATCTTTACCTGCCGTTAGCATGAAACCATATTTCATCTAACGGTAAAACATGAACTCATTTCCAATTTTAAAATCATTTTTTATACAAACAATACAAGCAACCATGGCTTAACAACATATTACGAACAACATGAAATTATTAGAGCATTTATGCGAACAAGCTAACTGCAGATATTTTACATTATACATATCGGGTTAATTACTTTATCCGATCTTCCTAAAATTTTAGGACCACATGCATAACTTAATAAAAAATCACATATACAAATTTCACAGCCAACCAACGGTTTAAACTAAATATATTGAATTTACAAACTCATCATAAAATATGGACATAATCGTCATGTTAGAAAAATATTCACATTAAATTCAAAATAATCAGGAATTAAATTCAAAACACAACTAAAGATATCATACATATCTACAACTTTTGTTAAGAATCCAATTCATTCTAAAATCGTTAAGGTTACCTAAGTCAATAAAAAACATGATAAAGAGTGAAAAAGAAGGGATATGACAACCATACCCAATATTTCGTTAGGCAATATGTATGAACTAACTCCAATATAATTCCAAGAGAATCAACTAGACAGTCAGACTCAATCAAGGAAATATATCCAAGAGTTATATTTTTGTTTCTCAATGTAATTAACAAATCAAACAGATAGAATTTGTGAGAGTGATTATTATGAGAAACAACTTGAATGGTACCAAAGACCAATGTTCAATTTTCAATTAATTTAAATCAACAACCAAAGGTTGGATTTACCAATTGATTGAACTACACACAACCTGTGATATTTCAATTATATAAAAAAAATATAATGCGGAAAATAAATAACACAGACACCAGAAGTTTTGTTAACGAGGAAATCGCAAATGCAGAAAAACCCTGGGACCTAGTCCAGACTTGAATACCACACTTTATTAATCCGCTACAGACTCTAGCGTACTACAAGTTAACTTCACTGGAATATAGTTGATCCCTAACCAAGTCTCACACCGATTAAGGTACAGTCGCATTCCTAACGCCTCTGAATCCCATAAGGACTCACCCATAACTAAGAGTTTCTACTACCAAAATTCAAAGAATTTATAAACCAATCTGTCTCCTACAGAAAAGTTTATTCTGATAGATAGATCTGTATCTCACAGAAATACCTACAAAGTTTTGTTCCGTCTTTTGATAAATCATGGTGAACAAGAAACAATTGATAATCCGGTCTTATATTCCTGAAGAACAGCCTAGAAATATCAATCACCTCACAATAACTTAACTATATGGTAGTAGAACAAGTTATTGTAGAATCACAAATAATGAGAAGGAGAGCTTCGTGATTACTTTTTATATCTTACCTATCGGAGATAAATCTCAAGAAAATCTTAGAGATGATAGTACTCAACACGATAAAATAAGTAAGATCAGAACACGCAACTACAGAGAAAATAGTTGGGCCTAGCTTCAGAATCCCAAAGAAGCCTTTAAGTCGTTAACCTATAATGGTTTTAGGAAAAACCTAGGTTAAAGGAGAATCGACTCTAGTCATAACTAGTATCACACAGGAGGTGTGGGGATTATGTTTCCCAGTTGCTAGAGTTATCCCTTATATAGTCTTCAAATCAGGGTTTGATATCTTTGAAACAAAGTAATCAATATTCACCGTTAGATGAAAACCTAATTTAAAATTCAAGTTAAGTTTGCTTAAAACCAAAGTAATATATCTCCACCATTAGATGGTCTTAGCTTGTTACACACAAATGAAATATACAATAATTTAGATATGGGTAACCGTACCTAAACCTGTATATTGAGTTTGTAGGATCAAAATATCACTACATAAGTACTTCTGCGATATTTACAGCGACAGCTTTGCGAGTTAGTCAACAACACATTGCGAGCGTTGCAGATGACAAAAAGAATGACGCAATGGATGACAATAGCCAAAACACGGAAAAAGCATGATGATACTGCGAGTTTCACAAATACCTGCGAGGGTTGGTATTATAACTACTGCGAGAATATCGCAGGTCAGATACGAAATTAAAGGATAGCTTAGCTGTCATCCACTATGTAACTACCCTATATAAGGAGACCCAGTAGACTCAAAGAGGAGGGGATGTATTTTTTGGAATGTTGAGAAAGTCCTGAAGAGAGAGAAAGTTCAAGAGAGCGGTTGTATTCTTGATTTCTCCCATTTCTTGTAAACATTTCTAAGAATCAAATAAGAAAGTGTTGTTTTTGATCTTCAAATATGTGTTAATTACTGTAAATTCTTATCAAGGGTGTAGTGTAGGTTTTCCTGCAACTACATTTTGGCGCCCGAAACAGGGATGAATTGATGATTATTTGAAGAAAAAGATAAAAATTGACATTGTGATTGGACGGAATTTGGGACAATTAGTGGGAGATCTTGCGCAATATCCAACAGTTTACTAGGATTAATGGCTAGAAGAATAAGAAATACATCAGAACCGCCAACAACCGTAAGGAGGAGTAAAAGACTTGCGGGTGGGGAAACAGATGAAATATGAGAATCTTCAAGGGTAAGAACAAGAATAAATAGAACAAGGGATGATGGAGAAAATCAGGTTCGACAGCCAAATCAGCAAACATCAATGCAAGATAGAGTTGTGGATTATGATAGAGTGAGCGTGCATACTTGGAGATCGGATTCAATAGAAGAACCAGAAAATCGGCAATTAAGAGATGAAAGACGAGAGGGAAGAAATCAAGAAGTAAATGAAGGATTAATACATGGAGATGATGAAAATGAAACAATAGAAGTTTTAATACAAAGAATACAAGAAGAAAGGAGACTAGAGGCGGAAGAACGTGCAAACTTGGCAAGGCAAAACCATGAATTGAGAATGGAAAACATGAGGTTACAAAATAGAAGATCAAGAAGCACAACGAGATCAAGTTCAAGAATAATTAGAAGTGATATAAGAAGAAGATCACCTATAACAAATATTGAAGAAGAAAATAATGATCTAAATGGAGGACGTCGAGAAAGGAGAGAAATAAGGGAAGATCGTTACATACCACAAGATGAAATTCAACCAAACAACAAAAGGCAGGAAAATGAACATTGTCAAGCACGAAATAACCAAGATGGTGAAAAAGATCAAGAGGAAGGAAGAAGGATATTACATGGAAGAGAAACTCTAAGAAATCAGCAGATAATTGAAAGAGAAATCGAGAGACATTATGCTAAACAAGCACGCTTAGCTTGCGAGAGGGAAAGATTGAGAGCAGAACTAGAAGAACAAGAATTCCAAGAAGCAATTCGCCAGAATAATCATGACAATCGAGAAAAAAGACGTGAACAAAACCGCAATAATGGTAATATTAACGAAGAATATGATAGAGTGAAAAGAAGAGCAGAAGAAAATAGCAGAAGAGAAAATAAGAAATATAACGGTGTGCGTATTCGCAATGGAAGAGAAATAATGAATATTGCGAGAGTCTCTCCATTAGAAGAATGGCAAAAGAAAATTATTTCTTTCACAGCACAAGAAGTACCAGAGCCTGGAGAGATGCATGACAACCCACTCGTGGTCAGATTAGAAATAAATCCAAAACAAATAGAAGAAGAAGATGATGAAAATGAGGATGGAGAAACTGAAGATTCTTGGGCTATTAACAGATATTTGATTGACACAGGAAGTTCAATAGATATTTTATTTTATCATACTTATAAAACCATGGGTGGAAGAGACGAGTATTTGATACCGTAAACCTATAAAATCTATGGTTTTAACGGTACAGCCAACAAACCCAAAGAGGAAATTACTATAAAGATTACGTTAAAGGGACTATCTTCTAAAGTCCAATTTTGTGTGGTTGACATAAAATCACCATATAACGCCTTAATTGGTAGGCCATGGTTACATGGAACTCTAGGTGTAGCATCAACTTACCACCAGTGCATTAAGTTTCCACATCCCAGCGGTGTTGGATTTATAAAGGGAGATTGGATTGAGGGAAGAAAATGTTATGAAATTGACGTGGAATCTTGCGAAGAAAGAGCTGCGAGGAATAGAAATTGGAAGCATAACATCAAGCAGAGGCAAAGAAGTGACAAGTTGATGATTGATACAATAGAACGGCGAGAAGATGGGATATTCCAAAGTCAACACACACTAAATACAATTGATGACGAGCATATCGCAGATGGAGAGAAAATAACAAAACGCAACAAAAAGGCAGACGCAGAAAGTAGTAAGTATAAGGTAAAATGATGAAATTTAAGAAATTTATGAATGATTTGTTGAAGAAAATGTTTTAAAAGAATATTTTATTTGAATGAAAAAGATGAACTTGAAAAATTATACGGGAGTTGAAATGCAAATAAAGAAAAGATCAAAAAAAAGAAATTTCACTAGAGTTGCAATACTCGCAAGAGAAATATAAGAACGAGACGAACCTTTATGGTGTACACCCTAGTTCACGAATAAAGCTTCGTAAGAGGCAACTGTAAGACCTAAAGTGCATCATATAAAGGGGTATCTCTTTGCATGACTCAGGGATAAGGTTATAGCGCTGCTGGAACCTGAGTCATGGAGATGTTGGGGTTAAAGAAAACCTATCCGAGGGAGGTACCTTGGATTTCCAACTATATAAGATTATACCCTGTTTGGACGACCGAGGGTCTCTTCTAAGGAGTGCTGAGTATGACTAAGGCGCCGAGGTACACGGTCGATCCAAGGGTGTCCGGGGCGTACGAAACTACCCTGGCCATTCTTGGCAAGTCTTGTCTATGATGCACTCGGCCCGAAGAAAACCCCACTTAGGGTGCAGTCTTGTAACTATAAGACATATAGGCATAAAGGAAAAGAGGCTGCAAAAATAGATGGTTGTTGTTAAGACCGGATGGGAGGATCTAGTCTTGTATGGACGATGTGCCCTCCTTGAAGGGGAAACTAGGGGGAAGATAAGGGCGGCATCCTCCATTAGGGAGATGATAAGTGTCTAAAGACGGAAATGTCATGGGGCTTTATGATCGCAAGAACATTTAGACCTGTCATATTATCGCGTGATAAATATTATACAGAGGCAACAAGCCATAAGAAAAGGTTAAGATGAGATCAATGGGGTTTTACATGAAAGTGTAAAGACGTCCTGCGATTTCATCGCAAGACGACAATGGTATGAGGCTCTGTTCTCGCAAGGGAACTTAGTCTTGTCATATTGTCGCAGAGAAAGTGACAAAACGTAGATAAGGCAAGATCAATGGGTTTTTACATGCAAGTGTAAGGACGTTCTGCGATTTTGTCGCCAATACAAAATGTGGCAAGATAATACCTTTAATTAGGAAGGCATAAGACCACAAGAAATTAAGATTGACTGACTGCGATATTGACGCAGAGATAATGAAACTTGCGATATTAATACAGAGATCATGAGATTTGCGATATTTACGCAGAGACCATAAAAATATGCAACCATTACTCGAGAATTTATCGCAAATATTGAAAAATAATTAAATAGATTTTATTCACAACTAATGTCTAAACTCTACTCAATTTATTTCATATTGCAGATGAATAACAGAGGCAAGTATGGGAATGAACAGAATGATAGAATTGTTATTCATCATTATATGATAAATTTATGTAGACATTATCATATGATACATTTACACATATAGTTAAAGATTAATAATCATGTTGATTAACTATATTGTAGAAAAGAATTGTTTTCTGATTTATACAGATATAAGCAAAATAAATTTATACACTAAGGAATGTTAGAAGCCGAAGAAACTCGCAATAGTATATTACAAGGAGAAAGAGATAGATGAAAAAATATTATAGAGGGATTAAAAGGGAAAGACAAGACTAATTAGATCCATCATCATCCTCGCCAAATTCTTCTCATTCTTTACCATCATCTTCACTATGTCCTTCATCTTTGCCAGATTCTTCCGCCTCACTGTCAGAGATAACAAGATTTGGAGTATTCGTTGGAACTTCCTCAGTGAGGAAAGGATACAAAGAGTGAGAGATGTTATGATCATCACAAACCCACCTGACAGAGTCATTACGAACACCAATAAGGATATTACTAAAATTTGAAGTTGCGATCTTCAATTGGTTCTTCAATCTTGAATATTTTTCATTGCAAGCAACAAGAGTCTTTGCGAGTTGATTCTTATCAGCTTCAAGTTCTCCAATTCTTTCATTATATCTCTTCTCGGCTCCTGCGAGTATATAACAACAAATTAAAATTTTTGCAAAGATAAGAAGATTAATAACAAGAAATTAATGAGGGAGAACAATTAGAAACCTTCTCTTTCAGAAATCATGTCTTTAATTAAGGCCGCTTGTTTAACATGAAGACTAACATCTACACCTAAGTTAGTTCTGGCATTGTCAAGAATCTTTGCAGCCCAGTCAAATTCGACATCACTATTAATAAGAAGACGGGAACGAATTTGGTTTTCTCTTTTAAAAAGATTCTCTTCCTCGCGGATAAGTTTGTCTCTTTCAATTTGGACTTCAAGAAGGGTTTTATGAAAATCCGCTAAAGTTTGAGCTCCTTGCCTAGAAATACGATGTTTTTCATCTATAAGATCACTTTTTTGGGCTCATAGAATCCTGATTTCTTCTTTAGAGTTAAAATATTCACGTTTGGATGCATTAGCCTCTTTCAAACTAGATCTGTGATCAATTGCTAAAAGATGAAATTTGGATCTAAGATCATCTACAGAAAGGGATTTAATATGTTCATCTGAATATTTATTTAAAGATTCATTAGGGCGATAGAGGAGAGTATCATCGTCTATTGGACTTGGAAAAGAACGCAAAAATACGGCTTCTTTAGAAAGGACGTAAACATCTGCGAAGAAGGAAAATAAGAAAAAATACAAAAGAATACAAGGTTAAGGAAAAAGAGAAAGATTCCTTACCATAAAGTTGATTGTTCGCAGCTTGGAGACTTGCGATGTTATCTCGTAAGGAAGGAAGTTCAATTTCCAACCGCTTGATCTTTTCGTGAAGGTCGGGAGACCCAGATTCCAATTGCCCGCAAAGATTAGCGGACTCAGATTCCAACTCCACATTCTTCTTGTGAAGAACAGTATTCTTCTTGAGAAAAGATGCATACCTCTTCTCCAGATCTGAGGCAACAACAAAGGAAGCTCTTCCAGTCTGCGAGAGAACAATATAAATTAAGATTTGGTGAGGAAATAAATAAATAAATATATATATGGTGAAGAAGTGGACACATACCAGAATACCAAGTGAATTCAAGAGATTAGGAGTCAATGATCTTGATATTCCTTGGAGAGAATCATTATCAATCAGTATGGGAGCATTACAGACTTTAGCGAGAGCCTGGGATACCCCATTAAGAGCTTTATCTTCATAATCATTTACGATACCATGTGTAATATCGCCCAAAAATCTTGGACAGTTGAGTCATAGAAGATTCAGGAGGGGAAGAATCCTTCATGGAAGAGATATCGTAATTATCTTCATCCTCATCATCGTCATCATCAAAGTCATCACCCGAATTTTCTTCATTAGATTTGGGAGTTAAAGAGGAAGGGAGTTGGGTCTTTATTTTCTTTGAAAGAGGAGCACCGGATTTCTCTCTGCGAGGGGCAACAGACTTCTCTTTGAGAGGGGAAGTAGATTTCCCCTTGCGACCAACTGTGGATTTCTCTTTAGTTCTCGCAGGGTTCACATGCTCTCTTTCTTCAATCTCCTGCGAATACAGATAAAGATAAGAAATAGAGGCAACAATATATTGTAAAGAGTTATAAAGAAATATTTCTTACTTCATCTGTGAGAGATTTGAGGGCTAAGTAAGTAGCAGGTTTCCCTAATTTCTGGTAGTTGGCTTTCAACCTTTCAATCTGATAAAAGAGAAATAGTCAACGAGAATCTAAAGACATGAAGAAAATAATAATGGTAGTTTATTATGCACAGATTAAGAAAACATACTTCTTTATTTCTCCCAGGCCAGTTGAATACCCATGGCTGGTATTCTGCGAGATTCGCAGGTAAAGCATGGGTACCGGAGATATATGAACCCTATAAGATTAAATGGAAGATATACCATTTGTCATCGCTAGAATGACGCGGACCTTGATTAGTACCAGTATGCCAGTCGATGTCCAACATAAGAATTTTGTCTTTCGTAATATCATCTTTCTTTTGCAAGCGGACACCCCAGCAGGTTCTATCTCTCTTCATGGGGATTATGTCGTAGTTTATGAAGAAATTATCTACAGTATACATTGCGGGAATAATTGGAACATCTTTGAATTTAGGATTCTTTGCGATATCAAGGTAGCGAGATTCTTTCCCAGCACCGCGAGTAGCATACTCCACCAGCAGACGAATGCAATCCCCACCCAGTTGATATATGGCTCGCGAGAATTTTGGATGAGAAAGTATCTCATAGAACAAAGGAAGTTCAGGATCGTAAAGAGGAATCGGAAGGCCAGCTTAAAGTTCACCTAGCGAGACTATAATCTTCTCGCGAGAACTTGGATGATCAGAAAATAGTTTGACAGAAAGTTCAGCTTTAGGGTTTTGATCAGGGAAGGTGGATAAAGAAAAACCTTGATCCTTAATATTTTTATGCATTTCCTTAAAAGCAATCATATATTTGCGACCAGCTGCAACCATTTTTAGTATGGGAATGAAGTTTGAAGGAGTAAAAGATCGAAAGAACAAGTTACAAATCCGGAATTTATGGAAGAACAGTAAAATTGCAGAAAGATAGAAAGAAGAAGTAAAACGAAGGAAAGAAAAGAAGGAAAGAAGTATTTATAGAAGGAAAAAATTCCCGAGAAGATAAGTGCATTCAATAAAAGGAATAGACGTGAACGGTTGGAGCGCAGCGGTTGAAAAGGAACGTGTCATATATTGAATGGATAAAAAGATACGTGTAACAAATCTGGCGAGAGGTACATATGCGTGTCAGAGTGAAAGAACGTGAAGAGATAGATGGTTGCGGCATTCCAAAAGATCTCAATTTTTCATGATCTTTTCTCTTTCGCAGAAAATACATGAGAAGAGGCAAGATGTAGGATCAAAATATCGCTACATCAGTACTTCTGCGATATTTACAGTGATAGCTTTGCGAGTTAGTCAACAATACATTGCGAGCATTGCAGATGACAAAAAGAATGACGTAATGGATGACAATAGCCAAAACACGGAAAAATCATGATGATACTGCGAGTTTCACAAATTCCTGCGAGGGTTGGCATTAAAACTACTGCGAGAATATCGCAGGTCAGATCCGAAATTAAAGGACAACTTAGCTGTCATCCACTATGTAACTACCCTATATAAGGAGACCCAGTAGACTCAGATAGGAGGGAATGTATTTTTTAGAATTTTGAGAAAGTCCTGAAGAGAGAGAAAGTTCAAGAGAGCGGTTGTATTCTTGATTTGTCCCATTTCTTGTAAACATTTCTGAGAATCAAATAAGAAAGTGTTGTTTTTGATCTTCAAATATGTGTTAATTACTGTAAATTATTATCAAGGGTGTAGTGTAGGTTTTACTGCAACTATAGAGTTGGCTCAATAATAGTTAACCGAAGTTATCCATATGAACACTTTTGTATTAAACACATGCATCTAACACTTCTAGATCAAATGATAATCAATTTAATTGTGTTATTCATAGAGTTGTTCAATTTCTTATATTCTCATAGAAGTATACAAGACACAATTAAAGAAAAATCGGATTGATTCAAAAGAATCAGTTCATGAATATTTAGCCACGGTTTGCAAAGATTGCATTCCTTAATTTATAAATGTATTTGTTCATGAGTATGAAATCATACTTAACCGATTTTAGAACTTAACCACATAAGTTTGCAAGCAGGTACACGTACTTAAGTTCCAAACTGTGATCTTTTCCGACAGTTCATAAACGGGTACTCATACTGTCGTTCCAGACCGAATTCAGGTGAAACAGTTTGCAAACTTGGTTCCCGGACTTTAACAGTTAAAATCGTTTGCATACGGGTATGCATACCTGGTTCCCGGACCTGAATCATATTACAACATTTTGCATACTGGTATGCATACTTTCCTATATCCGGACAATGGTTATTTTTTCTAATTAACTCCCATTTTAATCATTGAAACATCCTTAGAAGACGACAATAGATGCCTCACACAAACTATTAGATGATTATTAATTTTCAACTGATCGAATGATCAATACGAAACATACCGAGTCTACATCAAATGACTATCTCACACAAATCATGTAAGATGTTACAAGGCGATTTTCACATGATCATCTTTTGACTCATTATTTAGTTTCCAACAAATAATTTTTTTCTAACTAAACTCGTCAAGAATAATGACGAATGTAGTTAAAGCAAAAAGCTTTCCAACTCATATTTCGAGAAAGATATAAGCGAGTTCAGCGTAGCTCGAAATATCAAATGTGTATAATGTAAAAGTCTATATAGCTATAGGAATTAGTCTCAATAGGAGATAAAATAGTGTAGATGGGGAAAACGATTTGTTGGTTTTCTAGGAAGTGGAGAGACGACCGTGCGGACGGGAGGCTCCTCAATCGAGCAAACTTCCTAACCTCAAACAAATGCACTGCACATGAGTGTTTTGAGTTCGAGATGTCAATCTTTAGGACTCCGTCCTAAACCAATACAATGGCCGTTCCAGAGTCAATTCGGTCATAAAGAGGGAAGAGGGTTGATCTGTAGGAGGGAAGCTGAGAAGTGTGTGAGATCAATGATGATCAAGGATTGTGAATGTGTTTAAGGTTTCTGCAAGTTTTCAGTGAACTGTTGAGTTCAAACAAGTTCTAGTCGATTGATTGAATTCTTGAGAGTGATTGCTCGGATCAGAATTCTTCTTAGATGAACGTTGTCTATCTTGTTCAATCATAGATTCATAGATTTATTTTTATTTCTAGAACGTGGAAACACTGATCTCCAGTAAGTGTGACGGTTGCCCGAGTAAAAGAGTGGAAATTGGGAAATCGTGGTTTAACCAGTTCCAGGTCGTGCGGAGACTTGGTTAATTGTCCACCCATTACTTTGATAACTGATAAGCACATAAGTGCTACATTTTATACCCATATTTATATTAGCTAGGACTCGATATTTTGGCTAATAACACTTTTTAGTGATTTTGTAGAAAGTACAAATGAATTTGGCTGATCTAGAAAAGAAATAGCTAAATGGTGATTGAAAGACGAAAAGCTTCAGAATTACTCATGGAACCAAGAGAAGAAATTATGGCATGTCAATGTTAACTTTGGTCACACCACCTGATCCATTTAAAGGCCCATGAAACAAAGAATTTTCTTAGTTTGCCAAGCATATGATGGGCACTGAAGGGTTAGAGGTATAGTGGGACGTGGAAGCTACCACATTTCTTTCTTAAGCATCAAAAGCATCAGGAAAAGCATTTCATTTATTTTACCAAAAGAAAGAGAAAAAAATCTCGTTCCTTATGCAAGCAGCAGCTGCAACCGGAGACGAGAAAATACTGAGAAGAAAGGTGATATACGTGTATGAAGAAGTAGTCTCAACTTATGTTGCTGCCGTTTGAGCAGGAGATGGAGATGGCTGAGTTTAAATCCAAGAAAGGTTCAAAGTATCATGCAGATGATAATGGAGAAGGAACCAGGATGATAGATGGAGTTGTTGTTGTTCGCAAAAGAGATGAATCGTTTGTTGGCTGAATTGAATTGATACTCTAGTGGAGTTGGTCATCACAGGCGGTGGTGCTGCTGTGGTCGTAGCTGGAAGTGATGGTTTATAGTTTCATACTGTTGTTGGCTTGGTAATATACGAATTTGAAGGCATGAATGAGATGATTTTTGCATGCAACTGGCGGAGCTATTTGTTTGGTGTAGGATGGACAGTTTGGTAGTGGTCGGACTATCGAGAAAGCAAAGGTTTGATGTGTTCAATCTTGAGCAGTGCAGCAGCCAATCCGGGGTTCTAAGTCAAAGAAGAAATGGTGGTGTTGGTCATGTGATTGAACAAAATGTAGTTAGGGAGAGATATTTTGGATGGTTTCGTACGGACTTATGCCATCGATGCACTGGAGGAAGGTGCTTACATGAAGTTACTTGGAATTGGCAGTGAACAAGGTCCGAGAGTTGGCTGAAATTGATTCGATCATTGTGGTTAATAATTAAGGGAAAACTACTTGTAACCGCATCTTTTCTGATGGTTACATCCAAATGAAGATAAATACTAAAACTTACTCTAACATTCAAGATTCAAAGATAAACAAGATGTAAAGGGCATGAAAGTAAAGATTAACACAAGAATATAACGTGGTTCGGCCATGAAGTCCAATATCCACGTGAAATAAGATAGTTTCTTTATTGATTATAAGGTCTTACCCTTGAAAAAGTTACAAATCTCACTTAGATCTCTCACTCTTTCTCTGTCTAAATCTCTCACAGGAATTATCTGTAGAAAGACCATCTAATAATACATGAGTTAACTTGGCCATTTCCTTCTACATGGGTTGGTATTTATAGACAAACAATACCCGTGAAGGTCAGGCCTCGTAGATCTCTCAGAGTCATCATGCATCGTCTTCGCTTCTTCGGACTGGTTCTATACTATCCCTCGTGGTGGTATTATGGGTTCTCCTCCGAGTTATTTCGCCCTGTTCGTCCTCGTGAAGCTCTTCTATAAAGGTCCTCGTGCTTCTCCACTCACGAGTTATAGTATAGGTCGCCCGAGTTCTCTGTTATGACATAGACTCGCACTTACTCCTTCTGATCCTTCATTAAATGCAGTGCTGCTTTTTAGACTTGAAGACTGAATCGATTAGACCACTCCTTCACACGCGTCATTCATGCGATGCTGGTTGCAGGTGCCTTGATTCAGACGAGATCATCTTTATGGAGAATGATTCGGTTCTCCTACCTTATCATCTCATCATGAAGTCATCCCTTGAGATGTTGATACGTGGCCATCGGCTATTTTACCCTCACATTTTGCTTATTTTCTTTACAACTTGCCAAGGGCATGATGGGAAGAAAACTTCGTAACCGCTCCGTCCTTTTCGCCACATCGAGTTTTCTGCCACGTATGCATTTAATGCACTTTTTTACCTGTTGGACTTGAGGCGCCGGTTGGTTATCCCTTGGTTTCTTATAAAAACATTTCTTGGGAGAAGAATCATATCTTGATTTCTTTTTCTCAGAGTTCAGAGATTTTTTTATCTTCTTTCTCTTCTGTCTTTTGCTGTTTCTTCTTAACTACTTGTCTCCCCTAAAGAGACTCATTATGTCTGGAAGAAATTCTCCTTTAAGATCGCAGAGGCGGTAAGGCTCCATCTCTTTTTCTGTTTCTTCTTCTTTACTGTTATTGTTGGTAACGTATTTCGTCTTTCCGAACTTTTTTACAGTTCTTGTTCGGTTATTAATGGTTCTTGCCATTGCTCCGTGACTTCCCTATTTTTGTTGTCGCCGAGATTTCACCCTTCTTTCTGTTATTAACCTCTATTCTATTTGGCTTTATCAGCGCTGAAAAGAGGCCGGTGAGGAATACAAGCACCAACCGATCTTCCGTTATGTCCGATGCTGATTTTTTGGACATGGTGAAGACAAAATATCGTCTTCAAAAGTTTGATGTGAGTTTTGCTATGCCGGAGGGCCATATCGGAGTCTTGTCTTAGCAACTCTTCGAAGATAACCCCTGTGGTCCTAACGAGATCATCTTTGCAGCTGGTCAGCTAGAGGCTGGTCTCCATCTCCCTCTGTATTGCCCGCTTGAATCCTTCCAGTATGAGGTTTTTTCTCTGATGAACCCTCAACGAGAGATCTTTCAGCCGAATGGTAATTTTTATAGGATCATGCGAGAATGTAATCGCCGAAGCCTTAGTAAAGTGACTGATCATGATTTGAATCAATTTGTGCCCGAGCAGAGAGAGTTTTCTCGTCCAAGTCCTTCATGGCCAACTACTGGTGTCAGCAGTCTGACACTTATGATGGTTTTGGGGTTGGAATTTCTAGGGCTCGGATGCCTCTCGAAGGTCCTACTCTTATACTTGATTTGGATCCTCCACACGCTACTCAGTTGACGCTTCATAAAACACATGATCCCAACTGGTGTGTTGCTCCTCTCCGAATTGTAGGGCATTATATTTACGGCTGGAACGAGCTCGGCGATGTTCTCTCAGGGATTCCCGAGATGCATGCTCATTTGCCGGTTTATAAGCCATGGGTGCTTAAATGGATTGCCCCTCGTAGGCGTTCTTCTACCCGAGGTGCAGAGGATGCTAAGGTATGGAATATTGTTATTTTACTAATATATATATTTCCATGTTTAATGCCTTAGCATTTTATGTTGATGTAATCGTGTGCACAAAGGAGAAGGGTTACTGATAGTTCTGGGCCATCCACTGCTCCCGTGCCGGAGGAACCTTCTCTTGGCGTCTATGTGGACGGGATATTTGAAGAGCGTGATTTAGTGGATCTTGGGGATTCGTTATTTGATGATCTTGACCAGGCCTTGCCGGACCAATCCATTAATTCTGTCAGTACCGTTCCGATCTCTGGCTCGGAGGTGCCCCAAGCGAATATTCCTGCTGAGAGGAGCAACGTCCCCGGTGGGAGTGTTCGGGCTGGTAATACGTTAGGTATTCAAAGTGCTTTTGCTAGTGGTTTTCCATCTGTTTCCTTAGGTCCTTCGGCTTCGTCTTTCCAAAGGGTGACGGGTCCGAATCTATGAAGCTGTTGTGCTCGGAACCATATGCTCGGATGAGCGAGGACGAGCATTCTCGTATTTTAACCTCGCTGCCAAAGGATTTTCAACAACAAATTATGTTAGCGGTATATACTGAGATTGAAACATTGTCCTTCCTTTGTCTTTCCCAGTTGAAATTATTCTAATCTAGATATGGTGCGTATTTTGTTAGAGCAACAACCTTCGCATTGGAATGCTATCTAAGATTCTTGTAGCCAGGAGACGAGCCCGAGATGCTGAGCACGAGATTGAGAACTTGCGCCTTGCTGTTGACATGGCCCAGGAGGAGAACCGTTCCCTTCGTGAAGATAAGAGGGAATTAGAAGGTATTTTTACTACTCCTACTTGTGTGATGTCTTTGTTATGGTAGGATGTTTAGATTTCTGAAGTGGTCCTCTCTATTGGTAGCTACCGTCAAACGTTCGGATGAGAAGTTAAACGATACCGTTCATAGGTATGCTAGGGAAATATGTAATTGGAAGCTCGATGTGAGTTCTCATCAGTGCAAAATTGATACGTTAGAAAATGAAAATGGTTCACTTCGGGAAGACGTAAATGTTCATCGCGATCGCATTGTCGAGCTTCGGTCAATGATAAATAAGGATAAGTAAGTAGTTGTGGGTCGGATGGATGACATCAAGCTTCTTCGAAGTCAGAAAGATAAGCTGATTGAATGGAAATCCGACCATATGCCATTATTATCCTAAGCTGAAGATGATAGAGAAGAGTTGATGCGTCTTAAACGTGATTTTGTTCGTCTTCAAAAAGTGCGCGTGATAGGCATCTTTTAACATGTCCAGCCGGAGATGCGGCCGTAACTACTGCAGAGGCACAGATTAGTGCTCTAGATAACCAAAAGTCCCAAGTGGAACAGACCTTATCCTCTGTGTTGGTTGATCACGAAGGTTGCCCATTAGTAGTTTTTAAGTTTTATAAAACTCATGCCTTTTCAGGTAAGCGTATCTCCGAGCTGGAGAAGCAGTTGGAGGAAACAAGGGTTGCCAAAGAAGGGATAGATGAGGAGCTCAATTTGTTGGTCAATACCCATGAGGATAAGATGGAGGCCGAACGTGCTGATAAGAACTAGAAGCTTAGTGACCTTCGTGCTGAGTATAAGCTTTTGATTACTAAAGCCTGCAAAGCTGCAGTTCTTCGTGAACATCATATGATTGCTGCAGCTGCGAGCTCGGCGACGCGTACTCCATCAATTCAACTTGGACCTGACCAAGTTGCTCCTATAGTTCCCGAGGTGGAGGATCAGGTGGAATGTGATCAAGGCACTGGTGATCGGATGGAGCTAGATCAAGGCGATTAAAGGGAGGCCGAGCATGGTACTTGTGATCAGCAAGAGGATTGAGCATTCGCTCTCTTATGGTTCTTTTCCTTTGGGATATCTTTTGAGTATGCTTTTGTTTTTCAAACTCTTTTTATGAGAAACACAGCTTGGTGTGTAAGTCCTCATTTGTTTATGGAGGCATAGTTAGTTTAAACGTTATTTACGCAAGTCCTCAATTGTGGGAGGCGGTTCATACTTTTTATGTCTTATGCTATGATGGTTTTCAAAGTAACGCCCTTTGACTTTGCTGTGTCTTGGTTTACATTTTGTTGACTTTTTGGGAGATTATGTGCCAGCTATGAGTCCAACCGTGGGTGACGAAGCCAAGGAGTGATCAGTTCCTTAATTGGATTGGCCATCTCTTATGGTGTTGGTCATAAAGCGTGGTAACTTTTCCTCTTTTTCATTATTATGATGATGCCTTTATTGGCTTATATTTAATAGTATCATGTATAGGTTATACTTTCTTCTGGGTTGTTGGTCAGTTGTTCGATCCATCTGTTGTTCAACCATTGTTCGGAGGGTGATACCTCGGTCAAGTGATTCTTCCCTTAGCCAAAGGTTAGTACCATGATTCTGAGTATCTCCTGTTATGGCATGACATCATCCGATTTCTAGATCTTGATGGCATTACCTTAGGTCTGTATCCGTATTAGGTAGCTTAGGGTGTTCCCCGCGTCATCATGCCTTATTTGGCCAGATGGCATTTCCTTAGGTCCGTCTCCGTGTTGGGAAGCTTAGGTATGTACCCGCATCATTCGTTGTGGAATGAAAGGTGTGGCTAGCACCATGCCATAATCTTGATGGGCTTTTTTTGATATGCAAATATGTAAATGGTGAGAAAAAATATAAGACAATTAAGTAAAAAATCTAAAAATATCTAGTGCGGAAAATAAAAAGAAATAAAAATAAAAAACAATGAAGATTAAAGGGATTTAAAAATGATCATGAAAAAAGTCTAATTTTATTACTTTCAAAAGAGGGTCGTGGACCCTTGTTACATTTTAGTAAGGTATAAAAACCTTATGACGTGAGGATTCTAATCCTAGTGCTTCTTCATGCTATATTAATTGATAAGATTTTCTTGATATTGAGTAGCCAGTCGTCTCGGAGAGAGTATCTTCCTTTATGAGGTATCATTTGTCGCAGTTATGTGTCTTGGAGAGTGTTGTGTCCGAGTTAAGGTTATTCTTGACGTCCTCGGATTGTACTGTTGGGGTCGCTTGAGGCTTCTGGACGACGGGGGAGATCATTCGCCTTGACCCAGGCCGTGCGTTTCTGAATGCCCATAGCGCATTTCGTAATCGATTACTTCGGTCGGTTTCGATCTCATCTAACTTCATGCGCACCATGTTGGAGATGGCGTCGTTGGGATACTTTTGTAACCTTTCAGATGTAAAGAGGGTTTCGCTGTCCTGGTTGTAACCCGTGTATATGTATCGTAAGGACTGTAGTTCTAGTCTGGGTGCGACTTCTACTAGTTTACTAACATCAGGGATTGGAAGGTTGACCTTCATGTAGTCCTTATTGTTATGGGGTTGTATTTCTCCCCATGTAGAAGTTGCCATGCTGGGTAACTGCTTTTCTACGAGCGTTTCTGCCTGTGCGGATTTGCTTTGGGCTGTTCTTTCCTTCTTGGGTATGCATCGAAGATCCTTTATTATGAGATCTCGATTGTCCTCTGGCTTGTCGTCAAGCGGCTCCTTCTTGGGTGTTAATGTAGGTGTCTCCCACCATTTTGTGAAGTGGTTTTTGGTTCCGAATATGAATTCAGGGTATTTCGTGCTTGATCGAGGGGGATCGCCTGTGTTCAGGCCATGTTTTACTCGTGGCCAGGGTGTTAAACTGGGTTTATGTCCGCTATCTCCTTTTGTAGGGTAGATCTGAGCGTAACCCGAGTGTCTGTCCAATTGAGACGGTAATAGAAGCCAGTCGGTTGAATCCTATCTCTCTACTGTGGGGAGGTATTGTGGCTGCCAAAAGGACCTTGGCTGAGGAGTGGCATTGCCTAGTGTTTTGATTGTTACCATGGCGTAGGCGATGTCGTTGGCCTGGTTGGTATTGCTCTTGGTTCTTTTCTCATTGTGCTGTCCGTGCATGTTATAACAGTATTTGGCTTCTCCTGAGTCACCCACTATTTCCGTGATTCCGTCAGGGGTGGGGAATCTTAGCCTTTGGTGGTATGTAGAAGCCACTCCTTTGATCCCATGGATCCATGACCTTCCAATTATGGATGTATGTGGCGAGATAACGTCTACAACACAGAAATTGGTTAAGGTAAGGATTTTCCCTACTCTAATCTCCAACATGATTTTGCCTCTTGGTCGTGTTGACGAGCTATTGAAGCCAAATATATTATAGGTCGAAGGAATCAGATATTCATCCCTGAGACCCATTTGTTTGAATGTTTTGTAAAACAATATCTCGACAGAGCTCCCTCCGTCTATTAGGACCTTAGGCATCGCCCATGGTAGTATCCTGGTTTTTTCCTCCTCTCCCTCTTGCTCGGGGAGCGCGATGGCCATCGTAACCATCAGAGGATCGTTGTGGTTACACCCCTCGTCTGGTGCCTCCGAAGCTGAGAAGCTAATAGGTATTTTCATCCACTCCTCCATTGGAGGTTCTTTTGTTACACTAAAAACCTCATTGTCTTTAAAGTACCTTTTGTGGATTCTCCCTGTAATGCCTCATTCGGGTGTGGTGGTAGCTGAGTGCGATATCGTGTTGCATCCCAGATACTGTGCCTCACGTGGTATTTCCACACGATGGACTGGTGCCCCTACCGTGGGTTGGATTGCTGGTTGCGTGATATACTCCTGAAGTTTACCTTCATTTATCATTTCTTGTATCATCTTCTTAAGATATCTACAAGAATTTGTGGTATGGCTTTGAAATTGGTGGAATTCGCAAAAGTCGGTGCGATTCTTGGCCCGCTCTGGATGTTGGCCTCGGTTCCATGGATAGGTCACCTTGTACTTCCCCTCGATCTTTTTTAAGACCTCGGCTATGGGAACATTCAGCTTCGTGTAGACAGGGTCTACGAATTTTTCCTTCTTACTTCGGGTTTGATATCTCCCTTTCCATCCTCCACTCCGATGTTTATCGAACTGGGCAGCGCCGTTGTTGGATCGTCCTTCAACTCGGGTAGGTACCTGAGGGTTTTGCGGTTCTACCATATTTCTACCTCTGGTGGCTCCTTTGACTAATTTTTCATAAGTGTCGTCTTGTAGCTCTTCTAGAGATATGTAATCCTCTTGGATTTCCCTTAATTTGCCTAAATTAGTTGGCGGGGATTCGTACATGCGAACAAACATTGGATCCGTCTTTCTCAGGTTATTTTTGAATCCCAAGATTGCATAGGCCTCTGGGACCCTTACGATTTCAGCACATAGTTTCCTCCATCGGGTCACTAGTGATCGGAGTGATTCATTTGGTCCTCGGGCTAATTGGAACAATGTGTCGATCTCTGGCTTGACCCTACTGTTATGTATGTATGCTTGCAAGAATAACTTAGATAGGTGGGCAAAGGACCTGACCGACTCCTTCTGGAGGTTATTGAACCACAATAAGGCTTCGTCTTTCAGACTAGCGGGAAAGAATCTACACATTACTACATCATAATGGCTCCACTGTGTTAGCATCATTCGATATGATATGATATGTTCTATAGCATCGCCTGTCCCGTTAAAGGGAGTTATGAATGTTGGGAGCGAGCATTTCTTCGGGAAAGCTGAGCTAACAAGTGCAATGCTAGGGGGATTTCCTTGCCTCCTGTATTATCTCTGCGAGGTTATTGATATCTTGCCTCCCGGTTACTTCCCTACACATTGCTTCAAGCTGGCAGATTCGGTTCTGCAATTTGTCGTCTAGGAGCCTTCCTTCGGCCTTCTTCTTTCTCATTTGTGCTCTCTCGTGTGAGAAGGAAATTTTCGACTGACGATATCGTCATCGCCCTGAATCCTCGTCCAATAGTTCTGCTTGGGAAACTATTTTGGATGGAATAGGTTTTGGCGCCTCGCTCTGGGTTAGTGATTACGAGTTTCTCGGACTCGCAATTGATTTTTCCTACATTTATTTTGTTCTTTTCTCGCCGATGCTTAGGATCGACATCGGATGACCCTTCGGATAGGTTGTCCTCCATCGCCAGTACTCCTATGCTTCCCTTGGGAAATCGGTCTGCTGTCTCCTCATTTGAGGTATCGGGAATATTGACCCTTTCATCGTCCTGCAGTTTTTCAAAAGGGCTTTCCTCCTCAGAAATTTCCTCCTCAGTGATGCTGGGCACCTTCTTCTTGGTTTTCCGCTTCAACCCATCGGTTCCTCCGTTCTAGCCTTTTATTATGTTTTTCCAATTTTCTCATCCTTTCGTCCTGCGCTTCTTGAGCTTTCAGGAGGAAATGAGTACGGCCTTGGTATTGTCCAAACTAGAATTACTAGCCTTCTTGAGTTCATTGTTTATTATTTGCCTTGGAAAACGATCCAACCCTCCTGGTTGAGTTAGATGAATATCATCTTAGCTCTCGAAGGGGTTTTCACCTCCCTCCGAGCTAGAGTTATCTGTTATCCCTTCCCGGAATTGGTCATCCGGTTTTCCCTCTCCTGGGATCGCACCGTTGTGCATGGCTCCAATATTTTCATCTAGGCCGTCTGGTATGGCTCCACCATTTTTTCCTTGGATCGTATGATCTGAACGTCTCGTCACCATCGCCTTACCTGCGATTCATGCAATAATACTCAATTTATCTTTTCTTTTAGAAAAGTGGGACCCTAGTTTTGCAGGTCATGTGCAACTGCTAAGTCATAATTTGAACTGGACAAGTAAGTACAGGAAGACTTTAAAGCAAATTGTGGAGACATGTGAAGATGTCAAAATATTCTCCTTCATGCATAAGACTTTTAGTGATGGAAAAAGGTGTTTCGTTGGTTTCTCTTCTCAAGAGAAAGTACCTATTTCCATGCGTCATGTTTATGCTAGAAAAAATCTAATCATGATGATGAAACATATCTTTCCATTTTTAGGAAGTATTTTTTCACCAACCCTTGATCTTTTGATTTCGAACAAACTTTGAGTTTGAAGGATGATTCTATACTCGTTAACCCATCCTCTTGACTTAGAGTAGAATTTCTAAGAAGAAGATCATGAGTTGTATGGAGTTTTATGTGAAAACGGAAAAGTTATTACTTAACAGTTCACCTTTTGAACCTTCATAAGAATTTGACTTTCTTAAGAGGTTTACCGGTGGAAATCTTCCCTGCTCGTTCATAGAGGAAATCGTTTAGGTGTTGAAGTTCTGGAAACTCCGTGTTCACCATGATCTTGTACTCTCCTAAGCATCTTGAGGATGATATGAGCTATTTCTAAAAAATTAAAATATCTTAAGAAAAATACTGGAAATACGTAGATCTGTCGATTCTTGAAGTTCTTATAGACTACACAGATCGTAGAGATCGTGTCGAGTCCGAGCTCAACTCTTGAATTTTTTGACAGAAAACTACCCAGTGGTTTGAGAACCATCATTTTCATAAAGATATTGAACTGATATAAATCTGTTTATAGGGAGGTATATTATATCTTCATACCTCCCTGTCTCTAGTGCCAAAATATAACCGCATCTTTTCTGATGGTTACATCCAAATGAAAATAAATACTAAAACTTACTCTAACATTCAAGATTCAAATATAAACAAGATGTAAAGAGCATGAAAGTAAAGATTAACACAAGCATATAACGTGGTTTGGCCATGAAGTCCTACATCCACGGGAAAGAAGATAGTTTCTTTATTGATTATAAGGTCTTACCCTTGAAAGAGTTACAAATCTCACTTAGATCTCTCACTCTTTCTCTGTCTAAATCTCTCTCATGAATTCTCTGTAGAAAGACCATCTAATAATACATGAGTTAACTTGCCTATTTCCTGCTACATGGGTTAGTTTTTATAGACAAATAATACTCATGAAGGTCAGGCCTCGTCGAGCTCTCGGAGTCATCATGCATCGTCTTCGCTTCTTCGGACTAGTTCTATACTATCCCTCACGGTGGTATTACGGGTTCTCCCCTGAGTTATCTCGCCATGTTCGTCCTCGTGAAGCTCTTCTCCAAAGGTCCTCGTGCTTCTCCACTCACGAGTTATAGTATAGGTCTCCCGAGTTCTCTGCTATGACATAGACTTGCTCTTACTCCTTCTGATCCTTCATTAAATGCAGTGCTTCTTTTTAGACTTGACTGACTGAATCGATTAGACCACTCCTTCACACGCGTCGTTCATGCGATGCTTGTGGTAGGTGCCTTGATTCCGACGAGATCATCTTTATATTCGGTGCTCCTACCTTATCATCTCATCATGAAGTCATCCCTTGAGATGTTGACACGTGGCCATCGGGTATTTTACCCTCACACTAATTGGAGTTATATATTATATGGCAGAAAAGTTGAGATGAGTGTTGTCTGGTACGCTGGTAACTTGGGGCAGTTTTGAGTGAGTGAAGTGGAATTTGTGTATGTGGTTATGCCGATGGGGAATCTATGTTGTCGACAGAGTAAAGAAGCGAAGTGATGAATGGAAGGATTTGAAGATGGAGATGTTGTTGTTGTGATTCGACCAGAGAACGGTAGTTGGTTTCGTGTGAAAGTTGCAGCCAATGGTGGTCAACAGTGTAGGGACTTGAGTTTGCATGGCTAGCTGGTGACGAGATTTTGTGTTTGGATTTGGTGATTGGAATTAATAATAGACCGGGCTTTGGTGTTGCTAGTGTCGGTCCAGAGAAAAAATGGAAGGCTATATTTCAATCGGTCCAGAGAAGAATTGGGAGGATATATTTCAACCTAGATAGACAGAAAGAAAAAGGGGGAGTTTGGTTCTGGAGGTGACGCAAAGCCGTAAAGGCGAAGAGTACAACAACGAGAGAAGGAGAAGGTGCTGAAAGGGTTGCGTAACACAACTTCATTGGGTTTAATCTTTTCTCTCTTGATTATTATTTTTATGGGTTTTGAGAAATCCATAGCTATGTTCTAATTTATTTGTAACTAGGGTTTGATAGTTGAAACCACTTTTGAGCATTAGACCACTTTGATTTGGAACACATATGGTTTTGAGGCTATTTTGATTTGAATAAATTAATTCCATGATCTTATTTATTGATTAATCGAAATATGGGTTGTTGCTTCACCGGTTTGTATAACCTTTATGCATAATTGTTAGGTTCATAATATATTTTTGTCTAATTATTTGATAATTCCATGCTTGGGTTAATATCTTTGATGGGTTATGCTTAGAAGAGCCCTATAATAGTTTTGAGTCAATATTTTAGTTTCGTATAACTTTCTCGCTAATGCAATTTGATGGTGCATGCTTCGGTTTAATCTTTTGATGTACCATGCTTAGGGCGTCCCGGTGATATTTGCGACTCTAATACATATAATAGGTGATGTCAATAGAACAAACAATAAATATTTCATGGATTATGTTTCATTTCAGTAATTGAATAGAAATAGTGATGGATACTATAAACCCTGGTTACGAACTTTCCCATTGGTTTTATTTTATTTCGTCAATTTTATTTTATTTCGTTTTACATTTCTCATTATAAAAATCCCAAAAATCATTTCTTGTTAGTTCATTAGAGATATTGATTAAAGTATTTCCACCACTCCTTGTGGGAACAACCAGTACTTTCCTCTGTCTACTAGTTAAACACCGTGCGATTGCGGTTTATAATATATGCATCTCCGGATCCTATCAATTTTTGGCGCCGTTGCCGGGGAGCGGTTGTAAATTATTGTAATTGGTATTTTGTACATAGTTATTATTTATTTATTTTTTCTTTTGTACATAGCTTAGTTTTGCTTTTGCTTTTATTTTTATATTTTCTTTTAGTTCTTTTTACGTTGCTTATTTGATTTTTCATAGGTACCTAAGTCTGAAGAGCGGCGATTGGAGTCAACAACCGACCTAAAGTAAGTACTTGATATTCTAGAAAAGCTTGCAAGGTAAGTTATTGAGAATTACTTTGTATAATGGTTTCCAGCGAGTTGACTTCTTTTATAGCTTTTTGGAATCTTACCAAAAGACCTGAGACAGAGGAGTCATATGATATTTTACCTGAGGAGTATGCATATGCACCTTCTCATTATCAGGAATCTGCCGAGTGTGTAAATAATGATTGGAATTATTCTCATAAGTATGATCATTCCGGACCTTATGAAGGTTATGATCATTACCAACCCTACCCTGGTTATGAGCCACAATTTGTTGATTCCAATTATTACTCACACATTTCTCCGTCACAGTATGAGAGAGATGATCAATCTTACTATGACCCATCGGCATCACAACTATCTTTTCTAGAACGCCTAAATATTGACATTGTTGAACAGACCAAAGCTAATGAATTATTTTTGCTGAGATGAGTAAAACCCATGCTCATATTGCTCAACTTGCTGAACAAATTGATTTATCTATTGCTCAACTAACGCAGTCGGTAAAATATTTTGGTCTTATCGAGGAGACAAGTTCTAATTTTTCTAATACTCTTGATATTTATAATGAAACCGCTTGAACTAATGAATCAATGTGTATGGAGAATGATGATGAACTTGATAGTTGTGATCATATGAATAGAGACATTGTCATACCAAGTGAAGGTGGTGTATTTAGTCCAACTCCTGATCGTGTTAATGATCACTCGCCTATTCAAAAGGATGAGTTTAGGATTGAGGACACCATTCTTTTAGACGGTGTGACATATCAATGCTATAACAATGATGCTTATGAAGAATGTGTTAATTCAGAGGAAACTGCAGTTAAGTCTAACGACTTAGAGACATTACACTCTATCTATAAGATTTCTTTTAATCATCTTTATTGTGATATTCCTATTGATTCCTTGGTTGATGATGATTATGATGATGATTTAGTACAGGGTTACAAACCAAGTGGAGAAGTTAATATACCTAGAATTGTTAGCACAACTTTTCAGAAGATTCCTAATTTTGGATTAGAACTGCGTGCATCTCCAGTATTACTAGATTATTTTTTATCTCGTGATTTCTCTTTGCCTGTGCATGACTCCCAGATCGTTTCAGTTCCCATCCCTAGTGAACCACTTGAGTCGATAATTCTTTTTACTGACGATATACCCTTTGCAAAAACTAGGTTTGAGGGTGGTTCTTTCCTTTTGATAGTCTCTATATCTTTACGTTGCTACAACGAGAGTGTGAGATTGTCATTAATTGTATATATTGTGCTCTGGGTTGATCCCCAAATTTTTAGGTTGTTGATATATGGAGAGTCTTATTTGTATATTCCAGTAGGTAATTATATTTTATTGTTTTATTTTTATTTATTTATTTTCGAATATTATGAATTTCCCATCTTAATTTTTACGTTGGATGACTCAATTACATTGAGGACAATGTAATGTTTAAGTGTGGAGGAGTGGTTAACTTTTTACTTTTCTTTTTCAGGAATTTTCTTCCAAATCATGATCAGCTGTTGAGCGGGTCTGTTGTAGGTTTGCAGGTATTTTATGACCAGCTGTGTAGCGGGTCTTAATATAAGATTTTTTTTTTGAATGATCAGCTGTGTAGCGGGTCTATAAATATAAATATATATATATATATATTATGATTATTAGGGTTATGACCAGCTGTGTAACGGGTCTTTTCTTTTTTCTCACATGTTATGACCAGCTGTGTAGCGGGTTTAAAATTATAATAAATTTTTTTTGTCGCGGGTCTTATGTATGGCATTTGTCATGACGTCACTACGGGAAAATTAGTAATCTACAACTGTAGATTGACAACTCTTAAATTAAAAGTTGTAAAATGTAGTATGTTTTACAACTTTTTCCAACAAAAGCGTTGTCAAAGTAAAATATGTCCAACTCTTAGGACCAACAAGTTCCTAAGAGTAGTGACGAGAATCAGAACCACAACTTGTTGTGTGAAAAGTGTTGCAGAGAGAAGTGACCACCTTTAGAATTTACGAATCATATCCTAAAGGTAGTGAATGATTTTAAAACAACACTAATAAGGGTCGTTGAAGATAAGAAAAAAATAAATTTTGAAAAATGTTCTTGTAGAGAATCGAACCCAAGCTTACTAGGTGTTAGTACAAGACGTCAACCATCCTGCCGGATTCACAATACTGGTAGATTTGTGCTTTGTCTTTTAATCAACATTCGCAACCTTTATAAAGGTTGTAAAATGAAAATTGACTAGGAAAAACATTAGGCTAGGGTGAGATTCGAACTCGGGCCTCCTCAGTGTAGGACTGGGATTCCAACCACCAGTCCACAGTTACATGTATGATTATCAAAGTACATCTGCGTTAATATTTAAGAATAATTTCAACTGAGCCTTAAAAAAATGGGCAGCAAGTGCGCCATGTTTCCTGAAACATACAAGGCTTTCTCTGAATTATACAAGGACGAATGCAATCACATTTCAATCAACACTCACATCACCAGGTTGTATATCTCAAAATGTAAATGAATGAAACAATTGGAGGTGTATATTTATATGCTCAAAGTAGCGGATTCATGCAAATTTTGGTAAAGCAAACACAACAGTCATGAAGAAGCTGCAAATGCTCAAAGTTTCAGAGATTATAGGAATGTGTTACCTGTTTTTCTCGCCAACCGCAGAATTAGAGACCAACTCAATAAATCCCCTTTTCTCTCCTCCTTTATCCGGGCTTGAGACCGGCAATGAAATTATTCAATGGCGGAGTTAAAAAGGGGTGGTTCATCTGAAGAGAAACATTCAATATATCATACAAACAATATTATAAGTCATCAACATAGCATAATTTTAATGATAAAACAAGTCCAGACTAATTCATACTACACATAAAATGAAATCTTATTACATATGACTTTTTCCTAGATTTGTAATTAGATCAGCTATTTGATTTGCAGAAACTCTAACTTTTTCCTTTGCAGCAATGAAGATAGCATCTGAGGCCCATGTAAAAGCTCCACATTCTTCACATACCAGGTAAGCTATGTGCTTATTGTGTTGATTGTTGCATATTTTTAGGTTGAGTTTGTTATTACAGGTTGAAGAGAAGCACAACTGACTGTGTAGTGGACAATTTTTAAAAGAGTGATCATCTTCTCCACAAGCATCACAGCTTTTCACTGATGGTAACAACAATAACTTGGCTTTGCAAGGGTCAGAAGCATCAGTAAACCATTCAAAATAGGTGCAGGTAGGTATGGTGCACTTGAAAAACATTTTTCCATAGGTTTCAGTTGTTTTAGATTGTAGAAATGCTCTCACACCATTACAAGGAACATGCTTACACCTAGAATAGAGCCAAGGACACACTTTTGTCTCATGAATCCCTTGTTCACACATAGCACACTCAGTTAGGTTTTTTTTTCATTCTCATGTTACTGTTGCTGCTACTACTGCTACCTGGAGAATCTTTCACACCTCCACCCATGACTAATTCAGTATTTTTAAAGCCTAATTGAAGAAAATTTCTCCACAAGCCTAATTTCTGAACCCTAAGTGTTTTTAAAGGCTAATTCAGTGATGGCTAATTTACACATGATTGATTAGTGTTGATTAATAGATATATTGAAGCTAGGACTAATTTTAACTGTATCATCATTCTCAAATCAATAGCAATTAAACACAACGGGAAATCAAAAAAATAATAAAACCCTAAAATGGGTTATAGAATCAAACCTTCTTTTCGTTAACATAATAAGGTGTTGGTGGTGAAGAAATCTTCAGCTCAATCTATTGATGGGTTTTAAATTTTCGTGGTTAAAGAGATGAAGGAGGAGGTTCTGCGGGAGATGGAGGAGAAAAAAGAAAAAACGACCGAAAAGAAGATAAGTGGAGGAGAATAAGTGATGGGGAGATTGAATAGATAAGAAGAAAAAGATAAATAGATCTTCTGCAACCCTTAAAAGAGTTGTAAAATGAAAAATAACTATGAAAAAAAAAGAGCCTGGTGAGAGTCGAACATGAGTCTCCGCTATCCCAATATAACATTCCAACCATCCTGCCACATTTATACATGTAATTATATTTACATTCTTTTTATATATTAGACCAAAATTTTAAATCAGCTTTAAAAAAAAGGTCAGCAAATGCACCATTTTGCCTGAAGCATGAATTCTGTCCAATGCCTGCAATCACATTTCAATCAACAATCACAGTACCAGATTCATGGAAGTTTTAGTGAATTGTACAAGGCCTGCAATCACATTTCAAATTCAATGAAGAAGTTGCAAAATCTTAAAGTTGTGAATTATATTAACTGCAATAAAAGTAAGACATTGAATGCAAAATAAGAAAAGACATTCCAGAAAATAAAACTGCAACATCAGATACCAGCACATGATTATATGTAACCAATTTAAGAAAATCTACATTTAGAACTCAATAAATCCCATTTTCTCTCCTCCTTTACCCGGGCTTGAGACCGGCATTGAAATGATATATCATTTCAATGGAGGAGTTAAAAAGGGGAGTTCATCTCCAGAGAAACATATAGCATATCATACCAACAATATTGCAAGTCATAATTAAAGCAAAAATACAATCTAAATATATATGAAAGAAACAAAATAGGTTCAGAGCATCAGTGGAAATAAAAAGAGTAACTAAACCCACCATTAGCAGCACTTTTTTCTTCTTCTTATTCTTCTCGTTTTTCTTCTTTGTTGTAACTACTAAGATAGGTTCAGCATCAGTTCTTGCATAAATCTCCGTCTCATCATCCATTTGTAAGCCAAGAGTTGAAGGTTCCACTGGATGGCAACTTGTGTCTTCCTGTTCATTGTATTCCTCTAATTCATGGAAACCCCTTGGTGGTGGTTTCAACATCACAAACCAATTCGATGTATCCGACTCTCGAGAATAGAAAACTTGTCGGGCTTGTGACGCTAAAATGAATGGATCATTTTGATATTGGTTCTTATGCTGACGTAAGTTGACCAATGTAAAACCTTTTTCTAGCTTGACACCAAAATAGGTGTGAGCCCAGTCACATTTGAATATGGGAATTTGAAACATATGTTGGTAGTCCAACACGAGAATTTCTTCTAAAACGCCATAGAAACCACTGCTTATTTGTGATGATGCAACTAAAGATTTTGATTCAATTGAAACACCACTGTTTTGCGTGACTCTTTGAATATCCTTAGTAACAAACCTTGACCCATTTATTTGCAAGCCTTTATATGATACACATTTTTCTAAAGGACCATGTGACAACCACCGTACTGTATTTGATACTGACATGCCTTGACCAATTTGCATTTTAACCTATCAATAAAATTTAGTTAGCAGAACACAAATGACCACAATAATGGGCGCAAGCTCTATGTTTTGGCTTGGTAAGATCTAATTAAGAAGTGAATGACAGATTCATCCCTAGTGGTGAAATATAACTATTGTTTTGTGGGTAATGCTAAAAAGAGGTACTACGTACTCAGGAAAAATTAATGAATCTAATAAATTGCAAACATATGTAACAAATAACCAAGTGGCGTTGCACGTACCTTCTGCTTTAAACAATCTGCAAATGTTTCCGAGTGTATGGAAAGGAGTTGGTCTTTACTGGAAGTATCGGAAGATCTTAACTCATCCATATGCATTCTAATAAGAAAAAATTTAATGTGGAAAAGATTCATAAAACACAAGTGCTTATACTGCTAACAATTTTAAATGAACATATAACAGTCCTACTTACGTTATATATGGTTCAATTGCTGCCGTGTTAAAAAGCACATATCTATGAGCGATCTTTAGCATATCACTACCAATACACACTTGAACACCTCTAGAAAGAGGACGCCCTGCCGGTGTGGAATCATGTTGAATGTCTTCATTATGGCTTTGATTTACTCCTCCTTCAGAATGTTTGTCCCCATGAATATCAAAATACCTGACGCACTCCATTCCCAGGTAACACTCTGCTATACATGCTTCAGGTTGTGCGTAATTATTTACGTATTCTTTGAATGTCTTCATATACTTGCGACAAACCAAACTCCCATTTACACAGAACAAAACTATAACATTGTACTTAAAATAACTAAAAAAATATTCATACTAATGAAACAATTACCTTTCAAATGGATACATCCAACGATATTGTACAGGTCCACCTAAACGCACTTCTCGAGCTAGGTGAATTGTCAAGTGTACCATCACATCAAAAAATGATGGAGGGAAGTACATCTCCAACATACACAAAGTCTCATCAATTTCATCTTCAAGTTCTAACAATCTAGTGAGATCAACAGCCCTTTGGCATATTTCGTTAAAATAAGAACATAACCGATTTATCGCATTACTTGGCCCATCAGGTGAAAGTCCTTTCAAAGCTACATGTAATATTTGTTGCATCATAACATGGTAATCATGAGCCTTAAGGACACCCAAGAAACCATCTTTTGAGAAATGCCTCCTAAGATTAGAACTATACCCATATGAAACCTTCAAATTTCTTATCCTATTATAGAATACATCCTTTCCCTTATCGCTTAAGTTACATGGTGCTAGTGGAAGCCAAGTTTTGCCATTTTTGACTGTTACATGCAATTCTTCTTTGATTCCCATACTTTTCAGATCATTACGAGACTTTAAGCCATCTTTTGTTTTGTTTTTTATATTCAATAAAGTACCAATGACACTCTCACAGACGTTTTTTTCCATATGCATAACATCAATATTGTGTCGTAGTAACAATTCCTAGGAAGGAAGGAATAACATAAAAAGTATGAGCAAGTCACTTGAGTTGTACATTTAATAAATGAGATTTAACATGCAGATAGGAATATAAGACTCAAAAGAAGATAATTTGAGGTTATAAGTTACCTTCCAATAAGGCAAGTCGAAAAATATTGACCGCTTGTTGAATATCGGATGGTCATCATCCCGTGCACCAGAACTAGCACCAGCACTTGTACCAGCATCAGTAGCAACTTTCCTTTTCCGCTTCCCGCAGTTAGATTTACCGTCACTTGCACTTGCTGCCGCACTACTCTGACCCTTTTTCTGCTTTTTGTTATTCTTATTATTCTTATTTTCCTCTTTCTCTTTCCTTTTCTCCACCTCGTTCTGCTTCGCTTTTCCAAAGTCATTTACAATACTTCTCTGACGTTCTAAAGCCTCAGCACTAGACATAATACGTGGCTTTTCCTTCGTCTCAATCTCTCCGTTGAAACATGCTTTCTTCTTAGTCGATCGAAGAGGATGATTATGAGGTAGAAATCTCCTATGATTCATGTAAACAGTTTTACGACTAAAAGGCAACCAGGTTGAAAGAGTATTATCACCAAAAATAGGGCAGGCTGACTTCCCTTTATATGTACATCCATATAGGTTACCATAAGCAAGAAAATCATTTATCGTCCACATTAATAATGCCTTCAAATTGAACATTGTCTTACTAAATGCATCATAAACGTCCACGCCGTTTTCCCATAACTTAATCAGATCATCAATCAGGGGTTTCAAGTATATATCGATGTCTCTACCTGGTTGTTTCTTTCCTGGAATCAACAAGCTTAAAATAATATTGTCGCCTTGCATACACTGCTGAGGGGGAAGATTATATACCACAATCATCACCGGCCAACAACTGTGGGTTAGGGAAAGATCTCCAAATGGATTAAATCCATCAGCAGCAAGCCCAAGATGTAAATTACGCGATTCTGAAGCAAACTCGGGGAACTTTGTGTCTATGTGCTTCCAAGCCAAAGAATCCGTTGGATGACGCATCTTCCCATCTTTACTCTTATGAGTCGCATGCCATATCAACTGCTGAGCTAGTTCTGCTGATTTATACATTCTCCTTAATCTCGGCACAATGGGGAAGTATCTAAGCACCTTCACTGGTATCTTCTTTTTGGGCTTGTCTACCATGTCAGCATCATCCATGTTAGATGTGTCTTCCTTCCACCTAGAATAGTGACATTTAGGACATTCATCCTCGTCTTTCAAATCATTTCTAAACAAACAACAATCATTCGGACATGCATGTATTTTCTCATAAGTGAGTTGAAAAGATTTCAGCAACTTTTTCACTTCATAAGTTGATTTAGGAAGACAATTACCTGGGGGCAACGCAGAACCAATTGTCTTGAGAAGATCATCAAAAGCCCTTCGAGATAAACCATTTACTGTCTTGTGCCTATACAACTCAGTAGTCATGCTTAGCTTTGTGTGTGTAGTACAACCAGGGTATAAAGGGAAGTCAGCCTCTTCAATCTCGTTCATCAGTAACTCTTCGTCATGGTTTGGCAACCCTTCGTCCTGCCTAGGTTCACAAACCCCTTGCCCTGGTTCGACATCACCTTCAACATTAGCATATGTCCACATATGGTAGAAAGTACGTTGATGTGTTGCTCCCTCTTCATGAACATTATTAAAATTGCTAATCTTCTCCCCGTGAAGAACTCACTCGGTGTAAGTAGGATCCATACCCCGTTTTAGCAAGTGCATATGTATTGTACCAGGAGGAAGTGGAGCAGCAAGATTCTTACAATCCACATAAGGACAACTAAACTTAGAAGGATTTCCAAGTTTCTCATGAGCCAACTCTACGAACTTCTTTACTGCATCCTGGTATGGAATTTCCCCCTACATTAAAACTCCAATGGTTAGACGTACTAAGATCGATTAGTCTCATTATGGGACATATATACCCTGTAGAGACAATTATAACTTGGATTTACCTTGGCCAACGAACCCAATCCTTATTCATCATTTTAAAACTCAAGAGTCAGTCCTGGTTGAGTTCAATATGAATCTTCATTTCCTTCCCACTGTCAATGAAAAACATTCTCATATTAAAAGACATATAAACTTTTTCCTTTGTTATTTTCTTGCCAGGAAGGATTGAGCATACATACCATCAGTTAGCTAGACTTCTTTTGACCAAAATTTCTACTTCACCTGCTCCCTTATTCAGTTAGCTAAATCTGCAAAAATTAATCAATTGAAAATTATCGACCGACTGTACGTAGTAGTTCAATCTTTCCTTTCAAAGAATGAGTAATTAAGATTCATTCTCTCGAAGTTGTTACGATTAAATTAAAAGGTTTAATCAAAATAATAAAAGAGAAGTCACAGGTTTAGGATTTCACCGCATTCATAACATAGGGTTCCATTTACTTATTCTCAACAATTTAAGCTCATTAAACAAAACAACACCAACTCTTATTTTTTTGCTAATAGATCCTCAAAATATTAATTGTTTATCAAACAAAGCATAACTTTAATTGAATCACAACTAATTTAATCAAAATTTATACTTCCAAATCCCGTGAATACCTCAACTTCCCACATACTCTCATGTTTCCAACCCGTTAATTAACTAGCCAATTCTAGACACTTCTCAAACGGCAAACGACCTTACCAACTCATAGGCCCTAAGGAAGATACCCAAACAATTACAGACCTTTAGTCTCACTAATCATGCTTGAATCTTCAACCAAAGTTCGCCGAGCAAGAACTTTCTTTTCCCGCCAAAATCGTTCTTATGCTTTTCATCAACCAAGATTTTACAAATCAATTTTAACCGATTATAAAGCACATACCATCCTGTTTAGATGAATTGAGTTCGACCCAACAAAACCAGCCATTGAATCGACTTCTAACACCTCCAAAACCAAACCCAATTTTGTGTTCCTTAGTTTCCGCCATAACTGGATTTCAAAAGGTTGAAGATGAGGTGCCCCTTATCCCGTCTAAGTCCCTTTAGAAATTTGGGTGTAAAGCAATTTTTGGGGCGCTTAATAACCACAGATCCAAATAACAAAGAAGGTGGCCTTTTAAATTAGACACCCCTTACCTGCTCTCCCTATTCAGTAGCTAAATCGCAAAAATTAATCAATTGAAAATTATCAACCGACTCCATACAATCATCCACAGGGTCATATATATGTTCAGTCTGGGACAAAGAGTCACTATCAGATTCATCATCATTGCCATTAAATAATTTTTGGCATTCCAATATTCTCGTAGTTTCAATCTTTCTTTTCAGAATGCCTAGATTATCGACCACAAATTCACCCATGTATAAAAGTTCGTAGTAGTTCAATTTTTCAACCATTTTGTTTCAATTTATGACTCACTGAAGAAATCAAAGTCGTAATTACTGAATGATATCCATCAATTCAATCAAATAAGATCAGTTTAGAAAATGGGTATCATTGAATTTCTGATATGGGTTGTTTCAATTTTGTTTCCTATAACTGAATTAAATTCGAACAACCCAAAAAATTTAATGCAACTGTTTGAAATGATTTAAATTTAAGGAAACCCTAAAAATTTAATTCAACCCAAATTTAATGCTACCAAATCATCAAACGAATAAATGCAATGATTGAATTTTTTTTTAAAAAGAATTTAATACAACCCAATCATCGAACCCTAAAACGAATTAAATGCAATCACTTACAGACCCATGAAACAGATCGAGAAGGTATTAACAGAGCTTCATAAGATCGATTTGTTGATGGAACTTAAAGAAGGTGACGCCGAAAATAGCCTAATCCAAATTGTTAACAGAGCTTAAGAAACTGGATGTGTTTGCTCGATCTGTTGATGATGTTGGGTGATGGTGGTTTGACTGATGGTTTCGCGAGGTTCATGTTAGTCCGAAAAAGAAAAAAAGAAGATAAGGATAAGAAAAATAAAAGAAGTGGTGGATGAGGTTAAGGAAATAAAAGGAAATGATAAAAGGGCAAAAATGGACGGTTAGAGATTGATAAAAAATTGAAAGGGACGGATAGAGATTGAAATGGAAGTTGTGATGCCCTAAGTTTTTCTCATGGGCCTTTCACAACTCTTACAAATAGTCGTCGTTGGATTTTCTTCGTCCTGTAAAAGTTTTTCAATTCTGGTAAAAAAAAATTCACTTCTGCTATTTTTTTTTCAATTCTGCTAAAGTTTTTCAATTCTGCTAATTTTTTTTTAATTCTGCTAAATTTTAGAAGTTTCAGTCTCATAGTAGTCCTCTCCTGGCCAGGTTTCGAACTCGGAGCTAGTTTCCTTCTCGAAGTTTGTGAATTCACGTGTCTTTAGGGTTTATTAGAATATTCCCATGGAATCTTGCCCGGGAACTGCTAAAGATCCATCGTTACTGCGAAGTTCCAGTCTCATAGTAGTCCTCTCCTGGCCAGTTTTCGAACTCGGAGCCAGTTTCCTTCTCGAAGTTTGCGAATTCACGTGTCTTTAGGGTTTATTAGAATATTCCCATGGAATCTTGCCCGGGAACTGCTAAAGATCCATCGTTACTACGAAGTTTCAGTCTCATAGTAGTCCTCTCCTGGCCAGGTTTCGAACTCGGAGCCAGTTTCCTTCTCGAAGTTTGCGAATTCACGTGTCTTTAGGGTTTATTAGAATATTCCCATGGAATCTTTCCAGGAAACTGCTAAAGATCCATCGTTACTGCGAAGTTTCAGTCCCATAGTAGTCCACTCCTAGCCAGGTTTCGAACTCGGAGCCAGTTTCCTTCTCGAAGTTTGCGAAGGAACGTGTCTTTAGGGTTTATTAGAATATTCCCATGGAATCTTTCCTGGAAACTGCTAAAGATCCATCGTTACTGCGAAGTTTCAATCTCATAGTAGTCCTCTCCTGGCCAAGTTTCAAACTCGGAGCCAGTTTCCTTCTCGAAGTTTGCGAATTCACGTGTCTTTAGGGTTTATTAGAATATTCCCATGAAATCTTGCCCGGGAACTGCTAAAGATCCATCGTTACTGCGAAGTTTCAGTCCCATAGTAGTCATCTCCTGGCCAGGTTTCGAACTCGGAGCCAGTTTCTTTCTCGAAGTTTGCGAAGGAACGTGTCTTTAGGGTTTATTAGAATATTCCCATGGAATATTTCCAGGAAACTGCTAAAGATCCATCGTTACTGCGAAGTTTCAGTCTCATAGTAGTCCTCTCTTGGCCAGGTTTCGAACTCGGAGCCAGTTTCCTTCTCGAAGTTTGCGAATTCACGTGTCTTTAGGGTTTATTAGAATATTCCCATGGAATCTTGCCAGGGAACTGCTAAAGATCCATCGTTACTGCGAAGTTCCAGTCTCATAGTAGTCCTCTCCTGGCCAGGTTTCGAACTCGGAGCCAGTTTCCTTCTCGAAGTTTGCGAATTCACGTGTCTTTAGGGTTTATTAGAATATTCCCATGGAATCTTTCCCGGGAACTGCTAAAGATCCATCGTTACGGCGAAGTTCCAGTCTCATAGTAGTCCTCTCCTGGCCAGGTTTCGAACTCGGAGCCAGTTTCCTTCTCGAAGTTTGCGAATTCACGTGTCTTTAGGGTTTATTAGAATATTCCCATGGAATGTTTCCCGGGAACTGCAAAAGATCCATCGTTAATGCGAAGTTTCAGTCTCATAGTAGTCCTCTCCTGGCCAGGTTTCGAACTCGGAGCCAGTTTTCTTCTCGAAGTTTGCGAATTCACTTGTCTTTAGGGTTTATTAGAATATTCCCATGGAATCTTGCCCGGGAACTTCTAAAGATCCATCGTTAGTGCGAAGTTTCAGTCTCATAGTAGTCCTCTCCTGGTCAGGTTTCGAACTCGGAGCCAGTTTCCTTCTCGAAGTTTGCGAATTCACGTGTCTTTAGGGTTTATTAGAATATTCCCATGGAATCTTGCCCGGGAAATGCTAAAGATCCATCGTTAGTTAGATGTTTCAGTCTCATAGTAGTCCTCTCCTGGCCAGGTTTCGAACTCGGAGCCAGTTTCCTTCTCGAAGTTTGCGAATTCACGTGTCTTTAGGGTTTATTAGAATATTCCCATGGAATCTTGTCTGGGAACTGCTAAAGTTCCATCATTACTACGAAGTTTCAGTCTCATAGTAGTCCTCTCCTGGCCAGGTTTCGAACTCGGAGCCAATTTCCTTCTCGAAGTTTGCGAATTCACGTGTCTTTAGGGTTTATTAGAATATTTCCATGGAATCTTTCTAGGAAACTGCTAAAGATCCATCGTTACTGCGAAGTTTCAGTCTCATAGTAGTCCTCTCCTGGCCAGGTTTCGAATTCGGAGCCAGTTTCCTTCTCGAAGTTTGCGAATTCACGTGTCTTTAGGGTTTATTAGAATATTCCCATGGAATCTTGCCAGGAAACTGCTAAAGATCCATCGTTAGTGCGAAGTTTCAGTCTCATAGTAGTCCTCTCCTGCTAAATTGAAATTCAGAACCCATTTCAGACGTTTACGATTCATAGTTCGTTGTCAGGTTTGAAGCCGAAGCCATCAGAATTTAGAGTTTATGCCTATAATGGTTTTATTGTAATTGTTTTGTAATCCGACGAACCAAATTTAAGGAAATCAAATCACAAGCCAATCTAACGGTGGGAAGCCTTGTTTGGTTTACCAAATTTTGTGTTTTCTTCTCAATCCGTATGCTTTGTTTGAACCAATGGGATTCTCCAAATTTTAATCTAACGGCTTTAAACAATATCATGCGGATTGTGTTTTTCCCACCCAAACTGCCCGCCTAAATTTGGGAACATATTTCTAAATTGGGTTTCCCACCCAAACAACCCCCTAATGAGAAGACTTTTGACCATCGACCAAAACTTTCTTCTCATTTCTCTTATTTCTTTTTCTTTTTTCTCTCTCTCTCTCTGTGTCGTTTTTGGCCCTGTCTCTGAGAAGATTTTCTCTGCAACTTTACCTCAAACCCTAACTTCATCTCAAATCCTACTTCAGCTCTAACCCTAACTTCATCTCAAACTCCGATCGATATCTCAAGAAACCCAACTTCACCTCAATCTCAGATACTAAACCCTAGCTTCAACTGCGTCGATTTACATCTTAACTCAAACTCAGGTGTAAATCTCACATGTAAAGATGTATTTTTCATCTTCTATTGATTTGATTTCTGATGTGAATTTGTTTTTCATTATCTTCGTGATTTCCTGATTAGGGTTTTGTTTTCGGAACCGAGTTAGGGTTTATATTCTGAACCGATTCATATGATTTATTTCATTTTGTTTGGTTATAGCGAATACCCTTTGTAATAAGTTGTATAATCATCACTGACAATATGATTTTTTCCAGAAAACATCTTAAAATTCTGTGACTCGGACGAGTCAGAACCGATTCATGCTTGTTCTTCAATCTTGTTTACTAATTGTTGTGTTTTTCTGACCTGATTCTTAACATGCAATATGTGAGTTTTGAATTATAGTTAATATTATGAACATGTAGTAGTTTAATTTTTGAATAAATTACCAAATTTGTGTTTTCTTCTTAATCCTGTTAACATGATGCTTGTTTTTGATACCATCTTATATGTTTTTGCAAGATTTGATGAGAGCTAGGGCACTCTCTATCTTATGAGCGAAACAATTGCTTAATTTGTTCTTGAGCAATGGACTTACTCATAGGATAGCGAGTGCACCGACTCATTTAGAAATGCTTCTAATTTGGTATCAGTACAATATTTTCTTGATGTTTGAATGCAATATGTGGTTACATTTTGCTTGGTGGTTGCTTGATTTTGTTTTCTTTAGTTTTGAAAATTGATACTGTAAGTATAATTGTCGCATAGCTTCAGTGACTCTCATGTGTTATTTTGTCTTGTACAATGTTCGTGTTGTGCTGATTTCTTATCTGATGGGGTATGGTAGAATGTTTGTAGTTTTGACTGTTTGGTTCTGTTTTTATAGTAGCTGCGTACGTGTGGAAGGAGGTGAAGACCAATTTGTTTGCAATGGTAAACAAAAAGGTAAAGACTTACATATCTTATGGTTCATCTTATGTATTTGGTGTAAATGATGTTCTTTCTCTCCTGTTGATTAACTTACTTTACTTTATGTTACAGGTGATCAATGAAGCAAAGAGCAACAAGTCGGTACCAACTCCCAAAAAGGTAGTAAACAAGCAAGCCAAAAGCGTCAGTTTGTATCCTTTCAAGGTAGTAACAATTCTCATATGATTCAGTTTCTTTTTACAAGTATGAATTATTTTATTTACCATCTCCTTTTTATTAACCTAATTTACTTTATTTTGCAGATCATTTTAAAAGACAAGAGTAAAAAGTCTCATGCCAAACAAAATCCTAATAAGAAGAAAAAGAGTTCACAGCATCCTGATACCGCAAAGAGTCCAAGACGATCATCCCCTAGGTTTAAGAACACTCCAGAGGAACCTCATAATGCTGAAAAGACTACTTAGAACAGTTCAGAGGAACCAAATGATGCTGAAAACACTGCTCCAACAAGATCATCGCCTCCGAAAACTAAAAGTACAGTTGAACCACCCGCTGAAAAGACAACTTCAACAAGATCATCACCTAGGAAAAGGAAAAGTTCATCTGTACCGGAACAATCTCAACCATTACAGTCCACATCAGGAGCATCTCAACATGCACCCTGTAGTGAAGTTGTTAACAAGCAGACAAGTGCAAAGCGGAAATTGTACTCAGGGCCATGTCCGAATGTGCAAGTCAGGAATGTGAATGATACTTTCTCAGATCTTCAAGATGAGGAAGAAGATGAAGATGAGGAACAAGAAGAGAAGGAAAATGAAGAAGTGGAGAATGAAGACAAGGAAAATGAGAACGAGAGCGAGGACCATGATGTGGGAAATGAAAATGAAACAGAAGCTGAGGTATGACTATCTGTCCAAGATTTTCATTTGTATCTTTATGTTAGTTTTTCCACCTTAACTCTTTTGCTTAATAACTGTAAAAACACTTGGGTTTTGCAGGCAAAACCCAAAAGAAAGTATGTTCCACGTGGCCCAACAAGGATGAGTGCACTAGGGATAACAACAAATAAGAATGGAAAGGAAGCTGTTAGCTTTAACAATAAGGATCAGCCCATTGGTGATCCTTCGGTGCAGCTTGCAAGTGTGTTGGGAGTTTTAGTTAGGCGAAACATCCCATTAAAACACAAGGATTGGAGACTTGTCCCTAAAGAAGCCAAAGATAACATATGGGCGATTGTCATGGTAAATTCTTAACTCTTCAAATTTTAAACTCTTTTACTTTTAACTTTTCAAATTTATACATTCTCTATATAACTCTTTTAACTCTTTTGCTTGTATTTGCAGCAAAGGTTTGTTATCGATGAGTTTTACAAAGAATACTATCTTGGGAAGATGGGATGTTATCTTAAAGAGGCTAGGTCAAGGAAAGCCGGTAAGATACTCTCCTTAGATGAGCTAGAGGAAGAATAAAGAGAGATGAGGCTGGCAGCACTAAAACCAGAGAATTACACTGTCAATGAGTGGGAAGAGTTCGTAAAACATATTTGCTCGGAGGAATTCAGAGTAAGTGTTTATATCACAATAAATTATTTTTTTTAGTGTTAAGCCCTTGCATGTTCACTGTTCTTGGTGATGTGTTGTTATTTAACGATGTTCCGTATTTTATCAGACAAAAAGATCGCGGATGCAACAAATTAGACAGAAACACACCACTCCACACACTATCAGTAGACTAGGTTATGCGAGACTCGAGGCTAAAATGGTATGTTCTATATTTTTATTCCTATGTTCATTATAGGTTCACTATATTCAAATTGTTCATATGTTAATTAGCTGGATTAACATGTTTACAGCAACAGGAGCTGAAAACACAAGAAGAGATTGATAGATTCCAACTTTGGAAAACAGGTCACAAACAGAAGGAGGGAAAAGAACCTAATCCGGGTGTTGTGGAAGCTTTGGTGAGAACTAAACTTATAGTTATCTTATTTCATTGATTATTACTTTGGTTTATGTATTTGAATGATGCAAAAATATGACTAGTCGGGTTACATATTTACTAATACAGGAAAAGATTGAAAGAGCAGCAGAAGAACATGGTGCTGATGTTGGATCATCTGTGACTGATGATATTCTTTACAAAGCTCTTGGTGATGACAAACCAGGAAAACTAAGAGGAATTGGGTATGGAGCGACAAAGACAAAGATGGCGGTCAAGACACATTATAAGAAGATCATCAAAGAGTGTCGGGACAGCATGAAGGAAGTGAACGAGAGACTTACACAGTTAGAGGTGAGAACATACTCATTCATTCATTTAGTTTTTTTTTTTTTAGTTGATGAATTGAAACTTGCCTCTCATACTGCCGGTTTGGTGTTGGTATAGGAAAAGACGTCGAGTTGTGTCTGCCGTGGTGGCTCACACTTGCACAACGTCAGTCCAAAGGTCAGTGTTTTTATATGTTGGTACAATTGCACATCGCCAGTTCAAATCTATTTCTTTGCATTATGCCAATTTCTTATATATGTTGTTGTTGTATTTATCATGTAGTCTGGAAATGCTAGCAATGTTATTGCTAGCACAAGAAAGACTGTTCCCCACCATGAAAATGACAGTCCAATCAGCAGACCAATGGCGAAGGAAGAACTAGGGAAGGGTAAAGCTTGCAGGTTACTCAGTTGGTACAATGAGAACGAGGTTGTTGCTGATGCGGTTATTGCTGAAACAGATCCAAAGATGGAGTGCCATGGATACCCAATAGGTTTTGCAGCATATAAAGTAATTGTGATTACGTCTTATGTTGATGATGCCTTTCTCTACATGCAATCCGGTGAGTTGAAGCGCGTAATAGACGTTGTAGGAACTTATACCACATGGGCCAAGGATCTGATATTGCCTGCCATCTGACTTGTTATTCTGTTTGGGGAGTGCTTGTTGAAAATACAATTTGGTTCTTTTTTTGTTGCTCTTATCGGTCAAACTGTTGCTCTTATCAGTGAAACAATGTGTGTGTTTTTTTTATGTGGAAACAATGTTTAAGGAATCATTCAAGGGTGTGAATGATCTTGCAAGTTTAAGTTTTTCATATTTGAATGAATGGTGGTGGTACAGTTTTTGTGAATTGAAAACCAATTTATATGTCGATCAAAAAAATAAAAAACAATTTATTTATATATATATATATATATATATTTTTTTTTTTTTTTATAAAATGTAAATTAATCACAACACCTAAAAGAGGTTGTAATTGGATATAGCTATTCTGGAAATAAGGTTATACTACATAGAGCATAGGTTGTCAAACAATTAATTACAATCAAAATAGGAGTTGTGACACTGGATTTATACTACACAAACAAGGATTGTGATACCTTTTTCTGCTACACGGTGTATTGGTTGTCAAATAATTGATTATAACCAAACAAAGAGTTGTTTAAATAAAGTTATACTACACAAACAAGGATGGTGAAACAATTTATTATAACCAAACCAAGGGTTGTGACTATGAAGTTATACTACATAAACAATGGTTGTGAAACATACTTCTGCTACATAATAATGCAGTAGTGAAATTAAAATTATACTACACAAAACATTGTTGTGATACCTGTTTCTGCTACACAGGTTTTTGTTGTGAAATAAATAATTACTACTAATATAATAATTGTACAAAGGGGTTATACTACACTAACAAAGGTTGTGATAATTATTTCTGTTACAAAGTCTTTTGTTGTGAAAGAAATAATTACAACTAATATTATAATTGTGAAAATAGGTTATACTACACTAGCGAAGGTTGTGATGCGAGTTTCTTCTACACATACCTTTGGTTGTGAAACAAGACTTGATTAAGTCATACAACTAAAATCATGGTTGGGAGAAGAGTGATACACAACTATTAGTGGAGTTGCGTTACAAATTTCTAAGACATATAACTCAGTTGTGAAACTAATGATGACAACTACTTGAAGAGTTGTGTGAGACATTGCCCAGTAATTTGGATTCACTTTCACAACTGAAAAAAGCGTGGTATACAATGGAACGACAACCTTGTTTACGACTAGTATTGACGAGTTGCAAAGAATTGAAGACTTTCTACAACCCCCCCTTGTGCAGCCCATGGATATCCGTCGTCGTATATCATATGACAACTCTTTTCTGGAGTAGTTGATCGATGTTTTTCCCGTAGTGCGTCTAACTCAATCTTATTATATGACTAGCTGTGTAGCAGGTTAATTTTCTGTTTTTCTCGAGGACTAGCCAAATATAAGTATGGGGGTGTTGATAAGAACATAAGTGCTACATTTTATACCCATATTTATATTAGTTAGGACTCGATATTTTGGCTAATAACACTTTTTAGTGCTTTTGTAGAAAGTACAAATGAATTTGGCTCATCTAGAAAATAAATGGCTAAATAGTGCTTGAAAGACGAAAAGCTCCAGAATTACTCATGGAACCAAGAGAAGAAATTGTGGCATGTCAATGTTAACTTTGGTCACACCACCTGATCCATTTAAAGGCCCATGAAACAAAGAATTTTCTTAGTTTTCCAAGCATATGATGGGCACTGAAGGGTTAAAGAAATAGTGGGACGTGGCAGTTCTTATACCGCATTTCTTTCTTAAGCATCAAAAGCATCAGGAAAAGCATCTCATTTATTTTACCAAAAGAAAGAGAAGAAAATCTCATTCCTTATGCAAGCAGCTGCTGCAACCGGAGATGAGAAGATACTGAGAAGAAAGGTGTTGTATGTGTATGAAGAAGTAGTCTCAACTGATGTTGATGCCGTTTGAGCAGGAGATGGAGATGGATGAGTGTAAATCCAAGAAAGGATCAAAGTATCATGCAGACGAAAATGGAGAAGGAACCAGGATGATAGATGGAGTTTCTGTTGTTCGCAAAGGAGATGAATCGTTTGTTGGCTGAACTGAATTGATGCTCGAGTGGAGTTGGTAATCACTGGAGGTGGTGCTGCTATGGTCGTAGCTGGAAGTGATGGTTTATAGTCTCATACTGTTGTTGGCTTGGTAATATACGGATTTAAAGGCATTAATGAGACGAGTTTTGCATGCAACTGGCGGAGCTATTTGTTTGGTGTAAGATGGAAAATTTGGCAGTGGTCGTACTATCGAGAAAGCAAAGGTTTGATGTGTTCAATGTTGAGTAGTGCAGCAGCCAATCTGGGGTTCTAAGTCGAAGAAGAGATGGTGGTGTTGGTCATGTGATTGAACAAAATGCAGCTAGGGAGAGATATTTTGGATGGTTTTGTACGGACTGATTGTTGGATATTTTCAATAACTTAGAAAATAAAACTGTTTTCGTTTTTGGTTTGTCACTATGATGGGGAAGTGTTCTGTGTTGGATAAACACAATGGATGTTAGTTGGAGATGAAGGGACACCTCTAATAGGTGTAATGGTTCATAAAGGACACAACCATTCCCAACAGACACCTTATGTGTCTTTTGGAAGTGAAGAGGCATCTCCAATAGGCATGAATAACCCTATAAGTAGTGAAGGAATTCTCCCATTCTTGAGAATGAATTCAACCTGTTTTCTCTCCATCTAAAGCATCATCATAAATATCTCTCATGTGTTCTTGGTTGGGTCAAGGGGTGCAAACCTTGAATCCAATTTCCTGTTGTAGGGCTTTCATTGTATCCTGAAGGCATTATTTCGCATACCTGTTGCAATCGCCAATTTATATTGGGAGGGTAGAAATAATCGTCTAAAAGAAATCACCCGAGCCTTGAAATATTTTGAGTACAACAACAATTTCTTTTAGTGTTATAAATCCTCCATTTTATACCCAAAATTTCCAACAGTTTTAGACGATTAAATTCAGACAAGACAGAGGAAACGAGAATAAGGGAAGTTGGAAAACAAGATTCAAATTTATAGTGGAAACCGTGTTCGGGAACATGATGTTGTTTATGGGAATTTGATTCAATCATTGGCGCGCAAACTCTCAAGGGTTGTGGTCAAGGGAAACTTCCATGAAATCAGATAAGTATAATATTTCCAACAATCTTAAAGACTAATACATCCTTAGTATCTCGGTTTCTTAGAAATAGTTACGACATGTGTATGTTATGTGGATGAGCCATTATAATCACAATATGTGCATATTATCATCTAGCCTTTGTTAATGCTCTGTTATGTTCGTAAAGCATATCATAAATTTGCAACTGTGATTTTTACATCCACATATTCATCTGTGACATGATTGGTTTTCACAGTAATGCTTAGTCCTCTTGATTGGGGTTAGTAATGCCATATATATATATTTATTTTTTTTTATATTTATAGCATGAGATATCTAATAAATTTATTAGAAGTTCGGAATCCTTTAAGGGTGCATAACGGTTGGATGTACGTGGTTTAAATTGACTGTCAATTTACCCGCATGTGGCGATTGAATGAGGCTTTGTTTAGAATGTTTGCAAAGGAAAGCCAGATCCATAATGATGGTACCCGTACCAGTATATTGGATTTGAGGTTTTAATTTCTATTTAGAAATTATGGGGTACATGTTTGACACAAATGGTATTTCATGATATTGAGTTGCATTTTGGCATTTGAGAATTATCATGAAATATGGGGAGAATTTATACGAAAATGTCGTATAAAATTTTTCTAGTTGGTGGATTATTTTAAAACCAAAATCGTCATAATTGTTGAGACAACAATGGTATGGCATGAACATAATTCTTGCGATAAGAATTATAGGTTCCAAATTTGGAAATTGGCAGGTCTTAAATGACATCGAAAGGGAAAAATGGAATACCGGTCAATATGTAACATATTGGAAGATTGGGCGGCCGACCAAATATCCAACGATGAGGTGTTACGATATTACCGATGCATAAATTATGAACATTTGCATTACATAATGTAGAATGTTAAATAGACATTGTCTATGTTTTTTGGGTATGAATTTGTAGGGGATTGGGCATGAGTAAAAGAGTTACTCATCAAGGTATTATATTTGTTGAGATAGCAAATATATAAGTTGCCTACAAATTTTCTATGCCTCTAGTGTATGCAAGTCTATAATGACTTCTTGTGAATTAACCGTAAATGTTAATTAGGATCACTAGAGAAGTTACAATTATTTTGTAAAATCAAAGAGGAACATTTTTTAGTAATGTTTTCAGAATTGATTGCATTAGTAGATGCAATTAATGAGAAGAAATGGCTTAAAACCTAACTTGTAGAGATCCTATTTTGGAAGAAGCCATCTCAGGAGGTCTTGATTAATTGTGAATCAGGATATGATCTATAAATTCTTTAACAAGACTTATAATGAAAAGTCAAGACATACAAGTCTTAGACAAGGAACGATAAGTCAATTACTCAAGAAAGGAGTAATTGCAGTTAACCATTGAAACGGAGAAAAGCTTGGTAGACCTACTTATGAAGAGTCTCCCAAAGGAATTAATTTCAATGAAGTATATAGAAATGGGACTAAGGTCTGTGAAGGAAGGTTGATCTCCCATAGCAGAAACCCAACCTATGTTTTGAAAAAGATAAACAAGGTTCAATGTGGTACCAACAAGTTATGGCTGTAGATTATGGAGCACTAACATAAAACTTCCCATTTCAAGTTAGTGCTGGTTTTTCTGCAAGAAAATAGGATGGATGTAAATCCTTAATGAGTCTGTGATTAGTAAAAGGTGTCTCGCAGAAACACCTTCGAGACTTACCTATATGAGTATGGAAATGTGGGCCGTTTCCTAAGAGAAGAAGACCGTTCTCTAAAGAAGACTCATGAATAAGGATATAAGCACAAGGCCTTTATAGTGCTTGGATACAGAACACATGATTTATGGAATCAATATGTGTGGAGACTCCGGTTTTATCATAAGGGATACTTGGTTCAAGACTGGTTTCACCATAGAATCTCGATAAGGCTTTGAGTTTCTTACACTAAGTGAAGGTTCAAACCCAGAAGGTACCTATCATTTATGTATTGATTTCAGCAATGATGCTTAGTCCCAATTGTGCTTGAACTACGTTGGCTTGATCCCACTCGGGTACGTAGGCAGTCACTTGAGTGATGCAGCCACTCCGGTTTTATAAGTTTTATTTTATTTTATGTTTTTGGTTTTTGGAAATAGGGGGAGATTGTTGGATATTTTCAATAACTTAGAAAATAAAACTATTTTCGTTTTTGGTTTGTCACTATGATGGGGAAGTGTTCTTTGTTGGATAAACACAATGGATGTTAGTTGGAGATGAAGGGACACCTCTAATAGGTGTGATGGTTCATAAAGGACACAACCATTCCCAACAGACACCTTATGTGTCTTTTGGAAGTGAAGAGGCATCTCCAATAGGCATGAATAACCCTATAAGTAGTGAAGGAATTCTCCCATTCTTGAGAATGAATTCAACCTTTTTTCTCTCCATCTAAAGCATCATCATAAATCTCTCTCATGTGTTCTTGGTTGGGTCAAGGGGTGCAAACCTTGAATCCAATTTCCTGTTGTAGGGCTTTCATTGTATCCTGAAGGCATTATTTCGCATACCTGTTGCAATCGCCAATTTATATTGGGAGGGTAGAAATAATCGTCTAAAAGAAATCACCCGAGCCTTGAAAGCTTTTGAGTACAACAACAATTTATTTTAGTGTTCTAAATCCTCCATTTTATACCCACATTTTCCAACACTGATCCCGTCGATGCACTGGAGAAAGGTGCTTACAGGCCGTTACTTTGAATTGGCAATGAACAAGGTCCGAGAGTTAGCTAAAAATGATTCGATCATTGGAGTTAATAATCAAGGGAAAACTACTTGGAGTTATATGTTGGATCGACGAGTTGTTGCTGCTGCTGGTGACGAGATTTTGCCGGTAAAGGGAAATGATTGCAGTGGTGGTTGATTTCGTAGGTTTTATCGTCTATGAGAGAAGCAATGATAGCTTTTCTTTAGAACTTTTTGGCTAGGAGATGGTGATGCTTATAGCCATGAGTTCGATGGATATTATATGGCAGAAAAGTTGAGATGAGTGCTGGCTGGTACGCTGGTAACTTGGGGAAGTTTTGAGTGAGTGAAGTGGAACTAGTGTATGTGGTTATGCCGATGGGGAATCTATGTTGTCGACATAGTAAAGAAGCGAAGTGATGAATGGAAGGATTTGAAGATGGAGCTGTTGTTGTTGTGATTCGACCAGAGAATGGTGGGTTCGTGTGAAAGTTGCAGCCAGTGGTGGTCAACAGTGTAGGGACTTGAGTTTGCATGGCTAGCTGGTGACGAGATTTTGTGTTTGGATTTGGCGATTGGAATTAATAATGGACCGGGCTTTGGTGTTGCTAGTGTCGGTCCAGATAAGAAATGGAAGGCTATATTTCAATCGGTCCAGAGAAGAATTGGGAGGATATATTTCAACCTATACGGACTGAAAGAAAAAGGGGGGAGTTTGGTTCTGGAGGTGACGCAAAGCCGTGAAGGCAAAGAGAACAACAACGAGAGAAGGAGAAGGGGCTGAAAGGGTTGCGTGACACAATTTTATTGGGTTTAATCTTTTCTCTCTTGATTATTATTTTGATGGGTTTTGAAAAATCCATAGCTATGTTCTAATTTTTTTGTAACTAGGGTTTGATAGTTGAAACCACTTTTGAGCATTAGACCACTTTTATTTGGAACACATGGTTTTGAGGCTATTTTGATTTTAATAAATTAATTCCATGATCTTATTTATTGATTAATCGAAATATGGGTTGTTGCTTCACCGGTTTGTATAACCTTTGTGCGTAATTGTTAGGTTCATAATATATTTTTGTCTCATTATTTGATAATTCCATGCTTGGGTTAATATCTTTGATGGGTTATGCTTAGAAGAGCCCTATAATAGTTGTGAGTCAATATTTTAGTTTCGTATAACTTTCTCGCTAATGCAATTTGATGGTGCATGCTTAGGTTTAATCTTTTGATGTACCATGCTTAGGGCGTCCTAGTGATATTTGCGACTCTAATACATATGATAGGTGATGTCAATAGAACGACAATAAATATTTCATGGATCATGTTTCATTTCAGTAATTGTATGGAAATAGTGGTGGATACTATAAACCCTGGTTACCAACTTTCCCATTGATTTTATTTTATTTCGGCAATTTATTTTATTTCGTTTTACATTTCTCATTATAAAAATCCCAAAAATAATTTCGTGTTAGTTCATTAGAGATATTGATTAGAGTATTTCCACCACTCCTTGTGGAAACGACCCGTAGTTGCCTCTGTCTACTAGTTAGACACCGTGCGATTGCGGATTATAATATAGACATCTCCGGATCCTATCAATAGCTCCCTCAACTTCTTGCATGACTTACTCACATTTTTCATCGTGGATGAACACACGTGTTGTAGGCCGCCATACAAAACCCTAATTAATATCCCCCATGTGACGTGATTGATGTCTCACGAACATGGAGTCTGCAAAGCAGATGTGTATTTGATTAGTCAGTCGTTGACTTGATTAGACGATGAGTCTAAGTATTGTTCAGCCAAGCATGATTGTTGAATGCTCCAGGATTCACGAATTGAACATGTCTGCTGGGATGCATAGTTCTCGAATAAATGATGTTTATAGTTGAATCAACATAATGGATATTGATAGTCTGAGCAAATATTGCTCATATGATAAATTACTGAATATTGATGGTTGAATCAATATTCGAGCATCTGAGCAAGTATTTCTCATTCGATAAATTACCGAATATTGATAGTTTAATCAATATCCGAACATCTGAGCAAGTATTGTTCATTCGATAAATTACCGAATATTGATAGTTGAATCAATATTCGAGCATCTGAGCAAGTATTGCTCATTCGATAAATTACCGAATATTGATAGTTGAATCAATATTCGAGCACCTGAGCAAGAATTGCTCATTCGATAAATTACCGAATATTGATAGTTGAATAAATATTCAAGCATCTGAGCAAGTATAGCTCATTCGATAAATTATTGAATATTGATAGTTGAATCAATATTCGAGCATCTGAGAAAGTATTGCTCATTTGATAAATTATTGGTAACGTGACCAAATAAAATATTAATTAAAATATTAGTAGCTGGACCGAATATTATATATTTAACCTAGATGTTGATTGTTGGATCAACATAATATTATTAATGTTAGAATTCACTCAGAATTATGATTTACAGAGCATTTGTTCGAAACCCTAATTTTGATCAATTGATTATTTACTGAAAATAGGTCACTGAGTGAAGGAGGGACCAACTACATAGGATGATGGCCGACCATGTAGCGCCCAACTCGAGTGAGCATGCACCAAAGTCCTTTGTTGACCAGTTGGGGAACGAATCATCAAATGCTGGTTTAATCATTTATTAAATAGTGCTTGTGCGAGCATTAGGTAGTAAAACCTAGTTATGGAGAGGTGAGGGACCGACCAAGGGGTCATGGGAACGGCCCTTGGTGGTCGTAGGACCAGATGATGGTCGATTGAGAGAATCCTAAGTTGGTAGGAGAGAGTTTGGACCCAATATGAACAGTTGAGAGATAATTAGGTCAAAATTATGAAGATGTGTGGGACCGGCTCCTTCCAAACCTAAGGGCCGACCTTGGTCGGTCAAGGTAGCATGCCCGTGTCACCGTACTACCCGTGTATCAGTCCTGAGAGTTTTGGTATTTTCGGGTGCGCGTTTGAGCAATATTTTGGATTTTCAGAAGAGTTTGATCTTGAATGAAACTCTCAATTTTGCTCGAATGAGCAAGTATAACTTTGCTCATGCGACCGATATTTTGAAAATATTTTAATAATAATATTTTAATTTTTTGACGTGAGAAGCCTAGTCGGTCATGTGACCATTTGGATTTTTCATGGTTTGAGCAATATTGGAGTTCCATGAGATGAAGGAAATAATAATATGAGAAAATAAGAGATTGCAAGGTATGGGACCGGCCACGGCTAGGTGCCTCGGTCCCGTGACACCTTTCATATTTTTTCACTATTCTTCATCGTTTGATGGAAAGTATGGAAAAGGTAAGACTTTCGCTAAAACGAGGGAGTTCCCTCAAATGAAGGAGTCTTCATGAGATGAGGGAAATAAATTAGAATAAAATAAAATAGTGGAAGAGGGGACCGGTCGGCCGGTGGGCCCGGTCCCATGCCTCTTGCTTATATTATTTAATATTATTTTCCTTCATGAGTTCCTCGTTCATCCATATTTTTGAATGCTCGTTCGTGCGTTCAGGTACTCATTCTTGCATTATTTTAAAGTACACTCACACCATTTTCTCGGGGCTTACTCGGTGATGGCCCGGACGCCCGATTGTTGAATATTTATTACTAATTCATGAAATTCAGCTGAGAATAATTCATGAAACGGAGTAATAAAAATTACTTGAGTATTTATTACTAATTCATGAAATTCAGTTGAGAATGATTTATGAGACAGAGAAATAAAATGTATTGAGTATCTATTACTAATCCATGGAATCCAAATGGGGATTCAAGGAATGGAGTAATGAGATAAAATGGTTATCTATTACTAATCCATGAAATCCATCTAGGGATCAGCCATGGAACAAAGTAATTAGATATAATAGATTATTTTCTAGGAATTCAGTTGATGAATGACACCCTAGAATTAATCTATTTGTAGAATCAAGATATGAGATAATTAAAGCATCATACTCGTTCTGGGGGGGGTGTATAGTCAGGGAACAACAAGCGGCGTGATGTCTTGAAGGCATTAAGCTCTCTAACAAACATTATGTCTAGGGAACTGCCCAATCATCAAGGTTCTATACACGGTATCTCTACGTAGTTAGGGAACAACGTGTAGCATGACGTCCTGAAGGCGTTAAGCTCTCTAACAGACACAAGAGGTGTGCACGCGTGCTGCACGTTTATTTCTGGTTAATTTATTCTATTTCATCACAACTCTTTATTGCATGATCAAATGGGTGTGAACAATAGTTCGCACGAAATATTTCCTAGATCCAACGGCTTAATTTTATTCCCTGTTCAGATTGTTATCTGTTTTAAATTTTCATTGCTCCCATTAAAAGGGGGGAGATTATGTCTAAGGAATCGCCCAATTATTTTGATTATATTTAGAGGTGATGATGAAATGTGTGAAGCATCGAACGCTCAGCTGGGAGGCCTTTCGAGAAACATTTTCATCATAGCTCTGAGAGGAATGTTCGCTCATTCAGAGATCGTGAAACGGTTCACGGATCATAAAATATGAATCGACACATGCATTCCTAAAGACGGGTCAGAAACATGCAGTATCATGATTTTACGATTTTGAACTTTGTCGAAATTCCACCATTAACAAATAGAATATACTTCTGAGTGATATATGAGTTTAAGTCTCCACATACCTTTTGTTGATGGGGTTCTTCCACGCTCTTCTCAGTAGATCGTCGTCTTCAATTGATGAACTCCGTGAAGTCTAAAGCTCAACTACACATTTTATCCTAATCCGAGACATAGCTATAAGTAAACTATAAATCAAAATTTATAGTTTTGACACCTAAACTTGAAAAACAAGCTTGAGATAGCAACGCTTGCGAGTTCGACCGAGCAGTGCTCTAACAATCTCCCCCTTTGTCAATTTTAGTGACAAAACTATCAATACATATGAATACAAAATAAATAAACTTTGTAGCTTCTCATCCAACATGCTTTATTTTCTTGGTTCTTCAAGATTCCTTGAATTCTTCGTCACTCCAAGTACTCAAGTGATTCTGAACGTGTTCAATTAAGCATCATAGTTGTTGAAGATCTGTAGCCATAACAATAAGAAAACATATGTTCTCAATTATTGTTATATAGTGTCGTAGTATTATTACACATCATTAAAGTTCAATTGTATCACAACTTTGACAATAATACTACGGTAATATGTATTTCCCCCCCACCCACCCCCTACATAATGATCCGTAAACCATATTTATGTAGTATGAATTACAAAATAATTCTCCCCCTTTTTGTTAATATAAATTGGCAAATGTACGAAAACTAGCGGGATTGAAAAAAAGGGGGTCTAACAACCTCACCCAATATTTTGCTTAGCAATCTGTATGGACTAACTCCAATATACTTTTAAGAGAATTAACTAGACATTCATACTCAATCTTAATAAAAAGTATATCAAAGAGTTATATCTCAATTTCTCTATTCAATCCCAACTCAAACAAATAGAAATCTGCTAGTCTGATTAATTACAAGAGAAATAAACTTGAACGTTACCATAGACCAATGTTCAAGGATCAATCAATTTCAATCAACAACCAAAGGTTGTATTTACCAATTGATCGATGCAAACGCACAACCTGTGATATTTCAATTGTATAACAAAATATAATACGAAAAAGAAATAACACAAACACCAGAAGTTTTGTTAACGAGGAAACCGCAAATGCATAAAACCCCCGGGACCTAGTCCAGATTGAACACCACACTGTATTAAGCCGCTACAGATACTATCCTACTACAAACTAACTTCGGTCTGGACTGTAGTTGAACCCCAACCAATCTCACACTGATCCAACTGAACACCAATCAGTTGTGCTCCTTCCATCTCTGATCCTAGCAGGATACTGCGCGCTTGATTCCCTTAGTTGATCTCACCCATAACTAAGAGTTTCTATAACCCAAAGTCGAAGACTTTAATAAACAAATATGTATCACACAGAAAAGTCTACAAGAATAGATAAATCTGTCTCCCACAGAAATACCTACGAGTTTTGTTCAATCTTTTGATAAATTAAGGTGAACATGAACCAATCGATAACCCGGACTTATATTCACGAAGAACATCCTAGAATTATCAATCACCTCACAATAATCTTAATCGACTAGTGAAACAAGATATTGCGGAATCACAAACGATGAGGCGAAGATGTTTGTGAATACTTTTCTATCTTGCCTATCAGAGAGATTAATCTCAAGCCAATCTTACGATTGTACTCAATCACGATAGAAACAACAAGATCAGATCATGCAACTACAGAGAAAATAGTTGGGTATGGCTTAACAATCCCAATGAATTATTTAAGTCGTTAACCTATAGGGTATCGGTAGAAACCTAAGGTTAAAGGAGAATTGACTCTAGCTTATACAGCTAGTATCACACAGGAGATGTGGGTATTAGGTTTCCCAGTTGCTAGAGTTCTCCTTTATATAGTCTCCAAATCAGGGTTTGCAATCTAAGTTAACTTGGTAGCAAAGCATTCAATATTCACCGTTAGATGAAAACCTGATTAGATTCAAGCTAATATCTTTTAACTGTTAGATCGAACTTAGTTTGTTATACACAAATGAAATACACGTCATTTAGGTTTGAGTAACTGTACCTAAATGTCTACACCTAGTTGGTTCAACAGTAACTAACCAATGGTTAGCCATATGAGCACTTTCATATCAACCTTATTCATCTTCGCCATAACTAGTCCAAATGACTAAAATGAACTAGTTCGAGAGTTTTTCAATTGCTTAGATCTTTTAAAAGTGTACAAGACACGATCTTTCAATTGCTTAGATCAATTGCTTAGATCTTTTAAAAGTGGATTTGATTCACTCGAATCGATTCATGAAAATTATAGCCACGGTTTGCAAATTGCATTCCTTAATATATAAATGTTTTAGTTCATGAAAAAACCAATTTTAGAAAGTAACACACTTAAGTATGCATATGGGTATGCGTACTTAAGTAACCGGATATAAGTTTGTTTTGGTTTCCAAACTCAGCAGAAATTCACGGACGTGAACTTTCCGCCAGTATGCATACAGGTACGCATACGGGTACACATACTTAGGTAACCATATTGAGTTGGTTTTGATTTCCAAACTCAGAAGAAATTCACGGTCGTGAACTTCCGCCGGTATGCGTACGGGTATGCAAACTTACCTTGTCTCCATCAACCATTTATTACACACACAAGTATGTATTCATTTGGTTCTCGGTTTTGGACTTATATACTAATGCGCGAACACATTATATGCTTATATCCAAAGATGGTTACATGTTCTAAACTCTTTATTTTAATCATTGAAACATTCTTAGAGGATGTTAAATAGAGGTTATTTACACACTATTTTTCATCAAAGAAATTTTCAAGATATTGAAATAATCAACATGACTTTCGTCACTTGTAAAGATGAACTCGGCCAAAGCGAAAGCTTACCAACACATATTTCGAGAAATAGATAGGCGAGATAAACTCGGCTCAAAATAGCAAATGTTGTTAGAGCATTGCTTGGTCGAACTCGAATGCGTTACTATCTCAAGCATGTTTGTCAATGTTAGTGATCAAAATTATAAGTCTTGATTTCTAGTATACTAGAACTAAGGTCTCGTACTAGGATAAAAAGTATAGCTGAACTCAATAACTCTATGGAAATCATCATACAAGACGAAGGACTACTCAAGCAACCAGTGGATCTTCTTCGACTAAAAGGTATGTGGAGACTTGAACTTATTTATCACTCAAAAGTATATCTACTCTATCTCCTATCTTGAGACAAAATTTGTTTTACTATATAGACTAAAAATATACACATGTGACATTTCGAGCTGAGTATATCTCGCTTTTTATTTCTCGAAATGTGTGTTGGTAAAGCTAAGTTTTCGATCTAACGGTTGAGAGATATTAGCTTGTATCTAATCAGGTTTTCATCTAACGGTAAATATTGAATGCTTTGTTACTAAGCTAACATTGATTGCAAACCCTGATTTGAAAGACTATATAAGGGAGAACTCTAGCAACTGGGAAACCTAATCACCACACATTCTTTGTGATACTAGTTTGCTAAGCTAGAGTCGATTCTCCTTTAACCTTTGGTTTTCCTCTTCTAAAACCAGGTTAATGACTTAAATACTTCATTGGGATTGTGAAGCCAGAACGATACTACTTTTCTTTTAGTTGTGTGATATGATCTTACTGTTTCTATCGTACGAGTAAAATTGTAATAATTTGCTTGAGATTTCTATCTCCGATAGGCAAGATATAAAAGTAATTACAAACATCTTCGTCTCATCGTTTATGATTCCACAATATCTTTTTTCACTGCGTCGATTAAGACTATTATGAGGTGATTGATAAAACTGAGTTGTTCTTCGAGAATATAAGTCATTACGCCAAATCAGGGTGTATTTGACGGGGCCCCTTTGAGAAATTTGATAAGGAACCCCTGTCAATTCACTTTTGACATGCGAAGGCTATCAAAATAAGATAAATCATCCAGGCCCTTACTGGGATTCATTTTTGACGGGGCATTCATTTATCGGACTAAGTGTTTTTCTACTCGATTTCATTTCAGAAAATTTTTATCTGTCTCTTCTTTCGACTTCCTCTAGAGAAACGAAGAAAAACAATGAAACCCTAGATTTTGGTTTCAATCTTCTCTGGTGGATTTGATTCAATCGGCGTTTAATTCCAATCTTTATCTCGATTTCGTTCGGAGGATTCTCTTCTCAGATCCGATACTTTTTTATCCAATATTCATCTCGATTTCAATCTTAACTTTCCAAATATTCTTCTTCTGCTTTACCTCCGTAGAACAAGTATTCGATCCTGTGAAACCATCTAGTGTCGATGGAGCTGCGGATCAGAGATTTGAGGTATTTTTTGTGCTCACTCATTTCGCAAACATTCCATCACCAAGTTTTAGGGTTTATCGTTGTGATTCAACTAATCTTATAATCATTTGATCTGATTTTGAAGTTTATTTCAGATTCGTAATTAGTGAATCTAAATCTACATTACCCATCTGATACATCTGAAGGGGAGCTACTTTCAGATTTAGACCTATTAGAATTTATATGTTATTAATCGATTTTCATATATTTAATTAAAGGATTGATGTAAGTTTTCCTGCAATTGCAACAAGATAGTATGGTTTTCAACCTATGATTCTCGATAACTAACGCATTGAACTTTCCTTGGATGTTCCTGGATATGTTCTTAAGTTACAACTGTTTACAAACCTCAACCAAAGTTTTAAATGCAACCAACTTAATTCAAAGGTAAGTCTTTACTTTGTTTTCAATTCTTTACATGATACTTGTATTACAATGTATGTTCTTAGATGTGCATCTGGACTTGGCATGTAATTAGAAGTGTATGAGATTAATTGATCTGATGGAGAAAAGGGTGGTTATAGCAGATTCTATGCTGGAGGGTACATTGCAGTACCAATATGGTCAAAACTAAGTGTTCAAATTCTGTCATGTTGTTTTCATATAATTTTTTTTTGGTAAATGCTTAGTAAATTTGTTGGGTAGGAATTAGAACGTTCTCTCTTAAAATTCGGATGGTCCATTGGGCTCGATCTTATTGTTTCTCCCATTAGATTCACCAAAAAGGATCTTTAAGACCTTACTTTTCTATCGAATTTGTGAATCATGTATCCTACCCGTTGACTTTCAGTGCATTTTTATCATATCTAGCCAGAACTGAACCTTCCAATTTTCCTCGGTATCTCATGAATATATCTCTAGCTCAACTTCCATAAATGGTGAAGATGTTGTTAAATGGCATTCAGGAAGAGATGCACTCACTATCAGAAGCATATGATCTCATGGACATCTCTGATCATCTATTCTATAAAGTATAAGATAAGTTTTCATTGAACTTCTTTTTACTTTGATTATTTTATGTATTCCTTTTGGCATCTGAAGTTATTTTCTGGTTATTTGTATCCTTTTCGCAATGTAAGAAAAAGGGCTTTGATCAACCAGTGCTGATCAAGCTCAGTTCTTAATTATGAGGTTGATTTGAGAATTTGCATGTTGATTTCTACTGTGAGTTTTTGATTTTAGCTATCAAGTGGTTAATCTGGGTGATTTTGGTATTTGCAGAAATGGCCCGTACTAAGAAAACTGCTCGTAAGTCAACTGGAAAAAAGGCACCAAGGAAGAAACTGGCTACCAAGGATGCCTGTAAGTCTGCACCAACTACTGGTGGTGTTAAGAAGCCCCATAGATACCGTCCTGGAATTGCTTCTCTTGGGTAAACTTCCTCTTACTTTCATTTTGGTCTATTTTTGTTGTTTTAATAATTTTAACTTCAATCTTTTGATCCTCAATTGTTACTTTGATTGTGTTTATTACAGTAAAATCAGTAAGTATATAAGACAACTGAACTGCTGATCAGGAAACTTCCATTCCAGAGACTTGTTCGTGAAATTTCCCAAGACTTCAAGGTATAAAGATTTTGCTAGGAACATGGAGAGTACTATCATAAAACTGGAAGCAAGCAACTCCTGTTGGCATTTGAAAGTGCAGAAAGATGTTTCTCGAGGCTTACCTATTCCTTCCTTAAATCTTTTTTATAGGAAAAACAAGTGATAAGGAAAAAGATATACATGACAATATGACATGGAGTGTATGTTAAAGGAGTTGTTGGTATTTTTCAATCTCCCTATTCATAGCTTATTATTTATTATAATTTTGATTCTAACCTGACTAGATGTTTTGAATTGAGGTGATGCATAGGAGGTGAATTCATCTCGGCTAGTAGAAGTCCAGAATCTTCATGGGAAAGGATTAAAATTCTGAAGAAATTATCTGGATTGCAGGTCAAAACTATTTGTGAATATTTCTTAGTACTTTCTATGATTATGGAAACAAAAATCTTTTATCAAATCCAATATGCTCTATTGGTTGTTTCTGTGATTTTTATTTTTTCTTTTAGTTGTTACTTTCACTAGCTAACTACTGTATTTATAGGTTATTGTGTCTAACTGAAATATCCAACAGAAATTCGTTTTTGCTTGACCATCCAATTCTTCTGAAACCATTGCCAAGTATGTAACTTACTTCTATTTTACAACTTTGTACTTGTCTTTTTTAAGTCATAGTTAAGTTGCGGAGCTACTACAGATGGTATATTGGTTATGTATTTTGTTTGGAGATGATTTTGGGTGCTTCTGGAAGTTGTTGTGGTTTGACATTGATGGTTATTTTTTTTGTTTGTATATGTTAGGAAATTATTGATACAAATCCAGCTTATTGAGTTTATGGAAACAATTACTGGCAAGGTCTATGGAAGTCAGTTATTTCGTATTGATGAGCATAATGCTTGTGGTGTGAACCTCAGCAGTTTGTGGATTCTAAAGAATAGATGATCCAGAAGACAAAGGTCAGTTTCTTTGATCCATAATCATATACATACTCTAACTATTTATTAGGTGGTATATGCGTCATATGAAGAAGCATATCAAATTACACTTGATGTTCAAAAGAAGAGAAACAGTGAGAAGGGAAGGTAAATTATTCATGCTATGTGAAAGTTTGATTTCATAGCAGATGGGTTTTTGTTTTGACTTTTGTCCGTGTTTTCCACTTGTAGGAGATTATACTTACAATCTTAACACCGTAAGTGTAGTTTGACTTGATCATATCTTTATATTAGCTCAAATCAGTACGTAATAGACTGTTGCGCCACTAATTTCATTGAAAGATTTATGCTTTCCCCATATTTCTAGTGACTTTACATAGATATGCCTCATATACATCCTTACTTGCCCATGGATTCCAAATAAGGAAAAAAAAAAAACCATTGCCACTCGCATTTTGCCATTTTGCAGAAAGTCTTGAGCTTAAGTTACTAACTAGTTGCATTCCCCTCTCGCAGAGAATTGAAGAGATGAGGATAAACCCTGAGTTGAAGAAATAGAAGGGTTGACTGAAGGATGCAAGCACTGTTGCTGGTTGAGATATATATTGTCTTTTTGTTTTCCTTAGATGTTGTCTCCTTTCTTGTAATGTTACTTGGATAAATTTGTGAGATTGACTTTTGATAATATATGACGATTTTTTTTGGATTTAAAATGTTCTCAGTTCTTTAGATTACATTTAATTACAATTAAATAAATGAAAAAAGACTTTCAAAACGAACACTGTCAATTCAATATTTGGATTAATCGACAGGTGATGCCTGTCGATAATTATTGACAGGCAAAGTCGTAATTTATTTTTGATAATTATTGACGGTAGCTTGCCATCAATTAGCATTTTCGACACCTTAAATAACGACAGGCCATCCGACATGCAAGGTCTGTCAATAATCTCTACTAACGACGGATCTGGCCTGTCGAAAAAGGTGATTTCTGGCGTAGTGCAACAACCAATAGGTCGGATATTCTAATCGATTGAACAACGCACAACCTGTATTATTTCAATTATATAACAAAATATAATGCGGAAAAGAAATAACACAGACACCAGAATTTTGTTAACGAGGAAAACGCAAATGCAGAAAAACCCCGGGACCTAGTCCAGATTAAACATACACTATTTTAAGCCGCTATAGACACCAGCCTACTCCAAATTAACTTCGGTCTGGACTATAGTTGAACCACAATCAATCTCATACTGATCCAAGGTACAGTTATGCTCCTACGCCTCTGATCCCAGTAGGATACTGCACACTTGATTCCCTTAGCTGATCCCACCCACAACCAAGAGTTTCTACGACCCAAAGTCGAAGTCTTTATCAAATAAATCTGTCGCGCACAGAAAAGTCTACCAGATAGATAAATTCGTCTCCCATGAATAAACCTATAAGTTTTGTTCCGTCTTTTGATAAATCAAGGTGAACAGTAACCAATCAATAAAACCAGACTCACTACGCTAGAAATCACCTTTTTCGACAGGCCAGATCCATCGTTAATAGAGATTATTGACAGACCCTTCCTGTCGGATGGCCTGTCGTTATTTAAGGTGTCGAAAACGCTAATTGATGGCAAGCTACCGTCAATAATTATCAAAAATAAATTACGAGCTTTGCCTGTCAATAATTATCGACAGGCATCACCTGTCGATTAATCCAAATATTGAATTGACAGTGTTCGTTTTGAAAGTCTTTTTTCATTTATTTAATTGTAATTAAAAGTAATCTAAAGAACTGAGAACATTTTAAATCCAAGAAAAATCGACATATATTATCAAAAGTCAATCTCACAAATTTATCCAAGTAACATTAAAAAAAAGGAGACAACATCTAAGGAAAACAAAAAGACAATAGATATCTCAACCAGCAGCAGTGCTTGCATCCTTCAGTCAGCCATTCTCTTTCTTCAACCCAGGGTTGATCCTCATCTATGAAATTCTCTGCGAGAGGGGAATGCAACTAGTTGGTAACTCAAGCTCAAGACTTTATGCAAAATGGCAAAATGCGAGTGGCAAGGGTTTCTTTTTCCCTTATTTGGAATCCATAGTCAAGTAAGGATGTATAGGAGGCATATCTATGTAAAGTCACAAGAAATGTGGGGAAAGCATAAATCTTTCAATGAAATTAGTAGAGCAACAGTCTATTACATACTTATTTGAGCTAATATAAAGATATGATTAAGTCAAACTACACTTACGGTGTTAAGATTGTAAGTATAATCTCCTACAGGTGGAAAACACAGACGAAAGTCAAAACAAAAACCCATCTGCTATGAAATCAAACTTTCACATAGCATGAATAATTTACCTTCCCTGCTCACTATTTCTCTTCTTTTGAATATCAAGTGTAATCTGATCTGCTTCTTCGTATTACGCACATACCAGATTATGGATCAAAGAAACTGACCTTTGTCTTCTGGATCATCTATTCTTTAGAATCCACAAACTTCTGAGGTTCACACCACAAGCATTCTTCTCATCAATACGAAATAACTGACTTCCATAGACCTTGCCAGTAATTATTTCCATAAACCCAATAAGATGGATTTGTATCAGTAATTTCCTAACATATACAAACAAAAAAAATAACCATCAATGTCAAACCATAACAACTTCCAGAAGCACCCAAAATCATCTCCAAACAAAATACATAACCAATATACCATCTGTAGTATCTCCGCAACTTAACTATGACTTAAAAAAGATAAGTACAAAGTTGTAAAATAGAAGTAAGTTACATACTTGGCAATGGTTTCAAAAGAATTGGATGGTCAAGCAAAAACAAATTTCTGTTGGATATTTCAATTAGACACAATAACCTATAAATACAGTAGTTAGCTAGTGACAGTAACCACTAAAAGAAAAAATAAAAATCACAGAATCAACCAATAGAGAATATTGGATTTGATAAAAGATTTTTGTTTGCATAAGCATAGAAAGTACTAAGAAATATCCACAAAGAGTTTTGACCTGCAATACAGATAATTTCTTCAGAATTTTAATCCTTTCCCATGAAGATTCTGGACATCCACTAGCCGAGATGAATTCACATCCTATGCAGCACCTCAATTCAAAACATCTAGTCAGCTTACAATCAAAATTATAATAAATAATAAGCTATGAATAGGGAGATTGAAAAATACCAAAAACTCCTTTAACATACACTACATGTCATATTGTCATGTATATCTTTTTCCTTATCACTTGTTTTTCCTACATAAAAGATTTAAGGAATGAATAGGTAAGCCTCTAGAAACATCTTTCTGCACTTTCAAATGCAAACATGAGTTGCTTTCTTCCAGTTTCATGATAGTACTCTCCAGGTCCCCAGCAAAATCTTTATACCTTGAAGTCCTGGGAAATTTCACGAACAAGTCTCTGGAATGGAAGTTTCCTGATCAGCAGTTAAGTACTCTTCTATACTTACTTGTTTCACTGTAATCAACACAATCAAAGTAACAATTGAGGATCAAAAGATTGAAGTTAAAATTATTAAAACAACAAAAATAGACCAAAATGAAGGTAATAGGAAGTTTACCCAAGAGCAAAGAATTCCGGAGATTTGGTATCTATGGGGCTTCTTAACTCCACCAGTAGTTGGTGCAGACTTACATGCATCCTTGGTAGCCAGTTTCTTCCTTGGTGCATTTCCTCCAGTTGACTTATGAGCAGTTTGCTTAGTACGGGCCATTTCTGCAAATACCAAAATCACCCAGATTAACCACTTGATAGCTAAAATCAAAAACTCACAGAAGAAATCAACATGCAAATTCTCAAATCAACCTCATAATTAAGAACTGAGCTTGATCAACACTGGTTGATCAAATCCCTTTTGCTTACATTTCTAAAAGGAGACAAATAACCAGAAAAGAACTTCAGCTGCCAAAAGGAATACATAAAATAATCAAAGTAAAAAGAAGTTCAATGAAAACTTATCTTATACTTTATAGAATAGCTGATCAGAGATGTCCATGAGATCATATGATTCTGCTTGAGAGTGTAGCTCTTGCTGAATGCCATTTAACAATATCTTCGCCATTTATGGAAGTTGAGCTAGAGATATATTCATGAGATATCGAGGAAAATTGGAAGGTTCAGTTCTGGCTAGATATGATAAAAATGCACCGACAGTCAACGGGTAAGATACATGATTCACAAATTCGATAGAAAAGTGAGGTCTTAAAGATCCTTTTTGGTGAATCTAGTGGGATAAACAATTAGATCGAGCCCAATGTACCATCAGAATTTTAATAGAGATCGTTTTAATTCGTACCTAGCAAATTTACTAAGCATTTACCTAAACATAATGATATGAAAACAACATGACAGAATTTGAACACTTAGTTTGACCATATTGGTACTGCAATGTACCCTCTAGCATAGAATCTGCTATAACCACCCTATTCTCCATCAGATTAATCAATCTCATACACTTATAATTACATGCCAAGTACAGATGCACATCTAAGAACATACATTGTAATACAAGTATCATGTAAAGAATTGAAAAGAAAGTAAAGACTTACCTTTGAATTAAGTTGGTTGCATTTAAAAATTTGATTGAGGTTTGTAAACAGTTGTAACTTAAGAACATATCCAGGAACAACCAAGGAAAGTTCAATGCGTTAGTTATCGAGAATCATAGGTTGAAAACCATATTATCTTGTTGCAATTACAGGAAAACTTACATCAATCCTTCAATTAAATATATTAAAATCGATTAATAACATATAAATTCTAATAGGTCTAAATCCGAAAGTAGCTCCCCTTCAAATGTATCAGATGGGTAATGTAGATTTAGATTCACTAATTACGAATCTGAAATAAACTTCAAAATCAGATCAAATGATTATAAGAACTTGGTGATGGAATGTTCGCGAAAAGAGTGAGCACAAAAAATACCTCAAATCTCTGATCCGCAGCTCCATCGACACTAGCTAGTTTCACAGGATCGAATTTTTCTGTGAAGGTAAAGCAGAAGAAGAATATTGGGAAAGTTAAGATTGAAATCGAGATGAAGATTGGATAAAAGAGTATCGGATCTGAGAAGAGAATCCTCCGAATGAAATCGAGATAAAAGATTGGAATTAAACACCGATTGAATCAAATCCACCATAGAAGATTGAAACCAAAATCTATGGTTTTATTGTTTTTCTTCGTTTTTCTAGAGGAAGTCTAAAGAAAAGACAGATAAAGATTTTCTGAAATGAAATCGAGTAGAAAAACACTTAGTCCGATAAATGAATGCCCCGTAAGGGCCTGACTGATTTATCTTATTTTGATAGCCTTGGCTTTTCAAAAGTGAATTGACTGGGGTGCCTTGTCAAATTTTTCAAAGGGGCCCCGTTAAATACACCCTGATTTGGCGTAGTGTTGATTTAAATCCATTGACACTTGGATATTGGTCTTTGGTACCATCCAAGTTATCTCTCTTTGATTAGATTCACAAATCATATTAGCTTGAGTAAATCAAATCGAGAGATTGAGATAATAACTCCTTGAGTATTTTCTATTTGATTGAGTCTAGTTGATTCTCTAGAAAACAACTCGGAGTTGTCCATACAGATTGCTAATCGAAATATTGGGTGAGGTTGTTAGACCCTCGCTTTTTTAATTAGTATCAGAGCAGGGAAACACGTTCAAGACCTTACAAGTCTGTGTTTGTAGCGATCTGACTCTATGGACAGAGGTGTTATCTCAATAAACGTACCACCAGTCTTCGATGGAACTAATTACTTATGGTGGAAAATTTCTATGCGCGCTATCTTCAAGCACGTGATTTCCAATCATGGGTATATGTTGTTAATGGCTATAATGCTCCCGTTGATGCAGTTAGAGATGTAAATGTTCCAAAGAATATTGCGGAATACACTCCTGCAGAGATTCTTGCTGCAAAGTAAAACTCCGACGGTTTGAATGCAATTATACATGCCATTACCCCAAATCTTCAGCACCATGTGTCTAGTTGTACTAAGTCGCAAGAAGCTTGGGATATCTTAGCAACCGTATTTGAAGGAAATACTAGTGAAAAGGAAGCTAGGATTCAAAACCTTAGTTCCGATTGGGAAAACCTTCGTATGGCAGATGAAGAAACATTTGATGAGTTTAATCACAAAGTGTCTGAAATTGTTAATGCATCTTTTGCATTGGACAAGACTATTCATGAAAAGGGCATTGTGATGAAAATTCTCAGATCACTGCCATCTAGATACGATGCTAATAAGCATGCCATCGTTGAGGGAAATAACCTTGATACTCTTTCCAGAAATTCTTTAGCAGGAAAATTGAAAATTTTCGATTCTGAACTAGAACAAAGAGAGAAACGACTTCTATCTAGCAACCATGTTATTGCTTCTAATCGTAAGTCTCGACGTCCCAAATTGATTGACAAAACGGATGAGAATTGCTTCAATTCAGTTTTGTCACTGTTTATTCAATAGCTTAAGAAATCTCTTAGACAAAATAAAAGAAATTCTCAAAAGAAAAAGAAGTCAATCAATAAAAAGGTTCAGAAAAATTATGCTTGTTTCAAGTGCTATAAAAGTGTTCATGATACTTCTGAACATCCAAATAAGGAAGTGAATGATTTAACTAAAGCATGGATGGACACTCTTGACTATTATCCTGAGGATGATATCTATGAAGGTTCACTCAATTTGTTTGTTGATAATCATGAATGTCCTCATAACAGTCCTGATCATTCCATGATCAACAATCTTAATTCCCTAGAAGATAAGGAAGTCGTATCTATAAACATTGAAAATCTGGAAAGTGAACTATCAAAGTTAAAAGTGAAGATAACTTGCAATCATGATTCTCAAAACTTTTCGATTCTGTAGTTAAAAAGTTGTCAGCAAAATTCTCCTGAGACTATACCCTTCTTAAGTCACTTGGATAATAGGGTTGATGCAGAGAATCACAAGGACGTCCCTAATCTTGCAGACTCTACTTGTGATTATCAGGACCATGTGAAAGGCTAGGGCACTCAGAAATAGGAAAAACTCTCTTTTACAAAACATTGGTTACAGAAGAAGAAAAAGGAATCTCATACACAATCCTCTGCCTTTGTAAAAGAGATTTCCATAAGAATGCATAGTTTGAGAAAATCAACAATCAAGGTGATCAAATCTATGCTAAAAAGGGGAAAGGATGATATCCACTCATCTTTCTTAAAAACAAGACAAAAACAGACTATAACTTCATCACCTCAAAAGAAGTTTCCCAGTTCTGAGAAGAATTGGAATATATACGGTTTATAACACTGTATTAAAGATATCTTTGTCTATCCCTCTTAGACAAAGAAATCATAAACTTTGATAGGGTTGTGATGAAAAAATTTTGTTCTAGTTTTTAAGGTCTTGTTCTGAGGATAATCAAAAGTCTATTAGGGTTTTGGTCAAAGGTTAGTTTGGAAATTTATCTTCTCAGTTTCCTTTAAAATAAAGTTTTCTTAGTTAAACATTTCATCTATCTCTTCTATCATGTCCTCCTCAAGCCTTTCTAGCAAAGAAAGTGATGTTTGGATTGTTCTCTTTCCATCAAAGAAGATACGCTTTGATTCTTCAGATAATGGTGTGAATCCTGATTCACATGATTCCTCCCTAGATGGGAACATCTCTGTTTCTCATTTTGATAAGCTCTCCTTAACTATGAATCTAGTCTTGGAACAAGTTCGTGCCCTAAAAAGTGAACTAGAAACTTCTTCCAAGATACTTGAAGAAAAGATGGATAATATAGAATCTAGAATTGATCTGATCGAAGATGAGATTGAAGAATACATAGAATATAAGAAGAGTATACAAAGTAAGTGAAATGTTTTTATCTAGTAAATCTTCTTTTTCTCTTTTTTTTAGAAGAATAACTAGTGTCTTGGAATAGCCATTATTGTGATTACACATAGCTATATCCAATGTTTTCATCTTCTTGTTTTTAGATTTTTTGGTTTAAAAAAAATTCTAAGTTTGTTTGGAAGATGATGGTTGCAGTATTAATCTTTATGGTTTTATATATTGCAATATTTTGATGGGATATGTTGTTTACGTCCGTGAACTTGATTGTCCCATATTTTGTCAAAAGTAAAGTCATTCGTGAATTGATATGCAAATATTGATAAAAGGATGAATAGACTTTTGACAAACACAAAAGTTAAGCCCATATTGTAAATTATTGATGTAAGATAGGTTAAAATCTTTTGTGATTCAAGGATTATGTCTATTATGTCTCATTGTTCAAATGGTGATGAAACATAGAATGAATCCTTGTGTTATCCACGATATAGATCCTTATTGATCCATTCTTTATGTATTACCGAGAAGGTTCCATTGTGTATCTTATGTTGAGCACGATACAACTAAGTCGATTTCTTATTGGCATGGTTGGTTGTTCCATTAGATACTATATGTTGATATTTAAGAACTAAATTAGTCAACTTGTATGGTTATTTAGTTTGTATTCCATAAGTTTTCTTATGTTGAGTACATATACAGTTAAGGTTGTCATGTCTTATGATAACCTTAGTCGGGGTTCCATATTCTTTTATGTTGAGCCCAAATGAACTAAATCAATCATCTAGTATGGTTATTTAGTTAGTTAGTTAGCACTCCATAAGTTTTTCTCGTGTTGAGCATGATCGACTAGGATGGTTATTTTTATGATTAACTTAGTCATTGCTCCATAGAATTCCTTATGTCGAGTGTGGCCAATTGAATTGATTACTCTTGTAATTAGTTTGGTTGAGTATGACAATTAGATTATTTGCAAGTTTTCTTGTGATTAATTTAATTGATTTTTAAGTCTCCATAAGTTTACTTGTGTTGAGCATATTTAGTCAAATTAATCTTGGTTCGCTTTGGTTAATTTGATTGAATATTTCTTGTTGGATTCCAAATTCATACTTGTATGTAATTTGTTGAGTCTAAAGAAATCCTTATTTTCTTTTGAAATTAAGGTCGCTCTTGTTGTTCCTTAGGGAATGACATATTATGGGGGAGAGTTCTTTTGAACTTGTGCTTAATTTCCAAATATTCGTGGGGAGTGCGGTTGTGGAATATTAGAGGGGTTATCTTGCGTCTTTACAAACTCCTTGATGAATGCATTTAGCTTCGGCTTTATGATTGCATCTAAAAAAGATGATACATATTTATCTTTGGTCATGAAATGTCTCTTACGGAAATTTCATTAGGATCCCGTTCTTGTACCTTTGCCAATTTTATAGACAAAAAAGGGGAGAATTAATTGTAGTTCACACTATAAATACATATGGTTTTTGGATCATTATGTAAGGGGGAGTGGTTTCCATGTGAGATGGAGTATTGACTAAGGGGGCGTAAAGTATCACCATAGTATTGTTGTTGAAGTTGTGATGCAATTGGACTTTGACGTTATGTAATAATACTATGACACCGTATAACAATGATTGAGAACCGATGCTTTTCTCATTGTTATAGCTACGGATTTTCAACAACAATGATGCTAAACTTACATCCTTTGGGATCATTGGACTACTTGGAAGTTACGAAGATTTCGAGTATTGTTGAAGATTAGACATGTGGAATAGGATCTACAAAGTTTATTTATATATTTTTTGTATTCCATATGTATTAATAGTTTTGCCACTAAAATTGACAAAGGGGGAGATTGTTAGAGCATTGCTCGGTCGAACTCGCACGCGTTCCTATCTCAAGAATGTTTGTCAATGTTAGTGATCAAAACTATAAAGTCTTGATTTCTAGTCTACTATAGCTAAGGTCTCGGACTAGGATAGAAAGTGTAGTTGAACTCAAGAACTACATGGCAATCATCATACAAGATGAAGGACTACTCAAGTAACCAGTGGATCTTCATCTACTAAAAGGTATGTGGAGACTTGAACTTATATATCACTCAAAAGACTATCTACTCTATCTCATATCTTGAGACAAAAGTCGTTTTACTAAATAGACTAAAGATATACACATGTGACATTTCGAGCTGAGTATATATCGATTATCTATTTCTCGAAATATGTTTTGGTAAAGATTTCGCTTTAGCCAAGTTCATCTTTGCCTAGTGACGAAAGTCATGTTATGTTTCAATCACTTTGGAAATTTCTCTGATGAAAACTCGTGAATAACAAATGTATGACGTCCTCTGAGAATATTTCAATGATTGAAATGAGAGTTTAGAAAATATAACCACTGGGGGATATAAACATTGTTGTGGTAAACCTAATCCCCACACATTCTGTGTGATACTAGTTTGCTAAGCTAGAGTCGATTCTCCTTTAACCTTTGGTTTTCTTCTTCTAAAACTAGGTTAACGACTTAAAGACTTTATTGGGATTGTGAAGCTAGACCGATACTACTTTTCTTGTAGTTGTGTGATCTGATCTTGTTGTTTTTATCGTATGAGTACAATTGTAATAATTGGCTTGATATTTCTATCTCCGATAGGCAAGATATAAAAGTAATCACAAACATCTTTGCCTCATCGTTTGTGATTCCATAATATCTTTTTTCGCTGTGTCGATTAAGGCTATTGTGAGGTGATTGATAAAACTGAGCTGTTCTTCGGGAATATAAGTCTGGTTTTATTGATTGGTTCATGTTCACCTTGATTTATCAAAAGACAGAACAAAACTCATAGGTTTATTCGTGGGAGACGAATTTATCTATCTTGTAGACTTTTCAGTGTGAGACAGATTTGTTTTCTAAAGTCCTCGACTTTGGGTCATAGCAACTCTTGGTTGTGGGTGAGATCATCTAAGGGAATCAAGTGAGCAGTATCCTGCTGGGATCAGAGGCGTAGGAGCATAACTGTACCTTGGATCAATGTGAGATTTATTGGGGTTCAACTACAGTCCAGACCGATGTTAATTTGGAGTAGGCTAGTGTCTGTAGCGTCTTAATACAGTGTATGTTTAATCTAGACTAGGTCCCGGGGTTTTTCTGCATCTGCGGTTTCCTCGTTAACAATATTCTGGTGTCTGTGTTATTTCTTTTCCGCATTATATTTTGTTATATAATTGAAATAATACAGGTTGTGCGTTGTTCAATCGATTAGAATATCCAACCTATTGGTTGTTGATTTAAATCGATTGACACTTGGATATTGGTCTTTAGTACCATCCAAGTTATCTCTCTTTGATTAGACTCGCGAACCATATTTTCTTGAATAAATCAAATCGAGAGATTGAGATAATAACTCCTTGATTATTTTCTATTTGATTGAGTCTAGTTGATTCTCTAGAAAATAACTCGGAGTTGTCCATACAGATTCCTAATCGAAATAATGGGTGAGGTTGTTAGACCCCCATTTTTTCAAATGTGTATAATCGAAGTTTATATAGAAATACGAATTTTGTCTCAAGATAGAAGATAAAGTAGATATACTTTTGAGTGATAGATAAGTTCAAGTCTCCATATACCTTTTTGTTGATGAAGATCCACCAGTTCCTTAAGTAGTTTTTTTATCTTTTCATGATGAACCCCGTGGAGTCTAGAACTCAACTACACTTTCTATCCTAGTCCGAGACTTAGCTATAAGTAGACTAGAAATCAAGGATTATAGTTTTGGCAACTAAACTTGACAACAAGCTTAAGATAACAATGCTTGCGAATTCTACCGAGCAATGCTCTAACATGGATCATAATGAAATTCTCAAAGAGATTATTCATGACTAAAAAAGAACATATCAACTTGGTTTCGATGATTTTATATAGTCGAAACTTAGTGTATTCATCAAGGAGTTTATAAACATACAAGATAACTCATACAATATTCTACAGACGCACTCCCCACAAAGATTTGGCAATTAAGCACAAGTTCAATTAAGAACTCTCCCCCATAAAATGTTATTCCCTAAAGAACAACAAGAGAGACCTTACTTTTACGAGAAAAGAAGGATTTCTTTAGACATTAACAAATCACATGAAACATGAATTTGTATCCAGTAAACTAGAATAAATTAACCACAAATGAACCTTAATGATTAATTTAATCGAAAACGCTCAACATAAGAAAACTTACGGAGCCATGCAGTATTTTCACATGGAAGTGGATCAGGGAAAGATCAATACTCTGAAATATACAAAAGTTCATTCTATCCAGGGGCGAATCTACACTGGGCCAGTGGGGTCACTGGCCCCCACAAGATTTTTGAAAAACTAAAACACGCATGCAGATTACATTCCAAATCACGTTGTGCCCCCATAAGATTAAAGATTTACAATAATTGTCGATACTTTTATGAAACGAATCCAGCCATATTTCTATATCTAAATCCACGAGATACAAAACTACCCAAGAATCAAGGATTAGTTGTTGGATATAATCCCTAATTTACCGTAGTTTGGGTGACTTGACTGTAACGACTCCATTTCGAAGGAAGAAGAAATAGATACCAAAGTCACTTTGGTTCCACTTGAGTGAAGTCACCACTTTTCTCTTTTTACCAGATACTAAAGCTTAAGAGCAAACAACCGTTCTTTCTCCTGATCTTTTACATTTCGATCAATTTCAATTAATTAGCACTTCCAATTTTTCTCCAGGTCATCTAAATCCAATGCACGAGCAAAAAGAATGTTCCCTGCCTTTTAAACTCTTCCAAATGTGATTGATTCAGTCCACTTGTGTGCACAACAATTCCTTAACATAAAATGGAGAAAGGTGTTACTTGTGCATATAATTGACTTCGTTCTTAATTGCTTTGAAGCTATGTGCATTTGCGGGTGCCAAGAGTGATTTTGTGCCGATGATCTAATTCTCCCATTACTTGTGCACTATCGGTAGTGGTAGCTTTTGGTTTATGTGCATTACCTACGTAAGCAACAAAAGCAATGAAATTAAGTAGTCTATTTTCCAAAGGTTACTCAAATGTTTCATTTTTGTTTTTCAAGTACTTGATTCCTTTATTTTTTTTATACTGATCGGCGAAATTGGGATTAATATGATGCGGTTTATTATCGTTTTCTCAATCACATTTTAGTTAGGATCTTCGAGGAAAAAATTATGCCCCCATTAAATTTTTGTTCTGGATTCGCCACTAATTCTATATTTTATCAATATTTGCAAAAAGACATAATAGACTTAACTTTTGTCATATGAGATAATCATAGTTCACGGACGTAAACACATATATTCCATTAAAAAATTTGCAATATAAAAAACCATAAAAATTAATATTGCAAAATCATCTTCCAAATAACTTAGAATTTATATAAATAAATCTAAAACATTGCAAGATGAAAATCGTTGGCAATAGCTATGTGTAATCATAATATTTGCTATTCTAAACCCTAGTTATCCTTCTTAAAACACAAGAATAAATTTTCATAAGAAGTTTCCTAGATATTAATATTCTGAAAAATTATTTATCGTCCCTGAACTCCTTGTTGTCAACAAACATTGGAACATAAGGTTCGTGAAGAAAGGAATCAATTCCAACGAACCTTCTTGAATGATGTCGATCCAGGACCTTCTGAATTTCAAGTGTTCTTAGAACGATAACCTTTATTTGTTGAATCTCCTTCCTTGTTTCCTCCAACTCTTCAAGTACACCAGAAAACTTCTGAAGATTTGAGGGGATAGCCATTGGTTTCTTCATATTCTTCCTTTTTCTCTTCAAAGTTGCAGAGGAAAGTGATTTATCTTTTTCCTTCATGATTGATGGCTTAACAATCATCTTTTCCATCAGAAGATATGATGCTTGGAGTCTATATTCAATATGGAATTGTGAGAGAAATACACAACTCAAGCTCTATAAGAAATCTTTTGATAAAAATATTTTTCAGGGAAGGAAAAAGGAATGTAGGGTTACGAAACCTTTATACAAAGTAAAAAGGATTCACGTACACACAACTCTCAACCCTAAAAATATAGAATTGTCGATTTTAACCCTCTTTCAATGATCAAACATGGAAACCTTTTCAATACAAATTTTAAGATATGAAAAGATCAACAGAATTCCAGAAAATAATTTTTTTTTTCTTTTCCTAAAGCTTGATTTGTGCTCAACTCTTGTCTCTTTGAAAACAAGAACATGAGACAAGATGCACTTCACAACATAATGAGGTTGTGTTGGGATGAATAATAATTTGTCCACCAAGTAATCCCTGTATGGAATTCTCTGTACCCTTTTCCGAAGATCGTTTAGACCTTGATATTTTCTGTAGAGGTCTATCTTTTTATTTAAAAATTAACTTCTTTGGAGAAGAATTATATTTACATACCTCAAATGTATTCGACTTCTGAACAAGTTTGAGCTTGTTTGCTAATCGATTTTCTCCGTTGAAGTTTGTTAACATATCTTATTTTATGTTTGTACTTGAAACACTTAGAAAGTTCATGACCCTTGGAAATACAATAAGAACATGTCAATATGGAGGACGGTTCAGACACCATAGATGAGAATGATGTTAAACAAATTGAGGTACCTGGAACATGTGAGATAGAATTTTCAGTAAACAGAGAAAAATCCATTTCATCCTCCAAGGTGGTTGAAGAAGTTTCTCAAGGAAGCATATCAATATTGATGTATGTATTGCTACAATTATCAGAATTAATATTTTCACCAAGGAGTGCAATACTTGATTTTTCATCTTCATTTGAATTATAGTGATTAAAAATTTCATCAAGACCTTTGTTCCCAGTGTATTTTCTAGGATTTGGACACTCATTTGAAAAATGATCAAACCCTTTACACTTGAAGCACTGTGGCATATCATCATCATCCGTATCGACAGTTTCCCTATTTTTAGGAGGGGCATGGTCATGAGGTTTGACTGATGACATGGGTTTATCTCTGATGAACCGTTTACTTTTCTTCAAAAGAGGGTCTCTAAACTGTCTTGTGATCAATGGGATTGAGTTGTCAAGATCTTCATCTAATAAATCAGTCTCAGTAGGATCAATTATAGAGTTTCCAACACTTTTACTTTTGTCAAGTAATTTAGTGTTCTTTTGTGCTTTGGAAGCAATATCCTTCCAAGATTTGGATGTATGCTCATGATCAAAGATCTTTAGCTTCCCAACAAGAGTATTTCTTGAAAGTGTATCATGGTTATTTCCTTCAACGATGACATGTTTCTTAGAATCATATCTAGATGGTAATGATATGAGTATTTTCATCACAATGTCCTTTTTTAGGAATAGTCTTACCCAATGCAAAAGATGCATTAACAATTTCAGACACTTTGTGATTAAACTCGTCAAGTGAATCTTCATCAGCCATACGAAGGTTTTCCCAATTAGAATTTAGGTTTTGAAGCCTATCTTCCTTTTCAAGGGTATTCCCTTCGAATACGGTTTCTAAGATATCCCAAGCATCTTTAGACCGAGTGCACATAGTCACATGGTGCTGAAGATCTGGGGTAATGGCATGTATGATAGCATTTAAGCCATCCTAATTTTGCTTTGCAATAAGAATCTCGTCAGGCTCATACCTACCAATATCTTTTATAACTGTTACACCATCTACTGCAACCATTGGAGGATTATAGCCATTAACAACATAAACCCATGATTGAAAATCACGTGCTTGAATAAAGGCACACATATCAATTTTCCACCATAAGTAATTCGATCCATCGAAGACTGGCGGTACGTTTATAGAGATAGCGCTTCTGTCTATAGAGTCAGATTGCTACAAACATAGACTTATGAGGTCCTAAATGTGTTTGCCTGCTCTGATAACAATTGAAAAAGTGGGGGTCGAACAACCACACCCAATATTTCGTTAGGTAATCTATATGGACTAACTCCAATATAATTCCAAGAGAATCAACTAGACAGTCAGACTCAATCAAGAAAATATATCCAAGAGTTATATCTTTATTTCTCAATGTAATCCTCAAACCAAACAGATAGAATCCGTGAGCCTTATTATTATGAGAAACAACTTGAATGGTACCAAAGACCAATGTTCAAGTGTCAATCAATTTCATTCAATAACCAAATGTTGGATTTACCAATTGATTGAACCACGCACAACCTGTGATATTTCAATTATATAAACAAATATAATGCGAAAAATAAATAACACAGACACCAGAAGTTTTGTCAACGAGGAAACCGTAAATGCATAAAAACCCCGGGACCTTGTCCATATTTAAACACCACAATGTATTAAGCCGCTACAGACACTATCCTACTACAAGTTAACTTCGGACTGGAATGTAGTTCAGCCCTAACCAAGTCTCACAATGATTAAGGTACAGTCAAATTCCTTGCGCCTCTGAATCCAAACAGGACTCTACGCACTTGATTCCCTTAGTTGATCTCACCCATAACTAAGAGTTGCTACGTCCCAAAGTCGAAGACTTTATAAACCAATCTGTCTCTCACAGAAAAGTTTATTCTGGTAGATAGATCTGTCTCCCACAGAAATATATACCTATGACATTTTGTTCAGTCTTTTGATAAATCAAGGTGAACATGAACCAATTGATAATCCGGTGTTATTTCTCGAAGAACATCCTAGAAATATCAATCACCTCACAATAACTTAACCATATGGTAGTAGAAAAAGTTATACAAAGAATGAGACGAAGAGCTTTGTGATTACTTTTTATATCTTACCTATCAGAGATAAATCTCGAGAAAATCTTAGAGAAGATAGTACTCAACACGATAGAACAAAGAAGATCAGAACATGAACTACATAGAATATAGTTGGGTCTGGCTTTAGAATCCCAATGAAGTCTTTAAGTCGTTAACCTATAATGATTAGAGGAAAAACCTAGGTTAAAGGAGAATCGACTCTAGTCGAAACTAATATCACACATGAGGTGTGGGGATTAGGTTTCCTAATTGCTAGATTTCTCCATATATAGTCTTCAAATCAGGGTTTGATAGCTTTGAAACAAAACAATCAATATTCATCGTTAAATAAATACCTGATTTAAGATTCAAGATAAGTTTGCTTAAAACCAAAGCAATATCTCTCTACCATTAGATGATCTTAACTTGTCACACACAAATGAAATATACCTTCATTTAAATATGGGTAACCGTACCTAAACGTATATATTGAGTTGGCTTAATAATAGTTAACTGAAGTTAGCCATATGAACACTTTTATATTAACCACATTCATCTAACACTTCTAGATCAAATGAATCTAATTTTCCTACTCATAGAGTTGTTCAATTGATTATATTCTCATAGAAGTATACAAGACACAATTGAAGCAAAATCGGATTGATTCAAAAGAATCAGTTCATAACATTTAGCCACGGTTTGCAAATATTTCATTCCTTAATTTATAAATGTATTTGTTCATGAGTATGAAATCATATTTAACCAGTTTTAGAACTTAACCACATAAGTTTGCAAACGGGTACTGATAGGATCCGGAGATTCCTATTTGTAATAACCGCAATCGGACGGTGACTATCTAGTAGACAGAGGAAAGTACGGGTCGTTCCCACAAGGAGCGGTGGAAATACCAATAATCAATATTCTCAACCAATTAACCAGCAATAATGTTTTTGGATTTTTGAAAGGAGAATGACAAAAAAATAATCTAAGATAACAAAACGAATCAAATGAGAAAGCTGGTAACCAGGTTTCAATGTATCCACCGCAATTTCTATTCAATTACTGAAATGAAACATAACACAATGAGTATTTATTTATCGTTTGTTCTATTAACATCACCTATTATATGTATCAGAGTCGCAAATATCGCTGGGACACCCTAAGCATGTCACATCAAAAGACTAAACCAAAGCATGCACCATCAAATTGCATTAGCGAGAAAATAATACGAAACTAAATTTTAGGTTCTCAAATAATACAAGGCTATTCTAAGCATACCCATCAAAGAATTTAACCCAAGTATGGAACATAAAATAAGTAGAAAAATATATTTTCGATCCTAACAACTATGCGCAAAGGTTATGAAAACCGGTGAAGCAACAACCCAAATTTTGATAAATCGATAAACAATAATTAAAGATTAATCTTATTCAAATCATAATGGTTTAATGCTATATAATCCATTCGATTATCCTAATACCCAAAAGTGGTTTCACATGTAAACCCTAGTTACGAAAAATCTAGCTACACATGGCTATGGATTTCTTAGCAGTAGCTAGCACAGCTCCATACAAATCAAACTAGTTCAGCCAAAGTACCTTATTGCACTCGATTCAAATCAACACACCGGTTCATACTTTTCTCCTGCAAAACTTTTGAAGTCTTCATCTCCACTGCCAACAGAACCCATCGATCACAACAGCTCTATCTCAGCCAGCACGACTTGCCTTAATCTTCCATGAACAGAACCAATTAACTTCCAACAACGACAGCGGCCGTAAACTCTTCACTTCTATTTGCTCTCTCGTTAGCAGCGACTATCATGCATAACCAACTCCTAGTTTGTCTTTAATCCATCGTGTCATCTTCGTTTACTTCTGTAGATCTGCTTACAGGTCACCAATGTTCCATCCATCGACAACCATCACTGCCTTATTTCCCTTGCAACATGCATATAGACTGCAATGTAAACACCGGCAACTCAGGTCACTTGTTGCTGCCAATAAACCTCCATCTCCATTTACTTCTTCTGGCTACGTCACCCTGACTCCATCAGACTCGAGCCAGCACAATTAAATTCATCACTGCCAGCGAGTTCCATCTTCTGTGCCACTTTGTGATCACCATTACTTCTCGCAGCACCTATAGAACCCAAACAAATCCATATGGTTCATCTCATTCCATGCCATGCCAATTAACGTCGCCTAACCCTTGGAATCCGTTGATTTGCACCATAGGCTCAGTGATAATCCTGTTCTCAAAAACATCTCTTCACCGTTGACGATTACCCATTGAACTTATAGCTGGAAGCATCACTTTCTCATCTGAATTCAGCTTAGTTACGCGTCCAGATGTTGAACAACAACTGCCCTCTCAAGTCTTGACATACTACCACTAAATCATGGCCAACTGCACAGACCTTCAGCTGCAATTATACCCCCCCACCCCCGAATCATTCCATTGCCTATACTGTACTAGAATTGTAGCACCAGTTCGATTCAAGGTTTTCTCCCAATTCAGGCCTGAAACATTGCTCATACAGCCACCATTGATCACTAACTGCCAAGCATTACATACATCTCCACTTGCATTTATTCTCGTGTGCTACCAGTTCACAAAAAATTGGACGACCACCAACACCATCTTCTGAAACGTCATGCCATCAAAACAATACCGGCCACAATCCTCCATTCAAATTGCATCACCTCTGGTTGCTCTTCTCATTACTTGATCACTGAAAACCAACCAAAGTTGATAACCACGGCATTACTAAATTTCTCCATTGATGTCTTCTTTTCTTTGTTACTGTAGGGAACTCGAAAGAATCCCCACTGCCAAGATATGTATTACTGAAGTATGCCACGTCCTCCATTTGTTTCCTTTTACTCAACAACACATTTGATATCTATCACAGCACCACGTCTCTAGGGAAACGTCACAATCCACTACCAGGATGTGGTTTCTAATGCAGTACTCAAAACCACTTCATGTCCGTGAGAGAAAAGGAATCTGGTGTTGACACATTGATTGTTAATTAGGCAGCGCACAATGCTGCTTCTCTCTAACGTCGTGTGCAGCAAGCGTCATTTAACTTCCGATTAGCCATTTATTTTCCGAGTGAATAGATTTCCTTGTACTTTCTACAAAAGCACTAAAATATTATCATTAGCCAAAATATCGAGTCCTAGCTAATATAAATATGGGCATAAAATGTAGCACTTACGTGCTTATCAACACCCCCACACTTATATTTTGCTAGTCCTCGAGCAAAACAGAAGAAAACCCGCTACACAGCTGGTCATATAATAAGATTGAGTTAGACCCGCTACACATCTGGTAATGACAAATGCCATACATAAGACCCGCGATAAAAAATTTTTTTTTAATTAAAATTTTTAGACCCGCTACACAGCTGGTCATAACATGCAAGAAAAAAGAAAAGACCCGCTACACAGCTGGTCATAATATTCAATTTTTTTAAAAAATCATAATTCCTAACGAAAACGCCACTCCCCCACACTTAAACATTACATTGTCCTCCATATAATTGAGTCATCCAACGTAGAAATTAAGGTGGGAATTCTAAAATACTAAACAAATAAAAATAAAAGATGGAGTGAAGGGAACAAATCTGATGGGTTGACTCCCATGAAGCGAAAGATATTTGTTTCCCAGGTTGTGCTAGCAAAGAATCTCAAACAGGGTGATAATACACCAAAGTAGCTAGCAAAGCATATATATAAAGTCTGGGGATCAATCCAACAAATCAGGTCAGCTGCAAATGTGAACCTGTAAACACTATAAACCTCAAAACAAACGTGTAAATCCATTCTCGATAGAAAGCAATCCTTAGTCAAGATAAGCATATCACTCTCATGGAAAACAAACATATTAGTTCTTATTTCGGAAACACGCTCTAAATCAGTTTCTAAATCAGCTGAAATACGCTCAGTCGACACATTATCTTCACTAGAAATCATAGGAATAAATGCATTGACAACGTAAAAAGGTACCTGATTATCAAACTCAGCATAATTGTTTAAACATGTATCTAAAGGTTCAAGTTTATGAAAATCAGTAACTCTTAAATCTGGTTCTAAGTCCGCGGAAATAACTTCCGTTAGTGAGTTACCTTGATTACACGTTGGAGACCGCAATGCATTGACAATGTCAATAAGCATAGGATCATCAGAATCTGCAAAGTGGGATAAACCGACTGAGATTGGTCCAAAATCAGTAGTTACCTGACCAGTACCAATTGTCTCCACATCGACATCAGCAATTAGAAAATCACAAGATGGGTCAGGAAAACATGAGCTCAAAGGAACAACAATATCATGAATAATCGCCTCATTATTATCTGCAACTAAGTGACTTATAGGAATCTCGTTATTCAAATGATTAGAAAATATCTCATTATGCACATCCACTGTCTCTAAGTCATCAAACTCAACAATAGTATCTTATGTATAAATATGTTCTTCTAAATCATCATTATCTGAATAAATGGCGTCTCTAACACAACTCTCGTCCTTTTGAATAGACATATAATCAGTCAAATGATCATGAGTTGGGTAAGATACAATAGATTCAGATATTACATCGGTATCATAATTCCTAAAATCACTTCTTGTGTCAAGTTCATTTTCACCCTCATAGTATTGGGGTTGATACTCATCTGAATAACCACCCATAACGAAATTACGTGGATCCCAAGTTCCATACCTGAGACGATTATAAGCAAGAACTTCCTTATACTGTGACCCATACATGTATTCACCAAGCGTCATAGACGACGTCTTGCGCAAAGCATTCATCGTTCTCAAAAAGGTACCTGAAATAAAATTCTGACGCACAAAACAAGTCGAAAGGAAAAAGAAATCCTAAAAAATAAACATATATATATATATATATATGAAAAATAAAAATACTATACAAAAATAAAAATAATAAAATCTAACTATTTACAAAATCAAAAATACTAATTATAATATTCCTCAACCGCTTCCCGGCAGCGGCGCCAAAAATTGATAGGATCCGGAGATTCCTATTTGTAATAACCGCAATCGCACGGTGTCTATCTAGTAGACAGAGGCAAGTACGGGTCGCTCCCACAAGGAGCGGTGGAAATACCAATAATCGATATTCTCAATCAATTAACCAGCAATAACGTTTTTGGATTTTTGAAAGGAGAATGACAAAAAAATAATCTAAGGTAACAAAACGAATCAAAAGAGAAAGCTGGTAACCAGGGTTCAATGTATCCACCACAATTTTTATTCAATTACTGAAATGAAACAATGAGTATTTATTTATCGTTTGTTCTATTAACATCACCTGTTATATGTATCAGAGTCGCAAATATAGCTGGGACACCCTAAGCATGGCACATCAAAAGACTAAACCAAAGCATGCACCATCAAATTGCATTAGCGAGAAAATAATACGAAACTAAATTTTAGGTTCTCAAATAATACAAGGCTATTCTAAGCATACCCATCAAAGAATTTAACCCAAGCATGGAACATCAAATAAGTAGAAAAATATATTTTCGATCCTAACAATTATGCGCAAAGGTTATGAAAACCGGTGAAGCAACAACCCAAATTTTGATAAATCGATAAAAAATAATCAAAGATTAATCTTATTCAAATCATAATGATTTAATGCTATATAATCCATTCGATTATCCTAATACCCATAAGTGGTTTCACATATAAACCCTAGTTACGAAAAATCTAGCTACACATGGCTATGGATTTCTCAAAATCCATAAAATAATGAACAAAAGATTAGAAAGATTAAACCGTCACTTCGTCTTCTTCCTTCTCGATTGTTCTAGTAACCTCCAAGGCCGTCACACTTCTATATTTTTCTATTGCTTGCGGCTTTATGTCCAGTAGCCGATCTCTAGCCATCTCCTCCACTCGATTCTCTTGTTCCTGTTGATTTATATCTGGGTATTGCTGCCAAGGAATCCAAAACACGACCTAGCCAATATCTCATATATGCCAAGGCCCAGTCCACTATCACCTATTCCCAAACTCGGACTCTTTTCCAAAAATGTTCTGCCATCTAGCCGTCACCACTTTCCAATATCTAACCGGCCAAATTGCGTCCCTGATCTTCTCCCAGCAGTAGCACAACTTCATACAAATCAAACTAGTTCAGCCAAAGTACCTTATTGCACTCGATTCAAATCAACACTACGGTTCAATCTTTTCTCCTGTAAAACTTTTGAAATATCCATCTCCACTGCCAACAGAACCCATCGATCATAACAGCTTTATCTCAGCCAACACCACTTGCCTTAATCTTCCGTGAACAGAAACAATTAACTTCCAACAACGACAGTGGCAGTAAACTCTTCACTTCTATTTGCTCTCTCGTTAGCAGCGACTATCATGCATCACCAACTCCTAGTTTGTCTTGAATCCATCGTGTCATCTTCGTTTACTTCTGCAGATCTGCTTATAGGCCACCAATGTTCCATCCATAGACAACCATCACTTCCTTACTTCCCTTGCAACATGGCTATGGACTGCAATGTAAACACCGGCAACTCAGGTCACTTATTGCTGCCAATAAACCTCCATCTCCATTTATTTCTTTCGGTTATATCACCCTGACTCCATCAGACTCGAGCTAGCACAATTAAATTCATCACTGCCAGTGAGTTCCATCTTCTGTGCCTCTTTGTGATCACCATTACTTCTCGCAGCACATATCGAACCCAAACAAATCTATATGGTTCATCTCATTCCCTGCCAAGCCAATTAACGTCGCCTAACACTTGGAATCCGTTGATTTGCACCATGGGCACAGTGATAATCTTGTTCTCAAAAACATCTCTTCACCGTTGACGGTTACCCATTGAACTTATGGCTGGAAGCATCACTTTCTCATCTGAATTCAGCTTAGTTACGCGTCCAGATATTGAACAACAACTTCCCTCTCAAGTCTTGACATACAACCACTAAATCATGGCCAACTACATAGACCTTCAGCTGCAATTATACCCCCCAGAATCATTCCATTGCCTATACTGTACTAGAATTGCAGCACATGTTCGATTCAAGGTTTTCTCCCCATTCACGCCTGAAACATTACTCATACAGCCACCATTGATCACTAACTGCCAAGCATTGCATACATCTCCACTTGCATTCATTCTCGTGTGCTACCAGTTCACACAAAACTGGACGACCACCAACACCATCTTCTGAAACGTCATTGATAGACATATTTTTGTGTCTGAATTGTCCTCAGTGTCTCTATTGTTAGTCTCGATTTTTGTACTAATTTTGCTGTTTTTATGTTTGTTTAGGTGTTATTGGAGAATTATACTTATGCGGAAAAAGTTGATCGAAAAGTGTTTTTTGGACCCCACGAAGAAAAGTACTAAAGGCACCCCTACTTTGGATAAGGGGCACCTCAGTTGGACACCTTCTATTCGCACCCCAGTTCAGGATAGGGGGCACCCTTTCTTCTTGAGTTGAAAACGTGTTTTGGCGGGAGAGTCAAATTCAAATATTCGTATTCACTGGATTTGGTTTTAATTGATTCTGGTGAGATTCAATCGCTGGTTGAGATTTCTTTGGGCCTGTTTCGGTTTAACAGTGATGGTAAAGTGATTTGATTCGATAAAATATGGTTGGTTACGTGGATTTGGGTGAAACAGAGCACGATAATATCTCGGAATATCATCCTGCTTTCCCGTGCATAAGTGGAGGATGTCGTGTGACCAGGGAGAGATTAACTTCTGCTATAACTCGAAATCAATACCTTGAGAGAGTGTCGACATCAGCCAACGCATGCAGAGAAGAAAAATAGGAAATTATTCCCGAGAATAATATTCCTTCACTGTGAAGATTTTGAGGAGTAATTGGAGATATTCGGAGGTGCTTCTGGGTTATAAATAGCTTCTGAGATGTAATAGAAGGGATATGGAGTGAGAGGGGCTAGAACATAGACGAGAGAATCAAGAAAATCAAAGTTGCAGAAAAACAGTTCTGCTGCTGAAGAACACCAAGAACAGACACGTCAAGACAGTCGTTAAATAACTGTCGCTATTAGTCATCTTTGTAACAGTTTTCTCAGCGACAGAAAAACAATGTTTGCAACACTTTATTATTATAGTTCTTTGTAACAGTTGATTAGCAACATTTATTTCCGTTGCAATTTTCTGTTTCATTATATTTTCACCTCTTGTAAGCACTTTTGAGCAATGAAAAATTCCTTTGAGAGTGTTTCCAACATGAGGAGCTAAACCCCATCACTGGGATGATGGAGGAAGCCAATTCTCACACTATGGTAATTTTATTAAATTCTTTGCACGACTTTTGCATTAATATAACTTGATTTATGATTTTAAATTAATTAGTTGTGATTTAGTTTGATGGGTTATGCTTAGCTTAGGTGTTTTGATAACCCATGATTACCATTTACAATTAATGTTTTATAAAATCCATCTTGGAAAAGATTTAGAGTCAATAGTTATTATTTTCGAAGCTATAATTGTCAAAGAATTAATAATCGAACCATAAGAACATGAGTTTGGTGGAATCCTGAGTCCTAGTAACTCTCAATCTTGTTACCTTCGTTTGAATATTTTTGCTAGTTTTAATATTTTCCTTTATAAAGTCTAAAAAATCTCCCTTCACAAGTCTCAACGAACCTTTACTACAACATCATTGATAAATACCATCAATTTTTGGCGCCGTCGACACGGAGCTTGTCTTTAGGCTAGAGTTTTTAGATTTTTATTCTTTTTTTTTTAGGTTTTTATTTGTTTTTACTTTATTTGTTCTTATTTACGTTTTTGTTTTTGTCTTTTTACTACAGATTTTGGAATTTGGAGTGAAATAAAAATTTGCCAAAGCTTTTGGTGAATACTTAAAGTTTGGAGTTGAAGACAAAGAGAAAGGAGCGAAAGAAGAAGATTCTTTTTATTATAAAAAGAGATAAAAAAAAGAGTTTATTTCTTTAGATTGTATTAGGATTTCTTTATTCTTGTAATTTTCTTTTTCTTTTGCACTTTACTCTTTACTCTTTGGACTTTGGTCTTGGACATTTGGGCATTTTTTTTTTAAAAACCCTACGGAAGGGTAGTATTAAATATTAAATTGTTTGTAGAGAAGGACGGTGATTACGATATCACCTCGGCCCCTCGGGTTCGTACATGACATAGGAGTCGCGGCCCGAGTCGACTACAACAGTTCGTCCCCTGTCTGGAACGGGAGGTAAATTTGTTGAAACACTCGTGAATCCCCTGTCAGTGAGTTACTGTATTCCTTCGTTTGCATATATGTTGAGGAACTGAATACGGCTTTTTTAAATTCCTAGTAAAGGGCAAGGCCTGGCCATATAAGATAAGGGTTTGGATTTCATCACCGTTCTCTTCTTGCCCGCCTTAGGAAAACGAAACTTAACGCGAACCTAAGCCTTAAAATTTGGAATAGAACGAGACCGATAGGGTAACGAGCTTAATAGGAAACACGTTCGAAAAATATTGGCTACTATTTTGAGCATTCTTCTAAGTTCATGATGGTTTCTATGAGTTGAATGCGTGACTGCGCCGCCTTGTAATGCGGTGAGGCCTTGGGCATCAAAGCTCCAGTAGATTCCCTCGCCTCTATTCAACTTACTTTGACTCGGATTGATTCCAGAGAGGTTTGCTCAGATTGTAACGAATTCCCTTTCGAAGGATTAGAAGCTGGTCTAGAAAACAATCTAAGTGGATCCATAATGCTTTTTGTTTGCTAGAAATCAATAGGTTTGTTGTGGTTGAGTCATCCTTGTTTGTGTTTGCATATAACTTCCCTTCCTTTTAGGATTTTTCTTTTTAATTTTGTTTTTCTAGTGTATGCCCGAGGTCATTAGAGAACGGGCTTGGAAAAGAGACATTCTAGGTCGTTTGATTAGTGAAAAACCTAGTAGTTCTTCTTGTGAAAGCGGGGAGCGCGAAGACTCTTCTTTTGAGATCCCCATTTTCGGAAAATTTAGTTTTGAGAATCTGTCTCTTCGTGAGGATAGTACTTCATTTGTGCCAGCAATGGCTACTTTGAAAGACTACATGTACCCAACTAGGACCAACCGAGCATCGTGCATTAAATTTCCAGCCTCTACGGCTACTTATGAGTTGAATCCTGGTATTCTTCAGATGATCCCTATATTCTTAGGAAAAGATGATGAAAACCCTTAATTTCACATTAGGGACTTTGACGAAATATGTGGAACAATTAAGATTAAGGACCTTACTGATGAAGTATTTAAACTTAGGATGTTCCCATTTTCCTTAAGGGATAAAGCCAAGTCCTGGCTGAATAACCTACCATCTGGGTCTATAGAAACATGGGACCAACTTACCGCTGCTTTATACTTAAAGTGGTTTCCTAAGCATAAAACCGCATCTTTTAGGTAGAAAATTAGTTCCGTTATGCAACAAGAAGGAGAATCCCTTTATATATTTTTAGAGAGATTTAATGATCTTTTGTCGCAATGTCCTCACCATGGGTTCGAAAAAATGAAACTAGTTGAAATTTTGTATGAATGTTTAGACTATTCGACCAATGCCATGGTCGAGTGTATGAGTGCTGGTTTATTCACGAATAAAAGCGCTGATGATGCACTTTCCTTCTTAGAAGATGTAGCTGAAAAATCCCAACAATGGGAGTCTTGTGTTGAACCCCCTAAAAGACTCTTGGTCAATAGAAATAACACCAATGCGGTCGATACAAGATTTGGGTCAGATGTTAAGTTCCCTGCTTTGTCTAGAAGGTTAGAAGCTTTGGAAATGGGTCAGTCTAAAAATAGGTCCCTTGTTGAACCTAATGATAGAATTGGAGCCTCTCAAGTCTATAGTTGTGGAATAGAACCCAATAGCTCATTTTGGGAAGTGACGTTAGTGAAGAGCAATCCCATGCTGTTTATAACAAGGCTAGGTTTGAAAACAATCAGAAGTTTAACCCATACTCAGAGACCTACAACCCTGGTTGGGGAAACCATCCTAATTTCTCTTGGTCTAAGGGCCAGCATCAAGGTCAGTCTAGTAACTCTCAGCCTCCCCCAGGTTTTGGTTATGCTAAGAACTCTTCAGGTCAACCCCAGTTTCAGAACCTTTCGGATAAAAATATCACAAGTTTAGAAGAGACTCTCACCTCGTTTATTAAAAAAACTCTGAAAAAATCAACCAAATGGTTGCGCAAGGGATAGAAGAAAGTAAGAGTATAGGTTATGCTAACTCTCAGGCTATTTCCGAGTTAAAAACCCAGGTTAGTCAGATAAATGAGTCTTTGAGGTAAAAATATAAGTCTCCTAGTCAAACTCAGCCCAATCCTAGAGGAGTTCATCAAGTAGGTGAAAGACCATCAAACCACGTGAATTCGATAACAACCCTTAGAAGCGGTAAAACGGTAGAAAATAAGGTAGCCATGCCTAGTGGACATATTGTAGTTCCACTTTCTACTTCCCAAGAGGAGGAGCCCATAGCTGAGGAAATTGAAACAATTCCTAAGGAGTCCCAAGAAATTCCTGATAGGACAACCTTTGTGCCTAGAGCCCCATATCCAAAGTTGTTAGCCCCAACAAAAAAGGAGTCGACTTTCAAAGAGATAATGGAGACATTTAAGCAGGTGAACATTAACATTCCATTTTTAGAAGCAATTAGACAGATGATTGCTTATGCCAAGTTCCTTAAAGATCTTTGTACACGAAAGTGTAAGCTTAATGTCCAAAAGAAAGCCTTTTTAGCTGGTCAAGTAAGTTACATTCTTTTGAACCAAACGCCCCCTAAGTATAAGGACCCTGGATGCCCCACCATATCTAGTGCGATTGGTAATCACATGGTCGATAAAGCTTTACTTGACTTAGGAGCTAGTGTTAACTTACTACCGTATCATGTATACACCCAGCTAGGTCTTGGTAGGTTGAAACTGACTAAAATGACACTACAATTAGCTGATAGGTCTGTCAAAGTACCTCGTGGTGTCATAGAGGATGTTCTGATTGAGGTTGATAAGTTTATTTATCTAGTTGATTTTGTTTTTCTAGACACCCAGCATGTTTAGGACCCAAGTGCTCAAATCCCGGTGATTTTAGGTCGCCCATTTTTAGCCACAGCTAACGTTGTCATCAATTGTAGGACCGGGATTATGAACATATCCTTTGGTAATATGACCATTGAACTAAATGTCTTTAATGTTACTAGAAATCCTTCTGATGATATAGAATAAGTGGATATGATTAGAACTTTAGTTCAGGATAATTGGCATAACACTTTACTAGTAGATTCTTTAGATGAATTTGAGGAAACCATTCTCTTAGACCAAATGTGTGATCAATCTTTAGAAGAAGCCCTTGAAGACTCTACGGACCCAGAAATCCAGGAAATAGTGTTAGGTCTTTCTGATAATAGTGATGACCCTAAGTTTGGGGGTAGAGAACTAGAAGAAGCTCTTGAGTACTTTAGGGACTCCGAGGATCCAGAAATACAAGCAATAGTTAGAGGTTTGTATGTGAGTAGTGAAAACCCTAAGTTTGAGGGTAGTGATAGTTATTGTGATCATCACGTATCCATAATTGAAGTCCCTAACTTGGGACTCGAGCCTTGTGTGTCTGAGATATTACTTGAGTCTATTCAGACTCCGCAACCCGATCCTCCTGAAACTGTCCAGGAAGTGACCCAGGTATTAAAGGCCATCATTTCGGATGAATCTCTTTATCAAGACACACATATGAAGCTTCGTTATTTTCCCCAGATAAACCCAGTTGTCTTGACAGAAACCTTAGATGCGGATGTGATCCTTCTATTGGTTTTTCTGAATCAGTGCGGTTGTCTCATATTGGTGTTAGCTTTATTTGCCCTTATGGACTCACAACTATTTCGGCTTTTGGTGTATGACTTTGGAAGGTGAAGATCCTTTTTGAGGTATTTGATGTCTGGCTGAAGACTTTAAACTTAGCACTTCTTGGGAGGTATCCCAATACTCATGAAACACGGTAATATCTTTCCTTAACTCTTTTTCTTCAAGTGGTAACAATTTCTCCTTGTTCATGCTTTTAATATCATCTTTAGAACATTGAGGACAATGTTAGACTTAAGTTTGGGGGTATGGGAGAAACTTTTTAGTTGCACTTATGAAACTTCTAGCGTCACATGGTATCCGGTTAGCTAAGTTTACATACTTTTTCTCACTGAAAAGATAGAAATTGGAATGCTAGGGATAACAACCTATTGAGACATTAGAGAAAAAGACATTGAGATCCTTGAAATTCAGGAGAGAACTTGTTCCTTTTAGAGGGTAACCGTGATGGACCTAACCATCCATGATGGAAAGGCAAGTAGGTCAGGAAATTCCAGAAAGACAAAGCAACCTCACAGTGTAGTCTTAGTCACTGGGTTACAACTCTCTCTCAGTAGAAACTTATCATCATCAACAAACGGAGCGACATCAAAATCTATGAAGAAAGTGGAAGACGTTTAAGGTTTAGAAGCAATAATAGAAGAAAAATTAAGGGTTACAAGAAGTTATAAGAGCAAGAAAAATCAAACGATATAAGTTGTTGAAGTTCATGATACTAAAACATTACAAGTTGCGAAAATCCAAGTGTTAAATTCCATCTGTGATGGCCATGTAAATTTTGTCTTGTTATTACTCATCAAAAGAAAAAAAAAAAATTGTAAAAAATGAAAGAATATAAAGTTTAAATTTTAAATTTTTTTCAATAAGGCCATAGGGAAGTACAAATTATTATGTCAAGCAAGAAATCGAAGAGAAGAGTTAATTGTCAAGGTTCTACGAGTTTCAAGAATTTATCATCAACAGTTGAAGACCGAAAAAGACGTTGTTTCTACTGAGCACTATGAGAAAGTCGAAGAGAGATGATGGTTTCTTTGTTAGTCCGCTTTCAATCTGGCACAAGATATTTCTAACACTGGTTCAACTCATCACACGTAATTAGTCCAGTTGTGTAGCAGATGTCCCTCTCATATTTTTGTCTCTCCTAATCTTATCCAGCTTTAAATCAGCGGACGCATCTTACAATGTTTATCTAGCTGTGTAGTGGATATCTCTTTATCTAGCAGTGTTGCGGATGTGCCTCCCATTTTCTTCAGTCAGCTTTAGAGATGACACCTTTAATTTCTCTGGCATTCTAGTCACTTGGATATAGGTTGAGAATATTTATGTCCTCGTAGCTCTTTGGATACTTGTGACCAATTAGAAGTACAGATTTTGTGGGTACACCTCTGGTAAACCATCCGGAGACAACACTCCGCCACTAGGGCCACCTAGCGGTTTAATGGCTTACTGCACGTGCTAAGTGTAGTCATTTTATTTTCTAGATTAGATTTGCTCGGGACTAGTAAATAATAAGTTTGGGGGTATTTGATAGACACATTATTTTGTCTGAATTGTCCTCAGTGTCTCTATTGTTAGTCTCTATTTTTGTACTAATTTTGTTGTTTTTATGTTTGTTTAGGTGTTATTGGAGAATTACACTTATGCGGAAAGAGTTGCTCGAAAAGTGTTTTTTGGACCCCACGAAGAAAAGTACTAAAGGCACCCCTACTTTGGATAAGGGGCACCTCAGTTGGACACCTTCTATTCGCACCCCAGTTCACGATAGGGGGAACCCTTTCTTCTTGAGTTGAAAACGTGTTTTGGCGGGAGAGTCAAATTCAAATATTCGTATTCACTGGATTTGGTTTTAATTGATTCTGGTGAGATTCAATCGCTGGTTGAGATTGCTTTGGGCCTGTTTCAGTTTAACAGTGATGGTAAAGTGATTTGATTCGATAAAATATGGTTGATTACGTGGATTTGGGTGAAACAGAGCACGACAATATCTCGGAATATCATCCTGCTTTCCCGTGCATAAGTGGAGGATGTCGTGTGACCAGAGAGAGATTAACTTTTGCTATAACTCGAAATCAATACCTTGAGAGAGTGTCGACATCAGCCAACGCATGCAGAGAAGAAAAATAGGAAATTATTCCCGAGAATAATATTCCTTCACTGTGAAGATTTTGAGGAGTAATTGGATATATTCGGAGGTGCTTCTGGGTTATAAATATCTTCTGAGATGTAATAGAAGGGAGATGGAGTGAGAGGGTCTAGAACAGAGACGAGAGAATCAAGAAAATCAAAGTTGCATAAAAATAGTTCTGCTGCTGAAGAGCACCAAGAACAGACGCGTCAAGACAGTCGTTAAATAACTGTCGCTATTAGTCATCTTTGTAACAGTTTTCTCAGCGACAGAAAAATAATGTTTGCAACATTTTATTATTATCGTTCTCTGTAACAGTTGATTAGCAACATTTATTTCCGTTGCAATTTTCTGTTTCATTATATTTTCACCTCTTGTAAGCACTTTTGGGATGACGGAGGAAGCCAATTCTCACACTATGGTAATTTTATTAAATTCTTTTCATGACTCTTGCATTAATATAACTTGATTTATGAATTTAAATTAATTAGTTGTGATTTAGTTTGATGGGTTATGCTTAGCTTAGGTGTTTTGATAACCCATGCTTACCATTTACAATTAATGTTTTATAAAATCCATCTTGGCAAAGATTTAGAGTCAACAATTATTATTTTCGGAGCTATAATTGTCAAAGAATTAATAATCGAACCATAAGAACATGAGTTTGGTGGAATCCTGAGTCCTAGTAACCCTCAATCTTGTTACCTTCGTTTGAATATTTTTCCTAGTTTTAATACTTTCCTTTATAAAGTCTAAAAAATCTCCCTTCACAAGTCTCAACGAACCTTTACTACAACATCATTGATAAATACCATCAGTCATGCCATCAAAACAATACCGGCCACAATCCTCCATTCAACTTGCATCACCTCTGGTTGCTGCTTCTCATTACTTGATCACCGAAAACCAACCAAAGTTGCTAACCACAACATTACTAAATTTCTCCATTCTTCTTTTCTTTGTTACTGAAGGGAACTCGTAAGAATCCCCACTGCCAAGATATATGTTACTGAAGTATTCCACGTCCTCCATTTGTTTCCTTTTACTCAACAACACATTTGATATCTATCACAGCACCACGTCTCCAGGGCAACGTCACCTTCCACTACCAGGATATGGTTTCTAAGGCAATACTCAACAACACATTTGATATCTACCAGAATCCCCATTTCATATCCGTGAGAGATAAGGCATCTGGTGTTGACACATTGATTGTTAATTAGGCAGCGCATAATGCTGCTTCTCTCTAACGTCGTGTTCCGCAAGCGCCATTTAACTTCCGATTAGCCATTTATTTTCCGAGTGAATAGATTTCCTTGTAATTTCTACAAAAGCACCAAAATATTATCATTAGCCAAAATATCGAGTCCTAGCTAATATAAATATGGGTATAAAATGTAGCACTTACGTGCTTATCAGGTACGCAAACTTAAGTTCTAGAGTTTTATCTTTTCCGACAATTCGCAAAATAGTACGCATACTGTCGTTCCAGCTTAATTCAGGTGAAACAGTTTGCAAACTCTTGGTTCCCAGAATTTGACAATTAAAACCATTCATATACGGGTATGCATACTTGGTTCCCGTACCTGAATCATATTACGCAAGTTTGCATACTGGTATGCATACTGTGTTATATCCAGAAAATGGTTATTTATTCTAAACTTACATTTCAATCATTGAAACATCCTTAGAAGATGACAATAGCTGTTTCACACAAACTATTAGCTTATAAGTAATTTTTAACTGATCGAATGATCAATACTAAACATTCCGAGTATACATCAAATGAATGTATCACACAAATCATGTAAGATGTTATAAGGCGATTTTCACATGATCATCTTTTGACTCATTATTTGGTTTCCAACAAATAAATTATTTCCAAATAAACTCGTCAAGAATACTGATGAATGTAGTTAAATCAATAATTTTTCCACCACATATTTCGAGAAAGATATAAGCGAGTTAAACTTAGCTCGAAATATCAATTGTGTATAATGTAAAAGTCTATATAGATATACGACTTAGTCTCAATAGAAGATAAAATATAATATAATTCTGAGTGATGGATGAGTTTAAATCTCCACATACCTTTTGTTGATGAAGTTCTTCCAAGCTCTCCTCAGTAGATCGTCGTTTTCAATCGATGAATGCCGTGAAGTCTAAGGCTCAACTACACATTCTATCCTAATCCGATATATAACTATAAGTAGACTAGAAATAAAGACTTATAGTTTTGACACCTAAACTTGACAAACAAGCTTGAGATACCAACACTTGCGAGTTCGACCGAGTAGTGCTCTAACAAAGAGAATCTGTCCAGAATTTTCAGAAATCATCATCCATATTAATATCAAACATTCAACGGTGAATTTACGATGGATTATTCTCAATATTTTACCAACGATACCCAATTATGTTATCCATCAATAACAGAAGCCCGATCATAAATCAAAGATACGTAATTATATGAATAAATTACTGAAACCTATCAATTAGAAATCATATAAATTAAACACCCAAAGGAAAACATCAAAAGAGAAAGGGTTTCACATTCTACCTCTCAATTGCTACAAACTCCTACTAATTTTCTTTATCATTCTTCTCCATAAAATCTCTATCTTCATCTTCCTCCCCTTTTCATTTTCTCTAGTTTAAGTTAAAACTCTGTATTTTCTTTTCTCCCTAATTCCTTAATAAATCATACATTAATGTCAATACTAATATCAATAATAATAATACATCACAATTATTGTTTTTCTTAATTATTTTATTTATCTTTTCAATTTCTCTTAATTTTATATATTATTAAAACTAATTAGATTATTCTATTTCAACCCTAACTTTGTAGTTCAAGCAACCCACCTAGACTAAGGAATAAGAAATAATAACCTAAGCTAACTCGGTTAATATCCGACCCGGAACGGTAACTAAAAATACAGGGTGTTACGCTACTTACTTAACATGATGCTCTTATAATCCTTAAAGGAAAATCAATCCTAGAGATGAGCCAAAGAAGAAAAGTACAAATACAAAACCTACTCTTGCTAGAAGAGTTGTTGTTCCTCTAGAAAGTGTGTACCCAAATGAACCAGACTACAATTATCTTTGTCCTCCTTTCATTAACCCGGGACCTCTTCCTCTTGTCAATCAAATAATTTTTTCCTTCAATACCGATAACCTGGTTAACCCTTATGGGAAATAAATTCCTCGGCTACCAGTGATATCTGCAATAACTCTCATCATGAGACTGCTGATCTGGACCTGAATGGAGCTCAAAATTCTCAATTGGGTAGTGACAAGGCAAATGATCTCCCTAATGGTGTTTTTGGTTCTACCAATCAGGTAAATCAAACTCCTATAGCCTCCTCTACTGAAAATGAATCCTTGTTTGCTGATTCTTCTTCTATTTACCTTGTTAACAATGTTAATATGTTGTGCTAGAGTGTGGGAAAGAAATCTGCTAATAAAGAATTATGTCTTCTGTTTAAAAATATCAACTCAAACATTGTTTTCCTATCTGAGACTAAAATGAAGAAGGATTTTGCGACTAGAAAGTTAAGAAATATGGGTTTCCCTAATACCTTCAATGTGTCGTGTATTGGTAGGAGTGGAGGGATGGTTCTAGTCTAGAAACAAGGAATGGATTTGAACATTTTATCCATCCTCTCTACCTGAGATAACACAAAACCCACTCTATCACTACTTGCATTAGATAACTCCTCATTGAAATCACCTTCCAATAGATATAATCACCTTTTCAATCACATCACAATTCTTCATTAGAGTTGCTACTTCTCATATTTCCAGTAAATCTGTTGAAAACTATCATTGGCATAGATATTTTGAAACTTATTAGTCATCTCAATGGGAATCTCTATTGACTTATCAATTCCACTACGGGAAGATTCATCAGTAAATTCTTCACCAAAGGGAAAAAAAATTTGATTCCTCCCCTACCTCTATTCATTTTTTTTTTCGTACTTCATCCTTTTTTCTCATATGCCTTTTATTCTTATCCTTGAAAATCTATTACCAATTTAGCAATTGCAGTATCAGAAGTAATAGTAGCAGCTACATCAAAGGCACACTTCTCTAAATTGTAACCAAAAACCGCACAATGAGAACATCTAAGAAGTATCCATTTATACTCCACATGTATGTTGATCCTCACCTTCCCAGCCAGAGCATCAATTTGGCTAGGGAAATCAGACTGCACATCAATCTCAACACATATTCTTTCATATGACAGTCTTGATCTTGTTGAAGTCTACTTATCCAACACAAGGGGCGCTCCAACAAAACTAGCAAGTTTTTCCAACACTCTAGCATTCCACAAATTAAGTGGCACGTATATCCCTTAATTTTAACCAAACATGAATTGTTATAAGCTATGTTAACTCCTTCTCGATTATAAGAGTCCAAAGTCTCACAACAAATAATTGTTCTACAATAAACTGTAGATGGGGAAAAATGATTTGCTGGTTTTTAAGGAATTAGGAAACGACCGTACGTAGAAGACTCATTGAACCGAGCAAAATGTTCAACCTCACATAGATGTACCACTGCAAAGGGGGTGCTTTGAATTCGAGAGATCAATCTGTAGTACTCCGGCCTAAACCAAGATAATGGTCGTTCCAGAGTAAATTCGGTCACAAGAGAGGATGGGTTGATCTATAGGAGGGAATCCTAGAAATATGTGGAATCAATGGTAATCAAAGATTGTATGTGTATTGTGAATTCTGAATATGATAAGTTCTGAATGATTGAAATTTCTCAGTTGAGAGTAATTGCTCGATTGATGATTTATTGATCTCGTGTTGTCTGTGAGACGTGAGATCATTGTTGTTCTTGTTGTTTCAATCATGATTCGGAGACTTATTTATATTGATGGAATTGTAGACACCATGATCCCATGAAGTGTGACAGTTTATGGAATCAAAGAGTGGGGAAGTGGAAATCGTGTTTGAAACCAGTTGTTCATCATGCGGAGACTTGGTTAATTTTCCATCCACTACTTTGTTAATTCCTTCAACTGATTGCACGACTTGCTCATATTCCATCGTGTGTTTGAACACATGTGCCGTAGACCTCCAGACCAAAACCCTAGTTGATATCCCCCAAGTGACACGATTGATGTCTCGTGTTTAGTTTAGTCAGTTGTTGACTTCATGATTTAATGGAACGATGAGTCCATGTATTTACTGAGTTGAACATGATTTTGTAAAATGTTCTGAAACTCGTGAATTGAACGTGGGCATGATTCTCACTTTGATAGTTGAGGCGAGCAAGTATTGCTCTGATTTGTTGAATATTGATAGTTGAACCAATATTCCTTGATTTGAGCAAGTATTGCTCATCTGATGAATTATTGGTAGCGTGACCAAAATAAAATATTAATTAAAATACTGGTAGTTGAACCGAGTATAATTAATAAGAATACTGATCATGAGATCGCCATAAAATTATTAGTGTTTGAATCTGGAATTATGATCCTTGGACTCAGAAACCCTAATTTGATCAATTGATGGTTTATTTGAAAATTAACCATGGAATGAAGGAGGGACGGATTCATGGGACCGTAGGTCGATCATGTAGATCCCATATGCTCGTGTGAGAAAATACCAAGGCCTCTTGAAGAGTTGGTGATTTGTTGATGAAAGAATGATTAAATGATGGTTTAATCATTTATTCGAAAAATGCTTGTCCGAGCCTTAGGTAATAAAACCTAATTAATTATGAAGAGATGAGGGACCGAACAAGGGGTCATGAAACCAGCCCTGGGTGGTCACGGGATCAAATGATGATCGTTTCATGAGGTTCCAAATTGTTTGGAAGAGTTTTGAACCTAATACGTGCAATTGCGCAAATTAGGTCAAATCGTGAAAATACACGGGATCGGCTCATTGAGAGCCAAGGAGCCAACCCTGGTCGGTCAAGGTAACATGCTCACGCCATCAAAGTGTTCGTATCTCAGTTCTGAGAATTTTGGTATTTTTAGATGTGCATATGAGCAATCTTTTGAGAAAATATGAAGAAATCATGGGTTTTTGATGAAACCGTCAAAACCTTCATGAGATGAAGGAAAATAATAAATAAAAAAAAGAAGGAATCATGAAGTGTGGGATCGGTCATGGCCAAGGCATGTCCGTCCGGCCAAGGAGCCCGTCCCATAATGTTTTCATGTTTTTTATAATATTTTTTCATGATTTTAAGGAAATATGATAAAACCAAAGAGTTTGTTGAAACCAAGGAGTTTTTGTTGAAATCAAAGAGTTTCCAAGAGATGAAGGTAACAAAAATATTAATAACAATAAAATAAGGGCGTGTGGGACCGGCTTGAGCATGGTTGGCCGGCTAGGGCCCGGTCCCGTGAGTTTTCACTTATTTTATGTGTTATTTCATGATTTGAAGGGATTTTCATAATTTTGAAAGACTTTTCATAATTTGAAGGAAGTATCATGAAATCAAGGAATTTCATAAAATCAAGGAAACATAAAATAATAACAATAAAATAAGGGGTTTGTGGGACCGACTAGGGCATGACTGGCCAGCTTGGGCCCGGTCCCACAAGTTTCCTTAATTTTATGTATTTTCCATAATTTGAAAGAATTTCATAATTTGAAGGAAATATCATGAAATCAAGGAATTTCATGGGATTAAGGAAACATGAAAAATATAGTAATGATAAAATAAAACGTGTGGGGCCAGCTATGGCCCGGTACCAAGGGTTTTCTTAATTTTATATTATTTTTCATGGGATCAAAGAAATATCATGAGATTAAGGAGTTTTCATGAAATTATGGAAATAATAATAAAATAATGAGGAACCATGAGGTGTGGGGCCGGTTGGGATCAAGACATGGCCGGTTGGCCAATGATCACGGCTCTACCATATTTTTCCTAATTTTATATTATTTCCTTGGTGTGAAGGAAACACCATGAAACTGAGGAGTTTCCTCATAACGAAGGATATTTGTTCCAGTGAAAGGATTTTCATGATCTCAAGGAAAATAACAAAAAATATGATAAAAATATGAAACTGGCGTGGGATTGACCACGGCACTTCCGTCCAGTTAGTAAGCCCATGCTCCCAGTGCCTTGGTCAATTTTTAATTATTTATTATTTTTCTTTCTATTTTGCATAGGTTCATCATCTCGTCGTATTTTGAAATACTTATTCGTACGGTGATTGTTAGTGCATCGTCGTTGAATACACTTGCACAGTTTAAATCGGGGCTTACTCGGAGGTAGATCAGACTCCCGTGTGTTAAATATTTATTACTAACCCATGGAATTCTGCTGGGAATAACCATGGTTTGCAGTAATGAAATACTGTGAAAATATTTGAATATTTTCGGAAATTCAGTGGATGAATCCAATAATTTAGGAATAATTAACTTATGGCTCTATACTAGCAGAGCAAGATATCTAGGAGCATTAATTATCCCGACATGAGCTTGCTGGAGCTTCATATCCTTTATATAGTCAGGGTAAACTCGTTGTTTGTATCCTGAAGACGTTATCGCTCTATACTAGCAGAGCAAGCTGTCTAGGAGCCGTCCATCTTGTGACTATATAGAAATAATTACTGAAGTGTTCAGTATTCATGAGATATGCTCTTGCCTAGCCATGAGAAAACATATCTACATGTACTATGAGAGAAATTATTCTCAGTCAGAGGATTCGATGAGAGATCCGTGTCTTAATACTCACGTCTGACTGCTTAAATCAGAGGTTCGGATAATTATTGGTTTACGATTTTAGCCTTTGTCGAAAATCCACCATCTACATAAACAAATACCGACGCTCCAAAACTGTATTTTATCCTCATCAGAGCCAAAATCATACACAAAATCCCTACCACCATGAAGATTCATTTTCAACCCACCTTTCAACTTCCAGATTCTCTGAACAGTATGTTTCACCATTAAAAACGGCAATCTATGCCCTACAAAACAACTAACTCCAAGGTTTTCACATATACGAATATATCATTATACTTCCTTATCAAAAAAAACCATTAGCTTCCTCCCTTCCACCATTGAAGGAGATTCAAATGATAATGGTTCATGGACAACCTCTTCTTTTTTCGAACAACACAATACTTCAGACCACTTCAGCCGATTTGCAAAACTATACACAAAATTAGATCTAGGAACTCTATCAGCAAACCCCATTTGAAACTCAAACCCTAAAATAAAAAATAAGAGACAAACTGGAACTAGAACAATCGAAGAAACAAAAAGACAAACTAACTAGGAAACTAACCATTCCCAAATATCGAACCCAAATAAAAAAAAAAGAGATTTGGTGAAGAAATCACCATAAAATGATCAATTTTTTTTTTAACTTGAGTCAACGTCGCCCAAAAAATTGCCCTCACAGACGATCTTGATTATTCTCTCTCGTAATAAACTCATACTTACTGCTAGCTGGGAGTAAATTCACCATACTACATAGATAAATTATCTTTAGCTTAGTCATAATATTATATCGAGTTTCTTTTCTTTTCAAGCTATGTTAGAAGACTTTGGATGGTCAGTTGTAAGGCTATAAAAGCCGCCTTCCTATAATTTTTTTGAATCAATCTAAAAAACTACATAACTAGTTTCTAAAGTTCAGCTTATTTTAATTTCTAAATCTTACAGAGTGCTTGATTTATTCTAACTTCTAAGTACTCAAGTACTACCGAGTTCCATACAAAATCTATATATCATATAGAGTATTCCCATTAAGCTCCATACATACCCAACAAAAATAACTGAAATAGTACCGCCTAAATACGTAGGACAAGATGGTTCCAGCGAGGCTGATGGAAAACTGATTTTCGTCTAAAATTTATGTCAATAAAGTATTTCTATTACCAACATATCACAAGAACATCGAAAGCCTCTAATTATTTTGTCTATAATGAATAACTTACAAAAATCAACTGGGCAGATAGAGATTCAAACTAAAAATCACTGGATGATTATATTACAGGATTATGTTGATGCGACATCCCTAAGATTCAACTTGATGTTAAGCTCACCCTCAAATTAGTATTGGGGAACAACTCAGTAGCATTGAGACCCACTCTTATATTAAGTCCCATGGATACCATTACAACAAACAAACTTCATTATCAATATCCTCACCAAAACTCATATTGCGATAAATATTTTCATTATTAAAGCTCTCACATTGTAACAACAACTTGTTGTTCTCACCCAAATATATACATCACATCATTAAGCTGTCATAAAATAACCTCCTAATGAGAGCCTCTGCCAGTCCTACATAATGCTCAGAACCAAATATTTGAATGCTTTAGCAACACTGAGAAAATCTTCCTCATTTCTTGTATATGTTACATCTTTTACCTTGCAAAGCGGAATCTGTTAACTATACATAACATTCTTCAGGGACTAATTGATAACTTGTTGTTAGTTAGTGTTTTGAACTTCCGGGATGATTCCATGCCTCGAAGACTATGTTTAAGTACATGAGTTTAAGGAAGAAGACTTGTGAAATTTGTTACGTAGTTAAAAGGAATCAATGGGATTGGCTGCCTAATCCCTATTGGGGATCCATAGCAGGACTGATCCCTATTAGGGATATGCAGCATGATCGGTTCCTACCTATTAGGGATCTATATAGCATGACTGATCTCAAAAGAAAAGTTATATTTCCAATTTTATGTATTATCTAGGGTTTGTGGATTTCAGAATATGATTTTGCTATTTAGGAAAGTTCAAGATGTCGACATAGTGAGTAATTTGAACATTTGGAAAATCTTATTCTTTTATTGCTCAAATTATTCCTTGATCCTCAAGGTGAAATCCCAAACCGAAATGTTTGAGATCTTTTGAGATTTTCAAATATATATGTTTTATTTTTCCAGCAAGTAAAACATATCTCTGAAAAATATATTAGTAAAGTATACTTGTATACTAAATAATATTGAGTTTTCATCCATGAGGGATTTCAGTATAAAAGGTGGATATTGGTTGGAATTAGACAAAACAAAAAATTGGTGTTTATTGCATATCTTGAGAATATTTTCGGTTATGGAAATTCCTTAGTCTCCAGTCTACCTTGGTCTATATATAGTGATGTTTGTTCTTCTTACAAACTTATCCTGACGTAGGCACTTCATTTTGTAGTCGCTGCGGTAGCCGACTAATAATTTTACTTGTAATATTATCTTGGAGACAAGAGTAACCTAATCAGAAACAACCTCTTAATTATGTCCGCTAGTTTAAAGACTTCTGTGGGATCAAGAAGCATCTAGATAGTACCATTGGTGGGAAACTATATTTCACATTGTTATTTTATTTTTAGATTATTGATTTGATTGACTAACGGTTGTTAGTTCTTGATTGCACCTAGTTTGATTAATATTGGGAGTCTTCTCTTATGACATAAGGTCACTCAAACTAGATCAAGGTTTGAAAGTTTTAAGATCTGACGATAGACTTATAAAAATTTTGTGCGTGATTGATCATAAGTTGGAATCAAGTTTATTTTTGCAGGTACATAAAAGATATTGAAAATTTTAAGACAAGAAGATTTCTTATTGGTTTCCTATCTTTGTGATTTCTTTCATGCACATACTTGATCGGCTGGGATCCGACTTAGCATTGTTTATTTTTTGATAGGCATCTTATTGCTAGTCATATAGATCGACAAGCTATCATGTGGTGGTTTTCTTCTGGATCCAAATATGATAGTTTGTATACCTAGATCTGATTATCTTGATAATCAAGATTTTAGAAGATCTGACCAAACAAAGGAGTTTATTAGATTAAACGGAAGAGCCTTTGTTTTATTCAACAAAAAATCCCTGATTTACTTCTTGAGATTAAGAGAGAAGTTATCGAACACAATTTAGTCATTTACTGTTTTGGAATACGATCCAAATGAGTGAAGTGCAAGAAGTCTTCACGATGGGTGAAGCTACTTAAGATAGTGGACTCTATCTTAGGAATCAGGTGTGCTGGTCAGATTGGTTGAAGGCGCAGGGATACCGAGGAAACTAGGTAACTAGGGGTAGTTTACTTAGTCTCAACTATTCGAAGTTGGTAGTGGTCATTGTATAGCGGCTTAATTATGAGAGTATTCAAAACTGGACTCGATCTCGGGTTTTTTTTTTCTGCATTTGCGGTTTCATCCTTAACAAAATTTGTGTAGTTTTATTTTCTTAATTTCCATAATATTATTTAGCTTGTCTTTATAATTAAAGTAAATACACTTGTACATTAATTAAAACACTTGGATTGATCCCTATAGTTAGGTTCAGTTCCGGTTTTGTATTATATACCAATTGTATACCTTGTGGTTGTTATCTTCTTGACAATTTATGTCTATATTAGATTACACATGGTATCTGTCATATTGGTTGATATCGAAAAGATTGTGGTGTACTTGGTATCCTCCTAATTCCAATTCCTAACACTGCAGTAAAAGAATTGGTCTATATAAGTGCTAATAATACAAAAAAAATTGGAAAAATTTTGCACTAAGAATCGGTTTATGTGGACATTTAGATGAACCAATAATGGGATTAGCAGTTAAGAAATCAAAGGCTATATAATTGGTTTATATGAACATTCACATAATCTAATTATCTTAAAGAAAAAAAAACATACATAAAACTAGGCATTTCTTCTAGAGCATAATCGGGCGAGATGGGCATGAACATCGACTGATTCTGGTTAAATGTTCTTCATAAAAAAACACCGTTGTAATAATCGTTCGTTTCATGGGCATGAACAACAACCGTTATCTTAAGCAATCAGTACACAAGTACATTAATGTAAACTGATTCTGGTAAACGCATAAAACTTTGATTTCAAAAAATTCAATTTTTGAGTGAATGCATGTTGCTTAACCTAATTTAGAGTATCGGGTCGATAAAAAAGTACCTGATAGTAACCATTTTCGCTTGTCTTGCATTAAGAGTTTGTTTGTCTTCCGTAACCATGTATGACGTCGATTGTTTATGTCAAGCTGCTCTCCCAATTCATGGATCGTCCAAACTAGGATAAGTAATTCTAGTAGTTTGCTTCATTCGTGTATTTTTCATCATTATAAAAAGGAAAAAAAAATGAATAATCTTTTTTTGGATCGTGATAATCGACAATGTTTTTCATTTGAAAATGAAAAAAAGAGAGGGAAAATAGAAAAAGAATTAATTAAATGGAAATAAAAATCAGGTTTTAGTATTAAGATTTTAATGAGAGTAAATTGGTAGTTTCATCCAATTTAGACACCCCTTATAGTTGAGAAAAAAATTTGTTTAGGCCTCGAATAATTTGTATAAGCACCAAACTAGCTAAGTTATTGGGCCGGCCGACCGGAGGGCCCGTAGGGAAGGAGACCCTTCTATGGCCACTTTTTTGTCAAATGAAACCTAACAAAAATTCTCGATTTCATAAAAAGATTGAGATTTCTCCCGTCCAAAATTTTCCACCGCTTCTAGTGAAACGACCACAATACCCTCATACTTAAAAACCCTTTCCTTCATTATCCTCACCGACCCATCACGTTTGCCGACACCACCAACACCCAGTTCGCCATTTTTAACCCCTCTACAACCAACAGAAGTTCCGCCACCACATAACCACCTCCACAACCACCACAGCCATATCAGCACAACATATCGCCTCCACCGCCATCACGCAAAAATTACAACCACCAAAATACCACCTCGACCGCACCACCAGTATCACAAGACCTTAAAAATCCAACTGTACCGTTCCTTGAAAATTTCATCTTAAGATATGAACGACCACCACCTCAGCAGCCACCACACCATGACCAGAACCGCCACCGCCACCGCCACCAAACAACTACCACCGGGACACCACCTAATCAAACATTAATCATTCCCTTCCCACTACCACTGTAACCAGCATTACTGTCGTAAACATCAGGACCAAAATCGCTGCCAGCATCACCTCCACTGACACACACCACCTCCTTCGCCATCAGCACCAACCCCACTACCAGTCCACCCATCATCCCCATCACCAGCAGATTTTCTGGTGGCAATCCAATTTAGGTTTGCATCTATTGAAAATCATAAAACATCATATAAAATTACGATTGCCTATTAATGAATTAGCAAAAAGAATTGGCATCCAATAAATTCTCCGAATTTCCTGTAGAACCAAAACTAATTAGGTTTTAATTTCTGCAAAATCGAACTCCACTATCTGCCGTCTACATCCAATTTCAACCTAAACAGCTCCAACTACTGCAGTAACATCAGTTCTTCCAACTGATTTTACAATTTTTATTCTCAAAACGAATCCATACCAAAAACCCCCCAAAATTCCATCTTGTTTTGCTGTGAATTTTAATTGAATATGAACCCACCCATCAAAATCAACGAAAACAACAATAGCTCGTTTCAATCGACCCCAGAACAAAATTGATACTCCCAAGCAAATCCAGATCGACGGATGTTATTGCTTCCATCTATAATCATCGAAAAAATCTTGTAACCCAACTTGAATCCATATATAGAAACCCCAAAATCTGTTATTGTTGTTGGAATCAGGAAATAAATCTACAATTAGTAAGAGATTAAGAACAAGACGACAACCACGATCCACGAACCTCGTATCCATTTCCCCCCTTTGTTTAACCATCTTTACATCTCTGGAAGATGAGAGAATGAACAAAAAAATTGACTCATCAAAACCACGAAAAATGTTGAGAATTCCTCACCGAAATCCTAACGTTTGCCTCTTCCCACACATACAGCCTAGTTTCAATTTTTCTTTTAAAGACGGAAAACCGAGTCTGTCCGTTTCAAATTTTTAAGTTTCAATTTTTTTCCCAGTTTACCCTTTAACCCAAGTTAGTTAGCAATCATAGTTAAGATAATATGGGTTTGTGAGGTTTACCCGACCATCTAAATGGATCCTAGTTTAGAGGGAGTTATATCCCAAATCTTGTACGCTGATCCATTTTTTTTTCTTCTGTTAGTTTCTTTCCCTTGCATCTTCTTCCTCTTAGGTAAATTTGCAGAGATTCAGAGATTCAGAGACGGATGTTAAATTTGCAGAGATTCAAGAATGAATAACTAAAAAACAATTTTATCACCTTGCTATTAACCATCCCTGGAAGCTGAAAATCATCTCCAAATAAAACAGCATGTCGTATTCCTTTGAGTTGTATAGGTATCATCAATTCACACTCTATCAACTGAGCAGCTTGGTCAATAACCAGCACGTCCAGTGGTTCCATTTCCATGTTATGCAGACAATATGAGTTGGATACTGTACAGAAAATGAGCGAAGCACTTTGAAAACAAAATTTTATCACCGAGTTTCTGTCCTTCAAATCTTGAAAGCAGCCATGAAGAGAATGCCAGAGAGATCTTAGAACACCAATACATTCGCTTATCAAGTTGTATAGCGTGCTTGAAGTGCACGACCGAAATGCATCACATCCAAGTGTCTCCATGGTACCGTCTATTTGCAAACGAGCAAAGACTGCCTTTAGCTCATCATCAACAATATTATTTTCAAACAGCAAATTATCAAAAGATCCGAGCAGATCAGGAAGCCTAATCATGTTCTCAAACTTATTTTGCAAAATAAACCTATTAGACAGATGGTTCAATAAAACGTTGACGCATTCTTTAAGGGTTGAGGCAAATGCTCGGTATTGTTTTCTCGTGAATTTCAGAAATGAACAGTCGATCTCTAGTTTCTTCTCAACTTCAAACACTCCGGCAGATTCCTTCTCTAGAAAAGCATGATACTGAGACGAACATTTTCCAAGAAAATCTATCATGTCTTTAAAACGTTTGGTCCAACCAGTCAGCGGAGAGAAGCACTCTAGCAATCTGTCGACTCGATAGTTTAAATCAATCTCCTTGAAATAATCATCATAATCACATAAACTATTATCATTCCTGAATAAGAGTAAGTCTCCCAAAGAAACTGCGGAATTAATCTTGTTCAGGTACAGGTCGCTAGGCTCTCTAACAAGCTTTAGGAAACACCATGCAAACTCTGCCACTGCAACATCAGTTGGAGCACATGCAAGTGTTTTGCAGTCCCCTTTTAAAAGTGCATATAGCAAGATGCTTGCGGTGGCGGTTTTTCCTGTCCCTGGTGAACCCCAAACAAGTTCAACAGATGGTCTGTGATTGCACTGCACTGATTTTATTAAACCCGCTACTGCAGCCTTTTGAGACTCGTTAAGATCAAATGATAACAATTCCGCACCACCTATTTCAGGCCAAATACTACAACCTTGAGAAGAGCAGAGACTACAATCTTCTTTAACCTGTGATACTGAAACTTCACTGATGATTTCCATGTTTTTGGACATGTGCAATGCATTCCAAACTCTAGTTTTGGTTGCCACATTTGTAAGAAACACGGCAAAAACTGAGTTCTGCATGCCCTCACTAATTTTATTGGTTTCTAACGTTTGGACCATACAACTTGTAACTAGCATGTCATCATCTACCCCTTCAACATCAGTGACCAAAGCCAAAGACCATGTCCTTTTACTCTCAAAATCAGAGACCGTTTTAGGTATCGAATCTACAGATAAAAGCAAAAGGTCCCCTTGATTTGGTTTATATGGCTTTTTTCCACTTTCAAAACATGTATTTTTCCAACAACCGGCCTTAAGGTCGTAGCCAACGCTCTCAGACTTCTTTATTGAAATAACTTCAGCATATGGTAACTCTGAAATTAAATCCACCATCGAACACAACTCAGAACGAGTGTCTTCAATTAAAGGATACGTAAATGAGCTAAGATATTGATCAACTGAATGAAAATATTCCGGTATCCTTTCAACCTACAAAATTAAACACAACTAAGTTTAGATACATACATAAGAACACAATAAACATCTAAAAAATGGCTAAGCATATATATATATATATTAATTTGATGGGTCTAAGAGCAAGCACTATGGGTCACTTCATCTTCCCTAATATCCAAGGCCATGTGGCTAGGGAAAATGCAAACTCTATATCTGCATGCATTAGGCCTGGAATTCATATTTAGTTTGCAAAATCTAAGAGCTTACATAATACTTCAATCAATCGACTGCAAAAAAAAAAAAATCTCTGATTTCCCGTAAGAGAACAGGTAGCCTAAAAATATGAACCCGATCATTTGATCATTTCCTTCTTGTAGTCAATATCCTCTCCTCTCCGAACCCTTGGCAGATAATCCTTAAACCATGGCTTGCCGGTGTTGAATCACGACTGCAGTGAAGAGAACTTGGATTGAACTGGTGAGACTAGCAACCATTCGACCTAGTTGTGTAGTTATAGGTACCCAATTAATAATATACGACCTCTTTAAAGATGTACCCAATTAATATTATGTGACAATGTTAACAAGGTACCCAATTTATATTATGCGAATTTGTTTCACAAGTACCTAATTAATAATACGGGTGTGGTTGAGTTAACTGGAGGGCTAAAATGTATTTTTGGTATCAACTAGGTTGACCGATTTAACCCAGTCCGTCAATATTAATTGACTGAAAACATACCCGTCCATAACGTTTGACCCAAACGTTAAGATTTCCTTGAGGATATCCCAAAAATGTTTGCATCCCAACTCACACTTTCAGATAAGTATGGACTATGGAGGGGTATGTTGACACATCCAACACTTATTTTCAACTCACTCACCTGTTTGTACCACAACTTACATTTTCAATCATTTAAAGCTCTTCATATTTGAACCGTGGATTAACCAAATGGACGGTGAAAGATGATATATGATACTGGGCAGTTTATAAATTGCTTCCACCAAAATCTCATCTCGTCAAATGCGATATTGACCAAGTCCACGAGATTTTACTAGTGACTATATAATTACCCTAAACACTTGTTAGGCATGCGCTTGTGGTTGTGCCACTTGATCAAACTATACATATTAACTGTACACCATGAATATGTGTATATCACTGACTCATTAATTTACAGTGGGCTCGTTTCTTCATTATTCAGAATTGGGAAGTGTAAATAGATTTAGGCGGGTGAGAGAGTGAGGTCGGATCAGCGCATGTGTGAGTCATACCCGACCCAATATTTGGCGGGTAATAAAAGATCTAGTGAAACGTGGGTTGGGTCCGGTTTGTGCAGCCCTAATTATACGGAAAAAAGTTTGCTCTAGCAGCGCTAGAGCATTTTTGATCTAGCGCTGCTAGAGCCGTTAGATTGGTGGATCCAATGGTGGTGGTTCCCAGTGCAGTTTTTTAGTCTAAGGGCAAAAATGCAATTTCCCTTGGTTCCCACCATAAACCACCACCACCATTGGATCCACCGATCCAATGGCTCTAGCAGCGCTAGATAAAAAATGCTCTAGCGCTGCTAGAGCAAAATCGCTTCCTAATTATACTGTATGAGATCTTTTTCCAAACAATGATGTTTATGAGGCAAGCACATAGCGTCACCACCGCCACTGCCAGCACCATCAAAAGGAATCCAGAGATTCCTAACAAAATTACAAACAATGCAGTGTCATTATGGTAACTACAACTTATTACTATGGAGAGAAAATAAAATTGGTTGCATCTGTCTTCGAAGATCATAAGTTATTTTTAAAATCCTATTGTATAGTGTTTCATTTTTTATTCGGTCGGCCCTCCCCACCGTGGCAGCGGTGTTCTAGTATAATTGTATAAGTGTATATTTCTTAAAATGTAGATCTATAAAAAAAAATTAATTTTCAAGAATGCCTAGTTCAATTTTCAATCAGAATTTGTGTTTCTTATTAAAAATGTTTATTTTAAACGGCATTATATCTTGGTTTTTGTAGAGTGAAGCAGTGGCTTGAAGTAGTACCGATAAAATTGGACAAAATGTGGAACGACATATTTTGTGTTAGTCACAAAAACTTAAACATCTAACCATACTCATACGCTGACTACTGACCTTCAGGCATTATAAAACATACATGCTTCCCTCTGGCTTCAAAACTTCACCAGCCAATTGGGAAAGGCCCGATGATGACTCATGGAAAAAAGGTGAGTCATACGTCTCACACATGCCAGGAGAAATTATTTTTAGTTACATAATTTCTTTACGAGTCGGTAATGAACTTATACAACTATGAAAGGGTCATGGAGTCGAAATGTTTGTAAATACGCAAGAGGAAGAAGTGTTTGGTACTCATAGATGTGTAACAAGAATCAACATGAGATAAAGAAGTTACACCTCTTATTTGATAACATGAATATTTTCAACATGGTGAATAATCAATAAACATCATATAAATTTTTTAGAAACTTAAATCATGATTTGGATATGATATATGCTCTCTTGATTATAAACTTATATGTACTACCTTTTACATTAATGTTCAATTTCAAGAGTTTAGCCTCACACATCATATTCATAATGATATAGTAGTGAAAATGAAGTTCAGATCGGGAAACAAGTGTCCAATCTAGTGGTTTTCGTAGGAAATATACGCCTACGAAAACCAACATCACAAAAATAAAAACCTAAAATTAAAAGATTACCTAATTCGTTGATATTATCTTGACAAAAAAAAATGATATATTTATATGAAAGAGTTCAGTACCACCTAAAAGCAATGGTAGCGTCGCCGCCACCAAATTATCATATGCTATCATTACTTGATTTTTAGCATGATACATTATTTTATTTTTTAATTATTATTTGTTAATCATGTTTTCTCTTCTAAAACACACACCAATGACTCTTTTCCTCTTTGTTAGAGTATCACTCGATTGAACTCGCAAGTTTTGCTATCTCAAGATTGTTGTAAATGTTGGATGTACATAAATATATCTTTATTTCTAGTATTCTAAACTCAACTTTTCAGACTAGGATTAGAGTATGGTGATTGAGTATCAGATGTCACTGAATAACTCTTAAAGATTGGAGACTGAAAAACAAATGAAGATATTTGAGAGAACTTCATCAACAAAGAGGTATGTGAATACCGACCTATCCTATTTTCTCACGACATTTACCATTATGTCGTATGATTTTAGTAGATTTAGTATTACAAAGAAGAAATTTTGAGTTCAAAGTTGTCTTAGTTAAATTCTCGAAATCTGATTCAAGCAATGGATGTTCGTTGATCCTTAGCAATCTTAGTTAGAATAATATATTGCTCACAGACTATTGTTGTTTCAAGTTGATCACCAGGAAATTCCCCAAGCAACAGTGTATACTTTCTATGGATATTGGGAATGTTTCAAATTAATTATATGAGAAAAAAATGTTTGGTGATGGGTAAACATACTTGTATGTTTTACCAAATTCAGTCTGAATTCCATGAACTATACAAGTTTACAAGAATGGCTTATGAACCCTTTACATGTGAATGAGGTAGGTTTGTGAACCCCTACCATCTGACTTTCGCGAACTGGCAAGGTTTGTACACCCGGTTTGCAAATCCTCGTGCCTTGACTTTGTGACCTATCATATGTTTGCAAACCTGTACAATTCTAGTATTAGCAGAAGTGAACGAACTATTTTGTATGATTATGTTACTTTTTTGCTACAATTCTCATAGACACAATTCTAAGACAACTTTATTCACAAAATCACTTTGTGGTTGTGGATTATTAATTAGTTTTAAGTGTTATTGAAACCGCTAGTACTTGTAAGTTCAAATGCTATACTTAGCTGCTATGAACCATCATTGCACACGGTTCCAAAACTCTGAACCATGATACATATTCTCCTGTGCAATTTCAAGGAAGACTTCTCTCACTTACATGAATTCCTAATAAGGATTTCATCTAAACTGAGAAAGTATATATTTGCTTGGATGTGAAGCTATCGTAGCTTGAATCCAAAGCTTCCTAGAGCCTTGAAAATCTATAAATAGAGAAACTCTTGCAACATGGTTACCTTGTTAAAAAGTATTTTCCTTGACAGTGCTTGTCTGTATTAGATTACATAATGTGATGAAGATTGTGGCGTACTTAGTACCCTCGCTACCACCATGAGCATCGTAGTATGAAAATGCTAGAACTTATTGCTAGTAGATTAAGAAATGTGATGAAGATCAATCCTTTCTTTGAATCCTCTTTTATTTCCGTTTTACCCAACATTCTTGTCAATATCAACATTAAAAACCCTTAATTGATCGCCTATTAGTAAAAATAAGAGCTCTTTTATACCTGTTTTACCCAAAATTCTTGTCAATATCGACATTAAAAGTATGAGCATTTCTAGTTACTAACCTCCATATCAATTACCTCAACTTACCATCTAAATTTTCTGAACATTGCCTATAATTAAAACATAAGGAGGATTGTTCTGTTGGGTTGTGCTATAAACCCCTAAAATATATTTATGATATTTCCATGGATTCTCCCTATATGCAGGGACGTTGTTGAGAAAAAGCGAGCTAGGAAACGACCTAGAACTCCCAAATTTCTGGCTTTTGCATATTGATATGTAAGTTTTGGTATAGAAAAAGAATATGAAACATCTACTTTAAACTGGAGTTGTTCACTAGCAACGACGAAACTCTTTTTTATGATACCTAGCATTAAGGCTCTAGCCTTGTAAGAGTTTTCTATATGAGGTTTTTGTATTCGGTATGCGCATGAGTATGCTTTATACTTTTGTAAATTCAACCAGGGCCCTCAAATTGTTTACTACGACGTTGTCCTGGTGATGGTCTTTTATTTGTATTTGATATACGGGTACAAAGACTATTATCGTAAATATCTATATCTAGAAATTGAGACTCACTTTTACTGAAACGAATGTAGTATCACAGTATTATCCTCCGATTATAATACCAGTTGAATTAAAACCCTTCCATGAAACCCAATTTTTTCCGAAAGGGAAAGACCAGGTCCGGCCCTGCATTTTTGGTGGCCAAAAGAAAAAAAATATTTTGTGGCCTCCTGTTAATCAAAATAAGCAATATACAGCAAAAACTACATTAACATTGTTAACCGGAATAAAAACACTCAATTACATTTGGCCAAAAGTAGATTCTCTTTGTACATTTTTAGTAGAAAACTCAATAATAATATATGTAAAATCTAAGCCCTCTGCAATGGCTTGTTCAATAGACAACATAGATAACCCATTTAATCTTTCCTATGACATAGTGGACCGGAGATAATTTTTGATCAACTTTAACTTAGAAAATGCTCTTTCTGCAGACGCAACTGTAACTGGTATAGTTAACAAGATCATGAAAGCTTCCCACGTATTTGGATAAGAAGAAGGGCCATTCATAGTCTTTAGAAAATTTAGCACATCTTTGGGTTTTTTCACAGAAGCTGGAATGGTGCATGTCAGCATTTTCAATTCCAAAAACAAATCCATTCCATCGATATCTTTTGATGATCCATGTTGCAGATAAACTTCAAGCTTCATAAATGATTCTTTTAGGCTTTCATCATCAGTATGGTGTATCTTATATAAATCAAATAAGAAACCAAAGTTCTCTTCGTAGATTTCAAATTGTTTAAACCTAGTACTTATCGAAGTAATGGCTTGGTCTAATATGTACATGAAATAGTTAACTCTAAAAGATTCTTTAGGTGATCGATGTACCTCATTACTCGCACTTTCACCAAATGGATACTTTTTATAGACAAAACGCTTCTCTTGAAAAACAGGTTGAATGACCATTTTAGCAGCAATAAGTTCAGTTTCAGCAATACCTTGTTGAAATCCACCTCTTCGGTATGTATCAAGATAGGAAGCGAGTCCTTTTAACTGTTGAATAGAACAATTAATATCAATATCTTCTGTTTGCAGTAGTTTACTAACCTTATTCACGGCTGATAATATATTATTCCAAATAACCATACTAAGCAAGAATTCAAAATTCTCCATGTCTTGTTTGATTATGTTCCCAGCAGCATGCCTCACCTTTTCATCTTCACAATACTCTGTCAAATAAACCAAAGCATTTCGAATTTATGGAGCTTGACACCTTACTCATCGAGCCTTCGCTTCCTTTTCACCTTTTTATTACCAGGTTCGTGCTTTCTAGTTGGGACTGGAGGCATATTATAATGTATTTCAGCTGTAAAAAAAAAAGGAGAATTAAGAATCTCACAAGATGTCACTAGCAATAAGCACCCTACACAGTGCACCCACAAGAAATAGAGGACTAGAGTAGGAATTCTAAGTTATTTTTGATACATTCTAATTTTTGATGTCAGTGAGATTGGGATTCCAAACTCAAGGGTTGTCAGTGAGATTGAGATGGAGATTCCAATGGGATGTCAGTGTGATTGATGTTCCAAACTCAAGGATTTGTGCTAAGCTACTGGTAACAGAGAGCTTCCCTTTCTATCTTGTGGCCTTTTTTTTTTTTTGATAAATCCAAATTGTATTAAAGAATAACTAGATTACAAAGCAAAATGAAGAGCAAGAAAAGAGGTCAGAGAACCCCAAAAACTTGGTCCTCATTTGAAACGAAAATAAGAAACATTTGGTAATTCAATAACATTCAAAAAATCCGGTCTTCCAAGATAATGTCTTCTCTCCGCATTAGGAAGAATACAACCTCTCTTAGCCATTTTATCCGTAGAAAAATTTGTCTCTTTATAAGAGTGATCAAAACGAATAGCTTCATAGTGAGATGAGATTTCCCTCCAGCGTTGCAAACCAGGGAAGCTTCGAACTAGAAAAAGCCAAAACAGCCCCCATAGAATCTAAACGAATACACACTTTTTTGTAACCCCATTAAAGCGCCCACTCCAAACCAATTAGGATACCATAAATTTCAGCAGTATAGTTTTTTATTGTGCCCAAACCAATACTCATAGCCCCAATCACGTTAGCATGATGGTCACGCGCCACATCACCTTCCCCAGCCACGCCCGGGTTCCCTCGAGCCGCACCATCGCAGCACAACATCAATTCACCAACATCTGGAGGTACCTAAATACACTCAACCGGCAGAAGAAGCTTCACCTTCCTATGTCTCACCTTGAAGAAATCCAGAATCTTCAAATCCTCGACCGAATTAAACATGTGGCCTTTGAGCCGAACTGAATATTCGTGGATTTGATTGAACACAGTTGTCTTAAAGAATCCCCAGCTAACCTTTTTATTTTCAAAAACAAAACGGTTACGAGTTTTCCACAACTCCGAATGAACCACAAGAATAACAAGTAGCCAAAGCTCTTTAATCATGCAACTTCTCCCACTAACCGCTCTATAGGTTGTAGACAAGTTCATATGTGACTGAACACCAAAAATATCCGAAATCCAGCTCCAAGCCATCTCAGCAAACCTGCAATGCCAAAGAAAGTGGTCCAACGATTCCTCTGCATTATTACACAAACAACACTTATTTATCACCTGAATTTTGAATCTGTCGCGGACTTGATCAAGAGTAGCACAAGCTCTTCTTAAAATCTTCCAATTCCTAGCTTCCAAAGAAGGATGTACAGAATTCCTCCACAGCAAGTTCGTGCACTCAAGCTTAGCAAATCTCTTACGAATAAGCGATTTGGCAGCTTTCACCGTGAACTGACCTGAACTATTGGGTCTCCAAATCTGACGATCATCCCCATTCAAAATGAAAGGTAAGTCCATCTCCCCAATGATAGCAGCCAAAAAAGTGTCACGATACTCTTCATTTAGATTCCAAGAACCATTAACAATTATATTACTCACCAAAACAGCACGATTGAGGGAAAAGTCTTCAAGAATATCGGCAATAGCCCTATCGCCAACCCAGACGTCATAAAAAAGAGATGTATCCCGAACATCCCCAATTAAGATTTTAGTGTTATCTTCAACTAAAGAGTACACCCATTTGATTCCAGGGAGAATGGAGGATTTAACACAGTGCACCAACTGGCCATTTCTGTTAAAAAATCTAGCACGCAAGAAACAAGCCCAAACCTTTTTAGAGTTACGAATTTTCCACCAAAGACTCATAAGAAGAGCCTTATTCATAACACCCATCTGAGTTAGACCCAAACCGCCTTCATCATAAGGAGCACAAATTTTGTCATAAGCAACAACAAAAGATCTACTCACCTTTGAATCACCCGAACAAAGAAAATTCCGAATAGTAATTTCACATTCATGGACAAACTTGCGTGGCCACTTGTAGACAGCCATGTTATGAATAGAGTAACTCGCAATCACTGATTTAACCAGCACAACTCTATCTTGAAAAGAAATCAATCTACCTTTCCAGCCAGATAATTTCTCTTTAATCTTCTCAATAATGTTCGCAACATGATGATACCTAACAGCACCCGGAATCACCTTAACACCAAGGTATCTATCAAGAAACGAAGAAATAGGCATCCCTAAGAAATTATAAATCCTATCTCTCCTACTTGAAGAACCACCACCAAAATAAAGCTTGATCTTCTCCCTACTAACCGACTGCCCCGAAGCACGTTGATACAAACCCAATAATTCCACCAAATTTCTTAAGCTCTTCATGTTTCCTTTACAGAAAATCATGATATCATCTCAAAAAAATAAGTGAGTAGGAGCCACTCCTTTTCGTCTAACCATATGAGTCATCTTACCAACCTGAAATAGCTTAGAGATATTTCTGCTTAAGACATCTTCAATCAACACAAAAATCAGGGGAGACAAAGGGTCACCCTGACGAAGACCTCTATCTATGCTAAAGAAACCCTTCGGATTACCATTGACCAACACCGAAATTCTAGCAGAACTTAGAATTTGTAAAATCCAGCGACCCCAAATATCCGAAAAACCATATCTTCCGAAAACCTCCAAGATAAACGACAAACTCACCGTATCAAAAGCTTGAGTAATGTCAAGCTTTAGACCTACATTACCATACTTGCGTCTGATTTGAGTTTCATTAACCATCTCCGAAGCAAGACTAATATTTTCATGAATATTCCTACCTTTCATAAAAGCCACTTGCTCCTCTGAAATTAAATTGTCAATCACACCACCAAGTCTAGTAGCAAGAATCTTAGTAAAGATCTTAAAAAAGAAATTATTAAGACTAATAGGCCTAAAGTTACGCAGAGTATTAGCACCTCTTTCCTTTGGAAAAAGCATAAGAAGGCTCGAATTCACCCCATGTGGAATAAATTGATTTGTCCAACAAAACAAAATTGCATTAACCAAGTCTTCACGAGTAATCTCCCAACAATGTCTATAGAAAAAACTAGCAAAGCCATCAGGGCCAGGCTCACTATCAGCACCTAAATCAAAAACTGCCTTATGAATCTCCTCATAAGAGGGTAACTGATCCATAGTAGCACACTCCTCCTCCGAGATTCTAGGATGATCAATATCAAAAAGAGCTTCCACCGGAATCGAATCATCACCGTTGAAATTATCCTCATAAAAGCTGACAATCAGGTTCCTAATCTTATCACAATCAGTAATCATCTCACCATTATCATTCACCAACTACGAAATAGTGTTATTACTCCTTCGAATACGAATCGTATTATGAAAGAAACTAGTGTTACTATCCCCTTCCACAAGCCAATTATTTCTTGATTTTTGCTTCAACATCGTAGCCTGCTGCATACGAATATCATTAACTTCAACCGCAGCCCTCCGCATCAAATTTAAATTATCAACATCTGAGGGGTCTTCATCTGTTAACCTCAAAGAACTCTCAAGTCTTAGCTGAGCATGCTTCAACCTGACATTTACATTACCAAAAACGTCTTGATTCCAGAGCTTCATATCCCTTTTTAGACGCTTCAACTTTTGAGGAAAAACAAAAGATGGAAAACCCACAATAGGCTCCTTCCAACTATCCTTCACCATCCACATAAAATCATTATGCCCAAACCACATCTTCTGTACCCGGAAAGGAGTGAAACACGGTCTATAGTTAACAAAAGGATAACCAATAAGCGGAGAATGGTATGAAACTTCTCGAGGAAGAGCTTACACCGCCAATTCTCAAAATATTTTAACCAAAACTCATTAATCACCGCACGATCAAGCCTACTGATAATCCTTCTAACACCCGACCGCCTATTAGTCCAAGTAAACTTGGTACCCAAAGACTCCGCCTCAAAAAGACTGTTATCATCCAACCAATCACTGAAATCATTCACAACCGAAGTTCTTGGACTCGCACCCCCCCTTCTTCTCTTCATTCTGAAGAACACAGTTAAAGTCACCGATGGTTAACCAAGGAACTCTTTGATCACCCATACCTAACTGATTCCATAACAACCTTCTAGTAACCTGAATCGAACTAGTATGAACAAACGAATATGCACACCATTGACGCCAATAGTTATAGCCTGATTAGAACAATTCAACACCACTGGATCCACAACATTCAAAGACCACATAACCCACAAATTCCCAATACGAGTAGCAGTAGAATTGTGAATAATAGTATTATTAAAACCATGAATAGAAAACTTACGAACAACCCTGAAGAGAATTGAAACCCTTGGTTCAGCAATACCAATTACATCTGGCTTGAAAACCTTAACTAAATCACGCAACCTGCATTGTGCTTCATCACGCACAATCCCATTGATGTTCCAAAAGAGAACTCTCATTGGGAAACTTTATTTGTGTTGCTTAACTTAACTCCGTGTGAGCGCTCCTTGAACCCACCGTAGCTGAAGAGTTACGAGCCATGATAACAGGCTTTTTAGTCGTCCCCCTACCAGTAACACTGTCCAAGTGATGAGTTAACCCATTTTGAGGATCTGCTTGGAGAGAGACGTTATTAGCAACATCGTTATTCCCAGCCATAACCAGATCATTATTCAAAACCTCAAACCGATTAGGCGAAACCACACTTCCACGAATATAGAGAGAATCAGTTAAAGGAGTGTCGGAAGAAATAACACCAATCTTATTAATTAATGAATTCCTACTCTCCCCCGCTTCAGAATTCATAATTAACTCAGTACTAGGCAGACCCTCCGTTGCATTAGAGACTGAAACTCCATTCACTTCTACTCTTTGTCTAGTTCTAGCCAATTCGACATAGGCAGAGCGAAAAACAGCTTCAGATTTTGCTATTTCATCCTGCCACTGTTTAGCTACAGTACCTTGAACACTCCCCGATTCAAGCTCACCTTCCTCTAACCCACTATCTTTAGGAACAGCTACAGCAGCAGTACCACCATGCATTTCCTTCACGTTATTCGGTTGAATAACTTCAGGAATAACCGAAATCTCAGGAGCGAATTTTCCTTTCCTTCTTCTTGCCTCACGCCATTCTGGTCCCCCTTGATTGTTACCCCCCCTATTAACTTGAGAAGTAGAAGCTCCATCACCTTGAAGCGATAATGCTGTATTCTGATGTTGCGTATTATCTACAGTATTCTTATTCTTTTTCCTACATTCCGGGGCCTGGTGCCCTAAAATCTTGCAGTTAGTGGAAAATTTAGGTTTCTTCTGGATTTCTATAAGCTTCCAAAAATCAACCCCACCAACCGTAACATGAATTCCATCCGTGTCAAGTTCAGCAAAATTGATGTCTATAAGAACTGAAGCATAATATCCATACTCATGAGCCAATGTACGCTTGTCTACAACAATGGGATTTCCCAACGATTTTCCAAACGCCAACAGCGTTTTATCGATCCAGTATTCAACAGGCAATCCTGGAAACTTAACCCAAACCGTGGCGTGAGAGGTTTTGTGCTTGTCTGCATCAAAACCAGGAAACCACTCCATTAGGTTTAGCTTTTGCTGATCAAATAACCAAGCCTCAACGTTTAAAATCTTATCTTTATCTTCTTTAGATTGCAATTTGATAATGAAAAAACCTCTATTCATAGGTATAAATTGGACACGACCCTGACCTAAGTTCCATTGTTGTTCAAACCTGTTTTTAACCTCCTGAAAATTAACTCCCTTGAAATCCAGTCGACCAATGAGACTGAATCTCCAAATATTACAACCTTCCTCCCAAAACGATTCAGGTAATACAATAGCAGGTTTACCGTTTCTCAGAGTAGGGTTTGGTAACGTTTTCAAATCCAAAGTTGTTGATTGAAGTTGTTTTTTACCTAGTACTTATTCAGCATATGTAAGAACTCGAATTTGAGGAGGATTAGTGGCCTCCTCCATCTCAAATCACCCAAATTGGTGATTCAAGTTTGCCGCACACCAGGAAAATTTGTAAGGAAAGTGAAAACCTAAAAATCGCCAGAGCACGTTTTTAGGAGAGAGAAAGAAAAAAGTGTTGTTTTTCATTCTAGCTTGTGGCCTCAAGCAGTGCTTGTTTTGCTTTAACTACAGGGCCGGCCCTGGAAAAGCCATAACAATCCACTATACTCATACCGCTGGCTAGTTTCAGTACAAGTTGCTCCCACGAGTCAAGTTTTTTTTTTTTTTTTTGGTTTGTAGAGGCAAGATTTATTTTTGTGCAGGGGCTTGTATATCAATATCATGAAGTAAATTTTAATTGGGCTTGCGAAATGGAAATGTGTTTAGTTTTATTAAACTTTTTTGCAACCATTTTCTCTCACCTGCTACAGTAAATTTTTTTTAGTGTAGCAACCATTCAGGAAACATTTTTTTGGTCTAAAAAAATTGGAATTTTGATATTCATGAAACATGATTTTTGCTTTGTGATTCGGTGATTCGATCCGTTGGTGATTCGTTCCGTTGGTGACTTTATATGTTTGTGTTTCAACACGTTTGTGATTTTATCCGTTTGTGATTATATACGTTTAAGTTTCTGTGAGTTGTTTAACGCACGGAAAGTGTTTGATAAAAAGCCTGAATCAGATGAGCAACAGCAGGAGGGTTGTGGTGAGCTGCGTTTCGGCTCCTTTGGTCATGACAAGGGAAGGACAACCATCTTCTCCCTTCCAAGACTCTTCTTCTCATTCGGCCGTTATTAATCACTTGGATGATTCAACCTTCCATTGTCCTTTTAGGATCTTTGATGATTGCCGGGATGGGGTTAGGGGTAGAGGCTTCACTCGAAGTTCTCTAATTAGCCATATTCACGATCGACATTTTGGTTCTGCTGAGAGCAGGGGTGTATGCAGAGCACGTATTGGTAATGATGCAGACATCTATGATGCTTGGGAGGTGGGTTTAAGACACCTGAAGATTTGGTTGTGCGGTGAGTGTATGCACCTTCGTGCCTGGAGCCGTCCCTGTCGTGATCACGGTGATACTATTGCGGGTCCCCTAGATGGAAACAATGCAACATTTTTGATTCATGGCATTATCAAACCTTCCATAGGTTCCCTGGACGCGGGCATTGAAGCAATTGATGAGGAGGCGAATGTTCTGACCTTAGAAGTGCTAGATGCAATTTTTAAGAAATGCAGTGCAGACGACTGCTAGCATTCCTCCATCGTGTAGGCTAAACTTCTCCAGAACACTGAAAGCGACGATAGACAAGATTCTGGCTAAGCCTACTGAGGTAACATCTTGGATCAAATTGTTGTTATTGCCTAGCTGCACTCTAACTTTGTACTACCCCAAGAATACAAATGAAGCGAGATCTGCTAATAGAAGGAGATTACAGGCTAATAGCATAAATCGGGCCTTGAATGTGTGGAGGGAGACAAATGGCTGCCTTATCTTAGCTCGGAAGTTGTTGGGTCCATCGGGACAAGACAGTAGACAACCTACTCATGGCACCAAGAGGAAAAAAACCAATCTTCAAGCTTCTAAGAGAAAGTTGGCTTCAGGGCACTACGCAGCGGCAGTGCGTATTCTTTCTTCCAGTGGTGTCGCACCTAATACATCGAAATGATGAACGAACCGAGGCGCATGCACCCGGCGGCTGAACCACCTGACATACCTTCAGAACAAATTAACGGGGCGGCAGTTTATGTGGATGCTAAGGAAGTATTAGTCACTATTAGGAGTTTCCCTAGGGGGACTTCTTGTGGGAGGGACGGTCTCAGAGCCCAGCACTTGGCAGATGCTCTTAGTGGGGCTGCTACGGCGGTGGCTGACGATCTTCTAGCATCTATGGCTGGGGTAGTTAACTTATGGTTGGCAGGTAGATGTCCATCTGTTCTAGGTGAGTTTGTGGCCAGCGCTCCTTTAACTCCGTTGCTCAAGCCAGGAGGTGGACTTAGGCCAATAGCAGTAGGCACGGTTTGGAGGAGGATGTGTTCAAAGTTGGCAGCGTCGGCGGTGGGAAAGGAAATGGCGGTCTACTTGGGTAATCATCAATTCGGAGTGGGTATCCCCGGCGGAGGAGAAGCAATTCTGCACTCGGCCAATAGGTTACTCGAGTCGAAAGGGAGGCAGGGGAATATGACCATGTTGTTAGTTGATTTCACAAACGCCTTTAATTTAGTTGACAGGTGCACTCTCATCAAGGAGGTGCGGAGCAAATGCCCAGGTATCGCGAGGTGGGTAGAGTTTTGTTATGCTAAGCCCGCAAGGCTTTATTATAACGATTTCAATTTATCTTCGGCAAAGGGGGTTCAGCAAGGTGATCCTTTGGGACCCTTATTATTTGCTCTAGCTTTACATCCGATGGTCTGTATGATTACTTCGCAATGCAAGCTTGACCTACAAGCGTGGTACTTGGATGATGGCACTTTGGTAGGGGATACGCTGGAGGTGTCAAAGGCTTTAAGCATTATTCAGTCAGAAGGCGACAGCAGAGGTCTTCATCTTAATATCAAGAAGACTGATATTTTCTGGCCTGTTGTTGACCCTAGGAGTTTAGCCGATAACGTTTTTCCAACGGGCATCGGTAGACCTTCTATAGGGGTGAAACTGCTGGGCGGCTCGGTTAGCCTAGATCTTAACTTTAGCAGCGACATAATACAAGCTAGAGTTGACAAAACAATTTATCTAATGGAAAGTGTGAAGAAACTGCAAGATCCTCAAAGTGAGCTTCTTACATTACGCGATTCGCTTGGGGTGTCAAGATTATATTTTGCTATGAGGACTGCCACCCCTTGGTACTTCTTCAAGCTAAATCCTTGTTTGATCAACGTTTGATGCTTTTTTTGAGACACATTGTCACGGGGGATGGCGCTGGATTCGGACCACTGCAACAATGTCTCTCCACCTTGCCAATGAAAGATGGGGGTCTCGGTGTATACACAATGGAAGATACTAGCCAGTATTGTTACATCGCTTCTTGTTTCCAGACTAGGGGCTTACAACGGACCATGCTAAATGTTTCCCCTGAGGAGGTGACTAGAGAGTGCTTCAAGCAAGCCTTGAAAAATTTCCTAGAGGTATGTGGATTGCCTTCTTCTACCTTCAACATTAATAATATTGCCCCACATCCAATGCGTTCGTTGGCAGTGTTATATTTTGATGTTGTGAAGAAGCGGATTCCGTCGCAGTACTATATGTCCAGTAGAGATTCAGTTTTATGGCAAAGCAACAGGATGCCACATGCGTTGGATTTCCTTAAGTCGATTCCCATTTCTGGTTTAAATCAAAGTATAGGACAGAGGCAATTTAGGTCGGTGTTAAGTTATAGATTGGGAATACCTCTTTTCGGGAAAGATAGTACATGCTCAAGTTGCAACAAAAATATGGATATTTTCGGAGATCATGCTGTGCATTGCGCTAATGATGTTGGAAACAAATTCCTCCATGACCTCGCAAGGATGTTTTCATTGATATTTGTTACAAGGTCAGCGTACATGTGAGGAAAGAGGTAGATCTTGGATTATTATCGTGACAACAATACGCCCTTGAGACCGGCTGATATACTTGTTCACGGTTGGGAGAATGGCCGGATGTTTGTTTTGATGTTACGGTTGTTTCACCGTTCACTGGCGGGGAGCGCGTACTTTTATACCCGGTCGGAGCAATTTCGATAGCTACAACGCGTAAACGAATCAAATACACGGATAAGTGTTCCACTAACGGGTGCGGGTTTCTTTGTTTTAGCCTTTACGACTTTAGGGAGTTGGGGCGAAGATACTATCATTCTCTTGAAGAGGTTGAAGAATTGTATCACCAATCAGGATGTTAATCATAAGATAGGAGGTACTCTTTTTAATAGAATAAGTTTAGCAATTCAAAAGGGTGTTGGTGCCCAGCTTGTTGCCAGGCTACCCACCAACTTTTTGTAATCTGACCTTCAAAGGCTTTTTATATATCATGAAAGCCGGTGATTATATATTTGTTGACGGTATCATTAAGTTTTATTATTAGTTGTGTACACGTGTTAAATTGTGAATGGGTTAGAACCCCAATAACACTTAAATTAGCTGTAAGAGCCGCTTTCTAAGTCCAATTAAAATCCATAAAATATCTGTAATCCTCTCTCTACTGTCCCGTCCATGTTTTTACGATAGAAATATAAACGGACTTTCCCTGGTCTGCCTTCCCGACTCTTCCGTTTAAAGTTGCTCCACTGTCAATTTTCTTTTTGCTGAAGCCTCCTCTATCAAGTCCTCTCTCTCAATCTTCTTATTCTTCAAGAAACACCCAAAATTACCAAATTCTGAGGCCGTGCAGACTTAATGTCTCTTTGATTAAACCAATTTTTGTGTGAAATTTTACTTACTACTTGGTTGTGATGTTGAAGGCTTGGAAATTGTATCAGAATTGTTTAACTGCTCATCCAGTTAAGACCCAGATTATCAGTTCTGGTATTCTATGGGGAATTGGAGATATTGCTGCTCAGAGAATCACTCATTCCAGAAGGGTTAAAGTAGAAGCAGAATCACATCAAAAAACCCATGCAAGTATTTCCACTGATTTTGTGTTTTGAATTGGTCAATTGGGGTTTTTATTTTTGTTTTTTTGTGTTTGAATTTGAATTTTGATTGATTTTGTGACAGGATGGTGATAATGAGGATGAGCAATTCAAGGTCAATTGGAAAAGAGCAGCTATTACTAGTGGGTTTGGTTTTGGATTTGTTGGTCCAATTGGACATTACTGGTATGTACACTGTTCTTCCCCAATTTCACATACTTAGGTTAGCAAGTGTTATTCAGCTTGCTCTAATTTGGGGGATGAATGGACATAGCTCTTGTCTGCTTATGATAGTGTGTTTGGTTTTCGCCAATTTCTGCTCTTAATTGATGCTCAACATAGAAAGAATTGAGAATGTTGTTTTTCCTTGGGGCAAGTTGTACAAGGAATCCCTAAATGGTAAATCCGTAGAGATAGTTTCTCTGGTTTCACAACCTAGACAAGTGTGGATGTCCTTGATGTTAGCATCCTATAGGTATTGCCATCGAAGAACAAACACTTAGTTGTCATAGTAACTTGAATTCGGATCATATCTATAAAGGTGAACATATATATTATTGCTAATTCTGAATTGTTCTTAATTGATGCTTATTATGATAACTATTTGTTTTATCTGTGGTTTATCAACCGGTAGAAAACAATCTTAGTAACTTGAATTTATGAACAAACACTAAGTTGTCTTAGTAACTTGAATTTAGGTGAACATATCTTACTGTTATTTTGAGTTCTTAATTGGTGCTTATTATGAAAAACATGAAAATGTATTTGTTTTATCTCGGGGAAAGCAGTATGAGGAGACCCTAAATCCAAGCAGTTTCTGCGGTTTGTCAACCGCCAGAAAGCAATCTTTGGAAAGACGTTCCTGGATGTTAATGTAGGACTTTCCCTTGAACAACGAACAAACAGTTATTTCCTTGAATTGTTGCGAACAAATCAAATTCTTCATAGCCCGTAAATATTGAAATAGAAAATGACTTGTGCTTAATGTTTTCGTGTGCTTAAATCCATAGAGAGAGAGAGAGAGAGAGAGTTTCTCTGGTTTCACAACCTAGAGAAGTGTTGATATACCTTATGTTGGCGTCCTATAGATATTGCCATCGTAGTAACTTGAATTTCGGGTTATATATTGAAGGTGAACATATCTTACTGCTATTTATAAATTGTTCTTAATTGATGCTTATTATGAAAAACATGATAATGTATTTGTTTTATCTTGGGGCAACTCATATGAGGAGACCCCTTAATCCAATCACTTTCTGCGGTTTGTCAACCGGCAGACAACAGTCTTTGGATAGAGGTGTGGATTTCTGGATGTTAATGTAGTAGGACTTGCCCGTAAAGAACAAAAAACAAGTTATTTCCTTGAACATAGAGCATAAATATTGAAATAAAAAATGACTTGTGCTTTGTTTTCGTATAGGTATGAAGGTCTAGATCGACTGATAAGATCACGACTTAGATTCCCACCAAATTCATTACGATTTGTTGCCAGTAAAATAGCTCTTGATGGTGGTGTTTTCGGGCCAATATATGGAATCTCATTCTTCAGTTACATTGGGTTTGCTTCTGGCAAGAATTTACCTGAAGTGAAAGAAGGAATTAAGAGGGATTTGATACCATCAATGGCAGTAGGAGCAGCATTTGGACCAATAATCCAATTCATAAATTTCCGATACGTGCCGCTTATGTATCAACTCCTCTATGTTAACATGTTCTGTTTGTTAGATAGTGCTTTCATGTCTTGGCTTGAACAACAAGAAGATGCTCCTTGGAAAAAACGGTTCACATCTTTTCTTACTTTTGAAGACCAACAACTAGAGAAGAAGCCAATCAAGGAATGCTGACGCATGATGTTCGGCAAGGTGAAAACTTCTTGATAATAGGTTGTCGACTTTTGGTTCATAATTTTTTGATTGTTATCGACTGAAACTTCATTTGGGTACTATTGCAACTGAATCAAAATTCAATAGCAGTTGAATGAAATTTGATTTGTGTATTTGTTTTTGAATTTAGTGAGGAAAATTGAATTTGAACAAAATGAGAACAGGATTCATTCTAGATCCTGCCCAATTTTGCAGGAAGCTTCTTTCACAGATTTTATGAGATAATGCACTATCTTTTACACTTGAGCATCTTCTAAACCTGGTGGTCTGATTGAGCTAAGTAGAATTCCCACTTGTTAATAGCTCATATAGTGCCAACTTGAACTCAAAGGTGCTAATGGAGATTTTCAAGGATTATTTGGGGGCCACAAAAAATAATTGGGGGCCTCACCAGTTGGTCTCCCAATAGCATTTTGGGGCTATCCCTTATTCGAATTTTTCGAAATGGCTAAACTACCCCAAACCATTAGTGTTAATTTAGTTGATTAGTTGTTAATTAGTTAAGTTAGATAAAATCAGTTTTCTTCCTCTCTCTCAACTATCTTCGGTTCCATTGACAACACTAAGAAAAAAAAATCAGTTACAGTTAAAGGGTCGTCCACCCAAAAATCCTAACGATTTTTCATATACACGTGGAGACTATGGAAAATCGTATGGATATATGAGGAGGGAGATAACGACCCTAATTCTGGTTTTTAATTTCTACTAACCAGGAATGAATTCGTTACTGTATTGGCCCTAGTATAAACAACTCAAACCTTCCTATTTGATGTTTTGTTTGCAAAATTCGGTTTTTAACTGAAAATTAGCAATTACATAATAAGGGTTGTCAACCTCGATAGTTGCATGCCCTAACGATTTTTCATCTGTATGTTATTTATATAAAAAATCGTTAATGTATAAGGTGTAAGAGATAACGACCATTTTTTTGGGTTTAAGATCCCCCCAGGATTAGAGTCGTCAATATATTATAGAACCAATTAATGACCCTACTATGACGACCCCTTTTTATACACTAACGATTCTATATGACTAAAAACTATTTCTCTGACCAAAGAAATGGAAAGGTCGTCACCTTAAATTGGAAGGATCGTCATTTTAAAATGGAAGGGTCGTCGTGGTATAACAAAAAGATGATAACGACTATTGGCTGAGTCGTTTATGTGGCTGAGACGTTTATGTATGGAGAAGAATGATAACGACTCTTGTACATTACTTATCTGACAAATGACAAAAATGTTAATGACAAAGTGTTGTGTAACGATCCTTTGATCTGTGTACTCCTTTTTCAATTTTTCAAGTTTGTTATATAACGATCCTTCCTCTCTTTTTTTTGATTCAAAAACAGGGGTTTTATTGATTGTAATCTAAAAAAAAATAACATTGTTTGTATCCTCCAAGATTGCACCTGCAATAAAACTTGGAGGATAGTTTAACCAAACTTGAGAAATGTAAAAAGTTTTAGCATGCCTTGCCAGTTTGTTAGCTGGCATATTGATGTGTTTACATATCCAATTTGGATATTTTGGTAACATATACTTCATGTCCATTATCATGGCATGATTTTCCCATGCAGTACTTTGGTTATTTCCATTGACTGCATGTATAACTAGCTCCGCATCCATCTCAAAACATGTAAACTGAACTGCTAATTCTTCCGCATACTTCATAGCATGAAGAAGTCCCCTGCATTTCGCTGCTTCAGCATTTAAGAGAACATTGGTGTGCTCGCATCTTGCGCTGACAAAACTACCTGTAAAGTCACGGTGTATTAGTGCCTAGCCAGCTTGATTAATTGAGTTGACAGTTATAAAAGATGCATCACAGCAAAAAGATTGAAAAGGGTTAGTATGTGGAAGCCATTTAGGTGTGTTGCGCTGCACAATAGTTATATCTGAACATTCTTTCATAATCATTTGCTTCCCTGTACTATCATTTAAGAGTTGTATTGCCTGTATGACTTCCACTGGGTTTGGCTTAATATTTTCAAAGACACTTCTGCACCTTGCTTTCCAGACTTCCCATAGGGTGTTAGCCATTTTAACTAACCAGTCTTCAACCAGATTGTTGAAGTCATTCGAGAACCAACTTGTTATCCAGTCATGGATTGTTGTATCTGCATCAACCATGATTCTTGTTGCTCCTGGAGTAGTGAACCATATTGCTTTTGTGAAAGGGCATTCCCAAAGCAAATGTCGAGTTGTTTCAATGCTTTGTTCACAGATTGAGCATTGTCCTCCTGTGTAGTTCATATTTCTTTCCATTCTCTCACTAGATGGAACAATATCAATAAGACATTTCCACAGGTAGTGTTTTATTCTAGGAAGAGTGGGTATCTTCCAGAGTCTTCTCCAGAGATTGGCTGTAGCTTTATATGTCACTGTATTACCATTTTTGAGTTCCATAATTTTGTTATAAGCCGATTTTACCGAAAAAACTCAATTTCTAGTTAGAGTCTAGAATATCTTATCCTCCCATGCGAATGGTATTCTGGTTTGTAGAATCTTCATAGCATCTTCTTGTACAAAGAGATATTGAATAACATTTACCTTCCAGGATCTTGTATCTTGATCTATAAGGTCAGAGACAAGACAATATTCCCTCTCTATGTCGATCTCCACCGCTGGTACAGGTAGTGAAAGTTTACCCTGGATCCAATTGTCTTTCCAAGCAGATATTAGGTTGCCCTTACCCACAATCCAGAGACTATGATCTTTAATAAAGTTCATACTTCCTTGTAGACTTTGCCAAGCCCAAGTAGAATTTTTCTTCTTTTTTGCGTGAAGACCTGAAGTATTTGGGAAGTACCTTTCCTTTAAAGCTTTCTCCCAAAGCTTGTCTTTGTTTTGCAGCAATCTCCAAGCAACTTTAGCAAGAAGTGATAAGTTAAAGCTTCTGAGATCTCTGAACCCCATACCACCATTCAACTTTTGTGTTCCCACTGCTAGCCATGAGATGAGAAATAGTCCGCTCGATTCTTCTCTGCCCCACCAAAAGTTTCTTTGCACCTTGTCTAGTTCCTTTATAGTTGCATCCGGGATTTTGAAAATTCCCATATGATGTGATGATAGCGTGTTGAGAACATGCTTTACTAGAACAGATCTTCCACTTTGATTGATGAACTTGCCTCTCCATTTTGTCAGTCTTCCTTTGGTGTTGATGATTAATGAAGAGAATGATATAGTCTTCTTTCTGTTTAGGAAAAGCGGGATTCCTAAGTACTTCTCATCAAGTTCCATCCTCTTCATCTTTAAACTTCTCAGCAGTATATGACAGTGCCTTGGGTGCATATTCTTTGAGAAAAAAACTGATGACTTCTGGAAATTTATTTGTTGGCCTGAGATGTCACTAAACGACTTGATGACTTGTAGAATATTATTGACATTATGAATGTCAGCCCTTGCAAAGACTAAGCAGTCATCCGCAAAGTGGAGGTGACTTACGTGTGGTGCTTTTCTCGATATTTTTATTCCTTGAATTTTCCCATCGATTTTTGCCTTAGCTAAAGATCTTGTAAAAACCTCCATTGTTAAAAGAACCAGATATGGTGATATAGGATCACCCTGCCGTATGTCACGAGATGGTTTATAAGATTGGCATGGAGCTTCATTAAGAGGTATATGAATTTCAGAAGTACTTACACACTTGTGAATTAGATCGCACCACTTGTTATTAAATCCCAGTTTCTGCATAACTTTGACAAGGAATGACCATTAAACTCGATCAAATGCTTTCGACATGTCGAGTTTCAATGCCATATATTTCTTCTTGGATTTGGTTCTCTTCATGCAATGAATTAATTCTTGAGCAAGGGTGATATTATCTCCTATTTGTCGACCCGGTACGTATGCATCTTGCATGGGTGAGATAATCTTTTCGAGTTGTATCTTCAATCTACTGGAAAGTATCATGGAGATTATCTTGTACGTTGAGTTGCAAAGAGCTATCGGTCTGTAGTCCCTAGCCGTCTGTGGTAGTTTACATTTTGGTTTAAGACACATGTTCGTCTTGTTTATCTTCCTTAGTAATCTACCTGTACGGAAAAATCTCTGAACCATATTAATGACATCAGTCTTGACAGTGCTCCAATTTGATTGAAAAAAACACGGTGGAAATCCGTCTGGGCCCAGTGCTTTCCATGGATGCATTTGTTTTAGAGTGTTATGTATTTCAGCTTCATCAGGGACCTTAGCAAGAAAAATATTATCTTCATCAGTGATGCATGGATGCAATAGATTCAACAAGTCTTCATTGTCTTGCGTATTTGAGGTGGTCATAATGTTCTTGAAGTGACTGATAAGATATTCTTCAAGTTGATTTCTTTCACTGCACCAGCTTCCATCTTGTTTTTTGAGTGATTCAATTATATTCCGTGCCCTTCTCTTATTGGCTTGGAGATGGAAATGTTTTGTATTTTGGTCCACTTCATGAAAGAAGGTGTCTCTAGATTTCTGCATGTAGAAAATTTCTTCTCTTTTATGCCATTCTTCAATCTCATGATCAACTTCATGAACCAGCTTTGTGTTCTCTACACCATTTGAAGTTGGGTGTTGAAGATGTTCTAGTTTTTGCTGCAGAGATTTAATGTTATTCTGTATATTGCCGAATTTGTTTCTGTTCCAAAGTGAGAGATCCTTTCTTGTTGTTGAGAGCTTCTTATTAAGCACAAACCCAGCAGATCCACGGAATTGGTTGGACCAAGACTTGTTGATTTGATCCATACAAGTTTTATCTCTTAACCAACATTCAAAGAATTTCCAGTTTTTAGCGCTGCAAACATCGTTAGGAGAAAAGTCTAACATCACAGGACAATGGTCAGAAGCTAGAAAAGGTAGATATTTAAGACAAGATTCAAGGAAAGAAAGCAACCAATCTGAATTCATTAAAACCCTATCTAATCTAGATCGAATTTTACCTGTGTCGTGCTTATTGCTAGTCCATGTGAAAGGATTACCATGATATCCTAAATCACTAAGGTCGGAATTATGAATAATTTCACTAGCTATAGGTGAGAATGAGCTAGACCCATTATTTTTAAATCTTTCTTCCTCATGAAGTGTAATGTTCAAATCACCTATTAAGGCCCAAGGAGAATTTATATCATATGTATTGCAAACATATCTAATTAGGTTCCACTGTTGCTGACGCTCTTGTAGGTAAGGAGAACCATACACACAGGATAAAATCCATCTAGGCTTAGCAGGGTCGCTTTGAACAAGACAATGTATCATATTTTTGTCATTGTAAATGATTCCAAGGTTAAAACCATCTTTCCAAAAAAGGCAAATTCCCATGCTTCTTCCTACTGAAGGAACATGAAAAGAATTAGGAAAATTCAAAGGACGAGCAAGCCTAAGAATTTTGTTGGAATCAATTTTTGTTTCTTAAAGGAAGACTATATCATGGTTTAGCATTTTATTAAGATCATCCATATAGTTTCTGGCGTCTTTTTTAGCAAACCCATTGCAATTCCAGGAAATGATTTTCATATTTGGGTTCTCAAACTCAAAGCAAGCAGTATAGCTAGAAAGAATTCTATCTATATGTTGAAACTTGTTATTGAAGTGAATAAAATGGCAAAACACAAAATGATAAATAACGCAACCTAGGATTTTATGATAAAATAAAGGGATATGATAAGTTTTTACCTGAGCAAAACCTTCATAATCATTTGTGGGTTCAGATGGCACAACTTCCGATCCATTATTCACCATCTCATGTGTAATGTTGGTATCCATAGGAGGAGGGTTATTGATTGAGGTAATTGGAGGCTGAATATGGATGTTATGTGGGTTTATGGAAGGTTCATCATTGAGCGCAGAGTTTATCATTCTTTTGTTTTGCCTCGATTCATCTGCATTATCCTCTTCAGCCATTGCTTCTCCCATCTCGTCACCCATCTCATCACCAACATGTCCAACCATGGTATTTACGTATTCAGACTTTCTTCGATCACAAAACATTTGTTACTTTTTCATTGTTCTTCATCACCAACATGTCCATTTTTAAGGATTTCTTCATATTAGTATTTAAAACTTAGTAGAGGCACGTAGAACTTAAACTATCCTCCGAGTAAAGTAACCAAGAAGTATTCGGACAAAGTATCATCCTAACTATGATGTATTACAAAATTATGTCGATCACAAAACATTTGTTACATATTTTCATTTCTTCTCTCGTATTTATAGCAAAAAACATTTCAACGTTCGACCAAGAATCCATCCGATGACTGTCCCGTGATATCTTTTGATCCAAACTTTTTTCTTCTTCTCCATTGACATTTTTTCAAAGATTCCACCATCCTCCATAAACCCACACCACCCTCTCCTCTCCTCTCCCTCGTGCAATGGTTTTTTGAGATCCATTTAGTCTAGGGCTTTCCCCCATCACAAAGGTCTAAAAACATCTTGGGATCAAAACATGGTCCATGCATTTTTTGATTAAAACAAAACATTGTTTTTTCTAACAATCCCCCACATGAATAATAAAACATTTCGATAAAACACGAGAAAACATAAGGCAACAATATAGGCTAAGGTGTCCCAAGGATTGAACCTTAACTTAGTGAGAGGTTACCTGAACTGCTTGTTGATACGGTGAACGCAATGTCTTGAACCGCCAACAATGGATGCCTCAACCGAAGAAAACAGGTGCCAAGCTCTTGCGGTTGTGCCCATTTTGGCCGTGGGCTAAAATCCCGGACTTAATGAATGTCTCTAGAGAATCAGCTCAAATTCTCATAGGAAGCGGCCCCACTTCCAACATCCACAAAGGTGAGTCCATAAAGAGTGTCCTGCCACCCCACTTTAATCAAAGCCATGGTACCCATTAAGATCGCAAAAGATCATCCTTAATTCTGCAGCACTATCGCACAGTTACACCATAGGGAGGGACAAAGATAGTGCTTTACCCAATATCACCATAAATTAGTTGTCTCATTGAACCTTGATTTTGGAAATCCAATCACAAGGTTGAGTATCCTTCATGGTGATTTATTCAATGAGCTTAAGTCCCATCCCCCTCGATGTAAATTTAACTTCCTCTCTGGTTAAGCCTTTCGTCAAAGGATCTGCAAGATTATCTTTGCGCAACCAAGAGCAGCTTTACTGTCACAGTGGATTGCGATTGAAGACACAGGCTTGGGCCAGAGTGGAATTCCTCCCAGGAAACATCGTTTCCTCTCAAGCTTTTTCCAAGGCTATAAATTCAGACTCCATAGTGGATTTAGCTATACATGTCTGTTTGGTGGACTTCCATGAGACAGACGCACCTCCAAGTAAGAAGATGTACCCACTAGTAGACTTGCACTCTTCTGAGTCTGATATCCAGTTGGCATCACAATACCCTTCCGTACAGCGGATACTTCCCAAAACTTAAGCAATAGTTTGAGGTCCTCTCGGGTAACGTAAAACTCTAAAGAGAGCATACCAGTTGATCCCGCCCCTGGGTTTGCAAGTATACCTGCTTAATCTACTCACGAGTAAGCAATATCAGGTCTTGTACAGTTCATCAAATACATAAGACTACCAATAATGCGAGAATACTCAAGTTGATCAATACCCTTACCCTTGTTCTTTTTCGCCTTACAAGTGGGATCAAAAGGAGTAGATGCAGGTTTAGCATTTTCATAATTAAATCTCTTTAATACGGTTTCAAAGATAATGAGATTGACCTTTCATGTCAAAATTATCTCTAAGCATGCTTTTAATGTTATTAATAATATCAAGGTTCTGCCTAATATGATCTTGTTTATAGCCTTTAGCTACCAACCTAGCTTTATATTTATCTATAGTTCCATCTGTTGTTTCCTTTTGAACACCCATTTACAACCTATGGATTTACTACAGGTAAATCTACAAGCTCCCAAGTTTCATTTCTGCTGAATGGACTCCCATTCATTTAATGAAGCTTCTTCCCGAAGGGGAGCTTCGGAGAAGTCATAGCTTCTTTGTAGGTTTGGGGTTCAGACTCTACCGTTAGAGTCAAAAAAATCTGGGCCAAAACTTGTTTCAGTTCTTACCCTTTACTTCTTCTCAGTTCAGTCTCATACTCCAAAGTTGGAGTTTGACTAATCGATGGAACATCCGGGAGGTCATCATGGACCCTTTTCGAGGTCCAGGACCTTAAGAAAAATGTGTTCATAAAACACAGCATCTCTAGATTCCAATATGGTGTTACTGACCAATTTTATTATGGTCAGACTGATGACCAAGAACCTGTATGCAATTGTATGCTCAGGATACCCTAAGAAAACACAGTCAATTGTTTTAGGACCTAATTTAGTTTTCTTGGGATGAGGAATGGCCACCTTGGCCAAACACCCCCACTATAAAGTATGCATGGGAAGGTTGTTTACTTTCTTTCAGCTACACCATTCGACGAAGGCCTCTAAGGCTTCATCTTTACTTAAGAAGATGAACCGCCAATAGCGTGAGTAATCATCTATAAAAGTGATGTACCATTTTTACCACTTCTTGTTGGTGTTGATTTCAAATCTCCTAAATCAAGTGTATTAGTTCCAAAGGAACTTTTATTCAATCCTTTTATTAAACGGTTTTCTTGTATATTTAGATTCAACAGTTTTCACATCTTTGATTTTTATCAAAGTTTATTTTTGGTATGCAACCTAAATTAGCAAGTCTTTCTAGAGATTTTAGATTAACATGCCCAAGTCTATCATGCCAAACATGTGAAGAGTCACAAACATAAGCAAGGTTTTTGCATATGTCCTGGGCGTAAAATACGTCATTCAATGCGAGTTTTTCCTGAAACTTCAGTTCGACCTTGCCTTTCCCCTCCACTTTCGCGGTGGTAGAGTTTCCCATGAACAATTTCTCATCATCTCCTACTATGGCATAAGAGGAGAAAGCATTTCGACATGCTTGGTGGCTCCAGAATCAAGCCACCAGTCTCTCACATTAGTCACACTAGAGACAAGGTCGACTTCGAGTTTTCATCCAGGTTTTCCACACCACCCTTAGGCTTAAAATTGTTACAACATGTCCATTTTCGCTCCATGAGGGTGGAAGCTTTTCAATCACAGATTTCTTCTTAAAAAAAAGAATAGCATTTTAGACGCCATCTTCTTCCAGAAACATGAGAAAAATATTAACACTCAGCGATGTGTTATTGTTATACTCCCATGAAATTGATAGCAAAAATTTGTTACATCAATGATGATATCTCTAAACTTTAGATGTTCATTCCATCCTCCACTTGAAAACATGGTCCATTTTTTTTGTATTTGAACCCATATCTTGGTCTACATATTGAAAAATCTTCTTTCCCATGAAATTGATAGCTTCATCAATGATGACTCTATTTAATCCCTTTGAACCGCATATTGAACTCCTGAGTTCTTGAGTTCCAGGTATGAACTTCTTGAGAGCAAAAAGAACTTCTTCGATAAGCCATGGGCCATTATTAATGATTTCATCTTGTTCTTCTTCATTGTTCAACCTAACAAGCATAAGGTTGTGTCCCATAACTCTGATCTCCTTGTTTCTGTACTATTTCCATAATGAGTTGATTTCCTCTCTGATAGTTTTCATAGGCACCTTATCTTTGTGCATAAGTTTTCCAAGAAGAGCACAAGACCATTCTTCAGCAGCATCATTAACTTGTGTTACTCCTACAACTCTTCTTCTTTCAGTTGGTATCTCAAGTGAGGCATTTCTAAGTTGTCTTGATAGTTGATTGATGCGATTAGCTCCATGGTTTGAGCTTGAGGCCATACTATGAGCTTGGTTGTATTGGTGGGTGATGTTAGTGTTTTGATAATTGAGTTTGACAATGTTAGGGTTTCTACCCAGAGGGATTATATTTATATTTCACCAATGGGGACTCCAAACCAATATATGATTCCGTGTATAAATCCTTGTATCTCTGAAAGTTGGTGGGAAAATATACGACAAGATTTTTTTGCTAACTTTTTGATGATATTGGTATATCTCATTTATGAATGAAATATTATTTCCTTTTATTGAAGTATGATTGTGCATGCACATCCTGGATTTTTTTGGCTTCAGCATATGCTGATATTCCGGGTCAATTGGGTAACTGATTCTCCAAGAGTAGAAACTGTTGAGTAGATTACGGATATTAGATGGAAGAATTATAGGAGGGAACTGAAATTTTTGAAAATTTCCGGATCGGTTTTGACTGAGTTGGGTTTTCTGATGATTTTGAACTTTGAGTTTATCTTGAACAATTCTCGATGGGTTATGAGATACCTCTAGTCTACTGTAATTGATCACCACAATGAGAATGATGATTTGCACCACTGCTTTCCACACTATTGCTTTCAATTCAGAAGTAGCCATTCTGAACCTCCACCACAGGGTACCACAAATGATTAGATAGAAGGTCTTGCTGCAGAAAAAATTACCACATGATATAAGAAGTCATTAGTAAACTAAAGATCAAAGATGAAAGAACAAAACGATTCAGGGGATAGTCCCACAATATCCCAGAATCAGAAAACATTAGAACATAGAAGAAAAAGGACAACAACTAGTTCAATGGAGTATACCACAATATCCAAGAACTGAGCAAAAAATAAATTGGCAACTAAAAATTTAAAATGAAATAGCAAGATCAAAAGACTGATACAACAAAATATTCATGGAGAAATTCCATAATATCCAGTGAATCATAAGTAAAGACTAAAGCATTAGGTATAAGAAATGGAAGCGATTCATTGCCGAGTTGAGAACATAGGAAAACCCCAATTTAGTTGAGTCTTTTCGCGACAAACTCCTCCAAAGCGATAAAAATATATAATGATCCTTCCTTATTTGACAAAATGATAACGATCCTTTTATCAAAATGATAAAATGATAATTAGAGTCGTTATCTATAAATAGGGCTGGCAACGGATAGATATCCGGCGGATATTGACAAATCCAATAAGGTTAAGGTTAAGGATTATCGGATATCCGGTATCCGATAATATCCGGCGGATACCAAAAATTCCAATTCGATAAGATTAAGGTTAAGCTATCGGATATCGGATTTTTATCCGTTAATATCCGTTAATATATGACCTTATCATTATGGACGTTTCTTCCGTTTTTTGACCATAAACGTAACACCATTTTAACTTGAACCTTGCTAATTTTAATGAATTACAAGTTCAATAGTTCAACAAGTAGTAAAGCTTTCACAGCGTAAGTAAAATGGTCAACCATCCCAATTGCAACTAAACGTTATTGATATCCTGGTCTTTAGCTTGCAAATTGCTCATTCCTTATATGGCATTCGTGTCATAAGTCTATTACCTGCTAAGTGCTACTACTCTAATGCCAAAGACAATGTGACGACTAAACATTGTTTATTGCCCGATAACCTTCCATTGCAACATTGTTTCAACTGTCACTACTCTTCTTTAGAAAAATGTTTCTGATTGGTAGTCAAAACTAGCCCATGGCTATTTAAAGCTAGACCATTTACTGGCCCCAAAAGATAGTCATAATTAAACCAATCATCATCGACTCTCTTCTTAACATTATGAATGTTAACTTTTCCCTCACCGCCGGTTGTTTTAACAGATAAATTTCCCGTCAGAATTTCAGTTTCTTCTTGTTTCGGTTTTGGAGCGATGCAGAGAAGATTCGGACGTGATTTCGAACGGATACAGTGTAAATGAATGAAGGTTGATCCTGTTTAATCAAATACAACCAATGTTTGCATACTGATTTGAACTGTAAGAGGGATTTCAACTGAAGTCTGCTTAGAATCTCTATCACTATACCATCATCCACAAAACCTGGAAAAATAACAACTGGAGTCGCATTGATCTTATCGTCCTCTTCATAAAGATTAAAGGAAACATCACCACACTTGCTACTACTGATCATGTTGGTGGTATCCTCCTTGATTACTACCGAACGAACAGAACAATTCTTGCTACTATACTCTCTTACTTTTCCATTAGAAAACCACCAGCTAGAATGCAAATTTAAGGAAATATTATAAAGCCACCAAGCTGAACTGAAGCATGATCTTTTACCGTAATTATTCTATTTGTAGCAGGACTCTCATCAAAATGATCAACTTAAAGCATAATGATAAGGTTAATATATGACCTTATCCTATAGGATTTTTATCCGCTAACCCCTATCTTATCGGATATCGGATATTAACCAATCAGATAGAGCCCAATCCGATTCCGATAGGTTAAGAGGAAATATCCGATAAGTTATCGGATCCGGATATCCGGTATCCGATATAACGGATAAAATCCTATAGGATTTCGAATAATCGGAAACGGATACCGGATATCGGTTATCCATTGCCAGCCCTATCTATAAAATAGTATTTTGACTAACAATAACAATACCCCTAAGGACCCACAAATTACAGTTGACGACTCTATGTATATATGGTGACGATTCTATTAATTTTAAGGGGTCGTTAACGACCCTATTAATAAACAAACGACCCTATTAATTTTAAGGAAAGGGTAAAATGGTACTTTTAACCTCATTTTGAAAGCCCTTAAATTTTTTGGTGTGGACATAAATTTGGAACCATCTTTTGGGGACTACCCATAAATTTTTGGGGAGGATATTAGAAGTAATATTTGGTCACCCCTTATAAAAAAAATTTTATACCCACTTTACCCTTGATGATAAACTTAGTTAGTGATTAGTTAAAAACTGATTAGTGTTTTATAAGTTGGATTGTTTTGTTTTTAACATTTTTTTTGAGAGATAAGAAGAAGAAAAAGGAAATAGGAAGAAGAAGATGGGTGGACCCAAAAATCTTTTTTTGAGTTTAGTAATTATGATATGAGTGATTGATGTGATGATACCTTATATCTTTTTCTTTAAGAGCCACAACAAGAGTATGATGTTTTGAGTACTCATGGATACTTCAAATTTAGTTAATGGTGCTTGAATTTGCCAAAATATTCCTAAAAATGAACAATTTACAAATTGATTTCCGTTTGGTTTACAAAGTTCGGCTACAACATTTGAAGAACAGGTTACCGAACTCATCTGCAAGTGTAGTTCGGTTAATGTTGAATATTCAACACCAACTTAGTCAAGTGTTCACACCTATCTAGATTAACCTAGAAATATCTAGGATGTCTAGAGTCAATGTTAGACAATTAACATGTGTAAAATGAGTGTTCTAGAGTTAGACAAATCAAACAAGAATACTAGATTGTCTAGTAGTTGGTTTGGTAAGCCTCCAAAGGCATAGTTGTTAGCCTCCATAGGCATAGTTGTTACCCTCCATAGGCATAGTTGTTAGCCTCCAAAGGCATAGTTGTTAGTCTCCATAAGCATAGTTGTTAGCCTCCAAAGGCATAGTTGTTAGCCTCCATAGGCATAGTTCTCTTCTTCTTTTGTAGCCTATAAATAGGCATGTCGTATTCATTTGTAAGTAAGTAAGGTAGCAAGAATCAATCAATACAAAGTTCAAGTTACAAAGTCCTTGCTTCCACCCTTCACTACTAGAGCTCTAGGAGCTCTATACGAGCAACACCACGATGCTCGTATATCTCCGAAAAATATTATCAAGGTTTCTAAGTTCTTGATAAGAGTATAAATTTTAACTTGGTATCAGAGCTTGTTCGATCCGAAATGGGCGTAAAAGTTTCCGCTACGAATTGATGGGTTTCAAAGCTTTCGAGTTGAGAAGATATGAAGTTTAAGAAGGAGAAGATGCAAACACCACTAAGAAGATTTCAACCATTCCAACTGTCAAAAAAAAAAAAAAAAAAAAAAAACCTTCACAGGAGCAAAAACGCCTCCATGTGAAAAAAAGAAAAGAAGAGAAGAAAAAAAAATCACTTTATGATAAGTGACCAGAAGACAAGTTTGAGGGAAGAAAGCAATAATTTGCCTCCTCAACTGTTTACAAAGTTCTAAAGGCAATTGTGGGAAGAGTGCACCAAGGATTGCCTCCACAATCGTTCAAGAGTTTTAGAAGCCGATATCGAGAAACGTCAACAACGAATGCCTCCATATATTGAGGGAAGAGAGCATCAAATGATCGCCTAATCATATTGTGGGAAGAGAGCCTCAATGTGACGACCTACTCAATGGGGTCTCCATGAAGAAAAAAAAAAGATAAAAGAAAAGAAGAAAGGGTCACTTCCTAATAAGTGATCAGAGAAGGATTTGAGGGTAAGAACAATAAGTGATTGTTTCCTCAAATCGGGAAGAAAAAAAAAAGAATATTGAGGGTAAGAGAAACAGATTGCTTCCTCAATTGTCGAAGAAAAGCATGGCATGTTTGTCACGAGATACTAAATCATACTCGTGATAAGAAGAAGAACAAAAAAAAAAAAAAAAAAAAAACGGCGATGCGTGGCGGCAAACATAAAGAGTTTACTGCGAGCGAAGCAAGCATGAGGAGATAAGAGCCGCAAACGGAGATTGGGTGAATATCCAAAAAAAAAAAAAAACAAAGCCATTACAAATTACGGGTTTGTAATGTCTAAATGGGTTTGCAGGTGTTTGTTTAAATATTACAAACCAAAGTGTGACAATTATGTCATAGCGTGGAAAATCTGTTACGAATTCAGAAATGTGGCAAATCTGGATAAAGTGGCAAATTTGTAACATCAAATAACAAGAAGAAAAATAGTTAGACCTTGTGGCAGAAGCTTGACGAAATGAAAGATTGTGAGAGAATCTGGATAACCAAAGAAGTGTCACAGTTTTCGAACAAAAGCGTGACTGGAACAAAGATGAATAGAAGAAGAAACAACAAAAATATTGTGAAGAAACGGAAGCAATCACCAAGTGGTGATGAGATAGAGAACAACAAAAGTGGGTGAAAATCCTATGAGTTGTCTAAAGAGTACAAGAAGTATTTTACTGAAACGAAGAGGACCGCAATGTCCCTAAACTACGATGGAACCCGTATGTTCTAAAACTACAAAGAGGACCGAAATGTCCCTAAACTTCCGAAGAGGACCGAAATGTCCCTAAACTTCCGAAGAGGACCATAATGTCCTTAAACTTCCGAAGAGGACTGAAACGTCCTTAAACTATGAAGAGGACCGAAGCATCCTTAAACTATGAAGGGGACCGAAACGTCTAAGATAAAGAGAAGTTGGAAAGTAGGTGTTGAGGGGGAGTGTTGAATATTCAACACCAACTTAGTCAAGTGTTCACACCTATCTAGATTAACCTAGAAATATCTAGGATGTCTAGAGTCAATGTTAGACAATTAACATGTGTAAAATGAGTGTTCTAGAGTTAGACAAATCAAACAAGAATACTAGATTGTCTAGTAGTTGGTTTGGTAAGCCTCCAAAGGCATAGTTGTTAGCCTCCATAGGCATAGTTGTTAGCCTCCAAAGGCATAGTTGTTAGCCTCCATAAGCATAGTTGTTAGCCTCCAAAGGCATAGTTGTTAGCCTCCATAGGCATAGTTCTCTTCTTCTTTTGTAGCCTATAAATAGGCATGTCGTATTCATTTGTAAGTAAGTAAGGTAGCAAGAATCAATCAATACAAAGTTCAAGTTACAAAGTCCTTGCTTCCACCCTTCACTACTAGAGCTCTAGGAGCTCTATACGAGCAACACCACGATGCTCGTATATCTCCGAAAAATATTATCAAGGTTTCTAAGTTCTTGATAAGAGTATAAATTTTAACTGTTAATGTTTCTAAAAACATAGGTAGCCGAACTCAGCTTTAATGGAGTTTCGGTTAGGAAATTTTTTTACGACGTAATTGAACTAAAAGTTCGGCTGGGAAAAAAAATGAAAAAAGTTGCGACGTAACCGGAATCAATATATAGGTTTTCAGGGAAAAGTTCGGTTAGGAGAAAAAAATTGCGACGTAGTTCGGTTAGGGAAAAAAAATTGCGACGTAACCGAACTTTTCTCTGAAAGAAAAACCTCCATTAAAAGTTGAGTTCGGCTAGTTCGACAAAGTTTTTCACATAATTCCTAGCCGAACTTCTCTCCGCAACTTACATTTTCAACTCATTTTAATGATTACTTCTCATTTTTGCAACCAAAAACGAATGACAAGTAATTGGTTTGTTATGATTTTGATTTTGTTTTGTTAATGATTTAAATTAAGCTATATATAGAGGTGGATGTGGTGGTGGTTCGAGGTGGTCGGTGGTGGTGAGCGGCGGGGGTGATGGGAGGAGGTGGTTATATATATATATATATATACTCCCTCCGTCCCAAATTAGATGAGCTAGTTGTAGTTTGCACAATTTTTAAGGCAATGAGGAAATGGGAGTATATTTAAGTAATTTTTACAATTATATTCTTATGGATAATAACTTGTAAAATTTAGAAATGATTTATCTCTTAAACTATACCACTGTTTTTCGTAAACTTTATACCGTTGAAGAGCATTTTAAAACACCTACGCAACGAATATAAACATGGCTATCAAATTATACATATTTCTTATAGTAACAATAATCAATTAAAATGGTAGTTTTAAAAACACCCCCTTGATTAGTGAAATAGCTCATCTATTTTGGGACAAAATAGAAAACCAACTAGCTCATCTAATTTGGGACGGAGGGAGTATATGGTAGGTTAGTCATTTCCACATTTTAGGACACCCCTTATAATGTAGGGTGGACATTTATATCACTGGATAGTCCCCGATATTTATTGGGTAGTCCCCAAAAGATGGTTCTAAATTTGGTGAGGCCCCAATTATTTTTTAGGGCTCCTAATTAATCCTTGCTTAATGGAGGTAAATTGAAAATTTCCATCAATGTAAGCCCATCCTTTGCCTGTCTCTCACTTAGCACGTGGGACTAACCAAATACTCTCTCACTTGTTCTCGCAAAATTGCTAATAGGGGTACCATATTGCTTGAGGTGTGCCAAAATACATATAGAGCAAAATAGTCACTGCCTTTGGGTTGGTACACCCCCAATCAAATCGGCACCCCCATTAGCAGCCCTTTGAAAAACACAAAGAAGCAAATGTATATACTGCTATAATATTTCATTTCTTCTTTGGTTCGATTAAAATTAAACAATACTCTCATCTCATCTGATCTTCCTTAGGGAATCCAAATTAGAGATGGAGGTATTCAACGAGTTTGATTATTCACTTAGATGATGATATCATCATAAAAACGTTCTGTATTCTCATGTTGTGTGAAGCATTTGTTTGCTGTGGTTGCTAATCCATATTGTATTCTCTTTGAAGTCTGCAACATATATAATACATCCATCACTGACTGGGTTATGAAAGGGTTTTATATACTGAAGATTGTGGTTAGAAGACTGTGTGATAGATTATTTGAGGTGATTTCTATTCTTTAATTTTCATTTTAATCAAGTTTGGAACAGATTCAGTTAGTATCCTAAATGTTTGATCAAATGCAATTCCATCTGTACAGGTTTCTAAGTTTCTTATCAGTTATTTTGTTGAGTTGGGTTGATATAAAAATTGAATTTCTATAAAAGATAGATGATGAACTTGAATTTGTGATGTTTTACAATGATGTGTATGTTTTGCTGTCTCAATGGCTATTTAGGTATCAATCTTGTTCCTAATTGGAGATAAGCTGGAAAAGAGCAGCTATCACTAACTGAGTTCATTTTCGGATTCGTTGGTCCAAATGGCCTTAATTGGTATGTTGTTCTTGCACAACTTCACATATTTGCTCAAAGTTGAATTCATCAAGTACACACTGAATCCTACGATTTCTATACGCATTCTAAGTATACACAATTTTGGGTCATTTATGGGAGACATGACTCGCACCAGTAGAACCACATCTAACCCATATTCCTGGAGATATTGCTGCTCAGAGAATCACTCATTCTAGAAGGATTAAAGTAGTAGAAGAACCAGATCAAACACCCATATTGTCCATTACTGGTATGTATGTTGTTCTTCCCCAGTTTTTGCATACTTGCTTAACAATTAGGGGGATGAACTAATATCTGCTTATGATTTTTTCTTAATTTATACCCCATTATGTAAAACATGATATTGCTTTTGTTTTTCGTCAAGCGGGTTGCATACACAGATGAACATAGTTAAAGCTGTTTTTGAATTGCTCTTAATTGATACTCATTATCAAAATAATGATAATGTTTTTGGTTTTTCTTGGGCTAAGTTGTACAGGGAGTCCCTAGATGGTGTTAAATCCAATTTATCTGGTTTTGCAAGCTAGAGAAGTGTGGATATCCTTGATGTTGGTGTCCTATAGAACTTTCCCTTGAAAAACAAACACTTAGTTGTCTTAGTTCATTGAATTTTGGGTTATATATTGAAGGCGAGCATATCTTACTGATATCCATCAATTGCTCTTAATTGATACTTCTGATGAAAAACATGATAATGTATTTATTTTTTTATCTCGGGGAAAGTCCTATGAGGAGACCCAAATTATTTCTTCTTCTTTCGTTGTTCAAACCCCGGCCAGACTCGATTGGAACTCCTTACTCATCTGATCTTTCTCAGGAAACCCAAATTAAAGATGGAGGAATTCGAAGAGTTTGGTTATTCACTTAGATGATATCATCATAATTTTGTTTCTGAATTCTCATGTTGTGTGAAGCATTTGTTTGCTGTGTGGCTGCTCATCCATATTGTAGTCTCTTGAAGTCTGCGACATGTATAATTGAATGGGTATGATCGGATTTTACAGGACTGAACTTGTGATAAGAAGACTGTTTTAATGATTATTTGAGTTTGAGGTGGTTTCAGTCAATAATTTTCATTTTAATCAAATTAAAAGTTAGGCTTGTACAAATCTTTTTTAAACTAGAGGTTTTAGAGTTAGGATTTCTGAACCCCATCTACATCTCCTTTTCCCGTGTCTACACCACCAAATTCCTCTTCTTCACCATTACCATCTCCAGTTGTTAACTCACCTCCTTCACCAACCGCAAGTCCTCATCACCTTCACCAACAGCAGTTTAAACCCTCCCAAGTCTGTTTCCTGTTCACCAGCACCAATTGAATGGTAATAACTGAGCAATTGAACTTCTATTAGCGACTTAACCTCTTTTCATCTTGTTTGCCCGTAATAAGTGTTTTTTCTGAATCCTGTTCTGTGGTTTTCTTTATGTACTTTTCAATACATTTAAGCTTTGACTAAAAGGTAATAAAAAGCCTCTACCACTTCATGTTGCAGGAGGAAAAACTAAAGGATGAAATTCAGGAGCATAACTCTGGATTGCAAAATAAAGATGCATACGTTGAGGAGACCGGGTGGAGTATAAGAAGCTGGAATACAGCATTCTAAAGATCCTGGACGATGCTACTTCTGGTGTTAGTAATTGTTTCAATACTGTGTATTTTCCCTTCTGTAAGTTTTGTGGCTGTGGGAGCAGTAAGTGGTACAACTAAGCTGTGGGACTTGGATGAATCAAAGAGTATCTGCACATGTGGTATGAATTTTAGATTCACCCCAGGTGGATGTTGGGTCGTATCCTGCCTGTGAAAGCACAACACTGTCAAGGTTGGTTAAATTCTCGATTCCTCAATTATTGCACTCTGAAGTTTAATTCTTTTGCTTCTCCAAGTGCATAATATGTTGGTTAAATTGCTGAATTGTCAGTCTTATGAGGTGAACTTTAGTTGTATTGTTCCTTCAAGAGAAATATGCTAGTAGAACTGTAAAGAATTTGTTCTTCTGAATCTAGTTATTTGTGTATTTGGTCTTCGATATGAATCTTCTTTCGGAAATGTGCTGTCAATATTTCTTGCAATCACTGTTTCATTAGTTTTCAAAACAATCACTTGTACACATGTTCTAAGGGATAAATGTCAACGTCAAGCATAATATTTCTCTGTTCTTTTTCGTTGGAAACAAAGAGGAGTATATGTACTATGTAGTGTGTACGTGGATCGTCCAATTTCTCTTGATTGTTTAGCAAAGTGAATTCAGTGTTCACTTATATCCCCAAATTTATTTAGAAAGCCTATTAGGTAACACCTATGCAACTTTCTTTCGTGTCTACCTATTAACTTATTCTTATTACTTGCCTTGGTTTACTTTTCAAGTTGATTTCCTTCATTCACTGTGAAGGGGCGAGCCTCTATTCCCGCCTTGTGCAGTTTCGTCAAGCAAAGACATTCTTCATTTGTATGTATCTAGTTGATACGTCTTTGCCGTGACAGCTCAGTAACATTGCTACACAAATCGAGTGTGCTTAAGTGAGTTATGTCTGGCCTGTTTGCTTTTTATTGAGTTAGGTTTTCTTCCCCGCATTTTCATGTACTCTTCTGACCGGAGTTTCTCCTTTTCCAGGTGTTTTCGTAAAGATGCATAACGTCCAAACATGTGATTTTTTGATTGTTTATAGAGAAGAGAATTCTGGAAAAGATGCAAGTTGTCTCTCTCCAAACCTCTTGCTTTATAACATATACTAAGATGAAAAGTAAGTTCTTTGAAAAAGATCCACTTGGTGAATCAAAACGATCTCATATGCACATTATTTAGTGGTTCATAGAATTAAAGTACCCATGTTGAACCAAACAACTGCAAACTTAACCACTAACCGTGTATATGATTGATTCAAGTACATATAATAATAAAGGTTTTACGTTGGTCGACAATTGTGTACAAGTAACACAGAACCCTTTCTTTCCAGCTCCTGAACAAAACAAGGTCAAAACATTCAGTCATGTTAATAATGTAGCTGGTGTGGATATTGTTTGGTTTTATGATTTATGTCCAATCACACTTTTTAGTGGTGAATTTGTTGTTGTCTTATACAGGGGAGGATCTGATTGAAACAAGGGAAGAGAGAAGAAGAAATAACGAGAGATGGTTGCCTAGCTCACCGTAGCGTGTTGGTTATGGAACCTATGAAGCTAAACATTACAAGGTATGTCTTCCATCTGCAATATTTAGAAGTCTGCGTGTGTACTGATTTTGTGTCACCCAGCTGTAATATTAGTTTTCAGCTCATCTCTTGCCGTCTTAGCAGGTCGTAGGTTCGATTTCCACAGGCGGAATACAAATTACTTGAGTTTGCATATATTTCTTAGACTATACATCTTACTACCCAGTAACATCTAACATCGCTTAGAATGTACATCTTACTACCCTATAACATCTAACGACACATGCCATGTGACACAATTCTAACACAATTGGTAGGTATTAATAAATCAGAATTCTGGACTCTTTTGGTAATGTCAGATGCCAAATGTGAAATTCCAGTAACAATAGAGAATATGGAATCCATGTAGGAGGGGAAGTTGTAGCTAAGCTTGTTGAGTTAGACTAACCAGTCAAAAAATTTCCATTTCATTAGAATAAAGGTATTTTCATTACGAAGAGTGTATGTTCTAGGGAATAATTTGTGTTTACTGTCAATGTTTTTCACAATAATGAGATGACTACTTACCGATAAGTCTGCTACTATTTCATGGTACTAGATCTCAATTAAACTCTGCAGTGTTTCATATTTAAGGGTAACAAAATGTATGAACCTTAGAGTAAGATGTGTAAATTATCATGGCATGAACTATATCTGACAGAAATGCTCAAATTAAAATGGTATTGAATGAAACTTAGAGCAAAATGTATGAGCAGTTTCTTAAATGAAAACCATAATCCAATAAAAGACAACCCACTACAGCCACAATAAAAAAACAACTAAAATAAAAGAAACATAAAAGATTGAAAATAAGCACTGACAGTAGAGAATGAGGTCACTAACATTGCAGCAATGACCCAACAGAAGCAAACAATTCTGCTTACCATCTTGAAGAGACCTGGTGGATATGTTGTTGCTCCTTCGTTAACACTCAAAGCTTCAGCAAACCAGGTATGTGATTCTTTTAATGTTTCAAGAGACATGAAGTACACAGTCAACTGAGCCTCTTGGAAACAATGCTATCTCTTTCAAAACTTTCTTTTTATAATCCGACTTCTTTGAGAAATAAGATGACTGACCCGAAATTGTAATTCTTACCATTTGTAAGACTTTTGCATTCTTCAGAAACAGTCTTGCCAAATCCTTCTCAGCTTGGTTCCAGAAACACCCGCGAAACTCAATGGACTTGAGATGCTGCAACAAACAGTGAGGAATCAAATCTAGCGACCAATCGTAAGATGGATAAGCTTCATAGTCAGAAAATCCATCAACAAAGATGAGTGACTCCAGATTTGGTGAGACATGGAGAAACTTGAATAGTGTTTCAACAATCCAACACTGAAGAACCTTGTCATCAGATCCAACATATGAATTTGCAGTTTTTACTTCCAAATGAACCAAATTGTGAAATACAGGCAAACTCTGTAGCAAGTGATCTTGATAGGTAAGAAGCTTTACACTATAATCCGATATTGTTAGACGTTTCACAAGAGAAACACTATGGAAAAGCTTAGTCGTGAGAAGACCAAATTTACCCCTCTCCATATTGCTGAACTTGAAAGGACAATTTCTGCATCAAGCAATTGTGAGAAATTATGCGGAGAAAAATCCTTTGCAAGAACCGAAGAGTACTTAAATGATTGTAAATTTGGTGCATTGATCTGGATATCAAATTTTGGATATAATGAAGTTTTAATGAACAACCGCTTCATATTCGAACCAAAAACTTAGATGGTGTATCTTCCAACGAGACACTCTCAAACTCAACTCTTCAAGAATGGGGGTGCTAGAAAGCAACATATGAATGAATTGCTCATTCTCCAATAAGACGCCAAGTCGAAGGATCTTAAGTTTTGGAAAACTTACTGATTCCGGAAGGTGGAGATTGCAGTCCATATGTATCTGCAGCAACGTGAGCGACTCACAAGTAAGTATGAATGGATGAAACCTGATAGGAATCGGAGCTGTAAGAACAAGCTCTTCGACTTTATGTCTCAACACAGTGGAAATCCATCCTTCAACCCGAGATGCATCAAAACGACCGCTAAAATCAAGAGAGAATTTCTTTATGCTGTTGTTGTCTTGATGAAAAGACAGCACTCGATCCACAAAATCCATGTATGCGTTGATCCTTTTGGGACGACGAGCTTCAGAAACATAACGAGACCCCAAACTGTGGAAATCAATAACTGGAACTGATGTCCATCGGTACCTCCACTTTTTAGCCACAGCACTTGTAGAAACCATACGTTTTATCGGAAGAGATGATAAAATGTGAGTAATAATATCTTCAGGTAAATCACTGATCCTATCCGGATTATCCTTTTCCCATTCTATTTCCCTTTTTCTTTTTGTTAACCATAACAGTTTGAACGGTGAAAGAGGTAGTCAGAAGAGCGAGTAATAAGGAAGAGATATTAGGCTATCTTTACGTACGGTTTTAGAATTTGTTTTAAGTCATTGTTTGATTGGAGAAAAAATTTGATGGGGGCGAAATCCGAAGGGGGCATGGGGGACAAATGATATGTTAACACATGTCTTTGATTCCCATGATTCTGTTTCCAAAAATACCAACAACAATTAGAAAATAAATTTTCTCTCCAAAAATACATCACTTTTATATTTTGGGAAATAAAATCCATGGGAATCAAAGACATGTGTCAACATATTATTTGCCCCCCGTGCCCCCTTCGGATTTCGCCCCCATCAAAAAATTTCTCGTTTGATTGAGTCTGTAACCAGAACTGCGCTACTTTATAGTGCTTCATCAATATAAATATCTCTCATATCTCCACACTTTAACTGTGGAAGATATTCTACCCAAAATACCTTGTCTAACTTGGTATCGGCTACTCGATCCAAAACCATTATTCACATCAATCAAAACCACAGAAATATGACAACAACCAATACCAATACCCTAAGAAATATTCAGATTCACCATCTTGTGACTCTGAAGTTAATAGAAACAAATTACTCTTTATGAAAAACTCAGTTCAAGCCTATTCTAAAAGGATATGTCCTTCAAGGATTCATCGATGGATCTGAAGAAATACCACCAAAAACCCTACCTAACTCAACAGCTGTTAACCCAAAGTTTACTGAATACGAATCCCAGGATTCACTGCTTGTAGGTTGGTTAAATTCTACTTTAACACCTGAGGTTCTCTGCCATGTACGAGGTTTGGATACATCCAAGGAGGTTTGGGAAAAACTAGAACGATATTTTGCTCCAAAAACTAAGGTTCATGTTATGAATCTTAAAAACCAGCTTCACTCCCTCAGCAAAGGTAACAAATCTTTAAAAAAAAATCTTGAATGATGCTAAAAATATTTTTGATCAACTTACAAAATCAGGGTACATTGCTTCTGATGATGAGAAAAAGCAAGCAATCTGTAATGGTTTAAATCATTCTTATGATCCCATTGTAACTGCTCTTGGAACCATTGAAGAGATGGAGATGGACACTTTCTATTCTCATCTGCTCACTTTTGATATGCGTCTTGAGCAACAACTTGCTTTGATACAACAGCCCATAGCAAACGTTGCAGCTACCAACATTACTCGTCCAGCAGATCTGGTGGACGGAACTACAATCAACAGAATCGCAACTTCAATCAACAGAAGAATAACAACTTCAGGGGACGCAATCAGACTGGTCCAAAGAAGTTTGAAAAGCCGTGTCAGATTTGTAAGAAAGAAAACCATCAGGCAGATAGATGCTGGTTTCGATATGAGAAGCCAAACAACAACCAGTCTAAGCCACCTGCTGCATATATAGCTCTTCCAGGAGGTGGACATAGTGATGAGTGGGTAACAGATACATGTGCTACTCACCATCTTACAGCAGATATGAGGAACTTAACAATTCCTCATGAATATGATGGCACTGAGCAAGTCCATGTGGGTAATGGAAATGGACTCAATATTGCTCATGTTGGTAATGCTACCTTCACACACAACTCCAGATTATATAGATTGAACCGCGTATTTCATGTGCCTGAAATTAAAACCAATTTATTATCTGTGTATCAGTTTTGTTCTGATAATGATGTCTACTTTGAGTTTCACAAATCTCATTTCTTTGTGAAGGACAAGTGCACGGGAACATTGTTGTTGCGAGGGCTGGATAGGAATGGACTGTATATTTTTGAAGGAATTGATCAATTAGATAAGTCAATAAAGCCTCAAGTTCATGTTGCCTCTTCCTTACCAGTCTGGCATCAAAGACTAGGTCATCCAATGCTGCAAACAGTTTCGAAAGTCTGTCATAGGATTTCTTTACCTGTTTTGAATAAAACTTTTGATTTCTGTAATTCATGTCATGTCAGCAAAAGTAGAAAACTTTCTTTTTCTCTTAGCAGTACAATTTATGAAGAACCATTGAGTTTAATCGTTTCTGATATATGCGTTTCACCTACTTTGTCAAGATCTGGTTTTAAATATTACATGCTCATTATGGATGTCTATTCCCACTTTACTTGGATCTTTCCATTAGTTCAACGATCAGATGCTCTACAAACATTCATCCAGTTTCGAAAACAAATTGAAAATCTCACCAACCACAAAATAAAAATCTTTCAGTCAGACAATGCACTAGAATACAAAAAGTCACTGCATACTTGAATGATACTGGCATTCAACAAAGATTAACTTGTCCTCATACTTCTCCCCAAAACGGAATAGCAGAAAGTAGAATACGCCATGTCACAGAATCTGGTTTGGCATTGTTGTTTCAGGCACATATGCCAACCTCTTATTGGGCTGATGCGTTCACCACAGCTTGTTACTTGATAAATAGACTTCCAAAATCAACCAAAGTTGCTGAAACTCCACTAGAAATACTCTTCCAAAAAACACCTGATTATTCTTTCTTGAAAGTTTTTGGTTGTCTAGTGTATCCATGCTTAAGATCTTACAAATCCAACAAATTAGAGCCAAGATCTCTTCCCTGTGTATTTATAGGATACATTAACTCACAAAAAGGATATTTTTGTCTCCATAGAAAGTCTGGTAGAGTGTATGTTTCACGGCATGTGAGATTTGAAGAGCAGTACTTTCCATTCAAGCCAAAGAAGCAGCATAAGCCAGTGCAAAATTCAGGTATTGTCCCATCTGACACCAGTTTCTTTTTAACACCTCCGTTTAAGACTAGAAATGCTCAGCATCTTCAGAATAGTGCGGTGCTTGAAGTTTCAACATAGTCACTGTCGGATGGTTCACCTGATACGTTTGCATATCCAACAGCTTCAGCTATATCACCTCAGATATCACCTCAGCTATCATTATAAACTGAAGCTCCTATTTCAACTCCGGTTTTGGATACTGCTTCTCATTCTCAAACAGAAGTGCAGTCTTCTTAATCTAATCATGATGTACAGTATTCTAGTAGTATAACTGTGACTCACCCAATGACGACAAGAGCTAAGTCGAGCATCAGTAAACCAATAAATAAGCTGTGTCTAACTGCAACTAAGTATCCTTTGCAAGACTATGATTTCATGGAGCCGACTTTTTACATAGAAGTATGCAAAAACACAAAATGGCGTACATCTATGGATGTACAAATCAATGCTCTCATTCGTAATGTCACTTTTTCTCTGGTTAAGTATGAAGATGGCATGAATGTAGTTGGCTCAAAGTGTGTGTACCGTGTCAAACAAAATCCATATGGAATGATAGAACGACATAAAGCACGGATGGTTGCAAAGTGATTCAACCAGCAGCAAGGATTTGATTATGGGGAGACATTCAGCCCGGTAATAAAACCATGCACAATACGTTTGGTTTTGTCTATTTCCGTAATGAATCGCTGGGAGATAAAGCAGTTAGATGTTGAAAATGCATTTCTTCATGGAAATTTGAATGAGAATGTGTACATGAAGCAGACTGCAGGGTACGCTGATCCTAACTATCCAAATCATGTCTGCAAACTACACAAAGCCCTATACAGTCTTAAGCAAGCACCTCGTGCTTGGTTCTCCAGATTAAGTACTTTTCTTTTGAAAATTGGTTTCACGGCTTCTGTTGCTGACAGCTCTTTGTTTGTTCAACACAATGGCACAGCTATTACATATGTACTTGTGTACGTAGATGACATTATTATCACGGGTTCTGATGCTCAAATGGTGCAGCTGCTGATTAATACGCTTGGGTCAGAATTTGCAATAAAAGAAATGGGCAACTTGTCTTTTTTCTTGGGTGTTGAAGTGCTGCGACAAGGTGATAGTTTAGTTCTTACTCAGAGAAAGTATGTTTCAGATCTTCTTAAGCGCACCAAGATGGATGGAGTCAAGCCTATATGCACACCCTTAGTTTCCAATGAGAAAATTCAAAGAGAAGGTAGTACAAAGTTTCATGATGCAACTCTTTACCGTAGTGTAGTAGGTGCATTACAGTACTTGCATATTACCAGACTTGACATATCTGTGGCTGTTAATAAAGTGTGTCAGTATATGCATGATCCATTCATTGAACATTGGGAATTTGTGAAAAGGATTCTCCGTTATCTAAAGGGCACTATTGATTACGGGCTAACTCTGAAAGCAGGAAGAGATTATTCACTACATGCATACTCGGATGCTGATTGGGCTGGGATCTTGGATGACAGACGTACCACCAGTGGCTATTGTATTTATTTTGGTGGAAACTTAATCTCTTGGAGTGCTCGCAAGCAAAAGACTGTTTCTAAGTCAAGCACAGAGGCTGAATATAGAGGTGTTGTAATTGCTACGTCAGAACTAATTTGGATAGAATCTCTTCTAAGGGAGTTAGCTGTTCAGTCCACTACTCCTTCCCTGTGGTGTGATAATCTTGGCGCTACGTATTTGACTGCAAACCCAGTGTTTCACTCACGTACAAAACACATCGAGATAGACTATCATTTTGTGCATGAACGGGTTGCAAATAAGCAACTCTATGTCAAGTTTATCAGCTCTCGTGATCAAATTGTGGACATATTTACAAAGGGTCTAGCAGCTCCCAGATTTCAGATTTTATGTTCCAAGTTTCACATCCGCAAGCTCCAGTACAACTTGAGGGGGGATGTTAACCATAGCAGTTTGAACGGTGAAAGAGGTAGTCAGAAGAACGAGTAATAAGGAAGAGATATTAGGCTATCTTTACGTACGGTTTTAGAATTTGTTTTAAGTCATTGTTTGATTGAGTCTGTAACCAGAACTGCGCTACTTTACAATGCTTCATCAATATAAATATCTCTCATATCTCCACACTATAACTGTGGAAGATATTCTACCCAAAATACCTTGTCTAACTCTTTTAGTTTGGCTTCTCAAGGACACCATCTTCACGTACAAAATGATAACAACAACCTCCTAAAATGAACATAAACATGAACATAAGATATGCTTATGATAAATCATGGAATTTCTAGAATTTGATTTTAACGAATAAAACAAAATAAAAACAAAAACAAAATTCAATTAAAAGATTACCTTCACAATTGATCAGAGACTTTCAGAGTTGAGATTTGAGAACCCTAAAACGTGAAAACCCCACTTTCGTACCTTACTCGAAACTTTTAACTGTCATTTGGTATTTTTCTCTCTGCTTAGAGCAAGGGCTATAGGGGTTGAGAGTCTCTTTCAAAATGAAAGAGTTGATCAAATTATGTCCTACTATGGGTAGAGAGAAACCCTCTATCACCTCAAACTCAACCGAACACTCTTTCAATCGATAGAGTGGATGAAAGTGTCCACTATACGGCATATGATTAGTCGTGTAAAAAAAAAGGAAGTAATATGGCATATTATTTGTCGTTTGATATAACTAGAAGTTAATACGGCCAACCTTTTGCCGTTTGACTGAAATTTTTGTTTAACCAAATTTTCGTTTGTAACTATAGAACTCTGGCCATTTAAAGATACGCGTGGAACAATCTAATGAACATTAGGTCCCATTTCCAAACTAAACTCTTTATATGAATTCATCATAACCATTCATTTCATGATAAAACACAATAGGCATATATTATCGGTTAAATACAGTAGCGTATCTCATGAATTTCTTTTGCATACGACTCATTATATGCCGTATAGACTACCGTGCTATATATCTCCCCTATCGCGTAGTAGGGTTTACACTCAATCACTTAGTTCCTCATTTGTTTTGAAAAGGATAGAGTGTCAAAACATACTATCCCATATCCCTTGCTTTTAGGTTAAAATACTAGTCTGTTATCACCACCATGTATACCATTTCCTCCCACTACTTGCCGTTAGAAAGATTCTTAGTGCTGCCGTAATTTTCTCTCCATGACGTTAAAATATTTTTGACTCACAAGAATTTGAATTTCATCCTCCAGATTGAAGACGCATTAATAATGTCAGATATTCCATATCGCGTATAATATCTTCCACAAACTTATTTTTGGACGCGACATTATTCTTGTTATCTACAAAAATAAAAGAAATCCAACCATCTCTCTCTCTCTATATATATATATATATATATACCTACTGCTACTATTTTAAAATCTTAAAATTGATCAATACTCCTCACCTTAAAATCTTAAAACTAATCAATACTCTTCACCTACAAGCTTAGTTAGCAATTCGGCGAGCCGCAAAAATCCGGATCGATAAGCGTGCACTCATTAATCGACTAAACAAAATAGGAAAAAATATTGTTTGGTCCTTTTGTAAGTGGGCCCATGTCTGTTTGGTCCTTTAATCGCATTTACTGTTTGGTCCATAATTATTTAAAAATATTTAAAAAGACAAAAATACCCTTTCGTGTTTTTTTTTTGTAGGAGTTCATTCTTCAAAATGAACTTCTGTTAATTTCTACTTATTTTTTCAAAAATCACCTAAAAATAGAGTTCATTCCATAAAATGAATTCCATATAAAAACCTAAAAGAAACAAAGTTCATTCCAGAAATGAACTCCATATAAAAACCTAAAAAAAACAGAGTTCATTCCAGAAAATGAACTCCATATAAAAACCTAAAAAAACAGAGTTCATTCCTAGAAATGAACTCCATATAAAACCTAAAAAAAACAGAGTTCATTCCTAGAAATGAACTTCATATAAAAAGCTAAAAAAACAGAGTTCATTCCAGAAATGAACTCCATATAAAAACCTAAACACACAAATCTTAATCATCTTCTTCGATTTCATCTTAAGCAGCAGCAACAACAAAACACATAAATCTTCATCTTCAAACAACATCAACATCGTTTTCATCATCTTTAACAGCAACAACAAACAACAGATGCACAAAAAAACACACAAAACTTCATCGTCTTCGTCATCTTCATCGACTTCAACATCATCATCAACAACATCAACACCAGCAGAGAAGAAAAAACCCTAAAACTCCGTCGTTCATCATCTTCTTCGTCGTCTTTATCATATTCATCGTTTTTCATCTTCGTCTTCAACAACAACGATCACCGTCTTCAACAACAGTAGATCTCGAGAAAGTTTTTATCATCTTCGTCATCTTCAAACAGTAGTCGATCAAATCTTGAAATCAAGATTCGTTGTCTGCAACATAAACAGCAACAGAAAAGAAAAAAAGAAAAAAAAAACTAGATCTGAAATTGAATTATAGATGAGAGAGAAAGTAAATCTGAGAAATGATTTTTCTCTCTTATCTTTTGACTATATATATGGTCCTTATCTAAAAGGGTATTTCTGCCACTACAATGTGACATTTACATCATCCATGACATCAGCCTAGGACCAAACAATAATTTTTAGGACCAAACGATAATTTATATTACCAAATAGGACCAAACAGACATTTGACTGGGTCAAATAGACTAAACTCTCTCTAATATATTATTCCTAGGACCTAATGGTATTTTCTACAGCAAAATATTAGTTCGGTCAAATATGCAGTCAATTATGCCGGATTCATGAAAAATACGTATATTCGTATATAATGCGTTAACATATCTCAATTCCGCATCTAAAAATCGGCATATATTAATTTTACTATAAAAATATATTTTTAGTGTTATTATATATTAAAAATCATTTCTGTTATAGGGCCTACGGCCCATAGATGTGCAGCCCAATTAGATATCTAGAGTTTCCCTTCTTCATGTATATAAAGGACATTATTCCATGTAACCCTGCTAATGAATTAATAAGAAACTCTCCATCTCTTCCTCTTTCTTTATCTTTTATACTACAAAAAGTTATCATGAACGAGCTCAGCCGTTGATTTTTTTTCTTTTCTTTTTTGAGTTATTATCGAATCAGGGAAGGAAATGGATCCGTATTTCTACTTTTCTTCTCAATCAAGAGCGGTATGGTGGAGGTATACCTAATCTCATTTATTTATTTATTTTTCCTTTCTTTTGTACTTTGATTGGAATATATCTTCTGAAATCTGAATAGTGGTCTGCTATGTGAAACGAAATTGATGCATATACTTATATGATTTGTTTATTAAATTGATGCACATATTTATTTTTCATCATCACATGTATGTCTGTTTTTTTTTCTCTCATACATCTTGATAATTGTGATTGCGACGTTTGATTTGTTTGCACTGTATCAATTCAAATTTGATTTTTTTGCAATAGATCTGTATCAATTTTCTTTGCAATAGCCAAATCAAAAAAATAATATTACTGTTCATGTTTAATAATCATTATTATCCGCTATTCATCTTTTAATTAAGAAAGAAAAAGAAAATATCATGTACGTTGCTGTACAAACCTTTTGAATCTTTTAACTTGGATCGGATAGTCAATAGGTTGTTGTGCCCATAATGATCTCTTCTGTCGATGATTTTTTTCTTGTCTGCCAATACATAATTTTTTTATTTTTAAGTGTTTTTTTTTTTGTTTGTTTGTCTGTTTGTGATAGATTACATGGAGAATATCTGTTGTCCACTGTGGGACGCTGCCTGTTCGCGGTGAATGGAAAATTTGTTCCCGTGCTCACCCAGTCCGGTTCAACCTGCTCCGGCCATGTGTCCTGTTGTGATCCAGTTTTGGGATGTGAGCGGCTAAGGTTGTCCTAGTGTTGTCTATATACAACGAGAACCAAAGTTTGAGTTGAATGGTGTATTTTATTTAATTTGTTGTACCAACTCAATTCCAATGTATTCATTTGGGGCTTAGAAGTATTTGAGCACCATTATTGGATACTTGATATTTTCCCAAACATTTGAATGTTCCGTGGAATTTTCAAAACATATGTACAAATAAAATCATTCCAATTTTTTTGTAAGAACTCCCAAATTTTTTTTTAGTAATATATTCAACTCCCAAATTTTTTTTTGGAGAAGTACTTGAGTCGGAAAATTTTCATTTCTCTACTTCATCCATTATACTAACGAACCTGTATATGTTGAAGTATGACAGCAGGAGAATTAATTACTTTTTTTTAGTAATATATTCAACCTAAAGTAATTGGTTGACATGTGTAGTGAGATTCTCTTTACTTATCAAAAAAAAAGTAGTGAGATTCTCTTGGCCTAATGAGATAAACAAATTTCTCAAATTAAGCTAAGTGTAGCAAAAATGAAAATGGAAAGAACCCCAAAGCAATGAGGGTTAGACGTACCGACTCATATAAATCATGTGAAAAGGGACATATATATCATGAGACAAAGATGTATTTTTTTCCCCAGTACTAATGACACCAAAGTATAGGTATCAGCTGAATATGGGATGAAGCTAAGATGTAATTCTAGCTCCCATCATAAATGAAAGAGTTGGAAATGCACCTGGTCATATATGTTGATATATACAATGTAATGTGTGTATCATAGTAGCAACCAATTTTCACATCAACTTTAATGGCAACAAGAACTTTGCCTGGCCAATTGACTATCTTATTCAGTTGAACTAGATCCAATGTCTTCGCTTATTGAATGAAAAGGACATCATTCCCACGAGACATAAATTTTCTAATGCACTTGAGATATATTTGGATGAAAAGTATATCATCCCCCTAAAATGTAACATATATTCACTCCAAAGTACTTGAGTTGAATCCTATTTTTGTTGCGCAATAAGGCCACACCACTTATTAAATCTCTCAAGACTCAATGTCTCACTGATAATGGTTTTTCTCCCACTAATTTAAGGAATAATATACATTAGTTTTTGAACTAATTATTTATAATGTGACTAAGATGATTGGATCATCGAGCAAAGCAATGCTCAAATTTTGTTTCCAAGATGGAACAAAGATTAAAAGTCACAAAAACTCAGATGTAAATTGAGAGCTAATCACCTTGTTAAATTCCAAAGAGACCCATGCAAGTTGATATCATGGGAACATCACAATGATGAGAATGTAATTTATTGCATCTTTCATAGTCTCTAATATATTTGGAAGGAAATATATTTTAGAGAAACTAATAGTGAAATGTAATTCACTATAATATTTGGATTATTGAATCCATATTGAACCCGATGATGAAATGTTGGGAACTGACTCACACGGGCTTTTGGCATAACCATTAAGAAACTTTGGTTGTGACATGATGATTGTTTTGAAAGTAGTCATACAAACATCACTTTTATTTGAGTGAACAAAAATGGGAAATAGATTGACAGAATGCAAAGTGACGGCATATCTCTCAATAAGTGTTTTCTAAAGTACAAGATGCACAACCCCCCTTCCCATTATGCTTTTAAGTAAGAGAGCATATCACTCATTTCACAAAGTCTTCAGTAAAACAGGATCGAGACCGTCCTAAGATGCAAATGGTAAAAAAAAAAATTACATTTTTAGAAAGAAAACGAGGTGAAATTTAGAAAAACATTCATGCAGAATGCGGACCATTGATGTGACTGATGGATCTGGTGAATATTTTGACATTTTGGACTAATTATAGTTCCAAAGAAATTTGCGTTTGGAAAACTACTAGCACATATTTTACATGTAAGGGCTCACCACCCCTTGTAAATGCTAGAGAGTGTACATCAAAAGTACTTGATGGTTATTGCATGTTTAATAAGATCAAATGCAGAGTATCCTATACCCCAAGGTCTCTCAAAGGCTATCATCAAAGGTTACAGATGGTGCCTAAGGCATGGTTATGCGTAAAAACCTACCGTTAACTGCTTGGGAAATATGAAATATTGACACATCTTTACATAATTCGTTTTAGAACCCAATATTAGTCAACCTTTTATGCGTACCAGTTGGTAACTGGATTTAAGCCTGACATTCGTGTTCTTACGCATTGTTGGTTGCACTATATATGTGCCATTACGACTCCACATCGTACTATGATGGGTCTTCAAAACTGTTAAGTAGTTATGTTGGAAATGAGTTCCCAATAATTATCCGCATTTTAAAACTTTTGGCAGGAGATCGCTTACCGCTAGATTTGCGGGTTATCACTTTAATGAGACAGTCTTCCCGTCATTAGGGGGAGATAATAAAAAGAATTTTCTAAGGGAACGACATGAATTATCGTGGTGTGTTCCCATTGTGTCTCATATTGATTCTTGTACTCCACAAATGTAAATGTGAAGTGATAAAGAATATTCGATTTTCAGAATGTACACTGATGTTGCTAAAGTGATGAGATCACACATACCAGCTGCAAACCTACCTGCAAAGTTACAAATTATCAATACAGGATATACACCATAGACTAAGGTGTTGTAACTACACTCAGTGGAAGTGTGGTTGAGGTCGTGGCTCCATAAAGGAAGTTGGAGAGACCACTTGGTTCGATCAATCCTCACCTAGAAAGGAAGTAGGTGAGTAAGGCACAACTTATTTATATCATCAGAAATTATCTCATAAGATTGTCTTTGAATATGTCCATGAATCAAACTGGAGGACGCTCCGAAGTTTTAAATGATTATAGAGAACAATAAAATCCTGACGGATTATGAGAATGCACATGAGTCAATAGAAGTATCATGCGTGCACAATGATGATATAATCCATAAATAGTTGCTCCAGAAGTAGAGCACAATGAGATTGAACCATGTTTTATTTTGATTAATTTCAAATAAATAGCATATTAGGCCTGCACAATCCAGGTAGAACTTAGTTCTTTGGAAAATATACGGGTATTTGGTGTGGTAGTGCTAAACAACCAAGTGTAAAGCCTATTGGACATACATAATTAATTTGTCATAAATCATAGTGAGAAGAAAGTAGTCTTAAAGTACAAAGACTCGCCTTGTGGCGCAAGGTTTCTCACAAAGCCCTGGAATTGTTCTCTTGTAATGAACGTTATACAGTTCCGCTACTTAGTCAGCTTGGTAATTTTCAAAAGGACTTGAAATGCAGCATATGTATGTGGTTGTTACATATCTTAAAGAATCAGGAGATAGAAGATATTTACAAAAGTGCTTGATAGACTTTTGTTTCCCAAATCAAGTAACTCTAAACTACAGAGTGCGTTTACAATTAGATAGAACATTCACTTAGAGATTGAAACAATCAGGCGGAAGTGGTATACCCGTCTAAGTGACTATTTGATTTGGAGGGGATAGACAAGTAAGTTATTTTTTCCTTGCGTGTTCATAAGAAAGTTCCTGATTTGGAATTGTGGCTATTTATGTTGATGGTACATACATGATGTGTACTCTTGATGTAATAAGAGACCTTAAAAGCTATTTAAAATCCGAATTTGAGATGAAAAATATGAGGAAAGCTCGACCGAATACTGAGATTATGGTATATTATCCCACCAGTTTGCATTTGTCTAAAGTTGTCAGGCAATTTAACAAAGACATGCATCATGATAGCACTCCCATGATTATTCGAGGTTCAAATGTAAGTAAGTGACCATTTCGTCTAAAGGAAGATGACGAAGATGTGTTGGGAGATGAAATTCCCATATATAAGTACAATAGATGCAATGTTGTACTTAGTATAATAATGTACTCGATAAAATTTTGCATCCTCAAGGAATTTGTTTTCTAGATATAGCTCAGCACCTACGCAATGTCATTGGAATGGTACAGTGAATGTAATCATGTACTTAAAAGTAACCATTGACATAAATTTGTTTTATCTCAACAAAGACATTAAAAGGAATGCTAATGAAAGTGCAATCCAAAAGTTGTTGATTATGAATGAACAATAATCTTTTCTCCAACGAAAGTAATCAAAGGGGGATATGGTAGATAATTTTCTAAGTCATTACCAATATTCAGTTTCGAAAAATACATGACTAAAGGAACTGTCTAGAACAACTCAGAATGTAATCAGGGGGAGATGCCGACATCATGGGGAGGATCTAAGGATATGATGTCGACATAATTTACTTCGAAATTGAAGCTGTGTTGTACTCTTTTTCCCTTCGATCGAGAATAGTTTTTCCCCAAAGGGTTTTATTACTCGACAAGGTTTTTAGCGAGACAACACTTAAAACATCAAGTATGTTGAACATTGAAGACATAAAGATCGCGTTGATATTACTGAAAATATTTGATCAAAGAAATGAAACGTGATAGTCTGTTAAGCAACGTAACTTCCAGAAAAGGTCTTATAAACATTCAAGTCACCAAAGTAAAGTGTGATAAACTTCTTCTGACTGCATTAGACTAATGAAAATTATCTGATATCAGGGGGAGTGTCTAATAGTGTGTTGAACTCTTTTCCTTCACCGAGGTTGATTTTTCCTACAGGGTTTTGTTACTCGGCAAGGTTTTTAATGAGACAACAACAAACACCGGGAATATAATTTCCAAGTTAAGGCTATTGTCTTTCCCACGAGGATTTTCTGCCTTAGGAGTTGTGAAGCAACTAGTCAACTGCAGCGGAGCAAAGTGATCATCTGCAACAAATCACCTTTACTTGTATTTGTCACGTTGTACTCTTTTCCCTTCGTCAAGGTTTTATCCCACTGGGTTTTTTCCTTGTCAAAGTTTTAATGAGGCAACATAATTAAATCCAATTATGTTCAAAGTTTACTTAATATTGTACTCTTTTTCTTTAGTTCAGGTTTTGTCCCTTTGGGTTTCCCTGACGAAGTTTTAACGAGGCAATCAAATTAGACTCGTCGGTCTTTGAAGATTGTATTGCATGTGATGAACTACATGTAAAGTACAAGACGACATGTGAAGTATTACATGTGAAAAGTTGTACCAAGGTTTTATCCCACTGGGTTTTTCCTTGTCAAAGTTTTATTGAGGCAATTGATTTTGACACAAGACATCAAGGGGAGGAATACATTTGAAGAAATTCGAAGCACTAAATGTGAAGCACTGCTTATGAAGTTCTATTGGACCGCACAAGAGGGAGTTTTGTAGGGCCTACGGCCCATAGATGTGTGGCCCAACTAGATATCTAGGGTTTCCCTTCTACATGTATATAAAGGACATTGTTCCATGTAACCCTGCTAATGTTATTATTCTTAATTTTTTATCGTATATGGTATGAAAAGCCATAAATTAGATGTTATTAGGTAAAAAAATTGGAACATAATCACTAATAAAAATATACGTATAAGAGAAAACGATGAATAGGTTGGAATCGTCGTAGAGTGTGGTTGAAATAATAGTGGAATTAATGCGGCAAATAATTCGTGAATTCGAGCCCTTATAATTTTAAGTCAACTGACATTAACACGTACTCCCATCGTCCCTATTATATAGGCAGAATTTTGAATTTTGCTTGTCCCATTAGATAGGCGGATTACTATTTCAAGATAAATATTTCTACGATTGTCCTTATTAATGGTGTATAGATAATTGTGTTACTAATAGGACAGGGGGTAAAACATGAAAAAATATATAAAATTATGAATCCAATGCAATTTTCTTAATTTAAGAAAATTGTCTCTCTCCGCCTATATACGTGGGACGGAGGGAGTACGTCTCCACAAACAGAGTCGACTGATCTAGAATAAAAACTTGAACAATCAAATGTACTTTATTAATCTCACATCCTTTCAAACAGTACATACGTGAATCAAGATGCATCTCAAATCCTAGGCTTTCGTTTTATTTATTTTTGTAGATAAGTAATCCTAAATATACAATCGAACACTCATAACTTGAGGGCTTCATGCATTTATGAACATCCGAATAGCTTTGACCAATTCTTCATGTCGCGGAAGTGTTTCCTTCACTATAGGATGATCTTTCATGATAGTGATCCATGAAAGTAACTTCGGGTGCTTCTGGGGATCCATCAATCTGATACCGAAAACCTCTTCCACGGCTTTGTGCGAGCATGCTGACATACCTATGACAATATCTAAAAATCCTGGTGCCTCGCCGCTTAAGTATGGAGTTTTACTCTTTTCTTCAAATTCGCTGTTCCAAAGACCTTCCTCTAACAACCGTGTGTTCTCTAATAAGTCTTCGACGGCTTTCTTTCGTTCTTCAGCACCTTTTGACTTCATGACAGCAGAGCTACTCGGGAGGAACTGCCATGAAATCAACAACAATGAAAGTTATGATACTGTGTTATGTAGACACATAAAGAATGAAAATATCATTAGAATTAATTGATATCATCTGCGCACCTTTTGATCATAGAAGTTAGCCCAAAAACGAGCCTTGGATCGTTCATAAGCATCTTGCGGGAGTAGAGATGGTGCATGAGTCCAAGTTTCATCAATGTACTCAAGGATAACAAGCGACTCGGCAATCGCTCTCCCGTTATGTACAAGTACAGGGATTTTCTTATGTACAGGATTATACTTGAGGAGTGCCTCACTTTTGTTTTTGGTATCTTCTACTATATTCTCAAAGGGTATTCCCTTAAGTTTAAGAGCTAATTCAACTCTCAAGCAGTAACTGCTGCTCCACTTACCATACAACTGAATTCCTTTGCTTTTTACCTCTTCCATGATGTTGTTGTTGTTACACAACACTAATTCTCTTAGTTTTGGCTTCTGTCTTCATGGGATCAATGATGGCTTTTTATAAGGAATTTGGGATCAAAGATTAGCTTTGTTAGAAGTTTGTATAAACAATTTTTTTGTTTGTTTAAGGTGGAGTAGTTAGGACTTTGGAAATTTACCTGATGTTCATTTCGTTCAAACAAGTTACCTTAAATTGTATTAAATCAGTTAAGTGATTTGAAAGTCCTGGTCATCATCTTTGAACTAAATTTAATATCAAAAAAATTTAAGATATGAGAGAAAAATAATACCCTAAGAGCGTCTGCAGCGGACGACCAAGAGTATAAATTTGGTCTGCAGCAGAGGCGTAGTGGGACGGAGTAAAGACTAAATCGAAGACCATACCAAATTTCCAGACTAAATTTGGTCTGCAACCAAGACCAAAACCAAATTTTAGTCGGGCGTTGATATAATTTACGCCCCACCACAGGCGTTCGTAAAGTATACGCCTCACAACGGGCGTACGTAAACTTAACGCCCCATGCCATGCGTTAATAAAGCCTCCGCCCCATTTTTTTTTTTTTTTTTTTTTAAGTTTATTGTGGGGCGTGGTCTATACCTCCGCCCCACTCAAAAATTTTGAAATCATATATGGGGCGTGGATTATACCAACGCCCCATTTTTTTTTTTTCTTTAACTTTTTGGTACCAAGCGTACGTATTCTCTCTGCCTCACATCAGGCGTTGATATACTTCACGCCCCACACCAGGCGTTCGTAAAGTTTACGCTCCACCAAAATTTAGTCTGCCTCCCACTGCGTCACTCAGCGGATTAAACCCAAATATGGTCTTTTTTTTTACTCTTTGGTCTTTGGTTTTGGTCGTACCGCTGCAGACGCTCTAAGTGACAAACCTTAATAGAAACAAAATAGTTGTCATGGATGAGATTTCAAACTCATCATACTGAAGACCACTGTTTGACCCCATTATTATTTCCGAAAATGGGTTATATGACCACAACCCATAAAGTGCGGGAGCAATGAACTTGTAAAATATAGGTATGGGTGAAAAAGACATAAGAAAAATTAGTTAAATGTACCCTTAACTTTAAACTTATTTTTTATCATATTCATTCTCTCTCCTATTTATTTTCTCACTCTAATTTAAAAAGTAGGGAAATTTTATAAAGTACCCCCGTTTTTTTGGGGTCTTTTTTTTCATGCCCCCGCTATTTACAAATTGTCAAAAGTACCCCCACAGTGCATAAAAACGGGAAGGGGTTATATTAGTTAGTCAAACCCATTTTACCCGGTCCAAAATAATGGGAAAATTACTAACCGGTCCATACCTAAACCTAAGAGAGAAAAATGTTTTCGTTGGGTGTCCTAGTAATTTCTTTGGTCTTATCAAGACCAAATCGAGAAGAGACCCCTACTTTCTCTTCATCTTATATCTTTTTATTTTCTTCTCCTCCCCGATTCATCGTTGATACGATTCTAAGAATGATTTAGAGAGTTTAAAATAAAAATTTGAGATCGAGATATGATAAGAAAGATCAAGTCGTGATTGATGGTGATGGTACAGATGTTAATATTGGACTGTGGACGGAGAATAAATGGTAAGTAATATTTAGGGTTTCCTATTCGGTTGATATTCTGTATGAATTGATATGAGTTGGTGAATTATAGTTTGTTTTTCAATTATGTGAATCATAAAGAAGAATCAACAGTTGATTCGGAATCTGAGGAGAAGATTGAGAGATTAGGGTTTCTGTTTTTTAGTTAATCGATTTCAGATTCAGAAGAGAGGTTTGAATTAGAAGATATTGGTTGAGATTAGAGATGGGTAATTGGTTAATTGAAAGAATTAGGGTGAAATTATAAATGAGATCAAATATCTGGTGATGAGTTTATATCTCACAAGTGAAGTTAGGGTAATTTTCTTGAAATTTTTTAAATAATTGAAGAAAGTAATACTGATGTTTGTGTGTGTGGGTCTACTGTGACCTTGATTGAGTTACAAGAATGATTGGTTGAAATTTTAGATGAATGTTTAGGATTGATACAAGTTGGAGAAACGTGTAACATTTCTGTTAGATGAACAAAGGAAGAAGAGATGATTTTGGTTAAGGGAAGATGATGACTGTTAGATGGAATGACATTCAAGGGTTGTTGTGATGTTATGAGCTGGGTAGTTATGGGATTTGTGTTATTGTGGTGCAGGAAGTGTATGTAAATGATATCATCTCAGGTAGATGTAGGAGATGAGGATGTTGAATGGAATAACAGATTAGTTATTGTTGAAGGTGGTATTAGTACTGAATCTTGAAGATGTAGAGACATGTTTAGAATATTGTTGGTCGGGTGTTTAGGGGATTAATGTTGGTATTGAAGTTCATGGGTCGGATTGCAGTTCATGGGTTGGATTACAGATACTGCAAATGAAATGTGCAAAGACTGATGATATTGAAGCTATAAAGGTGATGTATGAAGCAGAGAAATGGTATTGATTGCAGCAAGAGTTAGCAATGAGTAGAATAAGTTGAAGTTGATAAATTCACAGAGAGGATGATGGGACTGTGATAGAAGCCTGAAAAGAGGTGATATGAGGCACTGAACTGCAGAATGGTGGTGTTTGCAGTTTGAATACAAGGCTGAGACAGAGACTGATGAAGCTATGCAGTGATTAGATGTATGTTAGGTGGCTTGTCTGAGTTGCAGTAAACAAATGCAGGTGCAATGATTTTGTCTAGCTAGTGATGGCCTGAAGTTGAAGAGAGGAGATGAATGGAATGGGTTGGTAATTGAGTTAGTTGTTGATTGCAAATGGAGGTTTATGGTGCAGCTACTGGCAGTGATGAAGAATACCTTACTGGAATTGTTGAAGCTGAGAATTATTGAGCTACATAGCAGCTGGCATTGATGGTGGAGACTCAGGTGAAAACGCACCCTGGTATGAGTGAACTAAATTTGTGTTGTATTAACATAATGGATGTGTTGGTTTGCTGCTAAGAAGAATTTGAGAACAGATTTGATGGTGAAGAGTTTGAGAACAGTGAGTTGAGTCACTGAGTCGAGTGTCTCATTCTAACCTAATCGTCCTTGTTCAAATCAGAGGGGATTTTAGGACATTCTGTAAGTGACACATGGAGTTTAACTGCTCTAACTTTCTGTTTACCGTTTTATTCAAAAAACGGTCAAACTTGGGGCACTTTAGAAAATGTGTAAAAAACGGGGGAACTTTTGAAGTGTACATCTCAAAACAAAGGTACTTTATAAAAATTCCTTAAAAAGCAATCGCGAGAAAGCTCTTAACTCCGAAATATAAGTCGGATTACAACAAAATTTATATTTTCGGAAAGGGCTCGAAAATCTCTTCAAAACAAGATCCATTGTTGATATGAAATTCTTAGAAAAAATAAAATTGTTTTAACCCAAGCCGAGTATACGTTATGCACCCAAGTGTAACTTAGCCAAAATTTATTTCATATAAAAATATAATTATGCACCCAGGTGCAACTTGGCCAAAATTTATTTCATATAAAAATACCATTATGCACCTAGGTGCAACTGGAAAAAACATTTTTTCTATAATCAAAAAGATATGCAAGATACACCCAGGTGGAACCTGGTCTAAAACTTATTTCTTCGATGAACATGCATTATGCACTTAGGTGCATCTTGTGTACTTGGCGGATAAATCTAGGTTTATCCTAGTAATCACCTGCAATATATTTTACACATCCAAAATTATTAGTTCATGATCTCGATCAATAAATCCACCACCATTACTATAAGATTTACCATTAAAACATCAACCAAAAACAAGTATTAAGAAGAAGAATAAGAGGAACAAAAAAAAAATACACATTATGCACTCGGGTGCAACCTGATCAAAATTTATTTTTTGTCAAAATATACGTTATGCACTCAGGTACATCTTGTACAACCAAACTCGGTTCAAAACCCCATTCAACTCGCGTCTCCAAACACACATATCCCGCTGTCAAATTTCACATCCAACAAGTACCCCTTTCATGATTCAGTGAAACATTGTTTTTCCCATTCTATTTTCCCACTTCCATCATCCGCAACTAATTGTACCAGCTCGCTATTTTTGTTGCATTTTCGCATTGTTTCTGCAAAACTGGTTCAAGCATTTATACAAACTCATGGCGCGCCTGTTGCTGGTGACAATGGGATGATTTTAATTTGATTCTTTAACTCTAGAGACAATTCCTTCTCCCTGGAATTTCATTCAATCATATAATTGACTACGATTCAATTTGGCTCGCCCGTAATGGATTCCTATAAATCATCACGATTAGTATTAGTTGAACACAAAGAGCAAGAAATGATTACTCCGAGAACGAACACAAATAAAGAACCCAAACTAATGCGAAAAATTCAACATGATTAGATTAGCTCTACTGTTTTTTTGTGCTTAATTTTTTTTCAATTCATCTTGAGTTAAGTGGAGCGTTGTTGCTTCTAACAATGATAATGGAATTGGTGGTAAAATAAACTAGTACAACCGTTACCACGGTGGGAGGGCCGACCAAAGAACTTGACGTTATTAATACAGGATAAGAGTGCTCTGCAGCCAGTAATGTGACTGCAAATGCCCCGACCTTCTCAAAAAGCTTATCTGGCCCGAGCTCAATTTCATCCTGTAATAATGCCTTGCTTGAATCTATTGCCCTCTTCTATCTTGACAGAAATTTTGGGTTACATATTTCCAACTCAGGGACTAGCCTTTCATTTGCACTCCACAATTCTCCTGAAAAGTTTTCAGAAAACCACACACTGACTTGTAAGAGATGGAACTAACTTACAGGAAAAGACAACAACCACAATAGCAGTGAGACTTATCAGTACGTGCTCCATATGGGCAACCATTTCTAAGGCCAAAAATTTATCTAGCAAAAGGAAAATAAATGTGATGAGTAGCCAGATTGTCTGTTATATGTTACCGATTTAATTTTTGCTATAATACAACACCAATCAGCTATTCCTTACAGCAGTTACACAATCTCCCAGCTTCACACCCTGCATCGGCCAACCCCGATTCTCAACTTCCATTCTTCATTTCTAGCCACAGCAACAACCAAACCATTCCATTACCAAGAGTCGGACTTTCAACTGCAAACCACTCCCCATATCCCGGCAGTGGGAGATCATATCTCATTCACACGGTACATTTCTCGAAAAACGTAACAAGGATGTCCAAATTGCAATTTCTAACCATGCAAAGATTTCAGAAAATGGACACTGGATGAATGAGTCTAATATCGGGAGTGCAATGGTTCGCTGGGAAATCTGATATCTTGGAAATGGTGATATGAGCAGTACACGCTGAGATAACTCGCGCATCAGATTGATCAACATGGCAGAATAATATTTTGATAATTCACAGCTTTCTCGAAGTGATCTTAATTTTATTTTTTGTGCCTTAGGTTCCTTAGTTATGAAACCAAGTTAACCAAGTGTGATAATTCCTCCACCCGCCCAAAACACCCCTAATATAACCGCGCCCAACGTGGACGCCACATCTTGGAAGATGCATTTATATTATGCCTATAACGGGAACTTCGGGCTTTAACAAAATATTCCAATATAGTCTAACACTTGCGTCGTATGTTACCGCGTGTTCATGACTACTACTTAAAGAACTTAGGGAATCAACACACAAGTTCTGGCTACTTGAAGCAGCAATTAGTAATAAAAAATAAATAAGATAATTCTACAGATGTAGCACTATCATAGTATTGGGAATGTGATGTTAATAGGAAGTTTGATGTTATCCTAAACCTCAGGCTCTCAAATTATGAACAAACAAAAAAATAGTAAAGTGATTTTTACCAGTATTAGATCAAGCCGTCCCAGCCACAAGTAGTTACTTTACTTTATTCCAGCGGGTGCCACTCAACTCCAATACAGACACTTTCATGACACTTCAGAGTTTGTGAAACTTTGCAAGCCTTCCAATTCCAAAACCAACACTTGCCCTCACCATCTCCAGGCATAACATACTGTCCTTCAGGTGAGAAATGAACCTGGCAAGCATACCCAGCCACAATGTGCCCTGCAAACATCTTTTTCTTGTTAAGATGAAACCTCTCCCTTGTACTGTAAATAAGAATCTTATTGTCTAAGCTCTATGCTACAAGCCAATTGGAATTAGGGTGCAAGGAAATTGCAGGCATTGAGTGCATATGTGGTTCACTAATGTACTTAATAACAACAGGGATTCCAAATTCCCACACTCAAAGAGATTTATCGTCACTTGACATAATGAATCTCCGGTTATCATCAACAAATGTGATAGTATTCAGTGCTCCCAAATGCTGATCATACTCTTGTGTTATATTCCCAGAATTCATATCCTACTGAACTATCTTCTTATCATGCATTCCAGCTAGTGAGATATTCTATTTATCATCGTCGGGATTTTGTTTAACCATATATATATGGTACCTTCCCAGTTGAAAAAGTGGATATCACCTGCCAAATTTTGAAATCCCAATACTTAATATTCTTATCATACCCAGTACTCAAAAACTTAGTCCCATCATTAGAAAACGATATATCACGAATCTCCTTTCCATGCCCCATATATGTTCTCATATACTTACCAGAATTGTGAACATCCCAAATCTTAACCTTTGAATCAATTCTAGCTGAAAGTAGCAGATGCCCTTGTTTCCGAAAGAACTGAATGGCAGAAACACCCTTTATATGACCACTCTAAGTATGAATCCATCTTTTTGGCAGGTAACATTGATCGTTTTTCGCTTTTGCATCTTTTGGTGGCGCAATCCATGACCTACCCTGATAATCTTTCTCTTCTTTCCCATGAAATGTACTCTTCTCAGCCACAACTTCCCCTTTATTATCACCATTTCCCTTCTCCTTCTCAGCCTTTTTCACGGTACAATCTTCAAAATACTTCCTTTTCTCCTCTATAAGTTCAACCTCTACCCCTTGTTTCTTCCCATCCCAAGGACTATGTCTATTCTTCTTTAACCAGTTCTCCGACGTAGGATTATTAACATCATACATATCAACATCATTAGCCTTGTCCTCTTGCCGCGCAAACTTTTTCTCGAGTTTTCTCTTTCTCTGTTTAGATTGAGGAATATCAACTGCAAACATTCTCTTCTCAATCACCAGTAGAAGCAACTCAGATCCACCATCCATCACCAAAAACTCAGTTCATAGTCCATACCACCTGCACCTCAGCACCACTAGAACTCACAGCTGCAACCATCCTTTCTGCAAACCATTCTCCACTAGATACAACTCCAGGCAACACCTGCAATTTCTCATCAAGCTCAGCATTCTCAAGCCACCGAAATTGCACCATTTCCATTTCAGCTGCAACTTCATATCTTGACTCATACATCAACATCTCAAACACCAAAACTCCATTAAAATGAGAACCATCTTTCGACTGCACCACACAGATTCTTCCAAAACCCAAAATCAACTCGAGATCTCATTATCATCTCTTCTTTATCTCTGAAACAGAATTCAACCCCATGGAGAACCAACAAATCAAACCCCAGACTCCATTTCTTCGACCACCAGACTCAAACTTCTGAATTTCTCCTCTCAGCTCATTACACAAATCCATCTGCAGTTACATTCATCCCCATCTTCAATTAATGGCACCATAACTCAATTCATAAAACACCCATTCTCTGATTCCATCTCAAACCCTGAATCTCCATTAATCTTTACCATCCAAGTCTTCCATCACTAACTCGTACCAAAACCACAACTCAACTCCATCCGGCACCACTAGTTCTTCCCTGCAATTACAATAAGAACCCATTAAGCTTAATCCTTGTTCTTGGAAGCAGATAACTTCTCAATGTTTCCTCACTTCCTTCTTCATCTCTATAATCAAACTGAACCCAACACAGCAAATTCTGTTCAAAACCCTTCCATAAATCACTGCATACAATTCCATTTCAGACTCTCCTTAGATTGATGGTCCTAACTTCAATTCCACCTAACTTTATCAATTCGGGAAACAACTTCTACAGAATAATTACTAATTTTTCATACATTCAAAATACAATAAGAAACCCTAATTTCAATTACCTGATTTATCCTTTCCCGTAGCTTGAATCGATTCCTTCAATTAATACCACTACCAACAATCATTACATGATCCTTTTCTCTCGCAATTTTCATCATCTCCTCTCTAGATCGAACCACGAAGGAGAAGAAACAACGAAGTTTCTCTGTTGGAGTTTGGGGGACTACGAAGGAGAACGAAGAAGAAGGAAAAATAAAAAAAGAAAGGAAAAAAGAAAAGAAAAGAGGTGGCCGGGATTCGAACCCGCAACCTTTAAGTCACTTTACCTCTTGTTTTACTAAACTAACCCTCAACAATTAAAATAATTCCAACCTCCGTATCTTTTTTCTATCCAATAAATTTACGCGATTATCCTTCGTTTTGTGATGTATTTACGGTAGTTTTAGTGAGAAATGGAAACATGGAGGGGCTCTTTTGACATTTCATTGTTGATTGAAATCTAATTGGGACACCAAAATCCAATCTTTTTGTGTCAACTGATCACTTACTATTTACAAAAAAGTGGCCGTATAAAGGTCCTCACTCGCTTCGCTCGGTCGGCCCAATTAACACTTATTACAGACAAATATCCTTATAGGGACAACATTTTTTTAGCAAAACCCAACCTGCACTTTGTTATCAACTCATAGTTACCAATATCGGTCCTAATCTAACCCTCCCTAATTAGATTAGTTACTAATTAAGATTAGTAAAATCTTAATGATTTGGGGGATATAATTAGTGTTTTTGAGTTTATTTGAATTTTTTGTGGGTAGAAGGAGGTAAAAATTTTAGAGTAGAATTTTTTTTTTGAAAATGGAAGATGAATTTGAAGAGAGACTTTGCAAACTACAATCTTCAATCTTCTGTTAATGATAACACTTCCCAATAGTCTATTTACAAAAAGTGGCCGTATAAAGGTCTCCAATAAAACATATGATGAGACAATTAGAAAAAAATTATGGGAAAACTCGCAATTATTTTCAAACATCTAACTTGAATGTCACATCGGCCCAATTAACACTTATTACAGACAAATATCCTTATAGGGACAACATTTTTTTAGCAAAACCCAACCTGCACTTTGTTATCAACTCATAGTTGATTGATATTAAAAAAACCCAAATTTGTACTACCAATCTCCCAAATTAAACCCATTTTGAGACCACCACAAACGATCCCTATAGATCCATTGATTTAGATTCAATTGATTTAGATAAAGAAAGCAGCATCTAGCGTATTTCCATTGAAATTAACCTGTCTATTATTTTTTGTATCATCACCATCTCAACAATTAACACTCAAATATAACAGCAACTACCACTTCTTATCAGCTTTAAGAGCTGATGCTTCTGATTTGGGAAGTAGATTTGGAACTCCATCTTCATTCACGTCTGCAACCGAACCAAATCAAAATCAAAACCCATTTAGTGTATAGCTGATTTGTTGTTACCGACTACATAACCACCAACAACTAATTCAATCTGTATTTCTTCTATGAAAGTTGTCGCCAGAGAGATGGTATAAAGGGTGTTTTGGTAAGTAAATATAAAAATAAGTTATGAAGGTTGGGTGAAATATCCCTAAGGCCTCTTCCTATGCACATGCCAAAACATGATATTTGGCATATATGCACCCACTATGGGTATGCCAAACTGCCAAACTCATATGCCAATATGTTATTTCTGGCATATTGGCATACACGACTAATTCAATCTGAGTTTCAAGAGAACGATAGAGTCTTTTGGTAAGCTCGATGGTCGAAATATCCCTAAGGCAGATCGCTCGACGGTCTTCCATTCTCCAGCGACAGTCAAGCTATCGCTCGCTGGTATGATAATCGCTCAGCAGATCTTCATCTAACGGCTGCAATTTCCCCACCGTATAAATACCTGATTTTAATCTCATTTCAACTCACAACAGAATTTCTCAATCTCTCAAGAATTTCTCAATCTCCAATCCTTAGATAGCATGGTTGATAATATGAATCTGGCTGAGTGCATGGAAAACCAATGTATTATCCAAAATCGAAGAGCAGCTTGTCGTGCAATTGTAGACAGTGAAACTAGGAGAAGTCAAATTAGGAGACGTCAATTGAGGCAAAACCAAAAATGGGTTAATGCGGAAGATGAATGTATTTGCAGGAATTATGTTGATATTACAATGGAGCCAGTATTTAATCCTGAAATATCGTGGGATAGGATATTTGTTAAATTTCAAGAACAAACAATGAACCTACGCGGTCGTAGTGTTTCATATTTGGTTATGCGCTTCGAAATAATTAGGAAGGAAGTTACTAGGTATGTTGTTTTACTTCAGCGAGAAGGTCCAACCTTGAGAAGTGGTGAAACCACGATGGAATTTCAGGAAAGGTGTCGTGTGGAATATCGTCGCATCTACGGGAAAAAATTTCATTTTGAAAATTGTTTCGAGATTTTAAAATATTGTCCAAGATATTGTCCAACATTTATGTTGTAATTTCTCAATTGTCCACCTTTAAAAGTTTTAATATTTGTAATAGTTTTAATGTTTAACAATATAACTAATATTAATTTTCAACAATATTCGTCAAATTTTTAAATTCAAACTTCACAAAAATAAAAACTTCAATATAATTAATAGTCATTTTACAAGACATAAAACTAGAAAATAATAATTCAAAAAATAAAAATAACTAAACTTTAAAAATAAAAATTTGGGACAATGTTGTTCATCTTGTTCATTTGACCAAACTTCCAATCAATGCGCTCATGAACGGAGTCTCCTTTTTTTATCTTCTTCTTTGGCATCAAATTTGTTTTTCCTTGATTTTCCTTTCCTTTAACCTTTCTTTGCCTTCTCTTAGTTGAGGTTTTGACTTGGTTGATATCCAAAATTCGGAGACCTCTTTGCTTTTTACTTATTTCTTTAAATCTATCACATATCTTCTCAACGGCACTTTCAAGCACTACTCCAGGAAAATCAAGTTGCGTTGCCGAATCAAGTTGGCTTAATTCTGCCATTTGGAGAAAATAGAAGAAAAGAGAAATAGATTGAGAAGAGGAGAAATTTTTTTGTGTAAAAAATTTGGGGTAAATTTTGAGTTTGAAAGTTACATATTTATAGCGATGAAGAAGTAGCCGTTGGCGCTAGAGTGAATAGCGCTGTCGACATAGACAATATCGCTAGCGATAAAGACTTTATCGCTGGAGATATTCACAATATCGCTCGCTAGGGATTCGATCGCTCAGTAATTTCCCCATAGTGGCACAAATGGTTTGGCATGCCACCTGGCATGCCAAACACCATTTTTTTGGCATGTGCATAGGAATAGGCCTAAGGGATATTAGGACCGTATAATTTTAGTTTTTGGTTATATGAACTTGAGCCATATTTTGATGGGTACATTATTTATACGTCCTTATGTTTGACACCCAATAAATATGTCTTTATACAACAATAAATATGTCCATATTTTTTTATAACTTTATCTATTTAATATTAGATTACCTTAATACCCTCACCCATATAATATTTTTCTTTATTTCAAAATACAACAAATTTTTTCCTCTACCACTTCACCAACACCACCAACATTCAACTACCATTCCATCACCACCACCGTTCAACAACCACCACCTACCAACCGCCACCACCACCACTCCTTTACCACCACCAATAGTCCTCCACCATCACTAGTCTGTCGCCGTCACCACCACTAGTCCGCCGTCGTCGCCGCCGCCACCATCGATTCAGATAATTTTGTATCAGCAAAAGTAGTTGATCCGTTTCAGTTTGATAAACAATGGATGCGTATCCATTTCAGTTGGATCAACCGTGGGTGTTTATCCATTGCAGTTGGATCAACAATAGAAGTTTATCCATTGCAGTTGGATAAACAATGGATGTTTATCCATGCTGATGGAAAAATGCTACCATTTCATCAACTGCAGTTTCAGATCCACCAACAAAACCATCAACCACCATTAATAATCCATAGCAGCAACCACCGCCACTGTTGTCGCCGCCACCATCGATTCAGATAATTTTGTATCAACAACTGTAGTTTATCTATTTCAGTTGGATCAACAATGGATGTTTATCCATTTCAGTTGGATCAACAGTGGATGTTTATCCATTGCAGTTGGATCAACAGTAGAAGTTTATCCATTGAAGTTGGATCAACAATGGATGTTTATCCATGCTGATGGAAAAATGCTACCATTTCACCATCTATAGTTTCAGATCCACCAACAAAACCATCAACCACCATTTATAATCCATAGCAGCAACCGTCATTGTTTTCTATGAAGCTTAAACACCAATTCTAACCACCACCACCGTCCACCAAAACCACCACCGCCGCTACCATTATCATCCTTACTTCTCTCTTCATAATTCTATATTCCCTGTCATTCCTACACATTCATCTTTTCATTTTAATTCTATATTAGAAGCATCAGCAGTTTCATATTCGAACACACCCATTACTTCTCAGCAACAACAAGTTCATTATCTCCAACATATCCTATTGATTCACACACCATAACCATTTCGAAATTCGATTGACCTCGCATGTATCTCTGTGTATCAGTATTGGTTACGATTTGCTTCTCTAATTATGCTTCAATCTTCAAATCACACACAACATCAATACCCATTTTTCCTTCTTCTTTCACGTTCGATTCTTCCCAAAATCTTGAGCAATCACCTATCAGACTCACACCTGTACTGTCTCAAATCAATTTTATCGTAACGGCTCTCAGATCCCCTTTTCTTAATCGAATCTAACCACCAAATCGATCGCCGACGTTTCTCAAAACTTGATTTCAAAACCTAAAAAATCAGATCTCGTTTTTTTTTTATATGATTTTAAAAATCAATTATAGAAGAAGAAGAATAAGAAGGTTTCATATGTTGCTGATGCATCTCAATCGTCGGCGGCGAAAGTAGGAGAATTTGCAGAGGTGGTGACGATGGAGATGCTGGTGGTGGTGGTGGAGCAATGGAGATTTGATGTTCGCTTCTTTATTAGGGAAGAAGAAGAAATAAAAACGATAGATAAGAGGGTAAATTTGGAAGAAAAAAAAACTTATTGGACCCCTGATGGGCTTAGGGATGAAGAGGGACATATTTATTGTATGATAAGGATATTTGTATAGACCATCAAAAATAGGGATAATAGTTCAATTACCACTATTTGATTGTCTTTTAGACCCGGGAATTCAAATTCAAGGCCTAATTAACCACAAAACTGATTTTTATTTCCGTTATAACACTACGTCACGAAAGGGATCCATGCCCATTCGGACCAATACCAGGCCATCTTGACAGCATCAGGTAAGCCTTAAAAGTTAAAATCTCACCAGTACAAATTAGACAAATGGCATGTCCCTATATGACAACTTTGACAAACCAAAATCTGAAATTGTTGTGCGGCGTAAACTGCAACTGCAAAAGGGAAAAGTATGTGCCCTATTGGATTCGAATGCTATAAACCATATATGTAAATATAGCCTTCTCAATTCTCCTACTCCAAAATCGAAGGAAGCAGCTTCAACAGCTGCATAACTAGTTCGCAGTTTGCTTCAGCTGCATCAAGAGCCTGTAAGTTTGCTTATCACACACCAGCAAGTTCATTTAGCTAAGTAGACAAGTACATTCCGAGGAGCTGGCATTCATGTGATGAACACTGCATGCGTCACCTTTTTAGTCATTACCCAATACCGGATAGTTTCTGTCTGCAATTCCGTTACGTATGCATGTCAGTAATAAGAGTTCTCCTTGTTGAGATCTTTTTATTGAATTAGTTTGCAAGGAATCAAAAGAATAAAGATGTTTAATGCTATATTGTTATTTCGCTAAATCTGGTGTAAGACTATAAGAGAGAAGTGGCCAGTGTATCCTAGGCACCGTGCTGGAGTTTAGATAAATTTTCATAAACATAGTCGGATTCTATATAGAGGAGCAACTCACCCTTGTTTATCAAGAATGTTCTGGAATAATAAAAACCCTCACCGTTGCATAACAGGAAACTGAAAACAGAGTTATATATAGAATTATATAGAGAGCTGCTGGACTCACCGACAACTTCTCCCGCGTAACATCCCGATAAGAGAATCAATTGAATATGGGCCGCTCCTCTCAGCATTTGGATGAGGAAAGGTGAAAGTGGGTCCCTTTTCCTATCTCTTGCGGGATTACATGCGGGAGAAAGTTGCGGTAGTAGGTTTATCATTTTCGAATTATATATTACTTCACGTCAAGATGCTGTTATTATAAATAGGCCTCACTACCTCTCTTCACGCACAAACTTTTCTTTTTTGTTTCTCCAATTTCTCGCTTGGTTTAAATTCATCATGACTAACCACGAAACCTTTGAAGAATCTACCGAAACCTTTGAAGCACCACCATGGTACACATATGTAAGACTCTTCGCCATCAAGCTCTTGGGTTTGATTCTCATATTCGGACTCTTCGCCATCGTTGAGGCCATGATTCTCAAATTAGGACTCTTGGCCACTTTTCTCCTAGTAAAAAGTCTGCAGATTATATCAAGCTATGTGATGCCACAATCTTTAATGAAAATTTTGTGGATTTTACCAAATTATATTAGAGCAGCTTCCAGAGAAACTAATGACATATTCTTGAGACAATCTAATAACATATTATCAAGACGTATGGAAGCATCTTCAAGGAAGGAGGCTTGATTGCACGATAACTTTAAGTGTCTCAATTTAGAAATATATATCTTTTCTTAGTTAGCAAGTATTTCAACTGAGTTATCTTACTAATATAAAGAAAAAAAATTACTCCTCGGTTTCAGGAAAAGTGTTACTTTCACTTTTTCAATTTGGCCTATTTTTAGGCTAAAATGAAAAAGTGAAAGTAACACTTTTCCTGAAACGGAGGGAGTAATTGTTTGGTGAAGTCTTATTTTGGTAAATTCTTTTTACACGACAATAATACCCCCATTAACTAAGTTTTTGGTTAATATTTATATATTTATAGGAATACCAATTTTAAAAAAAAGATCAAAAAAATTAAAACTTAAATATCTTACTACCTATATAAAGAGCTCCATATTTTGATTTTATTTGTCACTGTTTGAAGGCATTAATTAATCCACTGCAGCAATGTTAAGATATTAACTACCACCATGCCCTAAAAGAGAATCACTAGGCTTTGAATAAAATAATGTCTCTGCACTCTGTAGAACCACCAAGCAGGGGCAGAGCCAGAAATCTAACTAAGGGGTAGCAAAAAAATTTTTGGGGGTGCAACTAAGGGGAGCAAAAAAATTCTAGGGGGTGCAACAATGATAAAATAGGCTTAAAACCCCAATAAATTAAAAAAATTGGGCTAAATTAGGCTTTGGAGCTAGTTTGGAAGGGTGTGTAATTGCACACCCTTGCTATACACTAGCTACGCCCCTGCCACCAAGGCACCAACTTTTCAATCAGTTCTCCGAACGTTGGTCCGCGTTCAGGCTAGCTGAATTGACAATTTGTGGAAATATATAAACAAAAAATTAAAATGGATGGGTCACAGAAGAATATCACTAATTTCTGTTACTCGCTAAAGTAAAGATGAGTACCTTTGCCAGCAATTCTCAATTAAAGATGCCCATTGCGGGTTCATGTCTTTCGGAATCTCAAGACGTTGTTCCATGAATCCCACAGCTGCAATCTCCTGCAGAACTCACCTTCGTTACTTGAATGATGTTGTATTCTACAAAACATCAGTAGACTAATTTTTGGTGTTAGAAAAAAGTACGCTATCTTTCTTTTTTTTTGCTGTTTCGTGATAACAATTCAACAACGATTTAGTGTTATACATTTCTCAATACTCTTATGTACTTGTCGCATTCATATTTAGACCAACGTCACCACACATATGGTTTTTCAAAGAAGATTGAAAGTTCGTGCAAAGTGTCATGTGTTGGCTTTTCTATGGACCATATATAGTTAAAGTTGAACCAACGATATCGAACGAAGTCCAATTTTGTGCACACTCCTTTAAAGAGTGTGCACAAAACAAAGCAATCCTATTGGTTGTTTGGAAACGGACGTTTTGTATCTAATAAATTATGTTTATTTTATTTACTTTATTTTAATATAATCTTAATCTTAGAAAGGAAAGAAAAAATATATCATATCTACATATGCCTAAAGTACCGTAATTTAGGAAAAGGAATCGATGATAATTAACAAACTTCTAATCATCTTAGATTAGGTTTTTTATAAGAACTCATAAAACCGTGATCACAACATAATTTTGGTTAAATTTCAACTTTAGTTCAAAAACTTAATTATTAATACCGTATTAATCAAAGAAAACTATAATGTCAAGATCAACTATTAGTAGTAGTGTATCCTACTATGAAATAAAATTGTTGAAACTCAATCATCTTTGGCATCCATTTGATTGGCTTCAACAAATACTCCATTTTAACTGGTACCTAATATTAGATTAATTGAGACTCAAACTGATAGGGTACGTACATTGCATTCTTATGTGACCAATTCTTCATCATGTTTTGGTTTAAATAAGATGCACATGATAATCATGATCATCATAGTTATTTTGGCGATAAACCTAATTGGTTTGCATTAAAAATTGTTACATTTATTTTCTTTCGAAAAAATCACTATAATTTAGGTATGGTTAGATGTTAATATATTTTATTTCCTTTTCAAGACTCTGAATCAAAAAAAAAAAAAGAAAAAAAAAATTATGAAATAGAAAACAGTGTTGTGATATAGAAGACAAAGAACAAGATATAAAGTAGAGGGGAAGAAGAAGGGTGAAATTCTTATTAATATGTCCGTAAAATACAAAGGGTTAGGACTCTATTTATAGAGTTTACATACTTGGTTCCCAAGTAATAGGGTTCCACTAAAGTGGGCATCTATATAATAAACTGCTGTTTATAACACTCCCCCTAGATGACCACTGTATCTAAGTTAATTGTCTCGTTAAAACCTTTGTCAGGAAAATCCAAAAGGGACAAAACCTGATCGAAGGGAAAAGAGTACAATTGTGAGAAAACTTAGAACAAAGTTGGACATGCATATGTTGCCTCATTAAAACCTTGACAAGGAAAACCCAGTGGGACAAAACCTTGACGAAGGAAAAAGAGTACAACGTGATAGTCCAGTAAAATACCTTTTACTATGATGCTCCCCCTAATAAGTACTTCACTTAAATCTTGGCTTGCAAATCTTCCAGTAAACACTTCCCAATTTCGATGAACGAATTTCTTGAATGCTGGAGATAACAATGCTTTCGTGAAAAATTTCCAAGTTGATGAAGTCTTCTTTTGTGTTAGTCTTCTAATGATAGTGTTCTCGAGTCTTCACGCTTCCTTAAGTACATTGAGGACTTCCTTCTTGGATTCCTAGCTTCTCGGAGATGATTTGAAAAAGTAGTTGATGTAGTTTCTTCAACAAAGTGCCAATATGCAGTTATGTACCATAGGTGAGTAAAGTTTGTGATCATACCATATATGGATCAGATTGATATCCAAATTCCTAAGGGTTCTTATGTTGATGTGGTCTAATAAAACAGAATGACCTAGTTAATGGTGGGAATCCACCAAATAACCAAAATTATACAACTCCCCCTTGGATGACCACCATGTTGAATAAATTGCCTCACTAAAACCTTGCCAATAAAACCCAATGGGAAAAAAAAAATATGGACCAAGGAAAAAAAACACACAAATATCAACATAAAAAAATAAAATAATTAAATGTCAACAAGAAGTTGCCTCGTTAAAACCTTGTCAGGAAAACCACATGGGACAAAACCTGAAACGAAGGGAAAAGAGTACAACTTTTGACATATTTATGGATGCTAACTCAATTATATGAGTACTAGATAAAACAAGCATCAAACCATAATGTATAGTCTATTTAATAGACAAGTATTATGCAAACATAATTCTAAAACTGCAGATTAAGAAAAATATAAAAAATTATGCTGCTTAAACGTGGATTTTTAGTGTTTTTAAGGACTCATCAAGAGGCCAATAGAGTTGATAACATCAACTAACCCGGATTTTAATACTTTTCAAAACTTTTTAAAAAAACACTTAAAGGATTGTCAAACCTGATATAATCGATTCAGGTGGCTGCCTGGATATAAATTGAATCCTACAAGGATTACAAATTTGAATATATTCTCTGAATACAATACAATTCCTTCAAAGAGTACCACGCCAATATGCATTATTCAGGGAGAAAAGAATATTGTTGAATCAATCCTAGGGTTTGAGGGGAAAAAATGAAACCCTCAAATCGTTTTTACAACGAACAAATTTCTCGTATAACACATTATGACTACACCACCCTGTAATTAATAGGCTTGGCACATTTATGGTGTTAAGTCTTGGATCCAAAATTGTGTTAATAGAGAAATCAATCCAATCTAATTTGGATTACATACCAACCAATCACACAGTCGATATTCCTCTGCAGAGGGGTCAAGACCACCATTTATTTCTAGTAGCTACTTTAAATGAATATTCGACAATAATTTTCTTATCACGATCTCACATAACTTCAAGTGTATGCATACTTTGAAAAATTCAAAATTTACTGGTACCAGTGCCCACAGACGTGATAATCTCCTACTATTCAAATAAAGAGATATGAATTTTTAGAATGTGAATCGTATTATGATAGACTCTGTAGCCTATATAAAAATGCTACATGCTTGCTAGATGTGATTGAGTTTGCCTTTTCAAATGGCATAAGCTTAAATAAAATCTAGATGAAATATTTTCACGCATAGTAAATGACAGCCTTTTTGGATTCGATCAAGATGGGAGAAACGGATATAACTTTGAAGTTAATTAATATCAACGTTTGGTAATGCAGATTCTCCCCCTGATTATGGCGGAAATATTTTCATCTCATATTCGAAAACAAGTTTCGTAGAGTATTATCCGATTATTTCGAAGACATATACTCATAATAATTTCTGGATTATAAATAACTCCAGATTGGACAATAGATTCTGATTTAAAGAGTCATAAAAGGAATTGTCCTAAAAATAAAATGAATTGTAGTCTTCTTGACATACAAAATTAATCATCAACCAAGGATTTTATTGGCTACAAAAAAAAATATATATATAAAATATGTAAATAAATCTCCATATAATTACGTGAACTCTAAGGCCAACGATCCAACGAGATAAAGATTTGGATTGAGATTATGGACACTTTATTTTCATAAAGAAACTAAATTTTAAGATCAATTTAGTCACTACAAGGACTAATGATATATAGGCTTACAAGCCGGGTGCACCCTTTGATCTTATGTGTTCCAACAAGTGGAATAATCTGAATTTTGGAGATTATCATGAGGAAAAAATAATTGCTCAATATCCCTAAGGAATGCAGCAATTCCTCGTTTTATTGGTATTTGTTATAATAAAGATATTTTATGGATACATCCCTTTTAAGATCGATAGGGAAAAACCAAACTTAATTGGCTAATTGATTTCTTTGAGAAAATATAGAAATCATTATCGTTATGATTTTTAGAGAAAATCCACTTTGTGGTTGATTAATGGTTTCTTGTAAAAATATAGAAACCATATGAGTAAATCACATGATCATTGTATATAGGACAAAAATACCAAAATTAATTGGCCGGAGGTTTTTCAACCATGCACGTGATTGGTTACCGTAAAAACAATTAAGCTACGGTAACACCAAATTTATTTTGGTGATTACAGTTTCATTAGAGGTATAGAAACCATAAACCATCTTTTGATGGATTTATTTTTCTCATAAAGAAATAAAGAAGAAGAAAAATAAAAACAGATTTGTTAGAAAAAATTACTACAACTTACGTACCATGAACCAGCTTTGAAATAATCTTACGACTTGATTAAGGGATTCATGATGTGAATCTTGATAATACCAACAGCTGGCATGCCTCTTTGAACAAAGTGTATCCAAAATAGATTATGCATCCCCAAAAATATTGCTTCTAATGTCAGGGTATCCGACGCTAGCATTTTAACTTGGTTGATTTTGACACAAGAAAAATATAATCCGCTGTATACTTCTCAAACCTTCTTGTACGGTAAGGTGCAAATCCGAAAAGAAAAAAATAAAAACCGCTCAGTAAAGAGAGCTACGTTGCTGATGACGTGTTGTGATATAGAAGACAAAGAACAAGATATAAAGTAGAGGGGAAGAAGAAGGGTGAAATTCTTATTAATATGTCCGTAAAATACAAAGGGTTAGGACTCTATTTATAGAGTTTACATACTTGGTTCCCAAGTAATAGGGTTCCACTAAAGTTGGAATCTATATAATAAACTGTTGTTTATAAAAAACAGTTTGTTTTAGCATAACAAATAAAATTGCTTTGTTTTGTGTACATTCTTTAAGGGAGTGTGCACAAAATTGGACTCTATTGAAGAGTATATATATATGGGTTATTTAACAGTTGGTACCCAGCAAATGACCAACACCTAGGTTTGGTACCCAATATTTCGAATATTAAGGGATGATACCTAGACCCAGCGTTGACCGTCAAAGTCACCATTTGACAGATCATTATATTATTTTTAAAAAATTAAATCACAAATTTATTCAAAATTATAAAACTATCCCTGAGAACTAATAATCATTTTGAACGATTCAATCGATTCATTCCAGTTCGGGGCAGACACCCACTCACGATGAATATCACGGCAACTACCTTTAACATTATCACTACCGAAACGAGAAATAGATGAACATACACAAAGTGGTTGGATTTATTAACTGGACTATATACCACCGTTTCTTCTTGTTTTTGGAGGATAAATGTAGCAACCGTGGAAATAATGAACATGAAAAAAACAAGATATATATTTTTGTTTCCATCTACATCAAGGAAAAAATATGCTACGCAAAACTTAAAGCATGTAGCCATTTCCACTGACATCACATAAAGTCCAATGGTTGTTATTGAGTCAAATACATAGTTCGTATTTTCCTTCTCAAAAATCCAACAAGAAATTCATTTCAAGAGTAGTAAAAACCAATTACGATATAAATCATAAACATACAACTTCAATCAGTAAGAGTAGTCAGTTTAATTGGGATGAACAGGTGTCGAACACATATAAGTTCGAGTCGTCTTAGCCGAGCCTTGTCTTGGCAAAAATGTAAAAACAAAAGACAAATGAGGCATGGCCTTGGCATGAAAATGCCCTAGGAAGTGTTGGGCCATGTACGGTCGCACACCCTGCACTGCCTCAAGACCGGCTCTGGGTTCAAAATACTTGTCATCCACCCGCTTGTTACGAATAACCTCTGGAGCCATCATTGTGTCTGCAAGAAAGTTAGGGGAAGCATTATAAGGTCAATTAAATAACCCAATAAAATAAAATAAACAACCACATATAGGAAAAACAAAAACCTACAAAGTGCAGATGAACTGAAGGCAACATTATGCAAGTATTACCGTTCCCTTCCACTTTTTCATTGTAAGAAAGGTTGCATGTTTGAGCCGCGAGAGGCCAAAATCACCAACCTAGTAGCGGAACAAATAAACATGTGAACTACAAACATTTATTTCGCAGTTTAAGAAAAGGGAGAAAAAAGCTGCTCACCTTCACAATCCAGTTCTTGTCAACCAGCAGATTCGATGACTTCAAATCACGATGAACGATTGGTGGGTTCCATTGATAGAAGATGATTCATACCTTAGGCTTACGGATGGGTTGACATGCCGATAAATTGCATAACCAACTTTCTATCACTTTTTAAATAAGTTGTGGTCAAGAAGAGTACTCACTGTTGGATATTTTCAAGATTATTTGTTGCCATCCTGGGGTCCGGGTGCGTATCCCTTCCCGGATTTTTCTGGTTTTGAAATTCAAAACCTAATTCGGTTTCCAGAATTTTATACAGTCACGTCTCTTCCCATTAATGGATGACGACTTTTGATAGTGCCTGTTGAAGATGAAACGACATCTCCAAAAGGCACGAAACCCTCTATAAATAGCGAAGGATTCTTCCCATTATCTATCATCAAAAAACTCTTTCTCTCTAAGCATCTTCAGAATCAATTACAGTGTGTTCTTGGTTGGGTCAAGGGAGTACAACCTTTGAATCCAACAACGTTGTTAGGCTTTATTGTATCCTGACAATAATATTTCGCTAACCGATTGTACTCGCCAATTTATTGGGAAGGTTCGAAATAATTGCTGAAAAGAATCACAAGGCCTTGAAGCTCCAGTGATACAACATTCTTTTCGTTCTTTGTTTTCATCCTCTATTACCCTGATTTTCCAACAGAACATCCAAAGCCATGTTAACACGCCGCCTCCAATCCAATGTAACAAAGTTGCGCTGAAGCAACTGAAACAGACTTCCACTGAAAACCAACGATAATTACTTTGTTGAAATAAATTAAACAACAATAACGGCAAATAAGGATAAAAAATGAAAAAAGAGTAGCAAATTCGGATGTTGGAGTCTCTTCATGAGTAACACCTTCGTAAAACAGTAACATAAAATCTCACCATCCTTGTAAGTACATAATTCCTCCACTCGCCACGTGTCCTCGGATGAACACGTTGAGAGCGTATGACGAGGGGCATCAAAAGACGTTTCCACATAGATACACCCAAGAAACATGTACCAGCAGGAAGGGGACCTCATCTAGCAGATCCAATGGCTACAAATGAAGGAGCACGGGAACAAAGCACCACTGCGTTGGACCCAATACACCCTCGGATCTGCTTTATCCCATCTCGAGATAAATCTTAGATCTACGGTCAGGGCCCAGCTGACTGACACGGATAAGACAGGGGAAGGATACCATGGTATGACGCGTGTAGAAGACCCAACCACCCGCATTAAACACCTGGGGCAGCACACGCGTCAGCCCACCAACATAAGAAGCGAGCATACCTCTTCGGCAATAACGAAGAAACGAAGGGAGAGCCTCGTAATAACCGAAGACTCTGCTTGTTGGCACAAAACACAAGAGGATAAGATTACAACGGCTCCATTGGTGGACCCCATGTGGAATCCCTATAAATACCCCTCCTCACTAATAGAGAGAGAGAGGCAAGTCGATTGAAAAAGGAAAAAGGAGAGAGAGAATTAGGAAGAGTAAGTAAACCCCTAATCCCGCTTCCTCAGTGAGTACCAAAAGTCATTTGACCGTTTGTAACCAATCTACATATAATGAAACCCCTCTTTTACCCCGTGGATGTAGGCCTCAGTGCTGAACCACGTAAATATTTGTCTCATTTACATTATGCATTTATATTCCGCACTTACATTCCGTATTTACATTATTCACTCATATTCCGCACTTACATTCCGTATTTACATTCCGCATTATATCTTTACGTTCGTTCTGTGGTTACTTACCATTTTCTATGCACTCTGTGATAAATACTCGGTATGACAAGGACGAGTCCGAAGACTCAGAGTCGATGAATCGGTGTACACACTATTTTGCTATGTACGTTATGTCCAACCCATGAACTTCGGTGTGTGCGAACATTGTTTGTGGGCACGTAGATACCTGTGTAATTTACGTGTTCACAATCTGGCGCTAGAAACAGGGACTCTTTCCCGGTAAAAGATTTATCTTATCCTGTGATTTGAACACTATGGCTTCTCTGAGCACCGCTCTCTGAAAATAGCGGTGCTTGGAGCATTTTTGGGTTTTTTTTTACACCTATTCGCTCAGTAGATCTACATCTTCGAAATGATTTCCAACTTTTCATCTTTAGAAAATCAAGCGCGTGGACATATCCACGGATTTTTCAGTAGATCTACATCTTTGAAATGATTTCCAAGTTTTCATCTTTAGAAAATCAAGCGTGTGGACATATCCACGGACTTTTCAGTAGATCTACATCTTCGAAGTGATTTCCAAAGTTTTCATCTTTAGAAAATCAAGCGTGTGGACGTATCCACGGATTTTTCAGTAGATCTACTTCTTCGAAATGATTCCCAAGTTTTCATCTTTAGAAAATCAGGCGTGTGGACATATCCAAGGATTTTTCAGTAGATCTACTTCTTCGGAATGATTTCCAAGTTTTCATCTTAAGAAAATCAAGCGTGTGGACATATCCACGGATTTTTCAGTAGATCTACTTCTTCGAAATGATTTCCAAGTTTTCATCTTTAGAAAATCAGGCATGTGGACATATCCACAGATTTTTCAGTAGATCTACTTCTTCGGAGAGGTTTTCAAGTTTTCATCTTTAGAAAATCAAGCGCGTGGACTTATCCACGGATTTTACGATAGATATACATCCTCGAAAGCGTTTTAAAACAAATATACACCCAATGGTGATCTTATTTCACATCACAAGCTAACGGAATCCGATTTCCCAGACTTTACTAACGGGTTCTCCTTTGGACCAATCTTTTTCTTGTGTACATCATAATCATTTTCAGAAAAATATCAAAAATGGAGAAGAATAAAGAAGCAGGAAAAGCGAGAGCCTCATCAAAGGAAACACCAAGGACAACTCCGGTAATGACTAGGAGCAAGCAAAAGGGCGAAAAGCTCAAAGCCACAGACAAAACGCAGAATAGAGCGGAGAGCTCGAGGCTTTTGGATGCAACCACTATTGCAGCGGAAGCCTTAAAGGCAGCGGCCTCCAAAGCCGCAGCATCAAAGGCCGGGGAATCCAAATGAGCGGCCTCCAAAGTAACCGCTTCCACCCGACCACACGAACCGCGTGAAGGGATGGCAGAGTCAGGTTTGCAATATCCTTTCTACGGGATGCCTCGCACTGACGAACAGAACGCACCCCCACAAGTAAAACAACCGCTTCTGATAGAAAGCGTACACGCACCGCAGCCAGCGGAGCAGCTACACCCGCAGACAGATCCCCCATAGCCATTTATTCAAATCGTGGACGAAGATCAAACGATAGCCGCGGAAGAACAACTGCCGGAACTCCTAATCAGGAGTTGAACCAATCTTCCCAGATGAGGGCAGAATTAGAAGAATTAAGGAGAGCTCAAAATTCATACGCGGAGGCGGTAGCTCTGTTGGCACAAGAAAATCAGCAACTCAGAGCTACCCGTAGTAGGGACACGAGAGTCCAGCGTGATGAAGCCAGCTCAATGGCACCGAGACCAAATTAGGATCGTAGGATGGTACTGGCCGACAACCCAGACCCTATGAAACCAATAGATACGATAAGAAGACGAATATCTGACCCGGAGGACAACCCACATAACGCAGACTACTTCGACATCGGTCACCCATGCACGGGGCAACCTTCTGCCCAGGAAGAACATCAGCGCGCAATGGAAGATCTCCGCGTCGAGATGATGGAGGAGATCAAAAAACTGAAAGCTAGGAAAGGGGGGGGGGAAGACTGGAACAAATAATGAAGGAAGCGAGCACTACCCCCTAACACCGCACCTAGACAAGGCTCTCATCCCCCAGAAGTGCCCAGTTCCGACCTTCAAATTCTATGACGGATCTAGCGACCTCAGCCCATCTTCGATATTATAATCGAATGATAGCACGATGGAATTATGACGAGGCCATATTATGCAGATACTTCCCTTCAAGTTTGAAGGGATCATCGCTCTCATGGTTCGATAACTTGCCACTAAATTCCATCAACTCATACGATCAACTTACTGAAAAGTTCTTAACAACTTACATGTACAACAAGGTGGTAAACACCGGAATGGATAAGATCTTCTCACTAGCAGTCTAGTACAAAGAAACAATCAGAGAATACATAGACAGATGGCACAGGATCTTCCAAGCCATCGAAAACGTAGATCCTGTGGTCAGCATCAACTTCTACAAGTGGGGGCTCGACAAAATGAGCCCACTGTTTGTCGAGATCCACGGAATTGTCCCTGCAACAGAAGGAGATCTTCGAGTGATCATAGAAAAGCATGCCAGGTTAGAAGAAATACGACGGGAGAACCCAAGAGCTCAGACCTAGTGCCCAATGCGGACCAAATCTACGGAACAATACAGCAGACCTATGGGGGGTGACTGGGGTGAAAAACATAACGAAGATAGAAGAGAACGCAGGGATGATCGACGAGGAGATACTAGAAAATTCGAAGATCGAGTTTTCACGAAGATGAATGCCAGCTACTCGCGCATCTTGAAAGAAATCAAGGGCCGCGAGAAACTGGAGTGTCCATGGTCTAAGGGGAAGCAACCCCTAGATCCGATCATGCCAAAGAATACTGTGAATATCATTGTTTCAATGGTCACTGGACAGAGAAATGCACGAATCTAAAAATAATGATTCAAAAGCTAGTAGATGCGGGAGACCTCCAGCAATTTGTACACAAGACGGGCGAGGAAGATAAAGCTAAACGAAGCAAGCAAGTCCAACTACTTGAAGGCAATCGTACCCTCAACACCATCTCCTGTTCTGAGTCTGTGGGACCTTCCCTAACGGCTCAGATAGGAAAGAGGTTGAGGAAACAGTTTGAAGATTACTGTGAGCTTTATACAATCGACGGGAAGGAAGTGGACGAACACGATCAATGGATGGACGCGCCCCTGACTTTCGACAAGGACGATGTATGTGAAGATATGGAAGATCATAACGATCCACTGGTTCTCACACTACCAATTGCAGGATGCAACATTAAGAAAATCCTCATCGACGGGGGAATCTCCGTAAACGTTCTATTTTATGATACATTCAAACGAATGGAACTCAATGATGAACATATGTTATCTTTGTACTACACCATCTACGGATTCAATGGAGCATCCACAAAGCCCTTAGGAGACATTATCTTAAATGTTTACGCATGACCAATGAAGGTCGACACGCGATTCAGCGTGGTGGACGCGCCCTCACCATACAATGCTATAATCGGCCGAAGATGGGTGCATAAACTCAAAGGGGTGGCCGCTACCTACCACCAGTACCTCAGGTTTCCAATACCCCAGGGGGTAATGGAGATAAAAGGCGACCAAGCCTTGGCACGAGAGTGTCAAAATCTACAAAATAAGCTCAACAATGAACAAGATGAGCAGAGGAAGAACCGAAGATCACGAAACAAGGAAAACAAAAAGGAAAAATCAATCAATTCTTACCTAGAAGAAATCTCCGGAAAAAGCCTTCCAAAGGGACACGTGGCAGGAAACACGGAGGCAGGTACCTCATCCATAAAAGAAAGCGAGGAACCCATCAAATAGCAATCAAAGAAGATTCCTCTCCTAGGGGAATCAAAGCCCACGTTTACTCCTGTAGAAGCGGTGAAAGAGGTAAACGTGGGAACATAAGAAGAACCAAGAATGATTAGGATCGGAACGCTGATGGATAAGGAGCGCGAGGAATCCTTAATAAAGATGCTCACGGAGCATGCGGATATATTCGCATGGAAACTAGGAGACATTCCCGGCATCGACCCTAAGACGATCCAGCATGAGCTTCGCATAAAACAAGGCACACCACCTTTCAGGCAGAAGGTGCGAAAAGTTGCCTCAGAGTACCACAAAGTCGTCGAGACGGAGCTTTGTAAGTTTCTAGAAGCCGGATTTATCAAGGAAGTCAAATACCCAACATGGATCTCAAAAATGGTCATCGTACCTAAAAAGAATGGCGGGGTGAGGATATGCATCGATTTCACCAACCTCAACAAAGCTTGCCCCAAGGACAGTTATCCTTTACCAAGCATCAACCAACTGGTCGAAGCGGTCGAAGGGTATGAAGAGATGTCCTTTATGGATGGATACTCCGGGTACAACCAAGTGTTCTTATCAGAAGAATACCAACATCACATAGCGTTCTACACACCGCATGGACTCTACTATTACGTAAGGATGCCCTCCGGACTTCGAAACGCAGGAGCAACGTACCAAAGGATGGTTGACGCCATTTTTAAGCCATGGATCGGAAGTACCTTGGAAGTCTACGTGGACGATATGCTGGTCAAGAGTAAGCTGCGAAAAGATTATCATCAAGATATAAAAGATATCTTTCGGGCAATAAGGGAACATAACATGAAGGTAAACCCGTAAAAATGAACATTCGGTGTTACTTCGGGGAAATTCCCCGGATATCTAGTAACAAAACGAGGCATCGAAGTAGACCCTGCCAAAATTCAGGCTATAGTATAAATTCCCTCTCCAAGGAACTTGAAAGAAGTCCAAAGGCTCAACGGTTCCCTAACGGCGCTAGGGAAGTTCAAATCCAGGTCCTCATACAAATGCAAGCTTTTTTTCAACATCCTTAACAAAGGGACCAAATTTGAATGGATGGCAGAATGCGAGGAAGCATTCAAAGAAATCAAATACTACCTTGCTGGGATACCCATCTCGCAAAAGCCAGTCCCCGAGGAGGTTCTGGCCCTATACATAGCAGCAACAGAGAATGCAGTCAGCGCGGTGTTGGTTAAAACCAATACGAAGATAGAGCATCCCATCTACTACGTCAGCAAAACTCTCAATACGGCGGAAAGAAACTACACAAAGATCGAGAAACTCATCTTGGCGTTAGTATGGGCTACCCAAAATCTAAGGACCTACTTACTAACAAACTACATCAGCGTCCCCTGCAAAGCCCCGCTAGAGGCTGTCCTCAAAAGTGCGGGAAAAACAGGGAGTATCGCAAAATAGAATACTCATCTCGACCAGTACAACATCATACACAAGCTCCAACATTCCCAGAAGTCCCAAGTTTTAGCAGACTTCCTTGCCGACCTACCACTGGAGAACCATGAAGAAATTCGCATTGAATGGCTCAATACAACGGGATTACCAAAGGGCAGCATAAGCAAAGATCCCGTCGATGTCCTCGAGCCGGCAAACCCAAGACAGTGGGAAATATTTTTCGATGGCTCGGGGAACAAAGAAGGAGCGGGCATAGGCATCGTAATCACTACCCCCAAGGGAGACCGAATCATCCATGCATTCAAACTAGAGTTCAAAGAACACACCAATAACATCGTCGAGTACGAAGCCGTTGTACATGCTCTGCGTTTGATAATAGAAATAGGGATAACAAATGTACGCTTGACCAGTGACTCACAACTGGTCATCGGGCAAATAGAGCTGGAGTATAATGTGTATGACGAGACCTTGCCGGCATATATGAAATTAGTACAGACATTGGCACATCAAATACCAAACATCATATTCCGGCACTTAAGTAGAAAGGAGCTCAGGCACGCGGATGCTCTGGCATACATCTCATCTATGTTGAAAAACAAAGATATAGAAGCAATCAAAATTACCAGAGTTTACGATCCATAAATCCCTCCACGAGAACTCTGCGCTGCAAGCAGGAAGCATAGCACGGAGGGAGACATGACAAAAGATGATGTGGGAGAAAACATCACGGACGATTTCCAAGAAGATGACATCATGACAAGAGCAGATGAAGACGAGGACTTTAGCAGAGAAGAAGACTGGAGATTGGGTATCCACCAATTTCTAGAAAGAGGAACATTACCCAGAGACCTAAAGCAGGCCAGGAAGATTCAATCAAAAGAAGGAAGGTACGATTTAAGGGGAGAGATTCTATACAAAAAATATTTCCTCGGGCCTTTGTTACGATGCTTGTCCAGATCATAAGGCCACCTAGTGCTAAAAGATATCCATCGAGGAGACGCGGGGAATCACAGTGGGATGATATCCCTAGCCGACAAGGCAAAAACACAAGGGTATTATTGGCCAACAATGATACGAGATACTGCAAGGATGTCAAAAAGGTTCGAAGAATGTCAGCGGTTCGGGAGAAGAATCCACGCACCATCAACAATGCTAAACTCAGTAGATAGTCCTTGGCCATTTTCAAAATGGGGCATAGACATCGTAGGACCCCTGACTGAAGGATCAAGAAAAAGAAGATTTTTTATAGTGGCCACGGACTATTTCAGTAAATGGGTAGAATCCAAAGCTTTGGCCAGAATTCGTGACTCAGATGTCTTCACATTCATCTTTCAGAACATAATCTGCCGGTTTGGAATCCCGACGGAAATTTTCTCTGACAATGGTAACCAATTACAAGGTAAAAACATCGATCTACTATTTGATACTTTCAAAATCCGAACAAATAAATCGACACCAATATACCCTCAAAGCAATGGCCAAGCATAGGCTACAAACAAGACCATCGCTCTTATTCTCAAAAAACAATTAGACGAGCACAAAGGACGATGGTGTGAGCAACTACACAATGTCTTATGGTCATATCGAACAACACGAAGATCATCTACAGGGGAATCCCCTTTTTTGCTGACCTACGGAGCAGAAGCCGTCATCCCCATGGAAATCATCATGCCAACCACAAAGACAGAAGCGTGGGAAAAGAACCTCACAACGGACATGATGCTGGAAAGAGTCGACGATCTGGAAGAAAGAAGAGAATCAACACTACAAAAGATGGAGAATTACCAAATAAGATTAGCAAGGGAATACAACAAAAAGGTTAAACTTAGGAATTTCGTAGAAGGACATTATGTGCTGAGAACCATACCCCAATACCAAAGAGAAAAGAAGTTGGGCAAGATGGCACCAACATGGGGAGGACCTTATGTCATACAAGATGTATCAGGAAACGGATCCTATTACCTACGCAAGATAAAATTATAAGTCCTCCGCCATCCATGGAACGCCAAGTATCTCAAGACATACCATCCTTAAATCACAACGCAGCGTTGCAACTGTGTAAAGAATACCAGAACAAGAAGACGATGCTTTTCGATATGTTTCTATCTCTGGACGAGGAATAGCAGGCCTCAATAAATCAATGAAATAAACTTTCTTGCATATCTATGAAAATAAAATACAAGGGGAATACATCTAGCAGAAGGAAATCTCCAACTATTCTAAGTCAACGGGTCGAAGGAATGAGGGACATGTACATAGTGACACCCCATATCCCAGAACGCTGCATCGACCCCCACCATCTGGGAATCCTTTGATCAAGGATTAGCCAGTGGGGTGACAGGTCTCAAGATGTTCACGAAGGTACACACCTTCGACATCGCACTCAAAAATTAGGTCGACGGGTCGACGGAATGAGGGACATGTACATAGTGACACCCCATATCCTAGAACGTTGCACCACCACCACTGTCTGGGAATCCTCTAGCCAAGGATTATCCACGGGGTATCTGGTCTCAAGATGTTCACGAAGATACATACCTTCGGCATCATACTCAAAAATAATGTCAGCGGGTCGACGGAATGAGGGACGTGTACATAGTAACACCCCATATCCTAGAACGCTGCACCGACCCGCACCATCTAAAAATGCTCTTGCTAAGGGTTAACCAGCAGGGTAACAGATGTCAAGATAATTAACAAAACTAACCAACAAACGATGATCCATTCCAGAAAAGTTGATTACAAGCTCGACAAGATAAGCAAAAGAAAAAAAAAATTAAGCAAAAGAAGTTCGACAGACGCAGCAAGAACTCTATAATTAACAAGGATCAACTTTCTACAACTAAACAGAAGAAGCTACTTGGACGATTCTGTGCCACCAGTAGGGCTCTCCCTCTGCAGTGAAGGAACGCTCCCACCTGAAGAAGGACCCGAAGAGCCATACGGTTCCGAAGGTTTAGGACGCCGAGGATAGTGATTTTCAAGACCATGCTCGGTCAGGAGGTCATGCTCTATATTGGCCAGCACCTTGTTTGTCTCTTCGGTTAGATGGCAGTGAGCTTTGTACGTAATAGCGGTGTTACGTATCTCGGCCTGAGACAACAAGGTAGACAGACGGTTCACTTCCAAAGAGGCCAACTGAGCTGCTTGTTCATTAGTCGTAGCCAAGCCTTTGAAATACGAGGCCTGACCCTCCTGTTGCACCAAGGCAGTCTGAGACTGCTCTAGCTCAGATTGAGCCTTGTTAAGTTTTTCATTTGCAGCGAGAAGCTGTCCCTGGAGCTCTGAAAAATAAAAACGAAGGGTTAGATCCACGAAGCACGAAAATCACACCCGGCAAAGAAAATATATACCTTCGACTCTAGCAGAAGCTATTTCATACTCGTTAACAACCGCATCCCGAGCATCGTCAAGAAATTCATATTCGTCGGATATTTTCTTATAATCCTTTTGAAGAAGGGAAAGAGCAAATTGACTGGCGTCTAACTCTACCTGCTTCATTGAATCCAAATGACGAAGATGATTGACTTCGTTATTTAGCTTCTTCATTCCTTTATTAAGTCGGTACAAATTAACTTCAAGGTTTCTCTCAGACTCGGCTTGACGATCTACGTCGGACCGAGACGCGGCTAAGGATTTACCAAGGGCAGAGTCCTCGGCACGAGCATCATCTATTTCTTTGACAAGACGTTGAATGTACTCCCGTACGTCGGAATCTTGGGAGGAACGAGCCTGACGTAGCTCTTCTTCCAGGAGATTCATCTTAGCTGACAAAGACGAAGCAACCTCGCGGGCTTCACGAAGGTTATCAGGTTTCCACGTCAAAGTACCATTAAAAAGACAACGGTCCGCGTTATACTTATTTTGCATATCAACTATCTGGGTATGCCTTAGACACCATACCTCGGCCTTGGCATCCCACCTCTCGGCCTCACTCTTAAGTTGTTCCACTAGTTCTGCAATACGGGTCTTCTGCCGCTCTCTCTCATTTCAAAGCCATATCATCTCAGGGACTCCACCCACTGAAGATAGGGCGGGTATACTCAGACGGAACAAGAATTAATAAAAAGAAAACAACGATAAACATGAATAAGGGACAAACCTGTAAAAAGAAGAAGCATTTTTTCGAACGACCTCCAACTCGCTACGCGCCATAGCAAGCTCCAAATGAAGCCTCTCTTCTTCGATGGCCAGATGCTCCTTCCCCTTAAGACGATCCTTCAGCTCACTTATCTCCTTATCTCTGGAAGAGATAACAGCCTCTGCCATAGACAGCTCTTCCTCTCTGTGACGAAGCTTACCCTCTAACTTAAGATACTTGGCCTTAAAAAACTAGTACAAATTATGATTGCAGTATTCACTACGCATCACCTACGAAGAGAATCAGGTCAGAATGCCGCGGAGTGTCCACGGAATACAAAACAGTAAAACACGACGTACCTCTAACATCCGCTGGTGGGGGTAACCATACTGATAACCATCAGTTATGGCCATCATATCAACGACGGTGGATGGAGGGTCAACCACTAAGGTAGCCTCCAATGACCTTAGATTCCTGTCCCACACATCCGTAACTCGATCTTCAGCGGATAACTGCATCATATTTTGAGTATAGGCGTCGAAATCTTTCTCCCCAGGAACCACAGGTGCAGGGTTCGGAACGAACATCAAATTTTTATTCTTCAGCCAAGCAAGGACAGCATCATCACCTTACAACATCAAAGACGGCGAAGGGGACCGAGTTGAAGGTTCCGAGATAAAGGGAACCTTCTCATAGGTATCAACATGCGCAGAAGTCTGCACCGCAGCTTTCCCTTTACCAGATGTATCCAGTACGTCCCAATCATCATTTGGGGAAAGCAGAGAGAACTCATCAACAAGACCCATGGTAGCATTCACATCAAAGGACGACCCCGCAGATTGGACCCGTCCAAAAGAAAATCCTGGACCAACAGGGTCCCCACCAATACTACCAGCAGCGGGAGTGCCCTCGGCATCAGCGCTAACAGGGGTACTCTGCGTACAACCACCAGTCGTGGTAACATCCTCAGTCTTCCCAACAAAGGGGGTACCCTTTGCACCACCAATATCAGAATCCTCACGAAGAGGGGGAGAAGTTTCAGTACGTTCCTATCCATCGGACATATCTTCATCTTCCTCGAAATCATCATTAGCAGGACTAGTAACCTCCTCTTGGACCTCTGCCTCATCAACAACAATGGTAGAAGAGCGCTTGGGACTAATCCTACTTTTCTTTGTCCCCTATAGAGAAATAAGAGAATCAGATCGACATTCTTTCCTTGACTAAAAATATTTCCTTTTGAGTAAAGAAAGAGAAGGGGCAACCAAAGGAATAAAGGATCCGCACCTTCACAGCCATAGGGGCAGCACCCGAACTCTCCTCGTCAGCATCAACAACATCGAAGTCATAGGGAAAATTCATACCTTCAAAATTCAAATGCCAAGGGAAGAAATTTCCATAACGAAGAGGAGGAACCTCACGAGGAACGCTACCAACAGTAGGACGCCACCCGTCGGGACATGGAATACAACCCCAAGCCCACGGACCAACAATCTCGATAATGGTGGCATGCCACTCATAGTCATGATCGCGCTTTATCCTCTCACGAGAAGGAAAAAGTTTCTTATTAGCAGACCCTTTAGTACCAGGAACAGACTTCAACTTGGCATCGCTAACCTCGCTCAAAAGACGAATCTCTCCACGGGAGGCAGCAATATTATGAAGGATCACACTCCACGGCTTACGGTTCCTGCTGTTGACATAATCCCCGAAAGAATTGTTGAAATTCTGAGGGGTATACCATTCCCTCTCAGCAGGATCAGGGGTATAACAAGTCATCATCGTATATCCCTTGCTGCGAAGATAGCACTCCTTCAGGGCGCGGAGATAATTCCCAGTCAACTGGGATACAGAACGACTATGGGTATTTGTCGAGGAACCTTCGCGACCAGCCAACACGTCGTAGTAAAAAGAATCAACTGACTTGTACAAATGCAGCATAAGACCCGCTTTGAAGGCCCCCAAAGTAGTCAACAAATGAAACTCGTCGAACTGGTATCTCGAGATGAGATCATAAGTAATGTCATCATCAGGGACATAGAAGCGGACATCAAAAGCTTGGATCTCATGCTTCTCCTTAAACATTTCCAGATCAACGTGTTTGAAAGTAACTCTTTTATTCCCAACCGGGACGCTTCGAATAACCAGCGCAGCATCCTCCTCATCGAGAGGGTCCTGCGTGGAGTCTTTTGAAGGGCTCGTTTCCAGGACCTTCCTTTTCGAAGGCACACTCTTAGGCGGTTCAACCTTCGAAGCACCAGCCTTAACATATTTTCCTCTAGAGGGGATCGCCGGAGGAGGAGGAAGAGGATTCTCCTGTAACACCGGCGAAACCGAAGAACGAAGGGGACGAGCATCCAAAGCTTCGTCACGAGGGACACCCTGCGTATTTCTAGGCTCGTCACGCGGACGAGAAGAAGCGCGGGTAGCAGCATATCTATAACCAGGGGGGTCCCTCGGAGTATCTCCCTTCCTCAAAGAATGCATGTGACCGGAAGAGGATGGAGCCCTCTGAGAACGAAGATCCACATGCGAAGCCCTAGAACCTCCGGGCGGAGATATATCCGGGTCTCTGCGCGGAGGAGATCTGGGAGGACTAGGAGGCGGATTTTGGTAATGAGCCCGTGGACGATCAGCCATATCTACGGATACACAAACAAATAGTATATTCCGCAGAACCACAAATGAAGATCAAAAATTTGAAAATTCTAAGGAATGTGAAAACCCTAGCTAACTTATGAAACAGGAAGGCGTTCTCCGAACAGAAACTCGTAACCCTTGCAAATGAAGAACATGTGCAAGTATATATACTTTGTATATGTGTTCTTCACCGCAAGGATAACGAGACAGCAGCAGAAAAGGGACAGTTAACAGATAAACAAAGACCAAAGGTTAACCTCTTACCTATAACAGTGAAGAACGAGCACAGGAGATCAAGGACGGGTCGTATTCAAGACAGAGCAGTAGCAGCAGCGGTCGTATTCAAGACAGAGCAGTAGCGGTCGTATTCAAGACAAAGCTATAGCAGCAGCAGTTAATGGCATCCAAACAAAATGGAAGAATTTTCAGGAGGAAAGAAGAACCAACAGAGAATGAAATTTATTTCACATTCTCTTCCCCCTTAAATACCCAAGAAATCTGAAACTGTCCCTTCTCCCAAGGGGGAGTTATTGCAAGAAGTTGTTTCTTAGTGGGAAACGCGCCCTAAAATCAAGGGGAAGTTATTGGGCGAGTGGGGAATATGTGACGGTTTTCCTCTCACTTCAACTGACAACTTAAGTCAGAAGAAAAGGGGCAAATTATAAGTACATAATTCCGCCACTCGCCACGTGTCCTCGGATGAACACGTGGAGAGCGTATGACGAGGGGCATCAAAAGACGATGCCACATAGATACAGCCAAGAAACGTGTACCAGCAGGAAGGGGCCCTCATCTAACAGATCCAATGGCTACAAATGAAGGAGCACGGGAACAAAGCACCACTGCGTTGGACCCAATACACCCTCGGATCTGCTTTATCCCATCTCGAGAAAAATCTTAGATCTACGGTCAGGGCCCAGCTGACTGACACGAACAAGATAGGGGCAGGATACCATGGTATGACGCGTGCAGAAGACCCAACCACCCGCATTAAACACCTGGGGCAGCACACGCGTCAGCCCACCAACAGAAGAAGCGAGCATACCTCTTCGGCAATAACGAAGAAACGAAGGGAAAGCCTCGTAATAATCGAAGACTCTGCGTGTTGGCACAAAACACAAGAGGATAAGATTACAACGGCTCCATCGGTGGACCCCACGTGGAATCCCTATAAATACCCCTCCTCACTAAGAGAGAGAGGCAAGTCGATTGAAAAAGGAAAAAGGAGAGAGAATTAGGAAGAGTAAGTAAACCCCTAATCCCGCTGCCTCAGTGAGTACCAAAAGTCATTTGACTGTTTGTAACCAATCTACATATAATGAAACCCCTCTTTTACCCCGTGGATGTAGGCCTCAGTGCTGAACCACGTAACTATTTGTCTCATTTACATTATGCATTTATATTCCGCACTTATATTCCGTATTTACATTATGCACTTATATTCCGCACTTACATCCCGTATTTACATTCCGCATTATATCTTTACGTTCGTTCCGTGGTTACTTACCATTTTATTTGCACTATGTGTTAAATACTCGATAAGACAAGGACGAGTCCGAAGACTCAGAGTCGATGAATCGGTGTACACACTATTTTTCTATGTACGTTATGTCCAACCCATGAACTTCGGTGTGTGCGAACATTGTTTGTGGACACGTAGATACCTGCGTAATTTACGTGTTCACAATCCTTGTTTCTTTTCTGTAGACATTCAGAATCAAAGCAGCAACAACACAATAAAACCGGTATCTGGTGAGTAGTGAATTGCCTGATTGTTGGGAACATCATGACTAGCCATAAGGTGTGACAGTTATTCCTTGCTTTGCGTCATATATATAACAACAATTTGATTTTGCATCTTTTTTATGATCATTTTGGATATTACAAACCAAAATCTAAAATTGTTGGGCGGCCTAAAATGCAACTGCAAAAGGGAAAAGTACTTGTTCTGTTCAGTTCGAATGCTACAACCCATATCTATAAATATATAGCCTTCTCAATTTTCCTACACCAAAATCTAAGGAAGCAGCTTCAATAGCTGCATATGGGAACTCGATCCCAGTCTGCTTCAGCTGCATTAAGAGCCTGTAAGTTTGCTTCTCACCACACCAAAGTCATGTAACTAAGTAGGCAAATACATTCGGAGGAGCTGGCTTTGTCTTCCATCATGGCCAGTTTGCTGGTCCGTCGTAGGATGGGTCCTTAAGCAGAATGTGATTGGATCGCGAAAGGTGCAAAGGAAAGAGAGTTCCGTTGTCACTACCAGGAGAGCACTAGGATCCAGTAACACAGCCTAATAATTTGATGCGCCACCTTTTTAGTCGTTTGTAGGTTATACCCAATGCCAAAAGTCATTTAATATAGGATGGTTTCTGTCTGCAGTTTCGTATGCATGCATGTCCATAATGAGAGTTCTCGAAGAATCGACAATGATCTTTTTATAGAATTTGCTTGCAAGGAATCAAAAGAATCAAATGCTATATTGTTATTTAGTGGCCAGTGTATCCTAGGCACCATGCATGCAGGAGTTGAATCCACACCGCGTTAAATAAATTTCCATAAACATGGTCGGATTGTATTTACAGGAGCAACTCATTCTTGTTTATCAAGAATGTTCTGGAACAATAAAAAGCCTCACCGTTTCATAACAGGAAACTGAAAACAGAGTTATATATGGAATTATATTACTTCACGAACAAGATGCTGTTAATATAAATAGGTACCACTACCACTCTTATTTTTCACATAAGCTTTTCTTATTCTTTCTCAATCTCGCTCTCAGACTTTATTGATTTCCTCTCGTTCTTAGAGTTTATTTATTTTCTCTCGCTCTAGCTATTGAACTGAAGGTTTACAAAAGATGACTAGTCAAGCTGAATCTTCAACAAAGAAGGATTTCAGCACTGCAATTCTTGAACGAAAGAAAGCAGCGAATCGGCTTGTCGTTGATGAAGCTATCGAAGATGATAATTCCATTGTTTTAATGCATCCTGCAACAATGGAAAAGTTGCAGCTTTTCCGTGGTGACACCATCATGCTCAAGGGAAAGAAAAGGAAAGATACAATTTGTATCGTTATAGCTGATGATTCATGCGAAGAACCAAAGATCAGATTAAACAAAGTTGTTCGAGCAAATCTTAGGGTTAGATTAGGTGATGTTATTTCTGTTCATCAATGCCCCGGTGTGAAATATGGTACGCGCGTTCACGTACTACCTATAGATGATACCGTTGAAGGTCTAACTGGGAACCTGTTTGATGCGTATCTGAAACCTTATTTCTTGGAAGCATATCGTCCCGTTAGGAAAGGTGATATGTTCCTTGTCAGAGGAGGAATGAGAAGTGTAGAATTTAAGGTTATTGAGACTGATCCTGCTGAGTATTGTATAGTTGCTCCTAATACTGAGATTTTTACTGAAGGGGAGGCCATTAGAAGGGAAGATGAAGATAGATTGGATGAAGTTGGGTATGATGATGTTGGTGGTGTGCGAAAGCAGATGGCTCAGATCAGAGAGTTGGTGGAGCTTCCACTTAGGCATCCACAGCTTTTCAAATCAATTGGTGTTAAGCCACCTAAGGGGATTTTGCTTTATGGACCTCCTGGAACTGGTAAGACATTGATTGCCAGAGCTGTTGCGAATGAAACGGGTGCGTTTTTCTTCCTTATTAATGGACCAGAAATTATGTCTAAATTGGCCGGAGAGAGTGAAAGTAATCTTAGGAAGGCATTCGAGGAGGCGGAGAAGAACGCGCCATCGATTATTTTCATTGATGAGATTGACTCAATTGCTCCGAAACGAGAGAAGACGAACGGCGAAGTTGAGAGGAGGATTGTTTCTCAGCTGCTGACACTTATGGATGGGTTAAAATCTCGTGCTCATGTTATCGTTATAGGGGCAACAAACAGACCAAACAGCATTGATCCAGCTTTGAGGAGGTTTGGAAGATTTGATAGGGAAATCGATATTGGTGTTCCTGATGAAGTTGGGCGTCTTGAGGTTCTTCGGATTCATACGAAGAATATGAAGCTTGCTGAAGATGTGGAATTAGAAAGGATTTCAAAGGATACTCATGGATATGTTGGTGCTGATCTTGCAGCTCTGTGTACGGAAGCTGCACTTCAATGCATTAGAGAAAAGATGGATGTGATTGACTTGGAAGATGAAGAAATTGATGCCGAAATACTCAACTCCATGTTTATTACCAATGAGCACCTCCGTACTTCTTTAGGAGCAAGCAATCCTTCTGCATTGCGGGAAACAACTGTTGAAGTACCAAACGTTACTTGGGAGGATATTGGTGGGCTTGACACTGTTAAGAGGGAGCTTCAAGAGACTGTACAATACCCGGTGGAGCATCCCGAAAAGTTCGAGAAGTTTGGCATGTCGCCTTCAAAGGGAGTTCTGTTATATGGTCCTCCTGGTGGTGGGAAAACACTTCTGGCAAAGGCCATTGCAAACGAGTGCCAAGCTAATTTCATCAGTGTCAAGGGACCTGAGTTGCTGACGATGTGGTTTGGAGAGAGTGAAGCTAATGTGAGAGAAATTTTTGACAAAGCCCGACAATCTTCACCTTGTGTCCTCTTCTTTGATGAACTTGACTCTATAGCAACTCAGAGAGGAAGTAGCGTTGGAGATGCTGGCGGTGCTGCTGATAGGGTTTTGAACCAACTTCTAACTGAAATGGATGGAATGAATGAAAAGAAGAGAGTGTTTATAATCGGTGCCACGAACAGGCCAGATATAATTGATCCTGCACTGCTGAGACCAGGCCGTCTCGATCAGTTGATCTACATCCCATTGCCAGATGAAGCTTCTCGGGTTCAGATCTTCAAGTCCTGCCTCAGGAAATCACCTGTGTCCCAACACGTTGACTTACAGGTCCTTGCTAAGCACACTGAAGGCTTTAGTGGAGCTGATATTACCGAAATTTGCCAGCGTGCTTGCAAGTACGCCATTAGAGAAGACATTGAGAAGGATATTGAGAGGCAAAAGAAGAGCAACGACAAACCAGATGCAATGGAGGAGGACGGGGTTGAGACTGAAGCCCCCCAAATCACGGCAGCTCACTTCGAGGAGTCGATGAAATATGCAAGGAGGAGCGTGAGCGACGGAGACATACGCAAGTACCAGGCCTTTTCACAGACTTTGCAACAATCAAGGGGCTTCGGAGGTGACTTTAGGTTCGGTAATACATCATCTGGAGGCACCACTGGTGCTGAACCATTTGCTGCTGCTCCTCCAGCTGAGGAGGATGACTTATACAGTTAGTTATTACCATAGTTTCCCTGTCATTTATTTTACAGTACTAGTTTATTTATTTTATATGGATATAGGGGGGGCAAGTTTAGTGAATGGGAACTCAGTATAGACAGATTTTAAGTATGGATTCACAGTTGATATTGTAAAATTCCATTCTCCCAAAGCTGAAATGCCAAAACCCCTATGGAGAATTTTAATGTATGTCTGTTCCAATTAAAAAATAAAAAACCTGACAGTTGACACCCACACCAAAATGTTCATGATCATGCAATGAGCTTGTTACGGAGAACATATTTTATGCAGGAAAATCAAAAAAATAAATAAGCATACCAGTAAAACGGTACCACAGAATTTCCAGTTTTTAAGACAGTCAAAAATAACCACAGAGTCTTAAATTAGTGCCTAACTAAGTCTTAGACAAAGAAAACATATCACCAAAAAGAACAAAAGTACAACAAAAGGTAGAAACCTCAAACTACTACTGTGAGTACGACATCATTTATATGAGGTGGGTACTTTTTGTTGCCGGCCAATGCATAATGATGTGGGGCGAAGCTCTTGGAAGTGCTCTTAGCCAACTCTTAAATTGCTTTAGCACACTATCAGGTGAGTCAATAGCAGAACGAGGGTGCAACACCAGTTTCTTCAAAACCTTTGCATTTTTCAACAACCTTCCACTTCTTCAATACTGACATACTCGAGGTGAGACAACATTCCCGGCGATGACAATCCTGCTTCCCAATCATCTCCAACGACTGCTAAGTTCGACTATATTGAAAAAAAAATTAAAAAAAATGATAGATCACTTTAAGTGGTTTATACATGTACAAAACTGAATAGTCGAGACAAGACTAACATCGTTTATATTGTTACTGTTTCAAGAATGATGCCAACCAAATGAAATATGCAGAGCTTGGATATACATACCTCTTATGCTGTAATAAAAATGGAATTTATTTTAGGAGAGATATTGAGTAAGTATGCCATTGAACGCAAGCAACCTCTTGTAAACCACATATGTAGTCCCAAACTTTGGAGATTACACAATCGAGGGGGTTGACATTCTGATATGTCAAGAGCTTGTGGGAGAACCTTGACAAACAATATAAAAGTCTCATAAATAATTTAAAACACAACCACTAATGAATATAGGCAATAAAACATAATCATTTCAGCATGTATGTTACTTAAGACGATACCTCAAGGAATCCAGCTGATAATTTCATTTGCTCCACCATATAAACTGCTCCTAGATATTTCATCATGCGTTTAGCATACACATCTTTTTCCGCTGAAGGCAGTTTTAAATATGCTTCTGCACTCTCATCTTCCATTGCTTTGAGAATTATGTCAAAATCTACCCTGGATAGTGGAGAACAGTTTTCTAGATACCAATATTGTGTCATGGAAGATAAGCAATTGAATTCTTCCAGATTTGGAGCACATAACTTGATAGTGGTAGGCATAGTATTATTATGCGGCAAAAGATGTACATAGTGATTAAAATAATTGAACTTCTTGAGGCTGAGAGAATCCACAATCAAATTCCTTTGATCATCAGTATGTATATCAGAACTAGCTATGACCAACGTTTCAAGCACTGGACAACTTGAAAAGAGCCTTTTAGATAGTTCTACATTAGCGATTGAAAATCCACCAAGCCATAGAAATTTTAGCCGAGGTAAACACATTGATCTTGGTAAAGTAGTATCTACATATTCTAGCACGCGATACATTTGCATTTCCAACTTGGTCAGTGATTTGCAATTTAGGAGTTGATGAGGAATTTCATAAGGCAAATGACGATCTGTGTTGTATATGGTCATTTCTTGAACATTATGCTTAATAGCATGAGCCATCCATCTATTAACATGTCTTATCATTATATCCTCATATCTAAAGCTGTGCCAACATAGACTAAATCTCTGAATATCAGAGTCATCGTGAAAAATGAATACCAAGTCGACAAAATATTATGTTTATATGCGAAAATAAATTTTGCACTTAGCCATCTATTGTTGACTGCTGGAGTCAAAATTAGATTAATAACTTGCCGGAGGTTCGTTTGCTCATGGGGGCATGCCATGGCTCATCAACTGCTTTCCGGTGACTCTTACGAATAGAATTAAATTCGTGGCAGAGCATCCCGTTAGACATCATACCTCGCTACTTCTGGCATAGAGGACCGGCATAAAGGACTGGAGTGATAATCGTTTTGGGTCTGACAAAACGCTCATTACGATTAACGACAAATGATTGGTAAAACGTCTGTGAAAGACACTTTTTCATCTAGTATTTGTCTGTGGGGTACCTTTGGGAATTTGGACTTCACTAATGTTAACGAGACTAGCCATAGCCGAGAATTTTCGAGGAATTAGATGATTTCGAGTGCAATGACGTGGTTAAGGCAAGGCATTTTTCTTTGGATGTCACGGGCTGTATCCAACAACTAAGTTTAGCAGCCGATAGTATAAGCCAAAAATTAAGTTCTTCATTCTAAAGGATGAATCTAAAGACTTAAAGGCCTAGATAAATAAAGCTCCAATATTGAACGGTGAGGAAACCCCCGCTTCCTATTGGCTGAAATAGGTCTTTTTTGAGTTTTGTGAAATGAGCGTTTTGATAAGGACACTTGGCAATGCATAATTGGTTTGAAAAAAATACAAACCTATAAAGAAAATAATAAAAACACGTAACTTATAAAGGTCAAAATTTAATTCGGGAGTCCTAACCCTACCATATTTGGACTCATGCTTCTCCTTAAACATTTCCAGATCAACGTGTTTGAAAGTAACTCTTTTATTCCCAACCGGGAAGCTTCGAATAACCAGCGCAGCATCCTCCTCATCGAGAGGGTCCTGCGTGGAGTCTTTTGAAGGGCTCGTTTCCAGGACCTTCCTTTTCGAAGGCACACTCTTAGGCGGTTCAACCTTCGAAGCACCAGCCTTAACAGATTTTCCTCTCGAGGGGATCGCCGGAGGAGGAGGAAGAGGATTCTCCTGTAACACCGGCGAAACCGAAGAACGAAGGGGACGAGCATCCAAAGCTTCGTCACGAGGGACACCCTGCGTATTTCTAGGCTCGTCACGCGGACGAGAAGAAGCGCGGGTAGCAGCATATCTATAACCAGGGGGGTCCCTCGGAGTATCTCCCTTCCTCAAAGAATGCCTGTGACCGGAAGAGGATGGAGCCCTCTGAGAACGAAGATCCACATGCGAAGCCCTAGAACCTCCGGGCGGAGATATATCCGGGTCTCTGCGCGGAGGAGATCTGGGAGGACTAGGAGGCGGAGTTTGGTAATGAGCCCGTGGATGATCAGCCATATCTACGGATACACAAACAAATAGTAGATTCCGCAGAACCACAAATGAAGATCAAAAATTTGAAAATTCTAAGGAATGTGAAAACCCTAGCTAACTTATGAAACAGGAAGGCGTTCTCCGAACAGAAACTCGTAACCCTTGCAAATGAAGAACATGTGCAAGTATATATACTTTGTATATGTGTTCTTCACCGCAAGGATAACGAGACAGCAGCAGAAGAGGGACAGTTAACAGATAAACAAAGACCAAAGGTTAACCTCTTACCTATAACAGTGAAGAACGAGCACAGGAGATCAAGGACGGGTCGTATTCAAGACAGAGCAGTAGCAGCAGCGGTCGTATTCAAGACAGAGCAGTAGCGGTCGTATTCAAGACAAAGCTATAGCAGCAGCAGTTAATGGCATCCAAACAAAATGGAAGAATTTTCAGGAGGAAAGAAGAACCAACAGAGAATGAAATTTATTTCACATTCTCTTCCCCCTTAAATACCCAATAAATCTGAAACTGTCCCTTCTCCCAAGGGGGAGTTATTTCAAGAAGTTGTTGCTTAGTGGGAAACGCGCCCTAAAATCAAGGGGAAGTTATTGGGCGAGTGGGGAATATGTGACGGTTTTCCTCTCACTTCAACTGACAACTTAAGTCAGAAGAAAAGGGGCAAATTGTAAGTACATAATTCCGCCACTAGCCACGTGTCCTTGGATGAACACGTGGAGAGCGTATGACGAGGGGCATCAAAAGACGATGCCACATAGATACAGCCAAGAAACGTGTACCAGCAGGAAGGGGCCCTCATCTAACAGATCCAATGGCTACAAATGAAGGAGCACGGGAACAAAGCACCACTGCGTTGGACCCAATACACCCTCGGATCTGCTTTATCCCATCTCGAGAAAAATCTTAGATCTACGGTCAGGGCCCAGCTGACTGACACGAACAAGACAGGGGCAGGATACCATGGTCTGACGCGTGCAGAAGACCCAACCACCCGCATTAAACACCTTGGGCAGCACACGCGTCATCCCACCAACAGAAGAAGCGAGCATACCTCTTCGGCAATAACGAAGAAACGAAGGGAAAGCCTCGTAATAATCGAAGACTCTGCGTGTTGGCACAAAACACAAGAGGATAAGATTACAACGGCTCCATCGGTGGACCCCACGTGGAATCCCTATAAATACCCCTCCTCACTAAGAGAGAGAGGCAAGTCGATTGAAAAAGGAAAAAGGAGAGAGAATTAGGAAGAGTAAGTAAACCCCTAATCCCGCTGCCTCAGTGAGTACCAAAAGTCATTTGACTGTTTGTAACCAATCTACATATAATGAAACCCCTCTTTTACCCCGTGGATGTAGGCCTCAGTGCTGAACCACGTAACTATTTGTCTCATTTACATTATGCATTTATATTCCGCACTTACATTCCGTATTTACATTATGCACTTATATTCCGCACTTACATCCCGTATTTACATTCCGCATTATATCTTTACGTTCGTTCCGTGGTTACTTACCATTTTATTTGCACTCTGTGTTAAATACTCGATAAGACAAGGACGAGTCCGAAGACTCAGAGTCGATGAATCGGTGTACACACTATTTTGCTATGTACGTTATGTCCAACCCATGAACTTCGGTGTGTGCGAACATTGTTTGTGGACACGTAGATACCTGCGTAATTTACGTGTTCACAATCCTTGTTTCTTTTCTGTAGACATTCAGAATCAAAGCAGCAACAACACAATAAAACCGGTATCTGGTGAGTAGTGAATTGCCTGATTGTTGGGAACATCATGACTAGCCATAAGGTGTGACAGTTATTCCTTGCTTTGCGTCATATATATAACAACAATTTGATTTTGCATCTTTTTTTATGATCATTTTGGATATTACAAACCAAAATCTAAAATTGTTGGGCGGCCTAAAATGCAACTGCAAAAGGGAAAAGTACTTGTTCTGTTCAGTTCGAATGCTACAACCCATATCTATAAATATATAGCCTTCTCAATTTTCCTACACCAAAATCTAAGGAAGCAGCTTCAATAGCTGCATATGGGAACTCGATCCCAGTCTGCTTCAGCTGCATTAAGAGCCTGTAAGTTTGCTTCTCACCACACCAAAGTCATGTAACTAAGTAGGCAAATACATTCGGAGGAGCTGGCTTTGTCTTCCATCATGGCCAGTTTGCTGGTCCGTCGTAGGATGGGTCCTTAAGCAGAATGTGATTGGATCGCGAAAGGTGCAAAGGAAAGAGAGTTCCGTTGTCACTACCAGGAGAGCACTAGGATCCAGTAACACAGCCTAATAATTTGATGCGCCACCTTTTTAGTCGTTTGTAGGTTATACCCAATGCCAAAAGTCATTTAATATAGGATGGTTTCTGTCTGCAGTTTCGTATGCATGCATGTCCATAATGAGAGTTCTCGAAGAATCGACAATGATCTTTTTATAGAATTTGCTTGCAAGGAATCAAAAGAATCAAATGCTATATTGTTATTTAGTGGCCAGTGTATCCTAGGCACCATGCATGCAGGAGTTGAATCCACACCGCGTTAAATAAATTTCCATAAACATGGTCGGATTGTATTTACAGGAGCAACTCATTCTTGTTTATCAAGAATGTTCTGGAACAATAAAAAGCCTCACCGTTTCATAACAGGAAACTGAAAACAGAGTTATATATGGAATTATATTACTTCACGAACAAGATGCTGTTAATATAAATAGGTACCACTACCACTCTTATTTTTCACATAAGCTTTTCTTATTCTTTCTCAATCTCGCTCTCAGACTTTATTGATTTCCTCTCGTTCTTAGAGTTTATTTATTTTCTCTCGCTCTAGCTATTGAACTGAAGGTTTACAAAAGATGACTAGTCAAGCTGAATCTTCAACAAAGAAGGATTTCAGCACTGCAATTCTTGAACGAAAGAAAGCAGCGAATCGGCTTGTCGTTGATGAAGCTATCGAAGATGATAATTCCATTGTTTTAATGCATCCTGCAACAATGGAAAAGTTGCAGCTTTTCCGTGGTGACACCATCATGCTCAAGGGAAAGAAAAGGAAAGATACAATTTGTATCGTTATAGCTGATGATTCATGCGAAGAACCAAAGATCAGATTAAACAAAGTTGTTCGAGCAAATCTTAGGGTTAGATTAGGTGATGTTATTTCTGTTCATCAATGCCCCGGTGTGAAATATGGTACGCGCGTTCACGTACTACCTATAGATGATACCGTTGAAGGTCTAACTGGGAACCTGTTTGATGCGTATCTGAAACCTTATTTCTTGAAGCATATCGTCCCGTTAGGAAAGGTGATATGTTCCTTGTCAGAGGAGGAATGAGAAGTGTAGAATTTAAGGTTATTGAGACTGATCCTGCTGAGTATTGTATAGTTGCTCCTAATACTGAGATTTTTACTGAAGGGGAGGCCATTAGAAGGGAAGATGAAGATAGATTGGATGAAGTTGGGTATGATGATGTTGGTGGTGTGCGAAAGCAGATGGCTCAGATCAGAGAGTTGGTGGAGCTTCCACTTAGGCATCCACAGCTTTTCAAATCAATTGGTGTTAAGCCACCTAAGGGGATTTTGCTTTATGGACCTCCTGGAACTGGTAAGACATTGATTGCCAGAGCTGTTGCGAATGAAACGGGTGCGTTTTTCTTCCTTATTAATGGACCAGAAATTATGTCTAAATTGGCCGGAGAGAGTGAAAGTAATCTTAGGAAGGCATTCGAGGAGGCGGAGAAGAACGCGCCATCGATTATTTTCATTGATGAGATTGACTCAATTGCTCCGAAACGAGAGAAGACGAACGGCGAAGTTGAGAGGAGGATTGTTTCTCAGCTGCTGACACTTATGGATGGGTTAAAATCTCGTGCTCATGTTATCGTTATAGGGGCAACAAACAGACCAAACAGCATTGATCCAGCTTTGAGGAGGTTTGGAAGATTTGATAGGGAAATCGATATTGGTGTTCCTGATGAAGTTGGGCGTCTTGAGGTTCTTCGGATTCATACGAAGAATATGAAGCTTGCTGAAGATGTGGAATTAGAAAGGATTTCAAAGGATACTCATGGATATGTTGGTGCTGATCTTGCAGCTCTGTGTACGGAAGCTGCACTTCAATGCATTAGAGAAAAGATGGATGTGATTGACTTGGAAGATGAAGAAATTGATGCCGAAATACTCAACTCCATGTTTATTACCAATGAGCACCTCCGTACTTCTTTAGGAGCAAGCAATCCTTCTGCATTGCGGGAAACAACTGTTGAAGTACCAAACGTTACTTGGGAGGATATTGGTGGGCTTGACACTGTTAAGAGGAGCTTCAAGAGACTGTACAATACCCGGTGGAGCATCCCGAAAAGTTCGAGAAGTTTGGCATGTCGCCTTCAAAGGGAGTTCTGTTATATGGTCCTCCTGGTGGTGGGAAAACACTTCTGGCAAAGGCCATTGCAAACGAGTGCCAAGCTAATTTCATCAGTGTCAAGGGACCTGAGTTGCTGACGATGTGGTTTGGAGAGAGTGAAGCTAATGTGAGAGAAATTTTTGACAAAGCCCGACAATCTTCACCTTGTGTCCTCTTCTTTGATGAACTTGACTCTATAGCAACTCAGAGAGGAAGTAGCGTTGGAGATGCTGGCGGTGCTGCTGATAGGGTTTTGAACCAACTTCTAACTGAAATGGATGGAATGAATGAAAAGAAGAGAGTGTTTATAATCGGTGCCACGAACAGGCCAGATATAATTGATCCTGCACTGCTGAGACCAGGCCGTCTCGATCAGTTGATCTACATCCCATTGCCAGATGAAGCTTCTCGGGTTCAGATCTTCAAGTCCTGCCTCAGGAAATCACCTGTGTCCCAACACGTTGACTTACAGGTCCTTGCTAAGCACACTGAAGGCTTTAGTGGAGCTGATATTACCGAAATTTGCCAGCGTGCTTGCAAGTACGCCATTAGAGAAGACATTGAGAAGGATATTGAGAGGCAAAAGAAGAGCAACGACAAACCAGATGCAATGGAGGAGGACGGGGTTGAGACTGAAGCCCCCCAAATCACGGCAGCTCACTTCGAGGAGTCGATGAAATATGCAAGGAGGAGCGTGAGCGACGGAGACATACGCAAGTACCAGGCCTTTTCACAGACTTTGCAACAATCAAGGGGCTTCGGAGGTGACTTTAGGTTCGGTAATACATCATCTGGAGGCACCACTGGTGCTGAACCATTTGCTGCTGCTCCTCCAGCTGAGGAGGATGACTTATACAGTTAGTTATTACCATAGTTTCCCTGTCATTTATTTTACAGTACTAGTTTATTTATTTTATATGGATATAGGGGGGCAAGTTTAGTGAATGGGAACTCAGTATAGACAGATTTTAAGTATGGATTCACAGTTGATATTGTAAAATTCCATTCTCCCAAAGCTGAAATGCCAAAACCCCTATGGAGAATTTTAATGTATGTCTGTTCCAATTAAAAAATAAAAAAACCTGACAGTTGACACCCACACCAAAATGTTCATGATCATGCAATGAGCTTGTTACGGAGAACATATTTTATGCAGGAAAATCAAAAAAAATAAATAAGCATACCAGTAAAACGGTACCACAGAATTTCCAGTTTTTAAGACAGTCAAAAATAACCACAGAGTCTTAAATTAGTGCCTAACTAAGTCTTAGACAAAGAAAACATATCACCAAAAAGAACAAAAGTACAACAAAAGGTAGAAACCTCAAACTACTACTGTGAGTACGACATCATTTATATGAGGTGGGTACTTTTTGTTGCCGGCCAATGCATAATGATGTGGGGCGAAGCTCTTGGAAGTGCTCTTAGCCAACTCTTAAATTGCTTTAGCACACTATCAGGTGAGTCAATAGCAGAACGAGGGTGCAACACCAGTTTCTTCAAAACCTTTGCATTTTTCAACAACCTTCCACTTCTTCAATACTGACATACTCGAGGTGAGACAACATTCCCGGCGATGACAATCCTGCTTCCCAATCATCTCCAACGACTGCTAAGTTCGACTATATTGAAAAAAAAATTAAAAAAAATGATAGATCACTTTAAGTGGTTTATACATGTACAAAACTGAATAGTCGAGACAAGACTAACATCGTTTATATTGTTATTGTTTCAAGAATGATGCCAACCAAATGAAATATGCAGAGCTTGGATATACATACCTCCTATGCTGTAATAAAAATGGAATTTATTTTAGGAGAGATATTGAGTAAGTATGCCATTGAACGCAAGCAACCTCTTGTAAACCACATATGTAGTCCCAAACTTTGGAGATTACACAATCGAGGGGGTTGACATTCTGATATGTCAAGAGCTTGTGGGAGAACCTTGACAAACAATATAAAAGTCTCATAAATAATTTAAAACACAACCACTACTGAATATAGGCAATAAAACATAATCATTTCAGCATGTATGTTACTTAAGACGATACCTCAAGGAATCCAGCTGATAATTTCATTTGCTCCACCATATAAACTGCTCCTAGATATTTCATCATGCGTTTAGCATACACATCTTTTTCCGCTGAAGGCAGTTTTAAATATGCTTCTGCACTCTCATCTTCCATTGCTTTGAGAATTATGTCAAAATCTACCCTGGATAGTGGAGAACAGTTTTCTAGATACCAATATTGTGTCATGGAAGATAAGCAATTGAATTCTTCCAGATTTGGAGCACATAACTTGATAGTGGTAGGCATAGTATTATTATGCGGCAAAAGATGTACATAGTGATTAAAATAATTGAACTTCTTGAGGCTGAGAGAATCCACAATCAAATTCCTTTGATCATCAGTATGTATATCAGAACTAGCTATGACCAACGTTTCAAGCACTGGACAACTTGAAAAGAGCCTTTTAGATAGTTCTACATTAGCGATTGAAAATCCACCAAGCCACAGAAATTTTAGCCGAGGTAAACACATTGATCTGTTAGAATTACCTCTAAACATGTTCTAAACATGTAGATTATTCTAGAAACAAAGAATATAAGGTAAGCCTCCATAGGCATAGTTGTTAGCCTCCAAAGGCATAGTTGTTAGCCTCCATAAGCATAGTTGTTAGCCTCCAAAGGCATAGTTGTTAGCCTCCATAGGCATAGTTCTCTTCTTCTCTTTGTAAGCCTATAAATAGGCATTTGTAGTATCATTTGTAATCATCCAAAAATATCAAAAACATTGTATTCTTGTTATCTAAACACTCAATCAATGAATCTCTCTATTTTGGTTCAATCTTGATATGGTATCAGAGCAAGGTTAAGGATCCTTGTATCTAGTATTGAACCATGGGAGATTCAGATACAGAAAATTCTAAAACCACAAAACCTTCCGACACAATTATTTTTCAATCCGATGGGTCATCGTTCAAGGCAGGAATTACTTTGGATGAATCAAATTATGATCTGTGGTCTCAAATCATTGAGATGCATATTGCTGAGAAGGAGAAGATCTCCTTTATTCGCGGTACGTCTCCAGTTCCATCTAAAAATGATGACAAGTATGATAAATGGTACGCAGAAAATCAAAAGGTCAAGAGATGGCTATTAATGTCTATGTCACCAGAAATAATGAAACGATATATTCGTTTACCTACTGCTCGTGAGATCTGGGATGCTGTTTCTAAGGCTTTCTATGATGGAGCAGATGAACTACAAATTTATATCTTAAATCAAAGGGCTTTCTCTGCCAGGCAAAATGGTAGACCACTCCCGGTCTATTATGGGGAATTAGTAGAAATCTTCAGTGAGCTAGATCACCGTGATAAGGTGATTATGGAAAATGAAAAAGATGTTGAACTATATCGAAAATCAGTTCAACGTATGAGGGTGCATATTTTTCTTGCTGGTTTAGACAGTGAATTTGAACAAATACGTGGGGAAATTATAAGGAAGGATCCCATACTTGAATTAGAACCTTGTTATGCTTTGGTACGACGTGAATCTGTCCGGCATACTACAATGAACAAAGGAACTGAAGTTGATACTTCTGCAATGGCAACCCGTCGTCAATACAACATTAAAGATAAGTCTGCCACCTGCACTCATTGTAATAAACGTGGTCATACGAAAGACAACTGCTTTGAGATTGTCGGGTATCCAGATTGGTGGGATAAGCGCGATCCCAAGAAAAAGAACTCCGTTGCAACAGCACATGTGGTTAGCAATCTAACATCCGCTATGGAAACAACCAATGGTAAGGTTTTTAATGTTTCGCAAGTTGTTCCTAATAACTCATGGATAATTGATTCGGGTTGCACAGACCATATGACTTTTGATTACAGACAGGTTTCTCCTCTTAAAACATCCATACACAACTCCGTTTGCACGGCAGATGGATCTTTGGCTCCAGTAATTGGAGAACAATCATTAAATCTTACTGATACATTGAGTCTAGATTCGGTTTTAGTCGTTCCCTCTCTAAGTTATAATCTATTATCAGTTTCCCAAATTACTAAAGTCTTACATTGTGTTGTTATTTTTTGGCCTAATTCTTGTGTGTTTAAGGACATCCGAACACGGCGAACGATTGGATCTGGGGTTAGAAGAGGAAAGCTCTACTATCTAGATTTGGCGTCAAAAATTTCAGAAAGATTATCTAATGCTTTAGCTGTGAATGGTACTCAGGGGGAGAAGGATAAATCGCAAATTTGGTTATGGCATAGACGGTTAGGGCATGCTTCTTTTGGCTACTTAAAAAGGCTATTTCCTAGTCTATTTTCAAAGGTTGATGTTTCTAGTTTTCAATGTGAAGAATGTGAACTAGCTAAAAGCCATCGTACTTTGTTTCCATCAATTTTAAATAAAAGTCCTATTCCATTCATGATTATTCATTCTGATGTTTGGGGGCCGTCTAAAGTTAACACTCTTGGAAGCGCACGATGGTTCATCACCTTTATTGATGATTGCACTAGGATGACATGGGTTTGCTTGATGAAATCAAAAGATGAAGTGAATAATTTATTTCAGAGGTTTCACAAATTAGTCAACACACAGTACAATAAAAAGATTCAAGTTCTTCGAAGTGACAACGGAGGCGAATATTTAAGTACTGATTTTCAACATTATTTAAGAGAATGTGGTATTGTTCATCAGACAACTTGTCCTAATACTCCTCAACAGAATGGGGTAGCTGAAAGAAAAAACCGTCACTTGCTTGAAGTTGTGCGTGCTTCATTAATATCATCTCATATGCCGTTAACTTATTGGGGTGAAGCTCTTACCTCTGCAGCATATGTGATCAACCGCACACCTTCCAGCACTATCATTTTTCAGACACCATTTCAAGCTCTCACTGAGGCAACAGTTTCACCAACAGTTCCAAACTTGCCACCACGCATATTTGGTTGTGTAGCATTTGTGCACTTACACAAGAACCAACAGAGCAAGTTATCTCCCCGAGCTTTAAAATGTGTCTTCGTGGGATATCTTTTCAAGTCAGAAAGGGTATAGGTGCTACCATCCTCCAACTAAACGAATGTACATCACATTGGATGTTAAGTTTCACGAACACGTGATGTATTAATCGAAGTCTGAACTTCAGGGGGAGTATGAAAAAGAAATTCAGACTCTTGACAATGAAGAAGACATAATCGAAGAAGATGTTGTTCTTCATATTCCAAAAGAACATAAAGTTAGTGGGGAAGAAATTAACACAGATGGTGAAATTGAAGCTATAAATGAAGTTGAAGAAGATAATGCAGATGGATCATAAGATAATGCAGATGAAGTTGAAGAAGATAATGATACATCACCAACCCCAATCCAACCGTTCGCTGAAGATGTTCTTGAACCTGCAAAGAAACAATTGCCAGAACGTCGGAATAGAGGTATCCCTAAAACTATGTATGAACCTGATATTTCATCAAAAGCTAAATATCCCATGAGTAATTATGTCTCTAATCACCGTCTGATTAATCAAATAAGTCATTTGTGAATCAATTATCTACTGTAGTTATTCCTAACAGCGTGCAGGAAGCATTATCTGATCCGAAATGGAGGGAAGCTATGATCGATGAGATTAAATCCTTACAAGAAAATAATACTTGGGACATGGTTGAATTTCCAGAAGGAAAGAAAGTCGTGGGATGTCGCTGGGTTTTTACAGTCAAATACAAGGCAAATGGTGAAATTGAATGCTTTAAGGCAAGATTGGTTGCTAAAGGGTATAGCCAGACTTATGGTGTAGATTATAATGAGACATTCGCACCTATAGCTAAAATGAATACAGTGCGAGTCTTGTTGTCTCTTGCTGCAAATTTGGGTTGGCCATTGCAACAGTTTGATGTCAAGAACGCCTTTTTACATGGAGATTTGTCCGAAGAAGTGTATATGCAGCTTCCACCAGGAATGATGGAGTCAGAGTTGCATAACGGAAAAGTTTGTAGGTTAAACAAGTCATTGTATGGTCTGAAACAATCTCCGAGAGCGTGGTTTGGAAGATTTACCAATTCTATGAGAGCATTTGGTTATCGCCAGGCAAATTCAGATCATACTTTATTCTTAAAAAGAAATCGAGGTAAGATTACAGCTTTAATCATATATGTAGATGACATGATAGTTACATAAGATGATCCAGAAGAAAGAAAGGCTCTCCAAAATTATCTATCAAGTGAATTTCAGATGAAGGATCTTGCTTCTTTAAAATACTTCCTTGGAATTGAAGTATCTCGATCAACAGAAGGAATATTCTTGTCACAAAGAAAATATGCCCTTGATTTGTTGGAGGAAACAGGTATGACATCATGTCAACCTATAGATACACCAGTAGAGCCAGGTTTGAAATTATGTTCGGATGGCAACCAAGTATCTGTTGATAAAGGAAGATACCAAAGGCTCGTGGGTAGACTAATGTACTTGGCACATACAAGACCCGATCTTTCATATGCATTGAGTATTGTTAGTCAATTCATGCATAATCCTGGAGAACCACATATGAATGCGGTAATGGGAATCCTAAGATACCTGAAGTCTGCTCCAGGAAAAGGGATCTTGTTTAAGAAAGGTCAAGACTTCAAAAGTATGGAGGCATATACTGATTCTGACTATGGTGGGTCATATGATAGAGTCTACTTCAGGATATTTTACCTTCGTTGGGGGTAATCTTGTTACATGGAGAAGCAAAAAACAAGGAGTTGTTTCACGATCAAGTGCAGAGGCTGAATGGCGAGGTATGGCGATGGGTATCTGCGAAGTTATGTGGTTAAAACGCCTGCTAACTGAATTGGGGTATCCTCCTAGGAAACCAATTCGTTTGTACTGCGATAACAAAGCGGCGTGTGATATTGCACACAATCCAGTTCATCATGATCGCACAAAACATGTGGATATAGATAGGTTCTTCATTAAAGAGAAGTTGGATAATGTGATCGTGGAGTTACCTAGAATTAGATCGGAAGAACAGGTAGCTGATATTCTAACTAAAGCAGTTCCAAGTAAAATATTTCTGAAGTTTGTTGGCAAGCTAGGCATGAGCGACATATATGCACCAGCTTGAGGGGGAGTGTTAGAATTACCTCTAAACATGTTCTAAACATGTGGATTATTCTAGAAACAAATAATATAAGGTAAGCCTCCATAGGCATAGTTGTTAGCCTCCAAAGGCATAGTTGTTAGCCTCCATAAGCATAGTTGTTAGCCTCCAAAGGCATAGTTGTTAGCCTCCATAGGCATAGTTCTCTTCTTCTCTTTGTAAGCCTATAAATAGGCATTTGTAGTATCATTTGTAATCATCCAAAAATATCAAAAACATTGTATTCTTGTTATCTAAACACTCAATCAATGAATCTCTCTATTTTGGTTCAATCTTGATATGATCTTGGTAAAGTAGTATCTACATATTATAGCACGCGATACATTTGCATTTCCAACTTGGTCAGTGATTTGCAATTTAGGAGTTGATGAGGAATTTCATAAGGCAAATGACGATCTGTGTTGTATATGGTCATTTCTTGAACATTATGCTTAATAGCATGAGCCATCCATCTATTAACATGTCTTGTCATTATATCCTCATATCTAAAGCTGTGCCAACATAGACTAAATCTCTGAATATCAGAGTCATCGTGAAAAATGAATACCAAGTCGACAAAATATTATGTTTATATGCGAAAATAAATTTTGCACTTAGCCATCTATTGTTGACTGCTGGAGTCAAAATTAGATTAATAACTTTCCGGAGGTTCGTTTGCTCATGGGGGCATGCCATGGCTCATCAACTGCTTTCCGGTGACTCTTACGAATAGAATTAAATTCGTGGCAGAGCAGCCCGTTAGACATCATACCTCGCTACTTCTGGCATAGAGGACCGGCATAAAGGACTGGAGTGATAATCGTTTTGGGTCTGACAAAACGCTCATTACGATTAACGACAAATGATTGGTAAAACGTCTGTGAAAGACACTTTTTTCATCTAGTATTTGTCTGTGGGGTACCTTTGGGAATTTGGACTTCACTAATGTTAACGAGACTATCCATAGCCGAGAATTTTCGAGGAATTAGATGATTTCGAGCGCAATGACGTGGTTAACGCAAGGCATTTTTCTTTGGATGTCACGGGCTATATCCAACAGCTAAGTTTAGCAGCCGATAGTATAAGACAAAAACTAATTTCTTCATTCTAAAGGCTGAATCTAAAGACTTAAAGGCCTAGATAAATAAAGCTCCAATATTGAACGGTGAGGAAACCCCCGCTTCCTATTGGCTGAAATAGGTCTTTTTTGAGTTTTGTGAAATGAGCGTTTTGATAAGGACACTTGGCAAAGCATAATTGGTTTGAAAAAAATACAAACCTATAAAGAAAATAATAAAAACACGTAACTTATAAAGGTCAAAATTTAATTTGGGAGTCCTAACCCTACCATATTTGGACTCATGCTTCTCCTTAAACATTTCCACATCAACGTGTTTGAAAGTAACTCTTTTATTCCCAACCGGGACGCTTCGAATAACCAGCGCAGCATCCTCCTCATCGAGAGGGACCTGCGTGGAGTCTTTTGAAGAGAGTGTTTATAATCGGTGCCACGAACAGGCCAGATATAATTGATCCTGCACTGCTGAGACCAGGCCGTCTCGATCAGTTGATCTACATCCCATTGCCAGATGAAGCTTCTCGGGTTCAGATCTTCAAGTCCTGCCTCAGGAAATCACCTGTGTCCCAACACGTTGACTTACAGGTCCTTGCTAAGCACACTGAAGGCTTTAGTGGAGCTGATATTACCGAAATTTGCCAGCGTGCTTGCAAGTACGCCATTAGAGAAGACATTGAGAAGGATATTGAGAGGCAAAAGAAGAGCAACGACAAACCAGATGCAATGGAGGAGGACGGGGTTGAGACTGAAGCCCCCCAAATCACGGCAGCTCACTTCGAGGAGTCGATGAAATATGCAAGGAGGAGCGTGAGCGACGGAGACATACGCAAGTACCAGGCCTTTTCACAGACTTTGCAACAATCAAGGGGCTTCGGAGGTGACTTTAGGTTCGGTAATACATCATCTGGAGGCACCACTGGTGCTGAACCATTTGCTGCTGCTCCTCCAGCTGAGGAGGATGACTTATACAGTTAGTTATTACCATAGTTTCCCTGTCATTTATTTTACAGTACTAGTTTATTTATTTTATATGGATATAGGGGGGCAAGTTTAGTGAATGGGAACTCAGTATAGACAGATTTTAAGTATGGATTCACAGTTGATATTGTAAAATTCCATTCTCCCAAAGCTGAAATGCCAAAACCCCTATGGAGAATTTTAATGTATGTCTGTTCCAATTAAAAAATAAAAAAACCTGACAGTTGACACCCACACCAAAATGTTCATGATCATGCAATGAGCTTGTTACGGAGAACATATTTTATGCAGGAAAATCAAAAAAATAAATAAGCATACCAGTAAAACGGTACCACAGAATTTCCAGTTTTTAAGACAGTCAAAAATAACCACATAGTCTTAAATTAGTGCCTAACTAAGTCTTAGACAAAGAAAACATATCACCAAAAAGAACAAAAGTACAACAAAAGGTAGAAACCTCAAACTACTACTGTGAGTACGACATCATTTATATGAGGTGGGTACTTTTTGTTGCCGGCCAATGCATAATGATGTGGGCGAAGCTCTTGGAAGTGCTCTTAGCCAACTCTTAAATTGCTTTAGCACACTATCGGTGAGTCAATAGTAGAAACGGGTGTAACACCAGTTTCTTCAAAACCTTTGCATTTTTCAACAACCTTCCACTTCTTCAATACTGACATACTCGAGGTGAGACAACATTCCAGGCGATGACAATCCTGCTTCCCAATCATCTCCAACGACTGCTAAGTTCGACTATATTGAAAAGAAAAAAACAAAACAAAAGATCACTTTAAGTGGTTTATACATGTACAAAACTGAATAGTCGAGACAAGACTAACATCGTTTATATTATTCTTTGTTTCAAGAATGATGCCAACCAAATGAAATATGCGAGCTTGGATATACATACCTCCTCTTTGTAATAAAAATGGAATTTATTTTAGGAGAGATATTGAGTAAGTATGCCATTGAACATAAGCAACCTCTTGTAAACCACATATGTAGTCCCAAACTTTGGAGATTACACAATCGAGGGGGTTGACATTCTGATATGTCAAGAGCTTGTGGGAGAACCTTGACAAACAATATAAAAGTCTCATAAATAATTTAAAACACAACCACTACTGAATATAGGCAATAAAACATAATCATTTCAGCATGTATGTTACTTAAGACGATACCTCAAGGAATCCAGCTGATAATTTCATTTGCTCCACCATATAAACTGCTCCTAGATATTTCATCATGCGTTTAGCATACACATCTTTTTCCGCTGAAGGCAGTTTTAAATATGCTTCTGCACTCTCATCTTCCATTGCTTTGAGAATTATGTCAAAATCTACCCTGGATAGTGGAGAACAGTTTTCTAGATACCAATATTGTGTCATGGAAGATAAGCAATTGAATTCTTCCAGATTTGGAGCACATAACTTGATAGTGGTAGGCATAGTATTATTATGCGGCAAAAGATGTACATAGTGATTAAAATAATTGAACTTCTTGAGGCTGAGACAATCCACAATCAAATTCCTTTGATCATCAGTATGTATATCAGAACTAGCTATGACCAACGTTTCAAGCACTGGACAACTTGAAAAGAGCCTTTTAGATAGTTCTACATTAGCGATTGAAAATCCACCAAGCCATAGAAATTTTAGCCGAGGTAAACACATTGATCTTGGTAAAGTAGTATCTACATATTCTAGCACGCGATACATTTGCATTTCCAACTTGGTCAGTGATTTTCAATTTAGGAGTTGATGAGGAATTTCATAAGGCAAATGACGATCTGTGTTGTATATGGTCATTTCTTGAACATTATGCTTAATAGCATGAGCCATCCATCTATTAACATGTCTTGTCATTATATCCTCATATCTAAAGTCATGCCAACATAGACTAAATCTCTGAATATCAAGTCATCGTGAAAAATGAATACCAAGTCGACAAAATATTATGTTTATATGCGAAAATAAATTTTGCACTTAGCCATCTATTGTTGACTGCTGGAGTCAAAATTAGATTAATAACTTGCCGGAGGTTCGTTTGCTCATGGGGGCATGCCATGGCTCATCAACTGCTTTCCGGTGACTCTTACGAATAGAATTAAATTCGTGGCAGAGCAGCCCGTTAGACATCATACCTCGCTACTTCTGGCATAAAGGACTGGAGTGATAATCGTTTTGGGTCTGACAAAACGCTCATTACGATTAACGACAAATGATTGGTAAAACGTCTGTGAAAGACACTTTTTTCATCTAGTATTTGTCTGTGGGGTACCTTTGGGAATTTGGACTTCACTAATGTTAACGAGACTAGCCATAGCCGAGAATTTTCGAGGAATTAGATGATTTCGAGTGCAATGACGTGGTTAAGGCAAGGCATTTTTCTTTGGATGTCACGGGCTGTATCCAACAGCTAAGTTTAGCAGCCGATAGTATAAGCCAAAAACTAAGTTCTTCATTCTAAAGGCTGAATCTAAAGACTTAAAGGCCTAGATAAATAAAGCTCCAATATTGAACGGTGAGGAAACCCCCGCTTCCTATTGGCTGAAATAGGTCTTTTTTGAGTTTTGTGAAATGAGCGTTTTGATAAGGACACTTGGCAATGCATAATTGGTTTGAAAAAAATACAAACCTATAAAGAAAATAATAAAAACACGTAACTTATAAAGGTCAAAATTTAATTCGGGAGTCCTAACCCTACCATATTTGGACTCATGCTTCTCCTTAAACATTTCCAGATCAACGTGTTTGAAAGTAACTCTTTTATTCCCAACCGGGAAGCTTCGAATAACCAGCGCAGCATCCTCCTCATCGAGAGGGTCCTGCGTGGAGTCTTTTGAAGGGATCGTTTCCAGGACCTTCCTTTTCGAAGGCACACTCTTAGGCGGTTCAACCTTCGAAGAACCAGCCTTAACAGATTTTCCTCTCGAGGGGATCGCCGGAGGAGGAGGAAGAGGATTCTCCTGTAACACCGGCGAAACCGAAGAACGAAGGGGACGAGCATCCAAATCTTCGTCACGAGGGACACCCTGCGTATTTCTAGGCTCGTCACGCGGACGAGAAGAAGCGCGGGTAGCACCATATCTATAACCAGGGGGGTCCCTCGAAGTATCTCCCTTCCTCAAAGAATGCATGTGACCGGAAGAGGATGGAGCCCTCTGAGAACGAATATCCACATGCGAAGCCCTAGAACCTCCGGGCGGAGATATATCCGGGTCTCTGCGCGGAGGAGATCTGGGAGGACTAGGAGGCGGAGTTTGGTAATGAGCCCGTGGATGATCAGCCATATCTACGGATACACAAACAAATAGTAGATTCCGCAGAACCACAAATGAAGATCAAAAATTTGAAAATTCTACGGAATGTGAAAACCCTAGCTAACTTATGAAACAGGAAGGCGTTCTCCGAACAGAAACTCGTAACCCTTGCAAATGAAGAACATGTGCAAGTATATATACTTTGTATATGTGTTCTTCACCGCAAGGATAACGAGACAACGACGAAGAGGGACAGTTAACAGATAAACAAAGACCAAAGGTTAACCTCTTACCTATAACAATGAAGAACGAGCACAGGAGATCAAGGACGGGTCGTATTCAAGACAGAGCAGTAGCATCAGCGGTCGTATTCAAGACAGAGCAGTAGCGGTCGTATTCAAGACAAAGCTATAGCTGCAGCAGTTAATGGCATCCAAACAAAATGGAAGAATTTTCAGGAGGAAAGAAGAACCAACAGAGAATGAAATTTATTTCACATTCTATTCCCCCTTAAATACCCAATAAATCTGAAACTGTCCCTTCTCCCAAGGGGGAGTTATTTCAAGAAGTTGTTGCTTAGTGGGAAACGCGCCCTAAAATCAAGGGGAAGTTATTGGGCGAGTGGGGAATATGTGACGGTTTTCCTCTCACTTCAACTGACAACTTAAGTCAGAAGAAAAGGGGCAAATTGTAAGTACATAATTCCGCCACTAGCCACGTGTCCTTGGATGAACACGTGGAGAGCGTATGACGAGGGGCATCAAAAGACAATGCCACATAGATACAGCCAAGAAACGTGTACCAGCAGGAAGGGGCCCTCATCTAACAGATCCAATGGCTACAAATGAAGGAGCACGGGAACAAAGCACCACTGCGTTGGACCCAATACACCCTCGGATCTGCTTTATCCCATCTCGAGAAAAATCTTAGATCTACGGTCAGGGCCCAGCTGACTGACACGAACAAGACAGGGGCAGGATACCATGGTCTGACGCGTGCAGAAGACCCAACCACCCGCATTAAACACCTGGGGCAGCACACGCGTCATCCCACCAACAGAAGAAGCGAGCATACCTCTTCGGCAATAACGAAGAAATGAAGGGAAAGCCTCGTAATAATCGAAGACTCTGCGTGTTGGCACAAAACACAAGAGGATAAGATTACAACGGCTCCATCGGTGGACCCCACGTGGAATCCCTATAAATACCCCTCCTCACTAAGAGATAGAGGCAAGTCGATTGAAAAAGGAAAAAGGAGAGAGAATTAGGAAGAGTAAGTAAACCCCTAATCCCGCTGCCTCAGTGAGTACCAAAAGTCATTTGACTGTTTGTAACCAATCTACATATAATGAAACCCCTCTTTTACCCCGTGGATGTAGGCCTCAGTGCTGAACCACGTAACTATTTGTCTCATTTACATTATGCATTTATATTCCGCACTTACATTCCGTATTTACATTATGCACTTATATTCCGCACTTACATCCCGTATTTACATTCCGCATTATATCTTTACGTTCGTTCCGTGGTTACTTACCATTTTATTTGCACTCTGTGTTAAATACTCGATAAGACAAGGACGAGTCCGAAGACTCGAGTCGATGAATCGGTGTACACACTATTTTGCTATGTACGTTATGTCCAACCCATGAACTTCGGTGTGTGCGAACATTGTTTGTGGACACGTAGATACCTGCGTAATTTACGTGTTCACAATCCTTGTTTCTTTTCTGTAGACATTCAGAATCAAAGCAGCAACAACACAATAAAACCGGTATCTGGTGAGTAGTGAATTGCCTGATTGTTGGGAACATCATGACTAGCCATAAGGTGTGACAGTTATTCCTTGCTTTGCGTCATATATATAACAACAATTTGATTTTGCATCTTTTTTATGATCATTTTGGATATTACAAACCAAAATCTAAAATTGTTGGGCGGCCTAAAATGCAACTGCAAAAGGAAAAGTGCTTGTTCTGTTCAGTTCGAATGCTACAACCCATATCTATAAATATATAGCCTTCTCAATTTTCCTACACCAAAATCTAAGGAAGCAGCTTCAATAGCTGCATATGGGAACTCGATCCCAGTCTGCTTCAGCTGCATTAAGAGCCTGTAAGTTTTCTTCTCACCACACCAAAGTCATGTAACTAAGTAGGCAAATACATTCGGAGGAGCTGGCTTTGTCTTCCATCATGGCCAGTTTGCTGGTCCGTCGTAGGATGGGTCCTTAAGCAGAATGTGATTGGATCGCGAAAGGTGCAAAGGAAAGAGAGTTCCGTTGTCACTACCAGGAGAGCACTAGGATCCAGTAACACAGCCTAATAATTTGATGCGCCACCTTTTTAGTCGTTTGTAGGTTATACCCAATGCCAAAAGTCATTTAATATAGGATGGTTTCTGTCTGCAGTTTCGTATGCATGCATGTCCATAATGAGAGTTCTCGAAGAATCGACAATGATCTTTTTATAGAATTTGCTTGCAAGGAATCAAAAGAATCAAATGCTATATTGTTATTTAGTGGCCAGTGTATCCTAGGCACCATGCATGCAGGAGTTGAATCCACACTGCGTTAAATAAATTTCCATAAACATGGTCGGATTGTATTTACAGGAGCAACTCATTCTTGTTTATCAAGAATGTTCTGGAACAATAAAAAGCCTCACCGTTTCATAACAGGAAACTGAAAACAGAGTTATATATGGAATTATATTACTTCACGAACAAGATGCTGTTAATATAAATAGGTACCACTACCACTCTTATTTTTCACATAAGCTTTTCTTATTCTTTCTCAATCTCGCTCTCAGACTTTATTGATTTCCTCTCGTTCTTAGAGTTTATTTATTTTCTCTCGCTCTAGGTATTGAACTGAAGGTTTACAAAAGATGACTAGTCAAGCTGAATCTTCAACAAAGAAGGATTTCAGCACTGCAATTCTTGAACGAAAGAAAGCAGCGAATCGGCTTGTCGTTGATGAAGCTATCGAAGATGATAATTCCATTGTTTTAATGCATCCTGCAACAATGGAAAAGTTGCAGCTTTTCCGTGGTGACACCATCATGCTCAAGGGAAAGAAAAGGAAAGATACAATTTGTATCGTTATAGCTGATGATTCATGCGAAGAACCAAAGATCAGATTAAACAAAGTTGTTCGAGCAAATCTTAGGGTTAGATTAGGTGATGTTATTTCTGTTCATCAATGCCCCGGTGTGAAATATGGTACGCGCGTTCACGTACTACCTATAGATGATACCGTTGAAGGTCTAACTGGGAACCTGTTTGATGCGTATCTGAAACCTTATTTCTTGGAAGCATATCGTCCCGTTAGGAAAGGTGATATGTTCCTTGTCAGAGGAGGAATGAGAAGTGTAGAATTTAAGGTTATTGAGACTGATCCTGCTGAGTATTGTATAGTTGCTCCTAATACTGAGATTTTTACTGAAGGGGAGGCCATTAGAAGGGAAGATGAAGATAGATTGGATGAAGTTGGGTATGATGATGTTGGTGGTGTGCGAAAGCAGATGGCTCAGATCAGAGAGTTGGTGGAGCTTCCACTTAGGCATCCACAGCTTTTCAAATCAATTGGTGTTAAGCCACCTAAGGGGATTTTGCTTTATGGACCTCCTGGAACTGGTAAGACATTGATTGCCAGAGCTGTTGCGAATGAAACGGGTGCGTTTTTCTTCCTTATTAATGGACCAGAAATTATGTCTAAATTGGCCGGAGAGAGTGAAAGTAATCTTAGGAAGGCATTCGAGGAGGCGGAGAAGAACGCGCCATCGATTATTTTCATTGATGAGATTGACTCAATTGCTCCGAAACGAGAGAAGACGAACGGCGAAGTTGAGAGGAGGATTGTTTCTCAGCTGCTGACACTTATGGATGGGTTAAAATCTCGTGCTCATGTTATCGTTATAGGGGCAACAAACAGACCAAACAGCATTGATCCAGCTTTGAGGAGGTTTGGAAGATTTGATAGGGAAATCGATATTGGTGTTCCTGATGAAGTTGGGCGTCTTGAGGTTCTTCGGATTCATACGAAGAATATGAAGCTTGCTGAAGATGTGGAATTAGAAAGGATTTCAAAGGATACTCATGGATATGTTGGTGCTGATCTTGCAGCTCTGTGTACGGAAGCTGCACTTCAATGCATTAGAGAAAAGATGGATGTGATTGACTTGGAAGATGAAGAAATTGATGCCGAAATACTCAACTCCATGTTTATTACCAATGAGCACCTCCGTACTTCTTTAGGAGCAAGCAATCCTTCTGCATTGCGGGAAACAACTGTTGAAGTACCAAACGTTACTTGGGAGGATATTGGTGGGCTTGACACTGTTAAGAGGAGCTTCAAGAGACTGTACAATACCCGGTGGAGCATCCCGAAAAGTTCGAGAAGTTTGGCATGTCGCCTTCAAAGGGAGTTCTGTTATATGGTCCTCCTGGTGGTGGGAAAACACTTCTGGCAAAGGCCATTGCAAACGAGTGCCAAGCTAATTTCATCAGTGTCAAGGGACCTGAGTTGCTGACGATGTGGTTTGGAGAGAGTGAAGCTAATGTGAGAGAAATTTTTGACAAAGCCCGACAATCTTCACCTTGTGTCCTCTTCTTTGATGAACTTGACTCTATAGCAACTCAGAGAGGAAGTAGCGTTGGAGATGCTGGCGGTGCTGCTGATAGGTTTTGAACCAACTTCTAACTGAAATGGATGGAATGAATGAAAAGAAGAGAGTGTTTATAATCGGTGCCACGAACAGGCCAGATATAATTGATCCTGCACTGCTGAGACCAGGCCGTCTCGATCAGTTGATCTACATCCCATTGCCAGATGAAGCTTCTCGGGTTCAGATCTTCAAGTCCTGCCTCAGGAAATCACCTGTGTCCCAACACGTTGACTTACAGGTCCTTGCTAAGCACACTGAAGGCTTTAGTGGAGCTGATATTACCGAAATTTGCCAGCGTGCTTGCAAGTACGCCATTAGAGAAGACATTGAGAAGGATATTGAGAGGCAAAAGAAGAGCAACGACAAACCAGATGCAATGGAGGAGGACGGGGTTGAGACTGAAGCCCCCCAAATCACGGCAGCTCACTTCGAGGAGTCGATGAAATATGCAAGGAGGAGCGTGAGCGACGGAGACATACGCAAGTACCAGGCCTTTTCACAGACTTTGCAACAATCAAGGGGCTTCGGAGGTGACTTTAGGTTCGGTAATACATCATCTGGAGGCACCACTGGTGCTGAACCATTTGCTGCTGCTCCTCCAGCTGAGGAGGATGACTTATACAGTTAGTTATTACCATAGTTTCCCTGTCATTTATTTTACAGTACTAGTTTATTTATTTTATATGGATATAGGGGGCAAGTTTAGTGAATGGGAACTCAGTATAGACAGATTTTAAGTATGGATTCACAGTTGATATTGTAAAATTCCATTCTCCCAAAGCTGAAATCCCAAAACCCCTATGGAGAATTTTAATGTATGTCTGTTCCAATTAAAAAATAAAAAAACCTGACAGTTGACACCCACACCAAAATGTTCATGATCATGCAATGAGCTTGTTACGGAGAACATATTTTATGCAGGAAAATCAAAAAAATAAATAAGCATACCGGTAAACGGTACCACAGAATTTCCGAGTTTTAAGACAGTCAAAAATAACCACGAGTCTTAAATTAGTGCCTAACTAAATCTTAGACAAAGAAAACATATCACCAAAAAGAACAAAAGTACAACAAAAGGTAGAAACCTCAAACTACTACGTGAGTACGACATCATTTATATGAGGTGGGTACTTTTTGTTGCCGGCCAATGCATAATGATGTGGGGCGAAGCTCTTGGAAGTGCTCTTAGCCAACTCTTAAATTGCTTTAGCACACTATCAGGTGAGTCAATAGCAGAACGAGGGTGCAACACCAGTTTCTTCAAAACCTTTGCATTTTTCAACAACCTTCCACTTCTTCAATACTGACATACTCGAGGTGAGACAACATTCCTGGAGATGACAATCCACTTCCCAATCATCTCCAACGACCGCTAAGTTCGACTATATTGAAAAAAAATTAAAAAAAATGATAGATCACTTTAAGTGGTTTATACATGTACAAAACTGAATAGTCGAGACAAGACTAACATCGTTTATATTGTTATTGTTTCAAGAATGATGCCAACCAAATGAAATATGCAGAGCTTGGATATACATACCTCCTATGCTGTAATAAAAATGGAATTTATTTTAGGAGAGATATTGAGTAAGTATGCCATTGAACGCAAGCAACCTCTTGTAAACCACATATGTAGTCCCAAGCTTTGGAGATTACACAATCGAGGGGGTTGACATTCTGATATGTTAAGAGCTTGTGGGAGAACCTTGACAAACAATATAAAAGTCTCATAAATAATTTAAAACACAACCACTACTGAATATAGGCAATAAAACATAATCATTTCAGCATGTATGTTACTTAAGACGATACCTCAAGGAATCCAGCTGATAATTTCATTTGCTCCACCATATAAACTGCTCCTAGATATTTCATCATGCGTTTAGCATACACATCTTTTTCCGCTGAAGGCAGTTTTAAATATGCTTCTGCACTCTCATCTTCCATTGCTTTGAGAATTATGTCAAAATCTACCCTGGATAGTGGAGAACAGTTTTCTAGATACCAATATTGTGTCATGGAAGATAAGCAATTGAATTCTTCCAGATTTGGAGCACATAACTTGATAGTGGTAGGCATAGTATTATTATGCGGCAAAAGATGTACATAGTGATTAAAATAATTGAACTTCTTGAGGTCGAGACAATCCACAATCAAATTCCTTTGATCATCAAGATGTATATCGAACTAGCTATGACCAACGTTTCAAGCACTTTGGACAACTTGAAAAGAGCCTTTTAGATAGTTCTACATTAGCGATTGAAAATCCACCAAGCCACGAAATTTTAGCCGAGGTAAACACATTGATCTGTTAGAATTACCTCTAAACATGTTCTAAACATGTAGATTATTCTAGAAACAAAGAATATAAGGTAAGCCTCCATAGGCATAGTTGTTAGCCTCCAAAGGCATAGTTGTTAGCCTCCATAAGCATAGTTGTTAGCCTCCAAAGGCATAGTTGTTAGCCTCCATAGGCATAGTTCTCTTCTTCTCTTTGTAAGCCTATAAATAGGCATTTGTAGTATCATTTGTAATCATCCAAAAATATCAAAAACATTGTATTCTTGTTATCTAAACACTCAATCAATGAATCTCTCTATTTTGGTTCAATCTTGATATGGTATCGAGCAAGGTTAAGGATCCTTGTATCTAGTATTGAACCATGGGAGATTCAATACGAAAAATTCTAAAACCACAAAACCTTCCGACACAATTATTTTTCAATCCGATGGGTCATCGTTCAAGGCAGAATTACTTTGGATGAATCAAATTATGATCTCAGGTCTCAAATCATTGAGATGCATATTGCTTTGAGAAGGAGAAGATCTCCTTTATTCGCGTACGTCTCCAGTTCCATCTAAAAATGATGACAAGTATGATAAATGGTACGAGAAAATCAAAAGGTCAAGAGATGGCTATTAATGTCTATGTCACCAGAAATAATGAAACGATATATTCGTTTACCTACTTGCTTCGTGAGATCTGGGATCTTGTTTCTAAGGCTTTCTATGATGGAGCAGATGAACTACAAATTTATATCTTAAATCAAAGGGCTTTCTCTTCAGGCAAAATGGTAGACCACTCGGTCTATTATGGGGAATTAGTAGAAATCTTCAGTGAGCTAGATCACCGTGATAAGGTGATTATGGAAAATGAAAAAGATGTTGAACTATATCGAAAATCAGTTCAACGTATGAGGGTGCATATTTTTCTTGCTGGTTTAGACAGTGAATTTGAACAAATACGTGGGGAAATTATAAGGAAGGATCCCATACTTGAATTAGAACCTTGTTATGCTTTCGTACGACGTGAATCCGTCCCAAGCATACTATAATGAACAAAGGAACTGAAGTTGATACTTCGCAATGGCAACCCGTCGTCAATACAACATTAAAGATAAGTCTGCCACCTGCACTCATTGTAATAAACGTGGTCATACGAAAGACAACTGCTTTGAGATTGTCGGGTATCAGTTGGTGGGATAAGCGCGATCCCAAGAAAAAGAACTCCGTTGCGGCAAGACATGTGGTTAGCAATCTAACATCCGCTATGGAAACAACCAATGGTAAGGTTTTTAATGTTTCGCAAGTTGTTCCTAATAACTCATGGATAATTGATTCGGGTTGCACAGACCATATGACTTTTGATTACAGACAGGTTTCTCCTCTTAAAACATCCATACACAACTCAGTTTGCACAGCAGATGGATCTTTGGCTCCAGTAATTGGAGAACAATCATTAAATCTTACTGATACATTGAGTCTAGATTCGGTTTTAGTCGTTCCCTCTCTAAGTTTTAATCTATTATCAGTTTCCCAAATTACTAAAGTCTTACATTGTGTTGTTATTTTTTGGCCTAATTCTTGTGTGTTTAAGGACATCCGAACACGGCGAACGATTGGATCTGGGGTTAGAAGAGGAAAGCTCTACTATCTAGATTTGGCGTCAAAAATTTCAGAAAGATTATCTAATGCTTTAGCTGTGAATGGTACTCGGGGGAGAAGGATAAATCGCAAATTTGGTTATGGCATAGACGGTTAGGGCATGCTTCTTTTGGCTACTTAAAAAGGCTATTTCCTAGTCTATTTTCAAAGGTTGATGTTTCTAGTTTTCAATGTGAAGAATGTGAACTAGCTAAAATCCATCGTACTTTGTTTCCATCAATTTTAAATAAAAGTCCTATTCCATTCATGATTATTCATTCTGATGTTTGGGGGCCGTCTAAAGTTAACACTCTTGGAAGCGCACGATGGTTCATCACCTTTATTGATGATTGCACTAGGATGACATGGGTTTTCTTGATGAAATCAAAAGATGAAGTGAATAATTTATTTCGGAGGTTTCACAAATTAGTCAACACACGAGACAATAAAAAGATTCAAGTTCTTCGAAGTGACAACGGAGGCGAATATTTAAGTACGATTTTCAACATTATTTAAGAGAATGTGGTATTGTTCATCGAGACAACTTGTCCTAATACTCCTCAACAATGGGGTAGGCTGAAAGAAAAAACCGTCACTTGCTTGAAGTTGTGCGTGCTTCATTAATATCAGCTCATATGCCGTTAACTTATTGGGGTGAAGCTCTTACCTCTGCGGCATATGTGATCAACCGCACACCTTCAAGCACTATCATTTTTCAGACACCATTTCAAGCTCTCACTGAGGCAACAGTTTCACCAACAGTTCCAAACTTGCCACCACGCATATTTGGTTGTGTAGCATTTGTGCACTTACACAAGAACCAACAGAGCAAGTTATCTCCCCGAGCTTTAAAATGTGTCTTCGTGGGATATACTGCAAGTCAGAAAGGGTATAGGTGCTACCATCCTCCAACTAAACGAATGTACATCACATTGGATGTTAAGTTTCACGAACACGTGATGTATTAATCGAAGTCTGAACTTCAGGGGGAGTATGAAAAATAAATTCATACTCTTGACAATGAAGAAGACATAATCGAAGAAGATGTTGTTCTTCATATTCCAAAAGAACATAAAGTTAGTGGGGAAGAAATTAACACAGATGGTGAAATTGAAGCTATAAATGAAGTTGAAGAAGATAATGCAGATGGATCAGAAGATAATGCAGATGAAGTTGAAGAAGATAATGATACATCACCAACCCCAATCCAACCGTTCGCTGAAGATGTTCTTGAACCTGCAAAGAAACAATTGCCAGAACGTCGGAATAGAGGTATCCCTAAAACTATGTATGAACCTGATATTTCATCAAAAGCTAAATATCCCATGAGTAATTATGTCTCTAATCACCGTGTGACAGAATCAAATAAGTCATTTGTGAATCAATTATCTACCGTAGTTATTCCTAACAGCGTGCGAGAAGCATTATCTGATCCGAAATGGAGGGAAGCTATGATCGATGAGATTAAATCCTTACAAGAAAATAATACTTGGGACATGGTTGAATTTCCGAGGAAGGAAAGAAAGTCGTGGGATGTCGCTGGTTTTTACATCAAATACAAGGCAAATGGTGAAATTGAACGCTTTAAGGCAAGATTGGTTGCTAAAGGGTATAGCCAGACTTATGATGTAGATTATAATGAGACATTCGCTTTTGTAGCTAAAATGAATACAATGCGAGTCTTGTTGTCTCTTCTTGCAAATTTGGGTTGGCCATTGCAAACAGTTTGATGTCAAGAACGCCTTTTTACATGGAGATTTGTCCGAAGAAGTGTATATGCAGCTTCCACCAGGAATGATGGAGTCAATGTTGCATAACGAAAAAGTTTGTAGGTTAAACAAGTCATTGTATGGTCTGAAACAATCTCCGAGAGCGTGGTTTGGAAGATTTACCAATTCTATGAGAGCATTTGGTTATCACCAGGCAAATTCAGATCATACTTTATTCTTAAAAAGAAATCGAGGTAAGATTACGGCTTTAATCATATATGTAGATGACATGATAGTTACAGGAGATGATCCAGAAGAAAGAAAGGCTCTCCAAAATTATCTATCAAGTGAATTTCAGATGAAGGATCTTGCTTCTTTAAAATACTTCCTTGGAATTGAAGTATCTCGATCAACAGAAGGAATATTCTTGTCACAAAGAAAATATGCCCTTGATTTGTTGGAGGAAACAGGTATGACAGCATGTCAACCTGTAGATACACCAGTAGAGCCAGGTTTGAAATTATGTTCGGATGGCAACCAAGTACCTGTTGATAAAGGAAGATACCAAAGGCTCGTGGGTAGACTAATGTACTTGGCACATACAAGACCCGATCTTTCATATGCATTGAGTATTGTTAGTCAATTCATGCATAATACTGGAGAACCACATATGAATGCGGTAATGCGAATCCTAAGATACCTGAAGTCTGCTCCAGGAAAAGGGATCTTGTTTAAGAAAGGTCAAGACTTCAAAAGTATGGAGGCATATACTGATTCGACTATGGTGGGTCATGTGATGATATGAGGTCTACTTCAGGATATTTTACCTTCGTTGGGGGTAATCTTGTTACATGGAGAAGCAAAAAACAAGGAGTTGTTTCACGATCAAGTGCAGAGGCTGAATGGCGAGGTATGGCGATGGGTATCTGCGAAGTTATGTGGTTAAAAGGCCTGCTAACTGAATTGGGGTATCCTCCTAGGAAACCAATTCGTTTGTACTGCGATAACAAAGCGGCGTGTGATATTGCACACAATCCAGTTCATCATGATCGCACAAAACATGTGGATATAGATAGGTTCTTCATTAAAGAGAAGTTGGATAATGTGATCGTGGAGTTACCTAGAATTAGATCGGAAGAAGCAGTGGCCGATATTCTAACTAAAGCAGTTCCAAGTAAAATATTTCTGAAGTTTGTTGGCAAGCTAGGCATGAGCGACATATATGCACCAGCTTGAGGAGGAGTGTTAGAATTACCTCTAAACATGTTCTAAACATGTGGATTATTCTAGAAACAAATAATATAAGGTAAGCCTCCATAGGCATAGTTGTTATCCTCCAAAGGCATAGTTGTTATCCTCCATAAGCATAGTTGTTAGCCTCCAAAGGCATAGTTGTTAGCCTCCATAGGCATAGTTCTCTTCTTCTCTTTGTAAGCCTATAAATAGGCATTTGTAGTATCATTTGTAATCATCCAAAAATATCAAAAACATTGTATTCTTGTTATCTAAACACTCAATCAATGAATCTCTCTATTTTGGTTCAATCTTGATATGATCTTGGTAAAGTAGTATCTACATATTCTAGCACGCGATACATTTGAATTTCCAACTTGGTCAGTGATTTGCAATTTAGGAGTTGATGAGGAATTTCATAAGGCAAATGACGATCTGTGTTGTATATGGTCATTTCTTGAACATTATGCTTAATAGCATGAGCCATCCATCTATTAACATGTCTTGTCATTATATCCTCATATCTAAAGCTGTGCCAACATAGACTAAATCTCTGAATATCAGAGTCATCGTGAAAAATGAATAACAAGTCGACAAAATATTATGTTTATATGCGAAAATAAATTTTGCACTTAGCCATCTATTGTTGACTGCTGGAGTCAAAATTATATTAATAACTTTCCGGAGGTTCGTTTGCTCATGGGGGCATGCCATGGCTCATCAACTGCTTTCCGGTGACTCTTACGAATAGAATTAAATTTGTGGCAGAGCAGCCCGTTAGACATCATACCTCGCTACTTCTGGCATAGAGGACCGGCATAAAGGACTGGAGTGATAATCGTTTTGGGTCTGACAAAACGCTCATTACGATTAACGACAAATGATTGGTAAAACGTCTGTGAAAGACACTTTTTTCATCTAGTATTTGTTTGTGGGGTACCTTTGGGAATTTGGACTTCACTAATGTTAACGAGACTAGCCATAGCCGAGAATTTTCGAGGAATTAGATGATTTCGAGTGCAATGACGTGGTTAAGGCAAGGCATTTTTCTTTGGATGTCACGGTTGTATCCAACAGCTAAGTTTAGCAGCCGATAGTATAAGCCAAAAACTAAGTTCTTCATTCTAAAGGCTGAATCTAAAGACTTAAAGGCCTAGATAAATAAAGCTCCAATATTGAACGGTGAGGAAACCCCCGCTTCCTATTGGCTGAAATAGGTCTTTTTTGAGTTTTGTGAAATGAGCGTTTTGATAAGGACACTTGGCAATGCATAATTGGTTTGAAAAAAATAAAAACCTATAAAGAAAATAATAAAAACACGTAACTTATAAAGGTCAAAATTTAATTCGGGAGTCATAACCCTACCATATTTGGACTCATGCTTCTCCTTAAACATTTCCACATCAACGTGTTTGAAAGTAACTCTTTTATTCCCAACCGGGACGCTTCGAATAACCAGCGCAGCATCCTCCTCATCGAGAGGGTCCTGCGTGGAGTCTTTTGAAGGGCTCGTTTCCAGGACTTCCTTTTCGAAGGCACACTCTTAGGCGGTTCAACCTTCGAAGCACCAGCCTTAACAGATTTTCCTCTCGAGGGGATCGCCGGAGGAGGAGGAAGAGGATTCCCCTGTAACACCGGCGAAACCGAAGAACGAAGGGGACGAGCATCCAAAGCTTCGTCACGAGGGACACCCTGCGTATTTCTAGGCACGTCACGCGGACGAGAAGAAGCGCGGGTAGCAGTATATCTATAACCATGGGGGTCCCTCGGAGTATCTCCCTTCCTCAAAGAATGCATGTGACCGGAAGAGGATGGAGCCCTCTGAGAACGAAGATCCACATGCGAAGCCCTAGAACCTCCGGGCGGAGATATATCCGGGTCTCTGCGCGGAGGAGATCTGGGAGGACTAGGAGGCGGAGTTTGGTAATGAGCCCGTGGACGATCAGCCATATCTACGGATACATAAACAAATAGTATATTCCGCAGAACCACAAATGAAGATCAAAAATTTGAAAATTCTAAGGAATGTGAAAACCCTAGCTAACTTATGAAACAGGAAGGCGTTCTCCGAACAGAAATTCGTAACCCTTGCAAATGAAGAACATGTGCAAGTATATATACTTTGTATATGTGTTCTTCACCGCAAGGATAACGAGACAGCAGCAGAAGAGGGACAGTTAACAGATAAACAAAGACCAAAGGTTAACCTCTTACCTATAACAGTGAAGAACGAGCACAGGAGATCAATGACGGGTCGTATTCAAGACAGAGCAGTAGCAGCAGCGGTCGTATTCAAGACAGAGCAGTAGCGGTCGTATTCAAGACAAATCTATAGCAGCAGCAGTTAATGGCATCCAAACAAAATGGAAGATTTTTCAGGAGGAAAGAAGAACCAACAGAGAATGAAATTTATTTCACATTCTCTTCCCCCTTAAATACCCAAGAAATCTGAAACTGTCCCTTCTCCCAGGGGGGAGTTATTGCAAGAAGTTGTTGCTTAGTGGGAAACGTGCCCTAAAATCAAGGGGAAGTTATTGGGCGAGTGGGGAATATGTGACGGTTTTCCTCTCACTTCAACTGACAACTTAAGTCAGAAGAAAAGGGGCAAATTGTAAGTACATAATTCCGCCACTCGCCACGTGTCCTCGGATGAACACGTGGAGAGCGTATGACGAGGGGCATCAAAAGACGATGCCACATAGATACAGCCAAGAAACGTGTACCAGCAGGAAGGGGCCCTCATCTAACAGATCCAATGGCTACAAATGAAGGAGCACGGGAACAAAGCACCACTGCGTTGGACCCAATACACCCTCGGATCTGCTTTATCCCATCTCGAGAAAAATTTTAGATCTACGGTCAGGGCCCAGCTGACTGACACGAACAAGACATGGGCAGGATACCATGGTCTGACGCGTGCAGAAGACCCAACCACCCGCATTAAACACCTGGGGCAGCACACGCGTCATCCCACCAACAGAAGAAGCGAGCATACCTCTTCGGCAATAACGAAGAAACGAAGGGAAAGCCTCGTAATAATCGAAGACTCTGCGTGTTGGCACAAAACACAAGAGGATAAGATTACAATGGCTCCATCGGTGGACCCCACGTGGAATCCCTATAAATACCCCTCCTCACTAAGAGATAGAGGCAAGTCGATTGAAAAAGGAAAAAGGAGAGAGAATTAGGAAGAGTAAGTAAACCCCTAATCCCACACCTCGAGTGAGTACCAAAAGTCATTTGACTGTTTGTAACCAATCTACATATAATGAAACCCCTCTTTTACCCCGTGGATGTAGGCCTCAGTGCTGAACCACGTAACTATTTGTCTCATTTACATTATGCATTTATATTCCGTATTTACATTATGCACTTATATTCCGCACTTACATCCCGTATTTACATTCCGCATTATATCTTTACGTTAGTTCCGTGGTTACTTACCATTTTATTTGCACTCTGTGTTAAATACTCGATAAGACAAGGACGAGTCCGAAGACTCAGAGTCGATGAATCGGTGTACACACTATTTTGCTATGTACGTTATGTCCAACCCATGAACTTCGGTGTGTGCGAACATTGTTTGTGGACACGTAGATACCTGCGTAATTTACGTGTTCACAATCCTTGTTTCTTTTCTGTAGACATTCAGAATCAAAGCAGCAACAACACAATAAAACCGGTATCTGGTGAGTAGTGAATTGCCTGATTGTTGGGAACATCATGACTAGCCATAAGGTGTGACAGTTATTCCTTGCTTTGCGTCATATATATAACAACAATTTGATTTTGCATCTTTTTTATGATCATTTTGGATATTACAAACCAAAATCTAAAATTGTTGGGCGGCCTAAAATGCAACTGCAAAAGGGAAAAGTACTTGTTCTGTTCAGTTCGAATGCTACAACCCATATCTATAAATATATAGCCTTCTCAATTTTCCTACACCAAAATCTAAGGAAGCAGCTTCAATAGCTGCATATGGGAACTCGATCCCAGTCTGCTTCAGCTGCATTAAGAGCCTGTAAGTTTGCTTCTCACCACACCAAAGTCATGTAACTAAGTAGGCAAATACATTCGGAGGAGCTGGCTTTGTCTTCCATCATGGCCAGTTTGCTGGTCCGTCGTAGGATGGGTCCTTAAGCAGAATGTGATTGGATCGCGAAAGGTGCAAAGGAAAGAGAGTTCCGTTGTCACTACCAGGAGAGCACTAGGATCCAGTAACACAGCCTAATAATTTGATGCGCCACCTTTTTAGTCGTTTGTAGGTTATACCCAATGCCAAAAGTCATTTAATATAGGATGGTTTCTGTCTGCAGTTTCGTATGCATGCATGTCCATAATGAGAGTTCTCGAAGAATCGACAATGATCTTTTTATAGAATTTGCTTGCAAGGAATCAAAAGAATCAAATGCTATATTGTTATTTAGTGGCCAGTGTATCCTAGGCACCATGCATGCAGGAGTTGAATCCACACCGCGTTAAATAAATTTCCATAAACATGGTCGGATTGTATTTACAGGAGCAACTCATTCTTGTTTATCAAGAATGTTCTGGAACAATAAAAAGCCTCACCGTTTCATAACAGGAAACTGAAAACAGAGTTATATATGGAATTATATTACTTCACGAACAAGATGCTGTTAATATAAATAGGTACCACTACCACTCTTATTTTTCACATAAGCTTTTCTTATTCTTTCTCAATCTCGCTCTCAGACTTTATTGATTTCCTCTCGTTCTTAGAGTTTATTTATTTTCTCTCGCTCTAGCTATTGAACTGAAGGTTTACAAAAGATGACTAGTCAAGCTGAATCTTCAACAAAGAAGGATTTCAGCACTGCAATTCTTGAACGAAAGAAAGCAGCGAATCGGCTTGTCGTTGATGAAGCTATCGAAGATGATAATTCCATTGTTTTAATGCATCCTGCAACAATGGAAAAGTTGCAGCTTTTCCGTGGTGACACCATCATGCTCAAGGGAAAGAAAAGGAAAGATACAATTTGTATCGTTATAGCTGATGATTCATGCGAAGAACCAAAGATCAGATTAAACAAAGTTGTTCGAGCAAATCTTAGGGTTAGATTAGGTGATGTTATTTCTGTTCATCAATGCCCCGGTGTGAAATATGGTACGCGCGTTCACGTACTACCTATAGATGATACCGTTGAAGGTCTAACTGGGAACCTGTTTGATGCGTATCTGAAACCTTATTTCTTGGAAGCATATCGTCCCGTTAGGAAAGGTGATATGTTCCTTGTCAGAGGAGGAATGAGAAGTGTAGAATTTAAGGTTATTGAGACTGATCCTGCTGAGTATTGTATAGTTGCTCCTAATACTGAGATTTTTACTGAAGGGGAGGCCATTAGAAGGGAAGATGAAGATAGATTGGATGAAGTTGGGTATGATGATGTTGGTGGTGTGCGAAAGCAGATGGCTCAGATCAGAGAGTTGGTGGAGCTTCCACTTAGGCATCCACAGCTTTTCAAATCAATTGGTGTTAAGCCACCTAAGGGGATTTTGCTTTATGGACCTCCTGGAACTGGTAAGACATTGATTGCCAGAGCTGTTGCGAATGAAACGGGTGCGTTTTTCTTCCTTATTAATGGACCAGAAATTATGTCTAAATTGGCCGGAGAGAGTGAAAGTAATCTTAGGAAGGCATTCGAGGAGGCGGAGAAGAACGCGCCATCGATTATTTTCATTGATGAGATTGACTCAATTGCTCCGAAACGAGAGAAGACGAACGGCGAAGTTGAGAGGAGGATTGTTTCTCAGCTGCTGACACTTATGGATGGGTTAAAATCTCGTGCTCATGTTATCGTTATAGGGGCAACAAACAGACCAAACAGCATTGATCCAGCTTTGAGGAGGTTTGGAAGATTTGATAGGGAAATCGATATTGGTGTTCCTGATGAAGTTGGGCGTCTTGAGGTTCTTCGGATTCATACGAAGAATATGAAGCTTGCTGAAGATGTGGAATTAGAAAGGATTTCAAAGGATACTCATGGATATGTTGGTGCTGATCTTGCAGCTCTGTGTACGGAAGCTGCACTTCAATGCATTAGAGAAAAGATGGATGTGATTGACTTGGAAGATGAAGAAATTGATGCCGAAATACTCAACTCCATGTTTATTACCAATGAGCACCTCCGTACTTCTTTAGGAGCAAGCAATCCTTCTGCATTGCGGGAAACAACTGTTGAAGTACCAAACGTTACTTGGGAGGATATTGGTGGGCTTGACACTGTTAAGAGGGAGCTTCAAGAGACTGTACAATACCCGGTGGAGCATCCCGAAAAGTTCGAGAAGTTTGGCATGTCGCCTTCAAAGGGAGTTCTGTTATATGGTCCTCCTGGTGGTGGGAAAACACTTCTGGCAAAGGCCATTGCAAACGAGTGCCAAGCTAATTTCATCAGTGTCAAGGGACCTGAGTTGCTGACGATGTGGTTTGGAGAGAGTGAAGCTAATGTGAGAGAAATTTTTGACAAAGCCCGACAATCTTCACCTTGTGTCCTCTTCTTTGATGAACTTGACTCTATAGCAACTCAGAGAGGAAGTAGCGTTGGAGATGCTGGCGGTGCTGCTGATAGGGTTTTGAACCAACTTCTAACTGAAATGGATGGAATGAATGAAAAGAAGAGAGTGTTTATAATCGGTGCCACGAACAGGCCAGATATAATTGATCCTGCACTGCTGAGACCAGGCCGTCTCGATCAGTTGATCTACATCCCATTGCCAGATGAAGCTTCTCGGGTTCAGATCTTCAAGTCCTGCCTCAGGAAATCACCTGTGTCCCAACACGTTGACTTACAGGTCCTTGCTAAGCACACTGAAGGCTTTAGTGGAGCTGATATTACCGAAATTTGCCAGCGTGCTTGCAAGTACGCCATTAGAGAAGACATTGAGAAGGATATTGAGAGGCAAAAGAAGAGCAACGACAAACCAGATGCAATGGAGGAGGACGGGGTTGAGACTGAAGCCCCCCAAATCACGGCAGCTCACTTCGAGGAGTCGATGAAATATGCAAGGAGGAGCGTGAGCGACGGAGACATACGCAAGTACCAGGCCTTTTCACAGACTTTGCAACAATCAAGGGGCTTCGGAGGTGACTTTAGGTTCGGTAATACATCATCTGGAGGCACCACTGGTGCTGAACCATTTGCTGCTGCTCCTCCAGCTGAGGAGGATGACTTATACAGTTAGTTATTACCATAGTTTCCCTGTCATTTATTTTACAGTACTAGTTTATTTATTTTATATGGATATAGGGGGGCAAGTTTAGTGAATGGGAACTCAGTATAGACAGATTTTAAGTATGGATTCACAGTTGATATTGTAAAATTCCATTCTCCCAAAGCTGAAATCCCAAAACCCCTATGGAGAATTTTAATGTATGTCTGTTCCAATTAAAAAATAAAAAAAACCTGACAGTTGACACCCACACCAAAATGTTCATGATCATGCAATGAGCTTGTTACGGAGAACATATTTTATGCAGGAAAATCAAAAAAAATAAATAAGCATACCAAGTAAACGGTACCACAGAATTTCCGGTTTTAAGACAGTCAAAAATAACCACGAGTCTTAAATTAGTGCCTAACTAAGTCTTAGACAAAGAAAACATATCACCAAAAAGAACAAAAGTACAACAAAAGGTAGAAACCTCAAACTACTACTGTGAGTACGACATCATTTATATGAGGTGGGTACTTTTTGTTGCCGGCCAATGCATAATGATGTGGGGCGAAGCTCTTGGAAGTGCTCTTAGCCAACTCTTAAATTGCTTTAGCACACTATCAGGTGAGTCAATAGCAGAACGAGGGTGCAACACCAGTTTCTTCAAAACCTTTGCATTTTTCAACAACCTTCCACTTCTTCAATACTGACATACTCGAGGTGAGACAACATTCCCGACGATGACAATCCTGCTTCCCAATCATCTCCAACGACTGCTAAGTTCGACTATATTGAAAAAAAAATTAAAAAAATGATAGATCACTTTAAGTGGTTTATACATGTACAAAACTGAATAGTCGAGACAAGACTAACATCGTTTATATTATTCTTTGTTTCAAGAATGATGCCAACCAAATGAAATATGCGAGCTTGGATATACATACCTCCTATCTTTTTAATAAAAATGGAATTTATTTTAGGAGAGATATTGAGTAACTATGCCATTGAACATAAGCAACCTCTTGTAAACCACATATGTAGTCCCAAACTTTGGAGATTACACAATCGAGGGGTTGACATTCGATATGTCAAGAGCTTGTGGGAGAACCTTGACAAACAATATAAAAGTCTCATAAATAATTTAAAACACAACCACTACTGAATATAGGCAATAAAACATAATCATTTCAGCATGTATGTTACTTAAGACGATACCTCAAGGAATCCAAATTGATAATTTCATTTGCTCCACCATATAAACTGCTCCTAGATATTTCATCATGCGTTTAGCATACACATCTTTTCCGTGAAGGCGCTTTTAAACATGCTTCTCGCACTCTCATCTTCCATTGCTTTGAGAATTATGTCAAAATCTACCCTGGATAGTGGAGAACAGTTTTCTAGATACCAATATTGTGTCATGGAAGATAAGCAATTGAATTCTTCCAGATTTGGAGCACATAACTTGATAGTGGTAGGCATAGTATTATTATGCGGCAAAAGATGTACATAGTGATTAAAATAATTGAACTTCTTGAGGCTGAGAGAATCCACAATCAAATTCCTTTGATCATCAGTATGTATATCAGAACTAGCTATGACCAACGTTTCAAGCACTGGACAACTTGAAAAGAGCCTTTTAGATAGTTCTACATTAGCGATTGAAAATCCACCAAGCCATAGAAATTTTAGCCGAGGTAAACACATTGATCTTGGTAAAGTAGTATCTACATATTCTAGCACGCGATACATTTGCATTTCCAACTTGGTCAGTGATTTGCAATTTAGGAGTTGATGAGGAATTTCATAAGGCAAATGACGATCTGTGTTGTATATGGTCATTTCTTGAACATTATGCTTAATAGCATGAGCCATCCATCTATTAACATGTCTTGTCATTATATCCTCATATCTAAAGTTGTGCCAACATAGACTAAATCTCTGAATATCAGAGTCATCATGAAAAATGAATACCAAGTCGACAAAATATTATGTTTATATGCGAAAATAAATTTTGCACTTAGCCATCTATTGTTGACCTGAGTTGAGTCAAAATTAGATTAATAACTTGCCGGAGGTTCGTTTGCTCATGGGGGCATGCCATGGCTCATCAACTACTTTCCGGTGACTCTTACGAATAGAATTAAATTCGTGGAAGAGCAGCCTGTTAGACATCATACCTCGCTACTTCTGGCATAGAGGACCGGCATAAAGGACTGGAGTGATAATCGTTTTGGGTCTGACAAAACGCTCATTACGATTAACGACAAATGATTGGTAAAACGTCTGTGAAAGACACTTTTTTCATCTAGTATTTTTCTGTGGGGTACCTTTGGGAATTTGGACTTCACTAATGTTAACGAGACTAGCTATAGCCGAGAATTTTCGAGGAATTAGATGATTTCGAGTGCAATGACGTGGTTAAGGAAAGGCATTTTTCTTTGGATGTCACGGGTTGTATCCAACAGCTAAGTTTAGCAGCCGATAGTATAAGCCAAAAACTAAGTTCTTCATTCTAAAGGCTGAATCTAAAGACTTAAAGGCCTAGATAAATAAAGCTCCAATATTGAATGGTGAGGAAACCCCCGCTTCCTATTGGCTGAAATAAGTCTTTTTTGAGTTTTTTGAAATGAGCGTTTTGATAAGGACACTTGGCAATGCATAATTGGTTTGAAAAAAATACAAACCTATAAAGAAAATAATAAAAACACGTAACTTATAAAGGTCAAAATTTAATTCGGGAGTCCTAACCCTACCATATTTGGACTCAAAACTACATTAGGAATCCAAAACCTCATAACCGGAAAGCGTGGAATATTGTTAGCCTACCTAATATATACTTATGTAATAGTGGGTGTAGAAGAAAAAACATGCGCATAATTTCAAGCAAGCCATACCATGGATAAGAGTTTGATCGCATTAATGATGCATGGTGTAGGAAAGTTATGAGTGGAGATGGCTAATACTGAAAACAAAGCACGCGCATATACTGCTATCGTGATCTTTGTATCAAGCCTTAAAATATCAAAGAAAGGTAAACACCTCCCATTAGGTTTCTAACTACTCCATCAAATTAACTCACCAAGGATTGAACTCATGATCTAATCATCGGACTATTCATGTGAGTTTATAGTCACTATGGCTTAGCCTTCGACAATGTAGCTAAAGTATCTCATCAAGAAATTATTTGGTTATGATTGATCTACCTACTTTGGCAAGTCGTCATGCCACCCGTATATAAGACGGACCAGAATTTATAGTAGGCTAAGGATCAAATATTTTTGCTTACCAATGTGGCCACAAGGTGCGACAATTTTTTTCAAACCAAAGGCATAATTTGCATTGATAACTAGAATATACATGGAGATGACAAAATCGAAGGGTTGATAAAGAAGTGTTTTCTCTTTCATCTTTTAGGATGATTCTCACTTTCATCTTTTAGGATGATTTTATTTCTCGTCATAGGACGACCTTTCTATAATCTCTTCTAACTTTCTCTTTTTTCAATTTGTTTGTTTTCTTTTGCAGGTTAACCTTTATTTGGATCTCGGCATCATCTCTCTTCTGATAGATTTGTTAGTGGCTCTCTCACCTTTCTCCAAATGACCTCTACATCAAATAACACAGGATCTGAATGTGATGATTTGGCGGATCGTATGGCATCACACTTAAAATTAGACGAACAAGAGTTTGAAATCCCAGAAGACTTGGTCGAAGAATAACAACATCACAAGTTTTCCTTGGTGGTAACAACAATAACAAGAAGAGAATATGGTATCAATATCATGTATAACATGCTGCAAAGATCATGGAGACCTTCTGGAAAAATGGATATCAGCAGATTTGGTCAGGGTATATATCTAGCGAAGTTTGAACTTGGATGTGATTACAATATGGTCATCACCAGGGCACCATGGGCGATAAATGAAGATCTTCTTTTGTTTGAAGTTTGCAACCCAGATAAACTCCCACATGAATATGAGTTCCAGTTTGCAGATTTTACTATCCAAATACATGGCCTCCCTATGAGTGCACAAAAGATCAAGATGGTAGAATTTTTAGCTTCAAAGGTAGGAACACCATATCCAATCCACCCTAGCGAACAAGCTAAATGGGGAAGCTACGCCAAAGTTAGAGTCAAGGTGGATGTTACCAAACCACTGAAACAAGAACTGAACTTCATACTCCCTTCAACTAAGAAGAAATGCACAGCAACATTGAGATATGAAAGACTACCTCGCATATGTTTTTTCTGCGGAAGATTTGGTCATATTATGAAGCAATGCCCAGAACTGTCAAAAGAATGTGAAAAAATGGGATTTTTCTCTCCTGAAACTTTCATGGAGAAAATGCAAGACAAGAACCTTGCCAGATTCACAGAGGAGATCAATGCTAGCTACAAACCTAAGGTTGGTCAGTCAAGTCAGCAGTCATGGAAGGAAAAATCATCAACAGAACACAGTCCACGGATTGAAGAACAGAACAGAACGGCGACACCTATTTCGGCACCTAACTCTCATTCAAACCAGTTCTTTCCCTCTTCAACACCGGATAATACGACTTCATTCTCTCAGTCAAATCAAATCTTTCCCTCCTCATCAACCGATATCCTCTCCAATCCTAACCAACTACAGCTGGACATTATCAAAAATAAAACCAAAAATATTCCAAGTATTATCTCAAACGTGATCCCAGCAGTAAAGGTTACTCCAGTCAACAACCCTAAAACTCCATCTTCCACTTTTGCCCATCAAAAATCTTCTACCCCAAATCAAACAATATGTTCAGAAAATCAAGGAAGGAATATGTCGGCTGCCACTAAAACCACCAACTACCATGCCCACAAAACACCCCTTCACCTAAACCCACAAACCACTGTCCCAGAAAAGCCCAACCATAAAAATCTTAAATCCCCCATCAAATCATCACACCCATCAACCAATGCATCCGACACATCTATTCCCTTAGAAAAGACGTACCAAGAACCTGTTTCTCATCATAACCCAGAACCAATCCATAAAGAAACAACAACAGATTTCCCAGCACACAACAATAGGGATGTATTCTGGAGACACATATCTCTCACAATTGCTGACATTACCACTCCATGGTGCATTATCGGAGACCTCAATGTGTTGATGCACCAGTACGAAAAGCATGGTGGTTCAGAACACACAGATATAAGCTGCAATAAATTTAGAAAGTTTGTGAGGGAAAGAGATGTTATGGATTTGGGTTATGCTGGACCAGCCTTCACTTGGTCCAACAATGCAACACAAACTGCACCAATACTTGAGAGACTGGACAGAGCCCTATGCAACACTGATTGGAGAATTCTTTTTTCAGACGCAGCTGTGCTTCATCTCCCAAGGTTAGAAAGAGACCATTCACCCATCTTGCTCAACACAATGAGAAAACCCGTGAAAAGGAAACCTAACTACAAATTCGAGTTTTACTGGACTGATCATCCCCAATTCAACGAGGTTATGAAGACCAATTGGGATAATTCTACGGGCAACTTGACAGCACGTCTACAGCAACTCGGAGAAGGGCTGCAGAAATGGAGCAGGAACACTTTCGGAGATACTAGGAGAGAGATTGATGAGGAGAAACAAAAATTGGTTGATCTCCAAGCAACGGCACACTTAAGTGACATCAGAGAGGAAGAGAAGGCAATCTGTCAGAGAATTTCTACCCTAGAGAAGAGAGATAGGATGTTTTGGCAACAAAGGAATAAATCTCAATGGGTTCCTAACTCGGACAAAAATACTCAGGTATTCCATGTTTCTGTAGTTCATAGAAGAAGTAGGAACAAAATTTTTGCCATTAAAACTAACAACGATAAATGGCTATCCGAGCATGATAAAATCAAAGATCACCTTATATCTCACTTTCATAGCATGTTCTCTAAAGATACTAATGTATGTCCTTCTAGCTTTTCTGTTGACAATCCCAACAGAATATCCACTGCTGATAACATCTTCCTTTGTGCAATCCCATCTGCGGAGGAGATTTTCAAAGTTCTCAAGAACATGGGGTCTCTAAAATCACCAGGGACAGACGGCTATCCAGCCTTGTTCTACAAAAAATGCTGGCAGGTCATTGGGTCGGAAACCGTCACTCTAATACAAGATTGCTTCAGGAATGCTGCTTTACCGGCCGGCCTCAATCACACATACCTAGCCCTCATTCCAAAGAAAAAGAATTCGTCCACTGATGCAGACTATCGTCCCATAGCCCTATGCAATGTCCTCTACAAAGTGGTCACAAAAATAATAACCAGAAGACTCAGATCTTATTTGGAGAATTTTATTGAAAAGACCCAATCAGCTTTTGTACCTGGACGTCAAATCTTAGACAACATTGTCGTCGCAAAGGAGTTGTTCCATTCCATGCACACCTCCACCTCTACCCAAGGCGCCTTTGCACTAAAGCTGGACATGAGTAAAGCTTATGACAGGGTTGATTGTCAATTCCTTAGTCAAGCCCTTCACAATTTTGGTATCAAAGATAGAACCCACAGTCTGATCATGAACTGTGTAACTACCACAACCTTTTCCATACTTCTAAATGGACAACCGGAAAGATTTTTCAATGGAGAAAGAGGCATTCGTCAAGGTTGTCCTCTGTCGCCATATTTATTCATCATATGCTCACAATCTCTATCGAGCATTATCAACAGCATGGAGAGGGACGGACTATACATTGGTTATAAGTTAAACAGGTACGCTCCGAGTGTTAGTCATATTATGTTCGCAGACGATGTAATGCTGTTTGGAAAAGTAGATAACACCACCATCTCTTCGGTCTCTTCAATACTTCATGAATATTACACTGTCTCGGGACAGTTGGTTAATTATAACAAGTCCTCCATCCATTTTAGCAAAAAGGTTAATGATGACAGATGTGAAGAAATAATTGCAGAACTGGGAGTTTGTAGAATGACAAAGGATGAAAAATATTTAGGAGTGAAGATAATGCATCAAGGAAGCAGAACAAAAAATTTTAATTTTCTTGAAGAAAAGTTTGAGCACAAACTAACTGGCTGGAGAAGATACTCCCTATCTCATGCTGGGAAAGTAGTGTTGATTCAACAAGTCCTTGCATTAATTCCGGTGTACCACATGTCGTGTGCAATAATTCCCAAAACTGTTTTGAACAAACTCACAAAGATTATGAGAGAATTCTGGTGGGGGCACACGAAAGATAGAAGAAAAATGCATTTCCTAAGATGGGAGTGGTTTAACATCCCAAAAGAGAAAGGGGGGCTGGGTATAAGATCCTTATCGGACTTAAACGAAGCACTAGTGGCTAAGTTGGCTTGGAGATTCTTAAATGACACTACATCACTTTGGAGCTGCATATTAAGAGCGAAGTATCTCAGGAACAGGTCCTTTTGGTCCATCAGTAAACCACAAAAGTGCTCCACGACGTGGGCTGGAATTTTGGACAGCAGGGTTCTACTCAAAAGAGGTTGTATGTGGTTGATTGGCAATGGAGAAAGCATAAATATCAGGGAAGAACCGTGGATTCCTTCCATTCAAGATCACACCATACCCGGGGTCGTAGACAACTCTGAAGGTTTCTCTACGATTCAAAGATCTTATAAACCCGGAAACAAATGAATGGGACTCAAACATCCTAGAAAATATTTTTGATCAGTTCACCGCAGCACAAATCAAGAAGATACACATCAACAAGGAAGCTAAAGATAGACTAATCTGGAAACTAACACCGCGTGGGAATTTCACTCCTCAATCTTTCCAAAAACTTCTTATGGAACGAGCTGGTGAATCCTCAGGCGCTGGACAAAATAATTTTCCTTGGAAGAAGTTTTGGGCTACTGGTAGCATAGCTCCAAAAATTAAATTGTTTGTGTGGAGAGCAATACACAAAGGTCTTGGGGTTTTACAGAGGATCGGAAAGTTTGTGGAAGGCGTTGATCCGATTTGAAAATATTTCCAAAGTCATGAAGAAGATACAGATCACTTTCTTATACATTGTAACCTGGCTCAAATGGTATGGTTCGCATCACCCATGGGTCTACGGCTGCAAGATAACCATGACATTACGTTCCCTCAATTAGTGGAGCAATGGCTCACAAGTCAGGACAGTGAATATACTTTCGCCATGGGAGCATCGATTTGCTGGGCACTATGGAAAGCAAGGAATAGTTTGGTTTTTGAGAAGAAACAGTTACAAGTTCAGGAGATTCTAAAGCTTGCTGGGTACTGGTTTAATTTATATTTTGGGGATGCAGAACCTATGGAAACTGAAGGTGTCTCTCAACCTCAAGTAACCAGCAATAACACCCCTCATACATGGATACCTCCACCAACGGACACCTACAAAATCAATGTTGATGCGGCAGTCAAAAATGGGCACTATGCTACTGCAGCTATTGTTAGAAACTATGAAGGCAAATGTTGTGGTGCTAGCACAAGAATGGGTTTGTCCGACGTGCCAGTTGAGGCGGAAGTTGATGGTTTCTCCCTGGCTGTTGACCTTGCTATTTGGCTTGGTCTCGAATCTGTCATCATTGAAGGAGATTGCCAAGTCGTGGTTAATATTCTCAATGGCGAGACCTGCACCATCCCCTGGAGAATATGGAGATTTATTGATCGTATCAAGGTACAGAGCAGATTGATGCACGGAGTTTCTTTCAACTTCGTCCCCAAGAGTGCCAATAACACGGCTCATACTCTTGCTGGTCATGCCTTATCAAATGGAGTTCAATCTATTTGGACTTCAGATCAAATTCCTGGAAATCTTATTTCCATTTTAGGAATCCAGACCATTTGATGGTCTTTTTTTAGTTCTTTTACCAAAAAAAAAAAAAAAAACTAGAATATACATGTAAAATACTAGATAGATAGATAAATAACAGATTGAAAACGAATAAAATCCATAGCACAACGGAAAAATAAATTTGTGGTTTATGATTATGAAATAAAAATGAGAAGAAAAAATCCCTAAATTTGTGGCTTTTGTGTAACGAGAATTTTGGCGAGGACACTTGGCAATATATGATTAGTTTCAAAAGGAAAACTTAACTTACCCTGTTAGGAATTTTTTTTGGAAGTCCATATTCAATCCAGAAGTCAATAAGTACATAGATAAAAAACCCAAATATTTCACAGATATTTTCTGCCAAGATAAATAAATAAAATTCATACATATTTTCTATCTTTTCTCCACCTATTTAACGTATTACCTCCGCCACGCCAAATAAAAAATGCAACGTCACGGGCGGGGCAAAGCCCCGCGCACACCAAATCAAAAATGCATCTTCACGGGCACCAAATCTAAAGGAAAAGCATGCCCGATGCGTAGCACGGGCACAAATCTAGTTAAACTTGAAAGAATTCAATAGTTATTAGAGATTGGTTGGTGCTTTGATTTTGTTTGTTGTTGTCAAAAGGAGGGAGATGGCTGTTCGTTTAAGGAGATGCCGAGATGGTGATAATTTCTGATTGTTCTCTTTTTATTTTTCGTTAGCAGTTACCTTTCCAGGACAATTTGTAAACCGTCGATCATAACGAAAGGCAATATGATTTTCTAGACCGAGGGAAAATCACAGAAAGTATCCCGAGAGAGAAGGCTAGAATTGTTCCAACAAAAGCCCATTTCACCGATATAACCTTCAAACGTCGGACCAGACAGACCGCTAAGATGCAACAAAGGATCAAAATGGTAGATTTTGAAGAACTTTAAGGTCCAGGCTTCTGGAAGCGCTATTACATTCCAAGTGAAATCCGCCACTAAGAAGATCCAAGGGTCTTGCATTATTCAAACAATACCTACAATATGTTGGTGCCACTCTAGGCCAGTATTGTAGAAAAATCAAAATGAAAGTAAACACCAAGCAGTAAAGCAATATGATTACTTATAGGGGCATAAAAAGGTTGGATAACAGCAAGCGTAATCCACTCAGAAAAAATGCTGAAAATTCAGAGAATCATTGATCTGAACCCTGGTGATAGTGCAAGGAACCGTGCTAAAATTCAGGAACAGTACTTGTTTAATTTTTTTAGGATCAGTTTCTTTTGGTTAAGCCGTATGGACAAATACTAAGATATAGAGATGGGACTGTTGAGACCCGCACTAAAATGTCCATGATCATGTAATGCAGGCAAATCAAACAAATAAACATACCAGTAAAACGATACCACAGAATTTCCAGTTTGATTGATGCACACGAGAATTAGCAGAAATAAGCTTTAGGCGTTGCCTTACCAAAAATAACCACCTCCCTTTGCAAGCAAAAGTTAAAATGAAGCACACAGTCTTACATTAGCAATAGCGTTAGCGTTTAACAAAGTCCCTAGACATTTCAGGCATTCTTTTTGACAAAAGAAAACACATCTGAAAACATATCATCAATAGCTATTATTAGGTGGGTACTTTTTATATGAGGTGGGTACTTTTTGTTTCTGGCCAATGCATAATTATGTGTGGCGAAGCTCTTGGAAATGCTCTTAGCCGACTCTTAAATTGATTTCTCACACTATCAGGCGAATCAATAGCAGAACGAGGATGCAACACCAGTTTCTTCAAAACCTTTGCATGTTTCAACAAAAAACTCAAAAGTTTGAGCTCAGCATCACATCCTTCCACTTCTTCAATACTGACATACTCGAGGTGAGACAACATTCCTGGCGACGACAATCCTGCTTCCCAATCATCTCCAAAACCTTCTAAGTTTGGCTATATTAAAAAAAAAATGATGAATCACTTTAAGTGGGTTCACACATATATAAAACTGAATAGTCGCTGAATGAGATAGACAAACATCACAGAGCTTGGTTAAACGTACCTCCTCTGATGTAAGGAAGATGGATCTTATTTTAGGAGAGATATTGAGCAAGTACGCTATTGCCCGCAAGCAACCTTTTGTAAACCACATATGCAGTGTCAAACTTTGTAGATTACACAATCGAGGGGGTTGACAATCAGATATGTCAAGAGCTTGTGGGAGAACCTTGACAAACAATATAAAAGTCTCATAAATGACTTAAAAGTTAAAACACAATCACTGCTGAATCTAGGCAATACAACATAATCACTTGAGCATGTATATTAAGATAACAATCATATAAGAAAAGATGCACCATACCTCAAGGAATCCAGCTGATAAACACATTTCCTCCACCATGTAAACGGCTCCTAGAAATTTCATCATGCGTTTAGCATACACATATTTTTCCTCTGAAGGCAGTTTTGAATATGCTTCTGCATTCTCATCTTGTCTTTCTGCTCTGAGTGTCATGCTAAAATCTACCATGTATAGTGGAGAACAGTTTTCTAGATACCAATCTTGTGTCAAGGAAGATAAGCAAATGAAATATTCCAGATTTGGAGCACATAACTTGATAGTGGTGGGCATAGTATCATTTTGCCGCCAAAGATGTACATGGTGATCCAAATAACTGAAACTCTTAAGGCTGGGAGAATCCACAATCAAATTCCTCCGACTATTAGTTTGTATATCACAATCAAATATGGCTAACGTTTCAAGAACTGGACAACTTCTCATGGTGTTGCCAAAATTGTAAGAATGGGTGATGTGAAGGTTGAGACCGGTGTTGGTTGTACGTTGGTTCTCAGAAAACATGAATCTTCGCTTGAATCTAATGTCACCAGGAGTGTTAGATGATGAAGGGTACAACAATCACTTGGGTGATGGCAAATGGAAGCTAAGCAAGGGCTCCATGGTTATTGCAAGAGGCAAGAAGTGTGAATCTTAGTGAGAAGAAATTCAAATCCTCACCAAAAGACAAGTTTTGCCAAATGCCAAAGGTATGCAATTGGGTAAGTTGTTTAGTTGGTAAACAAACTAGAGTCTCTTTTCATAAAGCTTACCCAAGAGATTTATTGATCTTGTTCATTCTGATGTATGTGGACCTTTAAGGGTCAAAACACTTGAGCAAGAGCATGGGTATACGTCATGAACAATCGATGAGATCTCCTTCAAGACCGCTAGATGGAGAAGTAGCTATGGAGAGACAAAGAGCCTACTTATGATCACTTGAAAGTGTTTGGTTGCAGGTCATTTGTTCATATCCCAAAAGATCAGAGATCAAAGCTTGACGACAAAGCAAGCGTGTGTGTTCCTAGGCTATGGAACAGAGAAAGTTTGGTTCTGATTTTGGGATCCAGTTGAGAAGAAGGTTATCGAAGTAGGGATGCAGTATTCCTTGAAGACCAGACAATTGAAGACTTTGAGAAAATTGAGATGCCAAAGCTTCAAGATGATATGACCTTGGATCCAAATCCGATTGTTCCTACTCTTGAACAACATGATGATGATGTTGATGGTAATGGCAATGAAGATGAATCTCATGAAGATGTTCCAGTGGGTGATGTTGAGCAAGTGCAGCAACAACAACAACCGGAAAGCTGAGTTGAGAAGATCCAGCGGGACAGTTGCATTACTACAAAGTATCCACCACATGAGTATGTGATGCTCACGGATGCGGGTGAACCGAGAGTCTTATGAAGAAGCTCTTAGTGTTCTGAAAGTCAGAAGTGGTTGAAATCCATGAAAGAAGAGGTTGGCTCTTTAGATGAGAATGACACTTTTGATTTGGTTGACAAGCTGAGAACAGGAAAATTCGAAGAACAAGTGGGTGTACAGAATCAAGACTGAAGATGGTAACTCACAACCAAGGTACAAAGCACGCTTAGTTGTGAAGGGTTATGAGCAGAGAAAGGGTGTTGACTTTGACGAGATTTTCTCACCCAGGTGGTGAGATTTTCTTCTATTCGGTTATCTTGGCAATGCGCTAGTTTGGATCTTGAGATAGAACAACTAGATGTCAAGACAACATTTCTTCACGGTGAGTTGGAGGAAGATGTGCTATGGCACAACCCGAGGGTTTGAAATCAAAGGCAAAAGAGCACATGGTGTGCAAGCTAAAGAAAGAGTCTTTATGGTTTGAAGCAAGCTCCAAGAAGATGGTACAAGAAGTTTGAATCGTTCATGAAGGAACATGGGTACAAGAGGACGGCTCGGATCATTGTGTATTCATTCAAAAATTTGTTGATGGTGATTTTCTTACTTCAGATAGTTCTACATTAGCGATTGAAAATCCACCAAGAGACAGAATTTTCAGCCGAGGTAAACACATTGATTTTGGTAAAATAGTATCAAATTGGGCACGACAATGCACTTGCATTTTCAACATCGTCAGTGATCTGCAATTTAAGAGTTGATGAGGAATTTCGTGTGATTGCTTCTATATCGTCATAGTTTGTGTATTTCCGCATTGTGTTTCATTGCTCGTGTAGGTTTAATGTCGGATTTAGTAAGCTGTTGTATATGGTCATTTCCTGAACATTATGCTTAATAGCATGAACCATCCATCTATTAGCATGTTTTTTCATTATATCATCATATCTAAAACTGTGCCAACATAGACTAAATCTCTGAATATCAGAGTCATCATGAAAAATGAATACCAAGTCCACAAAATATACGAACCTCTCATCGTATTCTTCGTCTTCGGGAAATGATGTCCTGTCAAAGTTGAGAAATGGTAGAGATTTCCAAGTATGAATCCACCTTTTTGACAAAACACTAGTTTGAACTGCATGCTTGGTATCAACGAAAGATAAAATGTAGTGAATCAATCCATCTGGCAACCTACTGAATATATCTTCCCAATTAGAATACGGTTCAGTTCTTGTTTCTTCCATTGTTGTAAACCTAAACTGAAAAGTAGTAAACCTTAATGAAGTTAGGATACCCCAAAAATTTGTTGTTCAAAACCCTAAACTCCAATTTTATTTGCAATTCAAAAATCCTAAATTAGAAGATGGAAGAAAAGAAAAGAGTACCTTGAGTGTAGAAATGGCCGATGAGTAATTGACTCTTGAAGGTACAATTCTTAAACCTGAAACTCCGATCTGAAGCCTTGGAGTGAGAATCTGATCAACCCCCAACAGTATAATTTTTGCTTCCGATCACGGTAATAGCTGGAGATTACCAGGTTCAGAACCTCCTAAGCTCCAATTTTTTGCTTAGGACATCTGGAGTGGAAGTGGAAGAACACTTGCATAAAAGGGTTTCAAAGGAAGTGAGAAATTGGGAAATCGGAGGAGAGAGGGATGCAGTTGGAGGGAGCACTCGATTCGATTGAAGAGAAAATGGGAAGTAGGAGGAGAGTGAGAAAGGTTATGTTTTTATTCGGCACTTAGCCATCTACTATTGACTGCTGGAGTCAAAATTAGATTAATAACTAGCCGAAGGTCCGTCTGCTCTTGGGGGCATGCCATGGCTCATGTCACAGGTTCAAACTCCCCAAATACAACAGCCAACCTTGACAATGGCACTATGCTCCACAACACAATTCAGCCAACTCGCCATTAACCAATTTCTTCACTCTTTTGGCTAAAACTCTATGCATCCCATACTAAACATAGGTTCTGCTCACAATCTTTTCAAGCCTTCAAAACAGCACACACACTTCGCTTGATGCATAAAACAGAGGGATAAATACACCAACAGAACTAAGCTTAAATCTCGGCCGAAGCATTGTTATTACTACACACTTAGGGTTACACAACTCTTCTTGTTCCGGACACCGCACCCACAAGATCAGGCTTTTAAAGCCTTAAAAAAAGCTATACACAAGTAATTGTTTGGCAGTTACAGATTTGCTTTACACAAGGCAGTTGGCCAACCGTGCCAACTTTCCCAACTCTTCTCTTAAAGCTTTACAGGTAGTTCCTAGCCTTTTAGAAAGCATAAAGTAATCCCCAACTCGTGTAACCAACTTGTTACCGTCAGGCCATGTGTCTGGCACATGTCATCTAGCCTTGTTGCGCCACGATAGCCCGCTAGCCAAAAGTACGGCCATCATAGCCGAGCATCTTTCTCCCAATTATGTGCTAATGCAAGTCTTGCTTGCAGCCCTGCATGCCACATGCATATAGGCTATATGCCAAACTCATTTGGCATCTCTTGATGCTAATCTCACATCTTTGGTCATCTCCAAACCCTGTTTGGCCCATGCCTTGGCCTATCTTGCAACTCTGGATGCACCATGCATCTTTGGCCTATGCCATGTTGTAAATATTACGCCACCTTGGCACTTTATTACTAGGCCTCTTGACAGACCAGTCATAGCTCATCAACTACTTTTCAGAGACTCTTTTAGTTACATATAGAATTATGTCTGATTGCATATTAGTTAAATTCGTGGCACAGCAGCAGATTAGCCCGTTACACATATCATAGCTCACAACTTCCGTCATAAAGTTCATAAACGCGGGCGATCATCAAAGCAGTAATGAGCACATAGTAGTACTACCAAATACAAAATTTTCAGTTTGAGGCAGTAGCAGTTGATTAGACAAAACAACCTAAAAACAAAACAGAAGGAGCAAAAAAAAAACAAAAAGAGAAGTCTATTGAAACAAGCTTGCCTCCAAAACTGGAAGGCGATGCTACTAATTTACTATGATATACTACCCATTGAACAAAGGAGACACCTTCATGTTCTTCTTTGAGATCAGGGATCAGTTGTGTTGACCTCTAATTAAAGCAGACAAGTTCTCTTCCGCTTCCTTCAGCTCTTCCTTTAGTGCAATTACCATTAACTTAGCCACTTGTAACTCCTGATATCTAAGATATCTCAGAAAAGAAGGAATGTCAGGGTAGCGGCATTTCGTCTGAACTGGTTGGGCTTTCTGGAAACAAATTATGTCCCCGTTCTCTAGCTGCAAGACATAAAAGTAAAACAGTACGAAGAAAAACAGATTGTAGAATCAATGATAATACATAAACCCTACAATTGAGAGAAAGCCTCGGAATGGTATATCATGCGCTACACCAGTACACCTACACATGATACATACCCCGTTAGCAAGAAAAGTGCGTTTCTGGTCGACGAGATCACACATGACTGTGGGCGCAAACCTTGCCTCCTGTACCAGAACACAACAGATATAGTTAGCAATAAAAACTAAGGTAAATGCGAGATGCCACAAACTTAATAAATGACAAATGGTCTTAACTCTTACCTCATACAGTTCTATTTCTTCATTGGGAGAAAAATTAGCCATATCATTCAGCTTTTTAAGAATGTCTTCAGGCATAGCACTACCCTTCACAAAAAGATTCCCCACATACCTGATACAGTTTAAGTTTTCCATAAGCCTAAGAAGAGAATAGTCTCATTCCTACTATAAATACTGAGCGCTGAAGAAATTGTTAATGCATACCGAATTTCTTCTTTTTCAGGGTCATAACGGTTAAAGAAAAGTAGAATATCTTCTTCTGTTTTGAGTCGCAGACGAAAGGTACGTAAATCCTACAGATAAGAAATCAAAGATGCGGAAAATTAAGATATGTTAATGGTAAATGGAGCAAATCATACAAAAGAAAGAGAGAGAGAGAGAAAAGCCAGTTAATTTTAAGACAACAGTTACCGTCCCAAGCTCTAAACCTTCCAGCAATATTAGATCAGTTCTCCTCTTCAGTTCACAAACCTACAAATCCAAAAGGAATAAGGAGTTACTATCAGCTTCTTTACTCAGGCACCAAAATGAGCAAGAATGAATTATCCATTAACTTGTAAGCGCAACGTATTTACAGGTTGTTTTTCTTCTTCATGCGTCAACGTCTGATAAGGACGACATGTTTGATTGTTACGCTTTATGCACACCCAAAAGCGCTGAAGTTGCAGTGATACACCAAATTGTCTCGCAACAATTTCCTGTCGAATTTCGACCACTTCAAATTTAGAAAACCAGATAACACAAATTATGTGTATGGAAAATTGCGAAGGGCCAAATCCCAATGTATTGCAGTTTTTAAGGCACACATTACACTTAGGAATGTTGGTGGAAATTATAATCAAACAAACTACTCCACTAAACTGTTGAAACTTGAAAACCAGGGGTACCTTGAAAAGGTTGAAAAGTGTAGAGTTGTGAACCCGGAAACTATGAACTTTGTCATGATCAACAAGATCACAATAAACATCTCTCCCAATCTGTTGATAAAGGTCCTCATTCCGTACAACCTAGAAATGATTACATATTGCCCATGTGATTCACTACTACCAAATTAATGAACAAAATTAGAAAAGCAAGAGATAAAACCTTAATGATAGTATAAAGGTCAGAGTCATCCTTGTTGTGAGCCATTTCTCGTCTGTTCCAGTTTCTAGCTGCAAAATTTAAACTTTGTCATTCTTTTTGTCAAGAAATTTGTAAAGTAAAGATAAATACTAAATAGTTTCGAGGAAGACATCTAGATTCTAGAGTACCTACCAGTACTGTTCTGCTAAGAGTCCGAAGTGTTCTTTTAGGAAGAAAAAGAAGAAGAGATTGCATATGGGGAAATTGGCGGAGCCATTTAACGAGCGGGATATGGTTGGAGTTGCGGAGGTCATGTTCATATGGATTGTTATATGAAGCATTCCACAATCTTTTCTGCCAACTGGATCAAGTCAATGTTCTAGGGACTAGAGTCTTAAAGCATACACTATATCGTTAAGAAATTGTGTCTATTTGGAAGTTACAACAAGGAATACGCATACATACATCTGGCTTCGTAGCACGTAGTGCAGCCACTCTGGGTATGTAAACCTTACTTCTTCTTTTGAATTGCTAACTAATAAGCATCATTACGGAGCCAAATACTACAATCCTACAATGTATGGGCAACATGCATGAAAGAATAACACAATGTTAAACCGCTAAATAAGGAGGATCCGACTTATTTCAAGGTGGAATTGATTCACTTCTAATGCTTCTAAGGTTTGTCAATCTGATACAATGTTGATCTTTTGATCCACCGTGGACGCATATGTAGCGATTGGCATGGATTGAATTGCTTGTCAACTTCTTTAAAATGAGAACTTAAATTTAATTACTGGGTATTCTTTTAATTGCCTAAGATGGTCATGGATGGAACACGAAATCCTGCTATTAAATTGTTAATTGCACTGGTTTTAATTTGCCTCAGGTATCTGCTATTTAAGTGCAAAGGAAACTCACTTGTATGAAATGGAAAAAGGAGTAGCAGAGTGGGTTACAATTTCACTGCATCAAGACCAGAAAACTAGCTAAAACATGTTTTTTTTTCTTCTTGAAGGTTAAAAGACAAAGCTCAAACCCTAAACTCCAATTTCACAGAGCATTACTTTTTGTAGTTCAAAAACCCTAAATTAGAAGATGAAAAAACGAAAAAGAGTACCTTGAGTGTTGAAATGGTTGATGAGCAACTCTTGAAGTGTAATGCTTAAACCTTAAACTCCAACTTGATGTCGGAATATGAAAAGTAAAGCCTTGTGTTGAATCACAGAGAGAGAGGCTAAATGGGTACTGGTCTACTCGAGGTCGAGGAGCTATTATAAAAAAAAAGTGGTACACCATTAGAGTCGTTTGGTTTATCAAGAAAAATGGTATAATAACCTGCTGTTTGGATGCACATTTTGAAAAGTAGCTTTTCCACGGACGTATTACAATGGAGTATTTTTTATAGAAATACTCAGCTTAATTTTTATAAAAATAACATTTTCATAAACATAGGAAATTTAAGATATTGAAAACAATTAGGAAAATAATTCATTCACCAAGATATAGCACTGCAAAAAGAACCGAGGTGGATTGTGTGAGAGTGAAGTGGGGCCCACTCCTGCCCCGCTCCTTATCACAATATTTAGAGTCGTTCAAAGACCGTTGGATGTCCCCGAAGTACATTTTGTGGTACAAGATTTCGGTAGGTGTATCATTGCTCAAACAATTATCATGATATGATAAACTTGTTTTTGTTTCCCCACATGAACTGGAGAGCTTTGCTAACATCTTGAAGAGAGCGGGATGCAGTTATAAAAAGCTTAGCTAAGATACAATGTTTACCCTCCACAATAGTGGGTGGGGGTTTCTTAGAAATTGCAGAGGGATGAGGTCCAAGAATAGATTTGGTGGAGTTAATGCTCATTTTTGCAAATTTGGAAAGCATACTAGAAACCAGAGTAAATGCAAGAAACAGAGAATAAGAAGAGAGGGAAAATGAGCTTCTTTCAAAATAAATAAATGCAGTATTAAAATAAAACAGCCAGTTCTCACTATGAGACTATTGTTGTGACAGCTAAAGAGGAAAGAGTCTTCAAAGAATCAAAACATGCTAATAACCAGAGGTTTATGCAGTCTAAGCAATGCAATAAATATCGATTGAACAAGAGCAAAGGTTCACATAAGCTATTCGCATTTTGTAGGCTTAGTTGTTTAGAGATAAAACATTGAATGGGAAGTGACCCTAAAGGCATGGTTGAAAACTAGTCCACGAGGACCCTGACTAAAAATTCAAATTAGCCAGTAGATGTGAAGGATAAAAAATAAAAAATAAAAAAGGGAAGTAGCTTCAAAAGAACCATCTTTTGTTCAAAAAAGTTGAGGGACTATAAGGATATTAGAAGTAATATTTGGTCTATAATTTTTGTTTCTAATACCCATTTTGATAAACTTAGTTAGTGATTAATGATTAGTTAAAAACTTTAGTTTAGTTAAAAACTGATTAGGGATTAGGGATTAGTGATTAGATAAATTGTTTTGTTTTTAACATTTTTTTTTTGAATGAAGAAGTAGGAAGAACAAGAGTATGATGTTTTGGGTACTCATGGATACTTCATTTAGTTAATGGTTTGAAAAAAACTTCCTAAAAATGAACAATTTATAAATTGATTTTAGTTTGGTTTACAAAGTTCGGCTACAACATTTGAAGAACAGGACCCTGTTCGGTTAATATTTCTAAAAATTCAAATTAGCCAGTAGATGTGAAGGATAAAAAATAAAAAAAATGAAAAAAGGTTTCGAAGTTTTCTACGAAAGAAAAACCTCCATTAAAAGTTGAGTTCGGCTAGTTCGACAAAGTTTTTCACATTTTCAACTCATTTTAATGATTACTTCTCATTTTTGCAACCAAAAACGAATGACAAGTAATGGGTTTGTTATAATTTTGATTTTGATTTTGTTTTGTTAATGATTTAAATTAAGCTATATATTGTGGTCGGTGGTGGTGGTGGTCGGTGGTGGTGGTGGTGAGCAATGGGAGGAGGTGGTTATATATATAGGTGGTGGTGATGGGAGGAGGTGGTAATATATATATATATATATAGGTTAAGGAGTAGGTTAGTCCCACATTTTATCATTTTAAATTTATAGCCTTTGGGTAGTCAGAGAGTCCCTAAAAGAAAAATTTTGCCCCAGTGTGACAATGTAATGCCCATATCTAAATCAGAGACAAAATCAAACAAATCAAAACATCAAGGAACTTTGAGAATTGCCAGATGTAGCACATAAAAAGAGAAGCAATAAAGACTGAAGATTCTGGATAGAAACAGAGACCAAAAAACAGCCTCCAATAGAGAATACAGAAAGTCTGGGTTGGTGAGGGCATTTACAAGTGCAATAAACATTTTATCTACCGGTATAAACTCAAGATAGCATCGATGAATATGGGATCACTCTTGGAAGAAATTTTTTAGAAAGATAACCATCAGGTCCATCACAGAGAAAAATATCAATCAAAAAGTTTAACAACTACCCAAAAAGAATGGCCTCTAAGAGCAACCGCAGTGGAGCGAGTAAAACCAAAGACCAAAGAGGAAAAAAAAAATCAAAATTTGGGTTTAGTCTGGTGAGTGACGCTATGGGTGGAAGACTAAATTTTGGTGGAGCGTAAACTATACATTCGCCTGGGATGGGGGCGTGAAGTATATGTTCGCCTGGTGTGGGGGAGAAACCAAAAATGTAAAAAAAAAAAAAAAACAATGGGGCGGTAGTATAATCCACGCCCCATATAAACTTCTTAAAAAATGAGTGGGGCAGAGGTATAACCACGTCCCACATTAAATTAAAATATATATATATATATATATGGGGCGGGGTATAAAACACGCCTGGTGTGGGGCGTAAACTTTACGTCCGCCTGGTGTGGGGCGAACACTATATCAACGCCTGGTGTGGGACGAACACTATATCAACGCTCGACTAAAATTTGGGTTTGGTCTGACTCGCCGACCAAATATACTCTAGGATTTAGGTTTAGTCTGAGATTTGATCGATAGTACGTCCCACTATGTCTCGTTCTCAACCCAAATTCTTGGTCTTGGTCGTCCACTGCGGTTGCTCTAAGACTAAAACATTTGCAGCGGTTGCTCTAAGACTAAAACATCGCCAAAATTTTTACTCTTTGCTCTAAGAGCATCTGCAGCGGTGCGATTAAAACTAAAGAGTAAAGAGTAAAAAAAAAGACTAAATTTGGGTTTAGTCCGTTGAGTGACGCAGTGGTGGGCGAGTATATTTAGTCGAACGGAGGTATAATCTTCGTTTGGTCGTGGAGCGGAGGTATAAAGTACGCCCCGTTCAGGCGTTGGTAAAGATTACGCGCGGTGTGGGGTGTGCATAAAGTTTACGCATGGAGAGGAGGCGCATGTATAATCAACGCCCGATGGGGCAGACGTAAAATAAACGCCTGATGCCAGGAGTATGTATCGGGCGGACTTAAAGTAAAAGCCTGAAACAAGATTTTAATTCTTTACACAATGATGAGAAACAATGGCAGTAACAACTTCTTCCACTATTCTTCTCGGCACACCTCAGAACCTCGAACCTTGAAACTCATGGCTGGCTACTGTTGCTTCAAAGTATACTTGAGCCATCTCTTGAACACTTGTTGTACACTGACTCATCATTCCATGGTAGACTCGGAGCAGTTAACTAGTAGCAGCTGAATCTGAGTTGATAAACAACGTTCTTTCAGGCATTTTCTCGAGCATCTTTTGTGCAGTTTGCAAACTGATGTGGATTATGCATTGGCTGCATCTTAAAAGCCATAAAAATCAACTCCTTCCCTGCACAATTCGAAATAGATATATACCCAACATTCATAATCATTCATACATTCGGACAACTCATTTAATCGCAACAGTAAGCAGTCTTCATGTTGTTCTTCATGGCATCAGAATTTCAATTCAAGACCAACCCATTTCTGATTCTTCTCGATCTCGTCAGTACTACCTCTAATATTCATTACTCAACAGCAGAAATCAATGGCCTCAATCTGTTCTGCGTCCCTGCCTTGTCTCGGCTAATAATCCATGTCACAGCCTCCGTTCGAAAATTACCATGTCCCTGCCTTGCCTCGATCTCGTCAGTACCACCTTGTCTCGGCTAATAATCCATATCCCTGCCTTGTCTCGGCTAATAATCCATGTCCCTGCCTTGCCTCGATCTCGTCAGTACCACCTCTAACAAAATTCAGCTTCGAAAACAAAATAAATAAATAAATAAAAAATCATGGGGCGTGAACTTTATCACCGCCTGGCAGCAGGCGAGGACTTTATCTACTCCTGAGTGAGGCGTAAACTATATGAACGCCTGGAATCATGCGTGAACTATATCACCACGCGAATGGCACGTACCTTATATCTGCGCCTGATGACATGCATTAACTTCAGCTACGCCCGATGGATCGCATATTTAATCAACGCGCCATTGGGGCGTACTTTATATCTGTGCCTGATTGCGGGACGAACACATTACCAACTCTTGATGTCAAGTGTAGACTATACAAACGCCTGTGGAGAAGCGAACATTATATAAACGCCAGACTAAATTTGGGTTTGGTCTTGGTCGCGGACCAAATTTAGTCTGGGATTTAGGTATAGTCTGATATTTGATCTATAGTCCGTCCCACTACGTCTCTATCTCTTCCCAAATTTTTGGTCTTGGTCGCCCACTGCGGTTGCTCTAAGTCGCCTAAAATATCCTAGAAATGCTCTAGTTACTTTATCAAGCGTGCCCTATATCCAATGGCCTATATCTGGGTAATTTTTTTTTCTTGAATAAAACTTAAAAGAATTTAAAAATAAAATTTCATAGTTATTAGAGATTGGTTGGTGCTTTGATTTCGTTTGTTGTCGTCAGAAAGGAGGGAGATGGCCGTTTGTTTAAGGAGATGGTGATAATTTCTTATGGGTTGGTTATTCTCTTAAAAAAAAATGGGTACATTATTTATTTGTCCCTATTTTTGAAACCCAATAAATATGTCATTATACAACAATAAATATATTCCTACTTTTTTATAACCTTATCCATTTAATATTAGATTACCTTAATACCTTCACCCATATAATAATTTTTTTTATTTCAAAATACAACAAATTTCTTCCTCTACCACTTCACCACCACCACTAGCACCACCACCACCAACATTCAATTACCATTCCACCACCACCGTTCAAATACCACCACCTACCAACCGCCACCACCACCAATATTCCACCACCACTCCTTCACCATCACCATTACACCACCTACAGTCCTCCTCAACCACTAGTCCGTCGCCGCCACCACCACTACCGTCGTCGCCGGCCCCACCACTGGTTTAAATATTTTTGGATCAACAACTGTTGTTGATCCAAATAAAAATAGAACCAACAGTAGAAGTTGATCCAATTTAGGGGATCAACAACGATAGTTGATCCAAAAAAAAGGATCAACAGTAGAAGTTTATCCAATTTAGGGGATAAACAGTGGTTGTTTATCCCCTAAATTGGATCAACAATGAAAGTTGATCCATATAAATGGAGTGAACTTGGCGTGAGTCGAACACGCATCGTCTGACATGGAGTCAGTCATGCTACCATTGCACCACAAGTTCAACATTGGAATAAATTTACATGATTTAAACTACAAGCATGATTTAAAATACAAGCATGATTATACTTATCCAAGGAAATATTCTCAACAATAAGAGTTGAAAGGATCAACAACAGTAGTTGATCTAATGAAAAATTGGGTCAACAACAAGAGTTGATCCAATAAATGGATCAACAATCGTAGTTGATCCCATAAAAAATTGGGTCAACAACAGGAGTTGATCCCATAAATGGATCAACAACCGTAGTTGATCCGATAAAAATTGGATCAACAATAACAGTTTATGGGATCAACAACCACAATTGATCCCATAAAAACTGAGGTCCATAAAAAAATTTTATGTGATCAACAAAACCATCAGGTGAATAATTATTTTGAGGTGTGTAGCTAGGAAGTCAGTGAAGTATCTAACTATTGTAACTGAACTTTATGTGTATCCTACAAACTTATAATGCTTCTAAATCCTAAATATGCATTTAATTGTTCTATAGTATGTCACTAGTGGTACATATCACCAAGATAAGTAAATGAGTAAAACATTAAATTACTCTATAGGATGTCGCAGACTTCTAAGAAATATTTCGAGTAATGCATTTTATTATCAGTATACAATATATGAATGAGTGACAACACAACATCATAAAACATTGAATTCAGTTAGTTAACTTACAACAATAGAAGTTGCACGTATCTCCAAGTAAGCTTCCACTTCACTAGGAAATGTTTTATCCAGTTCCTCTAAAGCATGTCGATGAAGACCCTGTGTTCATAAAGAAAGTAAGAAAGTAATAAATTAAATTACAACAACATCAAAATTTCCTAGAACTCAATCAACTTTATTGTGATACAATTTAAATTTGATACTAGTAACTTATACACAAGACATGTCTAAATAGGATAAATCTAACAACGCTAAGCATGAATTCGACTATGAATTTTTTATTACTTTCACTGAACTATTGTGAACAAATCAACGGAAGTACACAGTAGGGACTTGAAAAATATAGCACGATGACGTAAGAGAAAACTTCACCAAGCATTAAAAAATACTAATAAGAACAGAAAAAAAACACAATTTACACCACCCGCCGCCACCGCCAACACCCTCACTGCCACAACAAAGGCTACCACCATCATCTCCATTGCCACAAACACCCACACCACCACCACATCAACAACATGAAGTCAACACCAGTGTATCACAATATCTACCACCAACAATACAATAACAAGAGTATACATTGAAATCAACAATCTATAAACAATATTATAAAAATTGAAAACCTACAAAATCAGTTCTAAATAAAAACCAATCAAATGAATTGGAGATTGCCCATGATTACAGATTAGGGAATAATAAATTACATTGAAAATATAATTTCATAATAAATTCTAATAAAACACACATAAATCACAACCTAATGGGGATTTAAATGAGATCGTACTTACACCTTTGAACTGAAGGAGTACAATTTCACCAAGATAACAAAAATTTTCTAATAATCTGTCTATATATAAACCTAATTTTTCATTGACAAAATCAAAACAACCAATAATAATTTCTCTTATTATTTTTGGATCTTCAGATTTACAAGGTAACAATAAACGAAAAACAAGTACGAATTGATTTTTCTTAGGTGGATAATCTTCTCGTGGTGGCGGAGGTGGTAGCGGCGGTAACGGCAGAGTAAATTTAGATCTGATTTTGAGAACATAAAGAGGTGATAGAGATGGAGGACATAGAAACATTGGTGGTGGCTGAAAGAGGTGGAGGAAGTAGAAACGGTGGTGGTGGATGAAAGAGGTAGAGGAAGAAGAAATAGTCGTGGTGATGGTTGTTGTCGGAGGAGAGGAGGAGAGAAAGAAAAAAAAGATCTCGAGAACAAAATTGAAATGGTTTTTCATTCGGTGAGAACATGATAGAAAGGGTAAATTTGGTATTTATTATTAAATTAATTTCATTTTATAAAAGTAGGGATATAATTAAAGGGGCCAAGGATATTTGTGAAGACTCATGGATAATAGGGACAATTATTCAATTTCCACTAAAAAAATAGTAAGTATCATTTATATGCCGATTGAATGGTTTTCCAAACACGAATTTTTTGGGGACCCCAAAAAATAATTAGGGGCCCTAGCTACATGAAAAAAAAGGTCACGAAATAGTAATTGGGGGTTACCCCTTATCCCTATTTTTTTAAATGGCTAAACTACCCCTAATGATTAGTATTAATTGTGTTGATTAGTTGTTAATTAGTTTATTTAGATTAAAATCAGACTTAGTGATAAAATTTTGATAAAAGAAATGTTTTGTTTTTGTGGTGTGGTGTGGTGTGGTGTGGAGAATAAGGAGGTGAGTTATTGGGGGGACACTTAGGGTTATTTGAAATGAGTGATTCTAGTGGAGGAAGTGATATTGGTGAAGGTTTAAACAACATACATGATTGTGTTGATGGTGAGATTGTGTCAACTAATCATATGGATGTTTGATGAAGATATGTTAATAGAGGAAGCTTTGATAAATGATGCAAATGAAGATCATATTGCTCAAAATGAAGAACCCGGAGCTCAAAACAATCAGGTAAACTTCCTATACTCTTCAAATCGCATAAATGGTGCTCCAAGTGGTCGATTCATGGTGACTATGCCCCAGTTCAGTATGAAAGTAGTTAGGTCGACAATATAATAAACTAATGACCCTTAAGAGTCATCAGTTATTTGGCACATAAATAAACGACTCCAATATGGTGATTTTGCAGGTTATGAAAAATCGTCACCCAAGTTTGCTAAAGTTGACGACTCTAACTTTTAGGTCATACAGAGTCGTTAACTAAATATGTTTAGTACCGAACGACTTTAAAACGTTTTACTCTCGCTAGCATATACTCTAAGGGTCGTTATTTTTTTTACTTTATAATGACGACCCTAACAATCCATTTCATATTTACATGAGAGCCGTTCTTCCCTACATTGACGAGCCTTAACGTTTTTTGGCTTTTTATTGACGACCCATAAAAATGTTATGGCATAGGATGCATATATGTATAGTAAAGAGTCGTTAGTTTAATAAAGTGGTCGTCAATATGGAATCGTTAATGGTTCAGATGTAACTTAACGACTCTTTAATTTAGAGAGGTGGTTTTGCATACGAGTTAGTCGTTGATGATTAAAAATGGTCAGTGAGAGAATCCATAAGGGTAGTTAATTTAGAAATACACCTCTTACGATTTTTAACTTTCATTTTAAAAAAAAAATGGTTAACGACTAAGTTAGAGTCGTTAAATAATGAGAATCCATAAGGGTCGTTAACCATCATTTTAAGAATTAATAGTATTTTTAGGGTAGTTATTAGAGAAGGGTAAAAAGGTATTTTCACCCCATTTTGGAAGCCTCATGTATTTTTTGGTCTGGGTATAAATTGGGTGAGGCCCCTAATTATTTTTTGGGGCCCCCAAAAAATTCGTGTTGTCCAAACTATCACCGGATCTCCTCTCGGGACAAATCCCAGAAAAAACCGACATCAACTTAGAGTTGTCCATATTATTATTGAGGATTTAAACGGATGGGTTTTTTGGGGCTATTTAAGGTCATGAAATAGCAATCCATAAAGCCCTTTATCCACTTATTTCAATAATACCTATTGTACCCTTAATTAAATTAGTGTTAATTAGAATGATTAATTAAATTAATTAAGATTAGTGAAAGGATAATACTAATCATTAGATTAAATTTTTGAAAATCAAAACTATTGTTTTTTTTGGATTTGAAAGAAGGATCTGGGGATTTTGACGAATTTTTTTGAAGTAAGTGATGAATTATATCCTGAAAAATAGTCAAGAGAACTTTATAAACATGTCTCTGTAACAGTTTTGATTGATTCAAATCCGTTAAACATCATAAAAAATTCTGTGTTTTTCTAGGGGTTACGGTTGGGATATATTATCGACCCAACCAAAATCAACACTTTACGTTGGGGAATAAAGAACTCCCAGCCGAAAGTATTTTTTTTGAATTTTCAGAATAAATTACGTCTAGGCTTCCCAGCCGTATGATAAGTTACGGCTGGGAAAACCTTGCCGCAACACAATCTCTGTTAATCAGAAGTGCATGCGGCTAGGAATTCCTAACCGTAAACATATATTTGCGGCTTGGATTGTAACATTTCTCAGCCGTATACCTGTTTTACGGCTACATATTCAATATTTCCCAGCCGTAACCTCTTTTTTATGGCTAAAAACTCAGCATTATTTCAGCCGTAATGAGCCTATACTCTATATAAAAAAATTGTATATAGTTGAACTCGTTTTAAGGTTGAGTACATACTGATACTCTTAAAATGAGTATACCTCATAATTAGGTTCACTTCATACATGATCTTAAATCGAGTATAACCTTGTACTCTTTTTTAATTTCGAGTATAAAGTGATACTCATTTTAGAATTGAGTATTAACTTATACTCATTTCCAAATCGTTTATAACTTTGTACTCATTTTGAAATCGCGTATAACTTTATACTCATTTTGAAATAGAATGTATAAACATATGATTTTGGAATCGGTATAAAACCATACCCATTCTGAAATCGAGTATGAACTTATACTCTATTTGAATTCCAGTATAAAGTGATACACATACTCATTATTCATTTTGAGATTGGGTATAAAACTTACTTCAAATATTCATTCTGCATTTTTTTGTCAACTTACGGCTAGGAAATGATGAACTTCTAGCCGTAAACATTACTACGTCTTGGAATTCGTCATTTTCCAGCCGTAAGTGAAGAAAATATCGGCTTCCTAGCCGTAAATGAACCAGTAAGTATTTCCTGACGAAATTCAACCTCTGTTTTTTTTTCTTATCGTGATTATCGAATCGAAGAAAAAAACCTTTTACGAGTTTTAATTGTCCAAACCATAAACTAAATTACGAAATCCTAATTTCTAAGACGAATAAAATTAAGAACTCCCAAACGATTTAAATTTATTTATTTTAACTCTAATTTAATCGAATCGAAGCTTTTTGGCAATTAAAAGCAAAGATAAATGGCGGGTTTTCTTAGATTTTTCTTTTTATGAAATCATGATGCGATGGAGAAGAAAAAATGAGGAAGAAGAATAATAGATTTAAGTTTTTTTATGGTGATAATCATCACGATGATCATAATGTTCATCATGATATATGATTAAGAAAAGGAGAAGGAGGAGAAGATAATTGATTTAAATAGTTAGATTTTTGATTTATTTAATGGTAAGGGTATTTTTGATATTTTACATAAATTAGGTCTCCCCCTATCACATTTAAGTTCCAAATAGTTTTTTAAGTCCCCAAAATCCCCAACCCCTACCGCCCCAATAATAGGATTCTTGTTTAAGGAGATGGTGATAGTTTCTTATCCTGGTTTAATTGGGGGCCTTCCACATTAAATGGGGGTCAGGCACTAGAAGACAAAATAGGTCTCTCAATAGCAATTTGGGTCACCCCTTATAAAAAATCTTTCTAAATGCCTAAAATATCCTTGAGTGATTAGTATTAAGAGTTAATGAAGTAGATTAGTGTGTTAATTTAGTTTAGATAAAAATCAGGTTTTTGGATTAAAATTTGGGAAAATTTTAATTTTGTGTTTATTTGTTTTGAGAAGAAGAAGAGGAGTTTTGATAGGAAAAACTAGGGTTTTTGGAAATGAGTGATTCAAGTGGAGGAAATGAGGTTGGTGAAGGTTCAAACAACAACCATGATTGTGTTGATGGTAAGATTGTGTCAACTAATCCTATGGATTGGATGTTTGATGAAGAGATGTTAATGGAGGAAGCCATGAATAATGGTGAAAATGAAGATCCTATTGCCCCAAATGAAGGAACCAAGACTCAAAATAAGGAACCCGAAGCTCAAAACAATCAGGTAAACTTCATATACTCTTTAAATTGCATGAATGGTACTCCAAGTGGTCGATTCATGGACACCATGCAACTACTCAGATTGAGGGTCGTTATTGTCGGGTTTTTTATTCGTTAATGATTCTAAAGAGTCGTCAGTCTGTTTACACCAAATATGACGACTCAAACCAGCAAGTTTTCCATGATATGAAAAATCGTCAGCTTGGTGTGCTAAAAACTGACGACTGTCTAGGGTACTTCAAAAAGAGTCGTTTGTTTGCTTTGTTTACACTGTAACGACGCTTAAACACAATGTCTCTGGACAATAATTTTTTTCTTTGGGGTTTATGGTCGTCACACCTTTATTCATAAAAACTGACGACCCTAACCAACCATTAACATTGATCATTAGAGTCGTTTCTATCGATAGTGTTACTTATTAACGGCCCTTAGTGTTATCTTTTAAGATTTTTGATTTCATAAGATTATTTCATTGAATAGTAAAAGGCATACATCTTGCATATCGTTGCATTGAAGGAAATAAAATACAATAGATAATAACGGTGCACTTAAACACTCAACCATAGATGTTGTAATTATAGGTAGTGACGTTCAAGATGAGGTATCAATCGTCGAACTTAAACTTGTTCCCACGAAGCACCTCGTATCGCTTATACGCCTTCCCCAACTGAAAATGCAAGATTAAAAACTTGGTTATTAATGTTCAAAGCTTTCGATAAGTTTTACCTCTTATTTAAACACTTACTCTTATAGCACCCAACATATTGGGCATGGCTTCCCTTACGGCATTAATTTCTTTTTTAAAAGCATAACATTCTAATTTTATATCCTGGAACCGTTCCTTGACTTGTTTCAAAGATCTTGAGTTGCGATTTCCGTCCAACGCCACAAAAAAAATGAATACGCGGTTCCACCAACCATCCGATGTTTCATCATAGTCTTTGTCTAGACTTTCATAATGGTTTTTCACTGTCAACCAAGCTCTCACAATGGCGCAATTCTCTTCCAAAGTGTAGGGAGTACCATGGTGTTTTATCTTGTTTTTCCTCTTGGATGATGAATGATTGATATAGTATGTGAAGGTTTAGAATGAAAGAGTTGTGTGAGTATTAGGTGAGTCTTCGGTCTCTATTTATAGAGTTGAACAACCCAACTGCCTCTTTTTTGAAATTTTTTTCCGTTGGTGGACTCAACCACATTTGGTGGATTCAAAATTCGCATTTACTGCTATAAGGGTCGTCAGTGTCCATATTAACAAAGAGACGACTCTTTCTGATATTGAGGGTTATCGGTTCTGACTTTTAAAGTATGACGACTCCATCTTGAAGTATTTGATTTATTGAGTATCAACAGTCGTTCGTATTTATTCCTCCAAATCAGACGACTCTTAGTGCTGAGTTTGAAAAAATAAAGAGTTGTCGGATTTTAATAGTTGTAACTTGACGAACCTGGCTATGATAATTAAAAGCTGAACTATTTTTATTGAATTGGAAAGAAACGTACATGTAATTCGAAATAAAACATAAGGAAAAGACATAAAATCCGGGCTAGTACATTGCCGTTGAATACTTAACAATATTGTTTGAATTGCCAGAAATTTTATGTCAAGAGACGATAGCAATCTTCGTGCAAAAACTCGTGGCCGTACTTTTCCTCGTATTGGATGCAACCCAAAGTATACTGGAGAAAAAACATTAATTATTAGTTAGAGTTTTAAATGTAAATAACCCTATGAGAGGCCTTATTGATTGACAAACTTACTCTAGTGGTACCGCCTTCTTTTGGAAGAGACTTGTGTCTCGCTTCGAATTCGTCTTGCAGCGCTTCGCAATCCTTGTAGAGTAAATCATATCTCTCCCTAATGTCTTGGAGCGACCTTCCATAACGATATCCGTTAAGTGCTTTCAAAATCATGAACACGCGTTCCCACCAATCATTGGATGTTTTATCCATGTTAAGGTAGGGATCTCCGCTTTCGTCGTGGTTTGAGAAGACCCAGTGCTCTCTTTCAAAGTCGTGCTATTCGACCGTGATGTGTGCTCTGAAAATAACAACATCCTCTTGATTGTTGAATGGAGTTTGAGCCATTTTTGGTGTTTGAAAGTGATGGGTGAATACATTTGATAGGGATAGGTCTCTTTTTATAGTAAAAAAAGTACAAACGACTATTTTTTGAAAAATAAAACGGTTACCTATTTTCCAAATATGCAATAACTGCACCTAGGATTCAACCGTTGTTTCAAATTTCAAATTTTTGCAGTAACTGCACTTAGGGTCGTTGGTAATATTATTTATTCAGTGTCGACCCTAACATTCAGTGGTCTGTAGTTTTGGACCACTGCACCAGGGTCGTTGGTCAGATTATTTATAAAGTGATGAACCTTAGAGTCGTTCGTTAAAAAATATACTTGACGACCCTAAAAGTCGGTTGTCTGTAAATATTTTATGTGACGACTCATATGATATCTAATATAAAAACCCAACAATCGGTTGGCATATTTTATAAAAGCTGACGACCCTTGTTTCCATTTTTTTATAGTTAGTTTTACAGAGCTCTTAACCTGAACCCGTGTCTTCTATCGGTCCGAGTACCTCCGAACACTACATAAATGATTTGGTAAGTTTTAATGGTTTGAATGGATATATATGTTTTGGAATTTTTTTTACTTAGTGTTCTCATGAACGTGTTATTTGCTCTAAATTAGACTTGGAAAAATAAGGAAGAGGCAAGGCAATGAGCTATTTCCAAGGCAAAAGAGAAGATGTGCGTGGTTGTTAAAAGAAAGCACGCTAGTTGGAAAGAAATGGAGATGGAGAGCCGGTGATAAGGAAGAAAGTCATAAATAAAAGAATTACAAGTATGTCAAGAAGACGACAAGGGTCTACAAAACTTCGTCGAAGAAGATTAAATGCCCGTTCAGGATTGTGTTCAAGATGAATACTGAAACTAAATAATGGTATTTGTATAGTATTCCCGACGGTCATCACAATCACCCTCCACCAAAAATTCTTATGGGACACCCTGCATATGCCCGATTGCAACCGCATGAAATGGAAATGGTTCGGAAGATGAAGGGAATTAGGCCCATTAAGATCCTTACTGCAATTAAAAAGGACGATAAGTCTAACTTCTCAACTATTTCCAATATTTACGCTGCCAAAGCAACCCTCAAGAAAACTGAATGGGATGGAAGATTGATCATGCAACAATCAGAGTGGTTGGCAGAAAAACTTAATTATGCCATGCAAACAAGGGTGGGTCCGGGCGGCAAAGTCACTCATATTTTTCTTTCCCATCCTAGGATGGTGGCATTGGCACAATGTTTCTACCAAGTATTGTTCATAGATGCACTTATAAGACCAACAGGTATAACATGCCGATGTTGAACGTGGCTAGTCATACTTCGAATAAACAATCTTTCATCGTGGCGTGGGTCTTTATGGAACACGAAAAAATAGAGGACTATGTTTGGGCGTTGGAACAAGTGAGGTTGATCTACCGTGGTGAACAAACACCTCATGTTATATTTACGGATCGAGATTTTGCAGTTATGAGTGTCGTTCGACAGGTTTTTCCACTTGCTCAACATTTTATTTGTACGTGGCACATCCAACAAAATATTTTTCAAAATTGCAAGAAACAAATCTAAAAAATCAAACCACCGAAGGGTAATCAACGTTCTGAGAAGGAAGATGAACGTCTGAGTAAAGTTTCAAGAGAAGAGAGAGTGGCAGAGAGAAAGAAAGATAAGGAAAAATACGACGAAGAGGGGGATGTATGGTAGGAATTCTCCAAAGAGTGGGACTACTTGGTTCATTCAAAAACCGAGGCGAAGTACTATGCTAGATTGCAGAAGTTTATTGATGATTGGAGAACGGATTATAAGAAGGTGGTCGACTATTTCCTAGATACGTGGTTGAATCCTTGGAAGGAGAAGTTTGTTTATGCATGGACCAATAAGTACAAGCACTTCAAAAATGAGTCAACGAGTATTGCTGAGCAGTCTCACGGGCGTTTGAAAAAAATTCTTGAGCTCAACAATGGTGGGGTGGTTATGGTACAAGAAGCTATTCACGAGCACGCCGAGAATGATCTTATCAAGATTGATTCTCATATGGAGCATAGTAAAGACCGTTTTTTGAAGCAATACCTACCAGACAAAGATTTGCTAAGGGGGGTTGCACACCAAGTGTCATGGTGGGCAATAAAGCATATGATGGCTGAACTATTCATATTCCGAGAGAAAGGTTCCCAAGGAAAAGTGTTTACATGTAATTGTACAACCGATACTTGGCTTGGTCCCCCTTGTAGACATAAGCTTGGAGGGTATAAGGAGTTTATTCCCCTCGGGGACATTGATCCTTTTTAGAAGCAACTTTAGTTTGACCCAACTCCCTCAGGAGATTCTGATGAACAATTTGGAGATTTGGAGATTGTAAAGTACATCAATGAGAAATATCGAAGACTGAATTGTGCGGGAAGACAAATACTGGTTTCTAATTTATGGCCGGCTGCGCGAAAGTGCTTTGGAGTAGAAGAAGAGACAATTAAACAAAAAACAATTGGAAGACCAACAACTAAAAAGTCGTTTAGACAAACTGTGAATGATGCGAAGAGCTGCACCAGTAACCCTTCACGTCATGATTATGTACAAGCGGAATTTTTGGAGTACGAGAAGTATTTTGTTCCCAATAAAAGGAGTCGTGGTCGACACTCAACACAAAATGGTAGCGAAGTTTTACATACGGGAGACATGAATGTTGGAGAGCATGTGGTCGACACTTAACAGAGCCAATCGAGTGTAATGGTGACGATAAGAGGTAAATTAAGAAATCTGCATACACCAAGGGATTCGCAAGGAAGACCACATCGTGTTGCTTACACTTTGTACGAAGAGTATATCGCACAACTTCCATACGTCATCTTAGATCACCTTATATCCACCGACGACGTTGATGCAGATAGAAATTGTGGTTATCATGTTGCAACCGAACAATTGGGGCATTTCGAGGTGGCCGACGAACTAAAGCTAACCCAAATCGAATATGCAAGAAAAAAAATGGCATCTACACTTGTCAAGGACAAGCAACTCTATTTAACCATGATCATTGAAGGAGATTTAAAAGAGAGAGGACAGAAGTTCAAGGAGTTGTTATCTAACGTGAAATGGCGGAAGGGGTCGAAGAAGGCCAGTTATAAGTTTTGGATGCAAATGCCCTTTGGTGGTTAACTTTTAGCGGACACATTCACTTGTGTTGTAATAGTATTCAGTAAAGGCTTCCCCAGAGGCTCTTGTATGTACGTACCCTTAATAACTAAGTGTGAGGCGGAGATAAAGAAGAGAATAATTGTAATGGCAAATGTGAACGATAACCATTACATAGGTTTGAAGATTTCCGAAGAATGCCCTCTGTCGTGGGTAGTCTATGGTGATTGGGGAGAATATACCAAGGAGTGGAAAAACCATTATGAGTATGGAATGAACATTTGGAATGCTATGGACCTTACCCCGATTTACGTAGACATGGGAGGTGAATCGTGAGTGAAGACGTTTAGTTTGGCCTTTGCATTGCATTTTTAAGCATACTTTTTGTAAGTGGTTGTATCTTGACCTCGGATAGTTGTATTTTGAAGAATGCTTAATGAATACAATGTGTTTAGTCTTGCGGCTTATGTTTTTTTCTCTTTGTACAAGTTGAGTCGTTAACATATATGGATTCAGTGGAGAACGACTCTAAGAGTCGTTAACAAATATATTCATGTTCCCTAACAACTCTAAAGGCTAAATTTGCATTGTCTCCTGGATGTTTTTCAACTGAGAGTCGTTAGAGTACATATACATAATCATTGACGACTCTATTCTATATGCAGCTTAGAATCCCAACGAATATTTTTGGTGTACACTTTTCCCCAAAAAAATAGTCGTTGGAATTGGGTTTTATATATAGAGGAAGCCATTGTTTTTTCCCTAGCAAAATATATTCTCAATGACAACTCCCTTGTCAATTAGAAATTCTACCGAAGACATACTCCGAAGATGCAAACATCCAACAAACTCAATTTTGGCAATGGAAGAAGAGATATGCAAAAGAAGCATGCGACCACCCCAAAAATCACACACCAAATCACCATATCCTATGAAGGAAGAAGAAGAAATACGCGAGGCCAAAAAGCGGGGTCTAGAACAATTTCATCTAAGGGAAAGGATGAAAAAAGTGGAGGAAGAGACTCAATGGCTCAAAAATTACTACATATTGAAGGATCTTGACAGATCACATGAAGATGAAACTACGTCTTGGTCAAATCCTTTTGTGAAGATGGGAGAAAACTATAAAAAACCACGCCACAACTATGATAATGGGCACATTTCTTCAAGGGTTACTCATGTAATGAAATTGTGCTCCGAATACAACAAGTTTCTCGCTATGAACAATAGGGATAGGCGTGCGGCACAAGAAGCGTATAAGAAATGGAGAGGATAGTCATTTTATCACATCGAAGCCGCAATGGTTGTGGAATCTCGTAGTAGTAAAAGTGGTTAACATGTAATATCTTCTTGAAATTTACTTACACTACAAATGCTATTATTTCCAAGAATTCAATGCATATGAGTTTTATTTATTCCAAAGCGTCGTCAACTTACAATACTCTCAAAATTGACGACTTTAACAAAGTTTCAAGAGTCTTCCTACTGCTAATTTGACAGACTAACGACTCTTGTTACGAATTTCAAAAAAAAAAAACGACCGTTGGAGGATTCATCTATATAATACAACCCTCAGATGTTGATAAAATTTCCAGAAACTTTAACTCTCTTCCGAAATACTCATCTTTCAATTACAATGGTGGAATGGGAAAGGCATGATGATTTGTGTCTCGTAAAATCATTTGCTAATACGTTTCATGAACGTCCAAATGAAATATATTCAATGTTTTGGAAGAGAGTTAAAGAGTTCTTCTATGAGCGTACCTGGAATCCTAATAACCACAAATGGAGATACTTAGAATTTCGATTCAACTACATGAAAGGTTCAATGCGAGAGTACGTAATAGTTAGAAATATGGTGTATGACTATCATCCACAAGCTCCCCTAAGGGAAAAGGTGATTAATCCAATAATGTTTATACCTTATTCATTGTTAAAAGTTACTAATGTAAGAATTCCTATATTATTTTAGCTGGAACGTTTCAAAGGGTTATGGACAATTCGTAATAGGGAAACTAGGTTCATTCACCACAAAGAATATACCACATTGTATCGACGAGCAAGAAGGTTTATTGACGAACATTTGATGCGCCAGATTCTTGATTACCCTTACTAGTTTTTCGATAATGCTACACTCTATGTAATGTTGATTTTTTATTGAAATCAATTCCTTTTTTTTTGGCCAGATGTTATGCATATAAAGAGTCGTTTGTTATATTCCAAATAATACTAACGAGCCATTAACTGGTTGTTATGATCTAAATAAGGGTCGTTAGGTTTATCCATAAACACCCTGACGACTCTATCCATCTATTTCTTTACTTCCCAGGATTTGTTCATTCATACAGTCGTTAGGTGTATTCCAAATAACAATAACAACCCTATCAATCTATTTCTTGACTCCCCTAGATTATTGAACGTTAGGGTCGTTAGGGTGTATACATAAACACCGTAACGACCCTGTCCATTTATTTCTTAACTCCCTAGATTATAGTATCCATAGGGTCGTTCGATTTATCCATAAACATCCTAACGACCCTTTCCATGTATTTCTTAGGCTCTCCTAGATATTTTGTGAATAAAGAGTTGTCGTGTTGAAGCAGTTATAGTAAACGACTCTAATACTGGGAATTAAAATCCAATGCTTCAACTTAAGGGTCGTTCGTCTGCTAGAATGGACGTTGCCGACCCTTCTGCTAATCAAGAAAAAGAAAAGTTTTTTTCAAATCGTACACATGCTAAAACAATAAAATCCCCTGGATTTTTCTAAGCATCTTGCCAAAATATTATGAAAAGTTATAAAACCTAAGTTCAAGTTTAAAGTATCCAAACCTAACACACAAAGTTGTTTAAACAAACCAACCAAACATAATAAGAAACCATCTAAGAAAAGTTATAAAACATAAATTCAAGTTTAAAGTTAAAAAACTTCTTTGAAACGAAGACCACCTCCTCTTTACGACCTGCCTGATCTAGAGACTATCTTTTTCTCTTTGGAGGACCCTGAGTTGCACCGCCACCATCTTGTTCATTTTGGGGTTGGCTACTTTGTCCCTGCTGAGAACGTTATTCTTCCATCTGTGTACGTGTTTTCCGGTTCCTCTTGCCTTCCTTGGAGAGCTCATCAAACATCTTCTTTGCTTTAGGATTTTCAATGTGCTCCATGTATTGAGCGTAACGACGTTGCTTCTCAGGATCGAAGACTTCCCCTTTATCTGTCGAGCAACATAGTGCCTTGACAAAAAGCTTCGTCCGTTCCCTCAATATACATTCAAATACGAATTGAACGTTAACTAGATTATATTTTGTCATAGACCTGGATAGCCCTTAACCTTCATACCGAGTGCCTCATCATAATTAGTATGCATGTTAATTAATTTTGTTTACGTTAAATTATTGATTAGCATGTAATGGTCTAGATAAGCCCATGTGTAGGTCTAGAGATGCGTAATGCTTTAGGGTTTTGGTTAGCTATTGCCTTAAAAGAAATTGAGTTGTATCGTCTTTGATTATGAAAAGAAAGAATAAAGAAAAGATGGGTCCAGTGTGGCTGCAGTGAAGAGTTGTTATCCTAAATCTACCTTCCATCACTCTCATCTACTGTTCTTGTACTGAAAATCATAACATATTTGAATTTAGATGAATACCACAATACTTTGAATAAATACTCACCACTAGTTTAAGAATTGTAGAATCATCTCTAGGGTTAGCTTGAGAAGAAGAGGAGGATGCTCTGTTGGTCCTCCTAGTTTGATCAATACGAATAACCCGACCATGAGAGAAACTTTCATACCATTCAAGGTAATCTGGTGTTGCCTCGTGTCCTTCGTTGACATGCTCCCAAGTTGTGACATCTAATAACCTAGAGTGTCTAGCATTCCAATGGGTGTAACTGGGTTCAGGTTCGTAAAACACCTTTATGTTCGACTCGTCAGCCAGACACTTATCCAACTTATGCTTGAACGGAGGTACCTACTATTCATCGGGTGAATCTTGAATAAACCCAAGTTGATGCATGACTCTCATCGGATTGTACATCGAGAAACCGTAAGGGTGAAACAAAGGGCCATCGTACAGCACGACAGGTTCCATTACGCCAGCTCTATTATCCGCGTACGGATTAAATTTTACCTCTTCCACATTGATGTTGTCAAACTTTACCCACATTGCTACCAACGCCTCTTTTTGCTCCTTTTCCTGAGAACCGGTGAACAAATATCGTTTACCTGTTGGATCACCTTGCTTCCAATTTTTGTTTGGTTTCACATCTTCATTACCTTTGATCAGTGATGGGAAATTATCATAAAATCACAGCTATATTTAAAACAATGAAATAAACATCAAATGATTTAAGGAAAATAATTTAGACAAACTAAACCACTTTCATCAATCCAAATAGCTGGAGTAGACCCAAATTTCCATTGATCTATGAAGTTTGTTCCCGAGATGCTTTGGATAGATGACTATTCAAATGTGCAACTATGGCAGTACCCCAGGAGTACTTGTTCACATCTTCCAAATGATCCAAAAGATGAAGAAGGTTGGCGCTATCCCTATTACCTTTGATGTCGGGAAATATAACAGACGCAAGTACGTAAAACAAATACACGCCTGCAGCGTAACGACATTCCTCATCAGTGATACCATCCTTTTCGTTTTCCAATGTCCCAGCAAACATCTCTCTAATCTTTACAAGCTTGAACTCTTTCTTATTATAGTTGGTTCCCTTCTCAAATTGCCATCAGTGGTGGCTTGATACCATCTAAACAAGTTCTTGGTCCACCCATAGATATCAACCCAAGTAGGCCTTCTCTTGAAATTATCACTGGTGGATTTTCCTTCGACGTGCAGTCCTAATATCTGTTCCGCATCATCAGGAGTAATTGCCATCTCGCCAAATGGGAATTGGAATGTGTTGACTTCAGGGTAATACCTTTCACATAGAGTAGATACTGCAATCTTATCATAATCAATCACTGAGTTCTGAACGGCAGTATACAAACCAGAGTTTTCAACATGAGCTCTAACTCTTGCACATTCCTTGTCTAAAGGCCACAGCTCCATTTTCCCGAAAGAAGATTGGTGCCTGAAAGGACGGACGACATTCTTATGATCCTACAAAATAGAAACAAGTCATAATTAGAATGTATTTACAAAGTTATATCAACTAATCGAATAACAAGCAAAGTTGGTATACTTACGATTGTCTCATAGATGGTACGAGCCCACGATCCGCGATATCCAAATAGAACTTTACATCCATCCCTAGGTTCTCCTATCGCTTTACCATTGCTAAGACGAGTCAGCTGCAAATCTATTGGAGGAACGTGTCTCACGCTAGGTGCAATGTCTGGTCCATCCTTATTTACCCTCTTTTAATTCTTCGGCTATTCAATCTCTTCACCGCCATGTTTACCAGCATCATCACCTTCATCCTCCTTACCACCATCTTTACCTTAATCATCCTTATCACCATCATCATCATCATCCTTCTCTTCATCCTCTTTCTCCTCCTCTTCACTACCATCACCATCCCCAACCCCATTACCATCCCCATACCCATCCCCATTACCCCCATCCCCATTACCATCATATTCTTGTATCTCTTCTTCTTCTACTTCTTCTTCCGTATCACTTCCTTTAGCCGAAATAACAGGAGAGGATGAACGTGACGAATCCGATGACTCCTCAACTTTGTCTCTTGGTTGAGTGATAGAAAAGGCTACCTCACTCGGTTTTCTTCCGCGTAATGGACCGGTATTTAAGTACCTACCATGTCAGAGAGGTTTGGAAGGAGGGGTTATCATCATTTTAATATTGTCTTTGGCCTTTTTGGCACTACAACCCATACACATAAAAGAACATAACAAACATAAGAGTTAGATTCATGTCTTCAGTTTAAGGGTCGTTAATTTAATAATCTAACAACCAAACGACCCTTTAAGAAACAACAACGACTCTATTTAGTGGGTGACGACTCTTTCGTTTTTTTTTTTTGGACAGGGACTCTGTCATTTTCTACAGTATGGTCGTTGGTTAATTAGTTAGAGTCGTTCGGAGGATACCAAAAGGGTCGTTGGTATACAATCACCGTCGTTAGAAAAGGGTCGTCGTCTTCATACTAATACCCAAACGACGCTAATCTAGGTCACCATGACTGCATTTTCAGAAAAACGGTCGACATATTCAACCTAACAACCTAACGATTTTTCATAAGATTTACATGCAACTACAGGGTCGTTAGGGTTTTAACATTACGAAACTGCAACACTATAACTTCCAGTTTTCGGTTACTAGACTCGATTTCACAATCAAAACACACCAAAATATGGAATGCAAGTTGGGTTTTAGTTCACATACCTTCTAATTGGGGTCATGCATTTCTTGGGTTTCGATTTTTCGGGTTTGGAGACTGAGGGTTTGTGATTAACTTTGCCTTTCAATGCTTCGACTAAATTGTGGAGTTGAATTGCTTTCCGAGCGGTCTGCTTTTTGCGAGCCATGATTGTAGAAGAAGTTAATCGTCGATTAAATTTTTATCATCGACGATTACACGATGAATCGGATGAAGAAATCGTCTTCTTCGAGCGTCGTTAATGGTGGTGGTAGTGGAGAAGATGAAGAGGAGGAGAAGAAGAAGATGAAATGAAAACTGATTTTGAGAATTTAGATTTTGTTTTAGGGTGTATAAATTAGGGGCCTTGATTAGGGTAGTTAATTAGCCTTTAACTGATTTTTAAGAGTAAGGGTAAAATAGTATTTTCACTTTCCGATTATTACACCCCTAAAATAATTGGGTGCAAACAAAATGTCATGGCCCCCATTTAGTGTGGAAAGCCCCCAATTAAACCTTCCACTTTTAGGGGCGACTCAATCGCAATTAGGGGAGACTTTTTTATTCCCAAACCACAGGCCACGTTAAGGGATGTCCAAAAACGTGGAGATTACGTTAATGCCCTTATATAATCGGAAGCAATTTAGTGTCCGATTGTGTAACACTAAATCAGAAGGCTTTTAACGCTATTTAACTACCAATTAGTATAGATTTCGTGCCAAACGTGAATCTTGGTCCTATAACAATCGGTAGTAATAATAACCTCACTATTCTACCGATTATAGTATTTCCCAAAGAAGAAATTTGGGGCAACTTTATAATCGGTAGTCATACTAACTACCGATTATTATAGTTCTCAAATTCAGAAAATTTGAGATTTCTCCTAAAACAAAATTTGGGGCAACTGTATAATCGGTAGATAAATACCTTATTTGGCTACCGATTATACAGTTGCCCTAACAAAAAATAGTCGTTGCAACTCTAAACTCTATATAAAGGCTATATAAGGATTGTATCCTTTTACCCTCTATGGAACACAAATACCTTTTAACTCTCTCCAACTTCATCTTCAACATAATGGCACAACCATTCATTAATCCAACGGATTTCACGATTGATGAAGATTTATCTTTATGTAGGCGCTACGTTCAATTCTATCCGATACGGGGAGCAGAACGGAGGCAAGGAGGCATAATGAGAATGAGTTATTTGGGGAGAATAACTATATTCGGTAGGATATATGCTTTCAAAATTTCCAATTATTCTGTGTGAAAAAACTTTGTTTCCTGGAACCAAATGACAACATAATCGGAAATGATGTTGACTCATAATATGACCGAATATGTTAATCAGGAACCTGGGTAACAATAAATACTACCGAATACTAATAATCAGAAACTTTTTTATATTAATATTCAGCCGATTGCATGCATTACATAAAGTTCAAAACACCACAACCTTACAATTTCGTCAAAAGCACCTAAATCCATACTCCTTATCATACACCGCAGAAATTGTCCCTCTTGATTTTGTAACATCCTTCATGTTCAAATCGTTTCCCGTAGAGGTCTATATACCGATGATCAGCAAGATTTCTCTGAATGAGCGAATGAGCAAGTTAGTATTAACGAATGAGTAACAAGTGAGCCGGAGTTATGAAAGATACTTACTCGTTTTTGATACGTCCATTGAGGAAAAGCATCCCTAACAAATTGTTCTTCATCTTCAAGCTTGTCAATCTCCTTATCGACCGCCTTCATTCTCATCTTAATGTATTTCGATGATCTTCGAATTCGATTACCATCTAACGCCTCAAATACCATTAAAATACAGTTCCATAAATGCTCTTCGGATTTCCGTTTGTGTAGCTTGTGAACAAGATCATGAACAATTACCACAACCCACGCTCTATAAATAGCACAATCTTCTTCTTCGGCAAAAGCAATATCCATGTTTTTGGTTTTCTAAATTAGAACTGAAGAGATAAAAGAGTTTGGTGCAATTGGGGTGATAGATATGAGTTTCTTTATAAAGGCTTAGGGTCCAATGGCTCTTTTTCCTTTTCCCAAAAACTACAACGGCTATTTCTAAAATTTTGTTCAACATGCAACGGCTAATTTGACGAAGGTTGAAAGTGGAGAAACAAATAATCGGTAGGAATGTTAGTTCTAATACCTACCGAATATGGTAGCTTTCAAAATTTGATTTTGGGGCAACCAATAATCGGTAGGTTGTGGAACCTATTTTCCTTACGAATATGGCTACATTCAAAACACGAACAAAGTGGTTATGCCTGGCTCTGAACACTCAAAACCTAAGGAATGTGGGAATGGCTCGATCTGGGGCTCCATATAATCGGTAAGTTTGTTAAGGTGGATACACTGCCGATTATAGCATATTTCAAAATTCACTACATTAAGGATTTTCGAAAAAAATTATTTTGGGGCTACTATGATCGGATGATTTTGTAATATATTAAACTTCTGATTACCGCTGCACCCAAAACACGCACCAAGTGGTTATGGCTGGATGTGTACACTCAAAACCTATGAAATATGGCAAAGGTTGGATCTGGGGCTCGGTATAATCGGTAGGTTTTGTAGTTGTATACCATACCGATTATAAAAGATTTCAAAATTGTCTACGTGAAGGATTTTAGAAATAAAATCATTTTGGGGCAACTTATAATCGGTATGCTTGTAACATATTATCCGTCCGATTACCGCTGCATCCACAGCTCAAGCCAAATGGTTATGGTTGGCTCTGCACCCCTCAGAACCTCCGAATTGTGGCCAAGGTTAAATATGGTGCTCCTTATAATCGGTAGCATTAAAAGTTAGATAACCTACCGATTATAAAAGGGAACATTAGCCAAAATATACATACATTAATCGGTAGATAAATATTAATTTTAAACAACCGATTGTTTCTAACCTACCGATTGTTGTTTTTCCTACCGATTATGTAAGGGCATAGTTTCCATTTCGAAAAATCGCAGATAAGGGGTAGCTTAGTTTTACGTTTGGGTGACATTTTTGTCTTTTAGTGTCGCCCCTAATTGCGTTGGGGTCCCCCCTAAAAGTGGAAGGCAATTAAACCAGGTTTCTTATGGGTTGATTATTCTCTTAAAAAAATTGTATCATTTATATACAGATTGAATGGTTGTCGAAACTATCACCGGATCTCCTCTCGGGACAAATCCCTGAAAAAACAGGTATCAACTCAGAATTGTTCTAGCAAAAGCTCATTTCACATATATAAGGGCAAACTCTTATGGAGTAAAATAAATCCATATCTTTGTGATAATCCACTTTTTAAGGATTGAAAACGCTACTATGGGAAGAATTTAGGTCCATATCTTTCTGAACTCCAGATGGTACTTCACTGATGTGCGGAGTAGTCCATTCGGTCACTGGATGATCGGATATGTCATCCGGACACCAAGTGTTCGGATAGATTTTTTTTTTTTCCTTTGTCCGGTCAGTCATTTTGATTTTTTGATTTAATTTCAAAACTAATCCGGTTGGTTTTTAGACGGATGATATATTTTTTAATATTTTAATATATCTAAAATAGAAAAGGATCTATATGAATCTAGATATGTGGATATTTATCTAGATTTTCCATAGTGGAAAAAATATCTATAAGATTCAGACAATCCCTATTTATATGGATTATCCTTGAGATGTGGATGTTTATACATCCATACCATAGGAGTTGCCCTAACATACATCTGCATTTTTCAAAAATTAAAAAGACAACAAAAGATCAAAATGGTAGATTTTGAAGAACTTAATTTATTTATTTTGAAGCATAGGAAGAACTTAATGTCCAGGCTTCTGGAAGCGCTATTAGATTCGAAGTGAAATCCGCCACTAAGAAAATCCAAGGCTCTTGCATTATTCAAACAATACCTACAATATGTTGGTGCCACTCTAGGCCAGTATTGTAGAAAAGTCAAAATGAAAGCAAACACCTTGTATAGCAATATGATTACTTATAAGGGAATAAAAAAAAATGATACAGTAAGCGTAATCCACTCACAAAAAATACTGAAATTCAGAGAACCATTGATCTGAACCCTGGTGATGGTGCAAGGAACCGTGCTAAAATCCAGTCTTCCCATGGAAAAGAAGCAGAAATCTGAGTGGCTGCTGAGTACTCTGCCTACTTGATTCTTCTATTATTCTAATGAAAACTAATGATGAAAAATTGCCACTAATTTTCCGTATTTCTGTATCAAGTAATTTTGGTACTAACATTTAAAAATGGGTGGTGATAGTCAATAGCTAGGCTAGCAGCTGATCCTGCGAAAAATACTTAATAATGAAGAATTAATTGGGGATATGGGAATTAATTGGGGGGATATGAATTACTTCCCCCAACCCATGGTGTGTGCTAAGGGGTGACTTTTGGTTATGAATATACTAAAATACCCTTCCCTCAAAATAAAAAAAAAAACTTAAAACCAAAAAACAAAATCATATCCCCATTTCCATCTCCACTTCTTCCCTCAAAATAAAAATTAAAAACTTAAAATCAAAAATCTAAATCATATCCCTCATTTCCATCTCCACTTCTTATTAATCTTATTTAGGGGTAGTGTTTTGAAACCCAAATATTCTCCATTCCCTTTCAAATTCTAAACTCTCCCACTCTATATCAAATTCTCTTCACCTCACTTTGGAAACGAAATTTTTTTTATTCGGAAGTGATGAAGATCATCTTTGAAAGTGATGATGACCATCCGGAATTGATGAAGACCATGCGTCGTGCCGTGTTCCGACATATGGTCTTTATCAATTCCGGCATGGTCTTCGTCACTTCCATTTTGAATTTTCCTGTCTTTAAAAAAGCTTGAAAACTATGCCGGAACACGGTACCGGCATAATGGTCCGGCATAGTTGATATGAAGACCATGCGGTATTTTTTCCGGCATAGTTTTCATATTTATTTCCTATCTTGGGAAAACAATACCGGCATGGTCTTCATATCAACTTCCGGCATGCCGCCGGAACACGGTAAGCTTTTTAAAGCTAGGAAAAATTCAAATGGAAAGGAGGAATACCATGCCGGAATTGATGAAGACCATATCTGATAATTTTCTATCAATGCCGGAACACGGTAGAAGTGAAAAAAAAAATCAACATTACGGATACTTTTCATTCTGTTCCGGCATAGGTATTTAAGCAAAATACTAGGAAAATTCAATTACCATGCCGGTAATTGTTCAAAACAATGCCGGTAGTCAACATTCAAAACCAGGGAAAAAACCGAAGTTTTCATATTTATTTCCCACGGATATGCCCATGATTTATGAACATTTCCAACAATTGATGAAGATCAAAATTTTCTATCAATGCCGGTAGTCAAGTGAAAAAAAATCAACATTCCCGGGATAGGTGACAAACAATTTATGAAAACATTCAACATCCAAACCGGGAAAAAACCAAAGAACTCCCCCTGGATAGTGACAAAACCAAAAAATCAATTTATGAACATTTCCAACAATTGCGGCATGAGTTTTTGGTTGAATACCATGCCGGCACCAAGCTTTTTCAAATTTGCAACAATGGTGGATTCAAAGAAAAAAAATCAATTTTTCAACCTCTTATTATCAGTAATTATCTCATCACAATCATCTTCCCATTTTCAAAAAGAAATTCCTCTCAAATATTTTTTCCCTCCTTCTACTCTCACCCAAACACAAATAAAAATACACACTAATTTATCCCCAAATACTTAACATTTTACTAATTATACTTAATCACTAATCCTAATTAGTGGGGGCTAGATTAGGAATTAAAAAAATAATTACATAGGGGGTCACCCAGAATTGCTATTGGGACACCTATTTTGTCCCGTAGCTATATCCCCAAATTAATTCCCATATCCCCAATTAATTCTTCTTAATAATTATCAATTCTAGAGTTATCACATTGCAACTTTTAATCCTATGCAAAAAAAAAAAAAAAAAGGGGCATTTTAACGTAATCTGGGTATCTCCCGGTCAAGGAAAGAGCCACATTCATATCTTGTTCAAATCATCCAAACATGGCAACAAAAAAAAATCCTTCATCCAAACATGGCAACAAAAAAAAAAATTCCTTCATCCAAACATGGCAAGAGAAATGTGTATTCAGGATCTACATATCGACTCTAAATAACAGATGAACTAGCAAAGACCTTGTAAACAAAAAGTGATTATGATGGGGTTCTCAGAAGTTAAAACAGCAAATGGGGACAATCTGCATCATATTAAGTGGCCAAAATTAGCACCAGAGTACAAGCAATGGAGATGTATCTTGGTATGCATTATTATATAATAATAAAAACACTGATAGCAATTACCCTATCATAAAAGTGTTACGAAAGGAAAGATCGCCATCTGGACTCTTCAAATTTGCAGTCTAGTCATGCGCTAAAAACTAATAGATGCCTTACTAGCAATGTAGGATGTTTTAAAGCTTTCACTTATTCGAGACTGTTACTGCATATGCTCATTCCCTTACTTTTTATAAACAAAAGCAGTTCCCTACAGTCTGTGTCGCATTCTTTCACTAAAATTAATTTGATTACACAATTAGATATAAAAATGAGTAACAAAGCAAGATAGCTCAACTCCATGTTAAATAACAAACTAGACTAGTATAACCGTTGTCACGGTGGAAGGGCCGACCGAAAAAGAATATAAAGATGGAGTTTAAATTTGATATTATTGTTTGTGCTCGTTGCGTAGTTTTTTTTACAACCTTTCCAACGAGATAAAATTTGTAAAATTTTAAGGCACGGATTTTTATATATGTTATATTAAAGTTGGCTTTCCAATTATACCGCTGAAAAATAGGATAAATAAAGAGTTATAGTAATTGGATTAAAAGAGAGGGATAATCTTGTCTAGTGAAAATGTGACGGGAATCTGCAAGGAATATTCTTTCTCAATCTTTTTATGAAATTGAACATTTACGTTACTCTTTATTTAACAAAAAGTGGTCGCCAAAGACTCCTCCTACTCTGGTCCCGGTCGGTCGGCCCAATAAAGATGTGATTGACAATGCAAGAAAGAAAAAAAACTAAAACAAACTAACAAATTGTAAATTAAATAGGATTCAAGATAAGATGCCCTGTCATTACTAACCAGTCACAAAATGAAACCAGTATATATCCTTATGGACTTCTTCCTTCCAAATGCTGCTTGTCCTCTCTAATCATTTCTTTTTGTCTCCAAACTTGACTCCATTCTTCCCGTATTTTCTTCTCCTAAAGCTTTCAATGCAACTGAAGTTTTTCATGTGAGGAAATGGTGAACGATGAAATTCTTTATCAAGACTGACAAGCATCTCCAGAGAAGACGATTTCAAGTTGTGGTATAATTGTATTTTCTTCTCCTAAAGCTTTCAATGAAACTAAACTTTTCATGTGAGGAAATGTTGAACGATGAAATTCTTTATCAAGACTGACAAGCATCTCTACAGATGACGATTTTAAGTCATAACGATAAATGGTGGTATTTGTGTGGCTCGCTCTGAAACACAGAACTGCACTACTGTTTGTAATGGCAAATGGTTCCATATCACCCAAGTTAAACTCTTCACTGCAGCTTATTGACTTGAAATCTACCTCCCAATTCATGTCATGAGTACCATTTTCCTTAAATAACCATATGTCAAGAGACCTATCACTTTTCCATCTCATATAATTGACACACATCAAAATATCACCCAAAGCCCCAACAAGCTTAAGGCTTACATCCCGATTTCTATGTTGTGGAAGTGTGGGTAGTGAATTATCACGAATCTTTTCATCAACCAAATCGAAGGACATAATCCTCCTTTCCTTCCCACGGGCTATCCAATGAAGAGCTCCGTTTGCAAGGACACCTATTCTGGCAGAGCTAATTCTAGAGTTGAGTTTTCCAACATTTCTCCATCCATTGCCACTGCCTAGAGTGTATACCTCGATTTCTAAAGAATTGGGTTCTGGATCGTTTATTCTAACAACTTTATACTCATTAGTTGAAGCAAGGTAACCAAAACCATAGTACACAAACTTTAATGTAAACCCTGAAAGAGCAGCGTGCTCTTTAGTAATGGGGTTCCAAATAATAAATACCCCAATATTATGAAGACAGATTAACCCGTTACAGGAACCCACAAAGGTATAACAATTGAATTCAGGGGGTAAATTGATTCTTCTAGTTCTAGTAATGGGTGTGTCATTATTCTCACTGTATTCAACATAGGAGGCTTTTTCCGAATCAAAATAGTTAGACAAGATAAAACCCAAGTTACCTGAATCATCAGCAGCAGATAAGAGACGATTTGAATGCTTCTGAGAGAAGGATGGATGGCGAACTACATCTCTCCAAGTTTTGGATACCAATTTGGATTCTAAAACTGATTCGGTGGGTAAACGTGTTAAGATGTCTAGCATGATGTCTACTGGGAGTTCCATTGAAAACTTTTGTTCAAGGAAAGGAGATTTACTGAGAAAGATAGGAATAATCTAGGGTTTCAATGAAATGAGGAGAGAGTAAAGTTACACTGATGGGTAGGATGTGGTGGCGGAGCCGGGTATTCAACTCGTGGGGGACTAAAAACAATATTTATATAAACATGTGGACTAAATGAAAAATATTAGTGGGCTGATTAGAAATCTAGGATAAAATCAAGGTTGTTTTAAAAGAACGGGGATTTACGCGCCAATTTATTACGTATCAAGTAATAATAAAATAACGCAAATTGTCCATCAATTTTAGAACTTTGCTCAAGATGAAACAATCCTAAAAGATCGAATAAGTTACAGAAATGAGTAGCGCGAGCGGACGGATTCTGGTAGAGATTTTTATCGAGCCTCAATTAAATATAGGGTTAAAAAAATCCTTTTGAAGTAGTAATTGAAGTATCATTTCTTCCAATTTTTCTTTAATTCGTTTTTCAATTCTCGTTTTATCCATTTTATGTTTCTTTTTCAATAAATTCTTTCTTCTGTTCTTGCTTGTTTTAATGGAAAAATAATCATGTGATTTGCAGTACTTGGAGTGATTTCAGTAGTGAACCAGCGGTGGTCTTCTTGGGAGCAGTGGTGCATTTGGTTTCTTCACACTCATCAAAATAGTGGTGTTTTTTCATAATCAATGATTATGAATATGTTCAGATCTATAAGAAGTTATAGCATGCTTTTAACATTGGTGTTATTAGCCTTAATCTCTCTATGTGTTGCCCATAACTCAGTGGTGGTTTCTACCGTCCAATATTATCATCAAATCTACTATCATAATCCTTGCAACCTACAACCCTATTCCCATGATCACAATCCTCTGAACTTCAAGATTCTTCATACTAAGGGTAATTCAGGAAATCCACTGATTCAAAGAGCGCTAGAAATAAAAATTCAATATTTTAAATTCCACTTACCTAAATTAAAGCCTAATATCTTTCTAGAAAATCAATATACAGCTCATATTCTTGGTCATGAAAATCTCGATATATTTGGTTATTTCTGCTACGAGAATATAACCAAAAACCCTAATTATTCCTATACAAGTAGAACCTCAAACTTAAGGTTTATGCAAAAAAATCATATTCACAAAAAATGAAAAATGTCTCAAAGCTCAAGATTGCAGCTTGCGGCTCTTTCCAGAAGAATGAGGGATACAAACTTGGGAGTTGAGAACCCAAACACCATATTAGAAATAGATCTGTAAACAATGAATAGTCTTATCGGGAAAATCATTTCAAAGAATGAGAAGGTAAAAGATGTTACAATAAATTAGAGGTAGATGTGTTTAAATTCAAGAACTGCAAAAATAGAGGTGGACATCAATGATCACCTTCTAGTAAACCTCTTAAAATGTTTTCAGGTGTTTAATTAATCGGCTTTATATTGAATGGATAACGGCATCATCAAAAAACTCTGCAAATATGGGAAAAATAGTGGGTGAAGGTAAAAGATGTTACAATTTTGAAAAGCAAAAATAGAGGTGGACTTGAGAAGCATTTTCCCTAAGCAAAAGGTGTGGGTTTTGTGATTGAACATTTTCCCTAACAGTTTTGATTGTGTGAAGAACGTGCCTGGGATCTTTTCATATTTCGTATGATTGATACGCAGTTCGAAGAATATTATGCTCAGCACGCTCATAAGGTGGAGGCAATGCTCAAGAATAATAGCGTTGAAACTAGTGATGGGCATAATGGGCTTGATGGGCTTATTGAGGATGGACCGAGCGGTGAAAAAGCTGAACCATATTTTAGGAAATACAAAAGAAGCAGAGATGATGGTATCGAAGACAATTATGTCATCTTAAAAAACCTACCTCAAATCAGTTCCCAAATCCCTAACCAAAATCACCCCGCAAAACCTAATAATGGTAGAGATGGTAACTCAGAGATTCATGTTGTAACTTCTGTTGATGGTGATTTGAATATGGAGGAAGCTGAAAATGGAGGAGGAGGACCAAATGAAATCAATCTCCCAGCTATTGAAACTCACATGAGTACTGCGAATCAGGTCAGTTTTGAATCTCTAGTTTTCAACCTTCGTATCTTAAATCAAATTAAAACCCCTTGTTGTATGTTTATAACTATTTCTTGTCATAGATTTAGACATAAAATTAGGGCTTCCATTTATATTTATTATTATCAGATTTCAGCTTTTCATTCTATTTTTTACTGTGCAATTCTACGTTAGGGATTTTATTCAATATTTTTGTGATTTTCATCTAGGAAGTACTCAGATTTCCCTTAGTTTTTGTGTGAATTATCATTAAATTTGCATCATTTGTCCCTCTAGTATATTTAGAGTGTCCATTTTTAATAGTCACAATAGTGTCAATTGTCAGCTTTTAGTGCATCACACTCAAAACAACGCTAGATATTATTCTCATTATTACAATATGAGAATCTTGTCCTGGAACTGCCAAGGTTTCGGCAACCCTGCGACTAGAATTGCTCTTTGGAATATTATTAGGAGCCAAAACCAAGTTTTTTTTTTTTTTGTGAAACTAAGAATGACACTAATGAGTCAATACCTTAGAAGGTTCAGATATCCTAATAGTTGGATATTTCCCTCAATTGGACTTTCAGGAGGTATTGCACTCTTGTGGAAAACTGATTTTCACCTTGAAATTGTACAGAACACTGATAAAATGATAAACACCATTATATCCGCAGACCCAAGTAAACCAGAATTCCTTGCAACATTTCTTTATGGTTCTGTATACCATGAAGAAAGATTGCAACAATGGAATTACATCAGTGAATGCTAGTGATTTAAGTGACCTGGGATATATTGGTTCTCAGTTCACTTGGTCTAATAGACAAATAAGTGATGATAATATACAAGCTAGGCTTGATAGGGCTCTTGTCAATGGTCAGTGGTTAACCCACTACTCTAGTGCCAAGTTGTTTCACATCGAGACAGTTGGCTCTAACCATTCTGCAATTATCTTGGTAACTAATCCTCAGTCCACCAAGGAAAGAAGCCCTACAGATACTACAAATGTTGGTTTAGTGATGTTCTTCACATGAAGTAATAAGAAACTCTTTTAATCGCAATGTTAGAGGTTCTGCCCCTTACCAACTTGTTAATAGACTTAGATATGACAAATATGGTCTTAAAGACTGGAATATTCATCACTTTGGTAATATTAACCATAAAGTGAGAAATCTTAAAAATCAACTCCAAACCCTGTCTAGTAGAAACAATACTACACAGAATATGGAATCCATAAGGAAAGTTGAGACAGATTTAGAACATTGGCAAAAAGTGCAAGAGGATTTTTATGCACAAAAGTATAAAATTGATTATATAAGAAGTTATGATAGAAATACTAGCTTTTATCATTCCCAGGTGAATAGAAGAAAGCATTTCAATCATATCAGTGCGTTGAAAATATATGATGGTAGCTGGTCTGAGGATAGGAATTCCCTTGAAGACTTGCTAACATATCATTTAAATTCCATAAGCACTACAACTAATCCTTATCAAGATAACTCAATTCTCAATTGTATTGATTCTTGTGTAACAACAGAGGACAATGACAAACTTTTGAGTCATGTTACTTTACAAGAAGTGAGAGATACTATTAAGCAAATGTCATCTTGGACTGCTCCTGGTCCAGATGGATTCCTTCCGGGTTTCTATAAACAACATCTTGAAATTATAGAAACTGATGTTTGGAATACAGTAAAGTTTTTTTTTACTTCTAAACATTTGCTTAAGGAAATGAACCATACTTTTCTTTCTCTCATCCCTAAGGTAAAAAATCCAGCTACTCCAGCAAATTTTAGGCCAATTTCTCTTTGTAATACCAGTTATAAAATTATTTCAAAAATCTTAGGTCGTGTTTGGCAGCCTTGATATCCTAACCTAGGTTGGGTTATCCCTTAAATAACCGTTTATTGTGTTTGTGTGGGTGCTTATTCCATGTCAAGATAAGAATAGTGTATCCTACCTAGATTTTAGGAGGCTAAAAAGGTGGGGTTATTGTATTCCATGTAAAACCTGGAATACCTTAATCCTTTCCTGGGTTAGACAGTTATTTTAATAACTACTTTTTTTATTTAAATATTTCTTATGCTCAAAACCATGAATTTATATGGTTAAATTTTTTTTTAATTAATTAATTTAGCTTGTATACAGGTCTGTTGACAAACAACATACTACATTAACCCAATGTGGAAAACAAACACCATTTTAAATAACCATTGCCACGATAGTCTTGGATAAACCAAGGAATACCCTAACATGGACAACGTTTTTCATATCCAAGCTTCCAAACATACCCTTAGTGAATAGAATGAAACCACTGCTCTGTAAATTGATTAGCCCATATCAATCTGCATATGTTCCGAATAGAAATATTCATAACAATGTAATTATAGCGCATGATCTGGTTCATTCCATGAAAATTAAAAATAAGAAAGTTAAAACTGGTATTATGGGACTGAAACTCGACATGTCAAAAACATTTGAAAGGGTTGAGTGGTCTTTTCTTACTAATGTACTTAAGAGATTTGGATTCTCTGATCATTGGTGTGCTCTCATATATCAATGCATTAGTACTACATCTCTGTTATGCTAAATGGCTCTCCCTGTCAATCTTTTAAACCTTCTAGAGGCTTGATACAGGGTGACCCGCTATCTCCATACTTGTTTATTTTGTGTATGGAAGCTTTCTCTAGATACCTTCTGCATGCTGAAGCTAATCATCTAATACATGGCATCAAGGTAACTAGAGAAGCCCCTAACATAAATCACCTGTTATTTGCTGATGATTGTCTAATTTTTACCAAATCTTCCCATACTGAGGCTAATAACCTTATGTCTTTAATTAAAGACTTTAGCCAGGTTTCGGGACAAATGATAAATTTTGAAAAGTCAGCATGTTTTTTAGTAAGAATGTGCACCCTGACCATTGTGTGTCACACATCAGAGCACTCAATGTTAGGAAAGTGGAACTGAATGAGAAATACCTTGGTATTCCTCTTTTCCATGGCAGATCGAGAGTCGAGACTTGTGCTCCTCTAGTGGATCAGTTTGATAAAAGGCTAGCTAAATGGAAAGGAATCCATCTTAATCAAGATGGAAGATCCATCTTAGTTAACCACGTGCTTAATTCAACTCCTACTTACACTATGATTCTTTTCTCCTTCCTGATAGCACCATCCAAAAAATGGAAAACTCTCAAAGAGATTTCTGGTGGGGTAAGAGTTCTCATGGAGGTATATATATTAGAGGCTGGGGTAGAATCTGCACCCACAAGTCTCAAGGTGGAATGGGGTTTCGAAAACTTAAACAAATGAATGTAGCTCTTTTAACCAAAACTGCTTGGAACCTCATTCATTCTTCAACTGAGCTTTGGGCAACTATTCTAAAGTGTAAGTATTTTAGTAATTGCCATCCCTTGCATTACAAAAAGAATAACAACCCTTCTTGGGTTTGGACTAGTATTTGCGTAGGCCTAGAGGTTCCTAAAAAGCACTCTACTTGGGAGGTTAGAACTGGTGAACAGATTAGTGCTTTCAATGACAATTGGATTTTCAATGCTTCTTCTCCTTTGTGCATCTCTTATCCTTCTACCAGATTTGTATTTCAATGACAAAACCATCTCAGGCCTAGCTAATGATGCAGAGGAAGCAGAAAGCATGGCAGCACTGGAAGCTGTCAAATGGATGAAGTCACGGAATCACTCAAAGATCTTTATAAAAGGAGATGCTAAGAATGTAATCTCCTATTTAAATAAAAGTTCTAACCAGATTAGCTGGTCTAGTTCCTCTATTTTAGATGATTGTCTTTTCTTAGCAGAATCCTTCTCCTTCTATAACTTTAATTATGTTAAAAGAGTCCTGAACGGCTTAACAGATACGGCTGCCAAATTTAGTAGAAAGTATGTTGTAACAGGTGAATGGGGAGACACTCCTCCTCATTTCATCCTTTAAACTCTGTACTGGATTTTCTACTCAATATATTCCTTTTTTCCTAGCAAAAAAAAGTAATAAAATAACGGAGTTTCACAAAACGTTTATAACAATTGTAAACGTTTATTTGAGGGAGAAGTAGATAGTGGACCGGAGAAAAAAGAAGAGAAAACGGCCATAAATCATGGCGCATAAGTAACTGTTATAATGTACATCATCAGCTCTTGATATTATGCGTTAACTTTTCAATGCTTTCTTAAGAAATTTAGAGTTTAAAATGCTAGGGGATTTGAATCGCGTCGGCATGATTAAGGAAATTTTGATAATAATCGGCATGATTAAATAATCTTGAAAGAAATTTTGATAATAATCTTGAAAGAAACACACGAGGTTAATGGTGTTTTTCCATTTCGCATCTTTTTTTTTAGTCAATCTTGCCTTATAGTCATAGAATTGTTAATCCATTTTGATTAAACAGATAAAATAATAGCCGACAATAAAAACTACACGGAAAGTGTGTGAAACACACGAGTGCAGTAAAAACTGTAATAGAAACAGTTATCCTTCACTGCATTGGCTTATCCAGCACCACTGCATAATACTATATAAGTCTGTGTGTTATTATCTCCCCTCGAGCATGCACAAGGTAGGTGGGACCACTTTAAGCTTGGATCTGAGCATTGAGAATCTTGGACCATAGAGCAAATCAACTACTTTAGACTTAACAAGTTCTAGTATAATAAAGTAGTTACAAATAGAACTCCGTCCGATTACATATGAGCTGCGTTCGTGACAGAGCAGCAGATTAGCCTGTTACACATAATAATACCTCACAACTTCTGGCATAAAGATCATCCAAGCAGTAATAAGCACATATTAGTAATACCAAAATACCGAATTTTCAGCTTGAGGCAGTAGCAGTTGATTAGACAAAACAACCTAAAAACAAAACAAAAGGAGCAAAAAAAAACAAAAGAAGAAGTCTATTGAAACAAGCTTGCCTCCAAAACTGGAAGGCTGTGTCACTAAGTTACTATGTTATACTACCCATTGAACAAAGGAGACACCTTCATGTTCTTCTTTGAGATCAGGGATCACTTGTGTTGACCTCCAACTAAAGCAGACAACTTCTTTTCAGCTTGCTTCAGTTCTTTCTTTAGTGCAATCACCTTTAACTTTGCCTCTTGTGACGCCTGGCATCTACGGTACCTCAGAAAAGAAGGAATATCAGGGTAGCGGCATTTCATCTGAATAATAGCTTTCTGGAAACAGATTATGTCCCCGTTTTCTAGCTGCAAGACAGAAAATAAAACAGCACAAAGAAAACGGATTGCAAATTTAGTGATGATATATGAACCCTACATTTGAGAGTAAGCCTCGGAATGGTACATCTTGCGTACACCTTCACATGATACATACCTCGTTAGCAAGAAATGTACATTTCTGGTCAACGAGATCACACATGACTTTGGGCACAAAACTTACCTCCTGTCTCAAGAACACATAGATACAACTAGTGATATAAAAATAAAATAAAATAAGGTAAATGCGAGATGCCACAAACTGAATAAATTAGGGTGGTCTAACCTCATACAGTACTAATTCTTCGTCGGGAGAAAAATTAGCCATATCATTCAGCTTTTTAAGAATGTCTCCAGGCATAGCATTACCCTTTACAAAAAGATTTCCCACATACCTGAAATAGCTTAAGTTATCCATAAGTCTAAGAAGAGAATAGTCACATTCCTACTATAATATACTGAGTTGAAGAATTCATAAATGCATACCGAATTTCTTCTTTTTCAGGGTCATAATGGTTAAAAAAAAGTAGAATATCTTCTTCTGTTCTGGGTCGCAGACGAAAAGTACATAAATCCTACAAATTAGAAATCAATGTGGTGCAAAATTAAGATATGTAAATTGTAAATGGAGCAAATCAAACAAAAAAAGAGAGAGAAAAACCAGCCAATTTCTAAACAACAGTTACCGGCCCAAGCTCTACACCTTCCAGCAATATTAAATCAGTTTTCCTCTTCAGTTCATGAACCTACAAATCCAAGAGGAATAAGGAGTTCCTATAGGCTTCTTTACTCAGGCACCAAAATTAGAAAGAATGAATTATCTATTAACTTGTAAGGAAACGTATTTACAGGTTGTTTTTCTTCTTCATGCGTCAAGGGACGAGAAGGACGACATGTTTGATTTTCACGCTTTAAGCACATCCAAAAGCGCTGCAGTTCCAATGGTACACCAAATTGTCGCACAACCATTTCCTGTCGATTGTCGACCACTCCTAATTTAAAAAACCAAATAACAAAAATAAAAGCACAAACTATGTGTATGGAAAATTATGCCAGGGCCAAATCCTAATCTATCGTAGCTTTTGAGGAACAGTTTACATTTAGGAATTTTGGTGGAAATGAAAATCAAATAAACTACTAAACAGTTGAGATTTGAAAACCAGAGGTACCTTCAAACTGTTAAAAGGTGTAGAGTTGAGAATCCGGAAACTACGAACTTTGTCATGATCAACAAGATCACAATAAACGTCTCTTCCAATCTGTTGATAAAGGTCCTCATTCCGGACAACCTAGAGGTACCCATATATAAAAACCAATGATTACATATTGCTCAAGTGGTTCATCACTGCCAAATGTATGAACAAAATTGGAAAAAGCAAGAGATTAAACCTTAATAATAGTGTGATGGTGAGAGTCATTCTTGTTGGGAGCCATTACTCCTCCGTTTTCTAGAGACTAATCTGCAAACTTATAAATGTATCATATTTTTCAAGAAATTTGTAAAGCTAAGAGCCTAAGACAGGGAACGAGTTTGCTCTAGCAGCATTTGCTCTAGCAGCGATTCTAACCATTAGATCATGTGAATGTGACGTCATTGCATGTTTTTTGTCTTCTGCTGACATCACATTTCTTCCATCCAACGGCCGTAAACGCTGCTAGTTTAAAAAAATGCTCTAGCACTGCTAGAGCAAAATAATTTCCCCTAAGACACTGCTCTGCTAAGAGGATAAAGTGATCTTTTAAGAAGAAGAAGAAGAAGAAGAAGGGATTGTATATGGGAAATCGGTGGAGCTATTTATTTAAATAGCCCCCTCAATCTTTTCTGCCAACTGGTTTATTCTAGGGACAAGAGTTGTGAAATGGAAAGACAAGAGTTGTGATTTTGTTAGTTGAATCCTACAACAAGGAAAACACATACATAAATTTGGCTTCGTAGCACGTAGTGCAGACCTTACTTTGGTCAGCAACTAACTAATCAAAAAGGCCATCAAAAAATACACTATTTTCCTGAATTGCTAACAAATATGCTTCATTAAGGAGCCAAGTAATATAAGCCTATAACAATGTAAATAAGGAGGATCCAATCGACTGATTTCAAGGTGGAATTGAATCAATTCCAATGCTTCTAAGATTTGTTAATTTGTTACATGGTTGATCTTTCTATCCACCTTGAATGAATTGGTAGTGATCGGATTCCACGATTGAATTGATTGTCAACTTTAAGATGAGAAGTTCATTTACGGGGTATCCTTTTGGTTGCCTAAGCTAGTCATGGAACACAAAATGCTGCTATCAAAATTGTCTCTTGCACTGGGTTTGCATCAGCTATCTGCTAATTAAGTAGTGCAAAGGAAACTCACTTATACGAAATAGAATGAGTAACCAAGTAAGTGACAATTTCACTGCAACAAGAATAGAAAACCGACTCAAAACATGTTGTTCTTTCTTTTTTCTTTTTATCTTTTTTTTTTCCTGAAGGTTAAAAGACAAACCCTAAACATCCAATTTTGCTGAGCATTAGTAGTTCAAAAACCTAAATTAAAAGATGGAAAAACAAAATACCTTGAGTGCAGAAATGGCGGATGAGTAACTCTTCAAGTGGAATGCTTAAACCTTAAGCTCCAATTTGAAATGGGAATTGGAAAAAACCTTGTGTTGAATCAGAGAGAGGGTACTGCTCTGTGAGACAATTTTTCTGTTACCTACCACCAGGGGTTTTATCTTCCGCTTAATTAGAGTCAAAAGATGGGCGTAGATACCACCGACCCCGGTCCCGCTTGGGTACCGTTGAAACCGAAATCGGATCCGGTTATTAGATTGGGAAAATTAGGCTAAGGCCCAACCCATGGATAACCCATAATGTGAGACCCTTAATTAAAAAAAGTTTAAATCTAGGCTCCAAATTATTAAAAGATCTTGATACCCTTATGCATATGGTCAAGCTCATAATTAAATAAAATTTAAATTTAGGCCCCAAATTATTAAAATATTATGTGATGATGTTCCAACCACCACCAACCACCACAGCCACCGCCAACCACCTCCGACCACCACCGCCGCCAACCACCTCCGACCATCACCGCCGCCAACCACCTCTGATCACCGCCGCCGCCAACCACCACCTCCGACCACCACCAGCCACCGGCAACCACCTCCGACCACCACCGTCGACCCACCACCGCTCACCACCACCTCCGACCACTTTGATATTTCAAGTGTAACTGGAAGTTACACATGTATAAAAATTACACATTCATGTTGTGTATTCAATAATGTGTAACTTAAAGTTACACATCCATATGACATGTGTAATAAGAAGTTACACATACATATGATAAGTGTATTCACAAGTTACACATGCATATGGCATGTGTAGTCAATAGTTACACAACAGAAAAAAAATATATACAAAAAATACATCTATTGCATTAATATTAATTTACAATAATAACTCTGTTTACCAGCTTTTAGTAATCGGTTGTTCTTTGAACACAATAAATGAGTTAAAACACTAGAAATAAGCCATTGAAACCTATACTAGAAGTTTTGCCTTTCTTTCTTGTCTTCCTCATTCCAAAATGCTTGCATATCTGCAACGAAATAAACATCCATGGATTAGGTTGGATGAATAAAAAGCAAAAAAAACTAATATTATAGGAGAATTGTAAGGCAAAATTATAGAACAAAGATCACAGAAAAGACACATGATAACCCATCTTAGCATGTGTAACTTGGAGTTACACATGCATCTATCATGTGTAATTGACAGTTACACATGCATATGACTTGGATACCTAGCATGTGGAATTTTTTGGTTGCAAGTTTGTTCATTTTAGCATGTGTAACTAGGAGTTACACATGCATATGTCTAGTGTAAAGAGGAGTTACACTTGCATATAATATGTGTAGCTGAGAGTTACAGATGCACCTGACTTGTGTAACTAAGAGTTACGCATCCATAAAAGCTTGTGTAACTGGCATGCGTAATTTTTTGGTTACAAGGTTTGTTCATAATTGGCATGTGTAACTAGAAGATACTCTACTACATGTAATCGGGAGTTACACATGCATATATCATGTGTAAGTCGTAGTTACATATGTCATAGGCATGTGTAAGCCGCAGCTACACATGCATATGGCATGTGTAAGCCGCAGTTACACATCAGTATTGTGGCTTGTATACTGGCATGAACAAGTATTCATCTATCATTCAAAAAAACTGAAGTCATAAACAATTCATTTAAAACTGGAAATACTAGATTATATACCTAAATTAGAGCTCATACTCAGCTGGAGCACCATCCTTATTTCCTCCAAATGCTCCATATGACTCCCACTACAGCTCTGCTATCCCAACATAACAAGCGTAGAAAAAAGTTAGTCCTCAATACATTTCTTTTCTACCGAACTCTTAATCAGGATGTGTAAGTAAAAGTTACACATCTAATTAGCATGTGTAACTAAACATTACACATCTATTTAGCATGTGTAACTAAAAGTTACACATCTAATTAGCATGTGTAACTAAACATTACACATCTATTTAGCATGTGTAACTAAAAGTTACACATCTAATTAGCATATGTATCTAATTAGCATGTGTAACTAATAGTTACACATCCAAAAAAGGTCAGATAACTTACAACAAATAGACATTTCTCTTCCTAATCCCTTTTACAAATAGACATTTCTCCTAATTAATAGGTTTTGTACTACCAAAGTTAGCAATAAAGTGATGATTTTTCATTCTAGAAACTGTTGATAGCTGCAGCAACACATTTAATAAGGTGGTGAGTGACAAGTAGCAAGTGAATGTTATAGTAGAGTTAGTGGGTTTGGTGATCACGTGATCACATGTTCAGGGAATAATTGGTGTCCACACACTAAAAAGTTGAAAAGAATTCCCATCTCTAATCTAACTACTGAGTATATGAAATCAAACTGAGAACAAGCATTGAAAAATGTGTTTATGCATGCAGAAGAAAGAGACAAAATAACAAATAAAAAAAGTCAGGAAATACTAGCTGATAGAATACCTGCATCATCCAAGTTATCAGAAAGGAGATAGGTTGAATCTTGATGATTGATAATGTTAACCTTTATCATGTGAGTGAAGAAAAGGTTTGTCAACAACATTCTCAGAGGAGTCTGATTTCTTCACCTACTTGTAGCTCTCAAATTAGTACAATGGAATTTACAAGGGATTTTAATTATCTACTGACCAAAAAATTTAAGCGAACTTCTATATACAGTAATAATAAAAAGTAACTACAATTTTCAGTTCTGATCCTTCATGAAATCTGTTGGGAAAGACGAACAAGATTAAAGAATACTAAAAGCCTAAAAGGAGGTGCCTCAGAATATAGATGAGTGTGTCTGGAAAAAAGTAGTCCTATTTTGGATGTTAAAAATAGCGTAGGCAGATTCGGACCGCCTAAAGTCGTGTTCATCACTTAATCTAAGAAAAGTAGTTACATATTATTTACCTCTCTGGTGTATGGATGGTACAACTTCAGCTATATTTGACACAAAATCTGTCCGATCCGACTGGCTTCCTTTGCTGGATCTCATGGTAAAAAAAAAAAAAATATGAGTCATGACCCTGATCAAAAACGCAAACCAGTGTAACAAAATTTAAACCCTTGGTATATGAGATTTCGGTCTGAAATGTATGGTCCGAGTCAAACCTGTTTTGTGCCCGCGCAGGTTTTCTAGTCGATGTCCCTGATGATCAACTGTTACAGCTGAGTTATATCTTTGTCCATCCCAACTTACACTCGATTTCGTCCAACCCTCCAGTGAGCTGCAAACCCAACAATTATCGATGTCCAATGACCCACATTTTTACTCTTGATACCTTTAAATACTTTCATGGCATTGTGTACATTTCCACATTTTGAGTACATATCAATCAATGCCACACCAAGACCACCCTCCAGTGCGAACCCATGACGAATAATATACCCATGAACCCTCTTTGCCAAACTAAGAAGACCCAGATCAGAAATCAGAGAAATAATGCTCATTAACGTAGAGTCTTCCAAACCTGAAACCTCCTGCAATTCAAAAAACAACTCAAAAGCCTCACACAGTAAACCCTGTTTAGTATATCCATGAATCATACAGTTCCACGACACAACATTTCTCTCAGGCATTTCATCAAACAATTTACTAGCAGAATCAATATCACCCGATTTAACTAATTCATTGATCATAGTATTCCAAGTAACGACATTCTTATCCTTGGCAGGAATTTCGTCAAACACTTTACAAGCACTCTCAATTTCTCCACACTTTGCATACATATAAATCAAAGAATTACGATATTGTAGAGTACACTACTATAGCAAAAAGTAGTGTACTCTTAGTAGATTGGAGATTAATGATATTGTAGATTAATGAAACAATACTAATCACTGAAACCATATAGATTATTTTAAGAGACTGAGAAACTAATGGCGACATTTTAACACAAGTACACACTATAACTATCAGTTTTAGAAGAAAGAAACATCGTCAAATCATTTGTATTTACTTTTATATAGATATTGCACCTTCTTATATGAATGATTCCATTTCATCTACATTTATATGTTTCTACTCTTTGTTTGTTCACATTGAACTAAAACAACAAACTTAACCAAGTTTGAACTTACACTACTATTTGACAAATGATTATAATCTACCAGATGAAATAAACACACAGGTAGATTCAAATTTCCAATAAAAAATCCTAAAGAAACTCAGATTCTTTGCTATTCATATGAAAAAGTATAAAAATTAGATTCCAAACTGTAATGGTACTACCTAGGTTCAATCATGAATACGTTGTTTCCAAGCATTAACAACCTTCAGCTGTTGTTACAAATCGAATTTCAGATAAGATTGATGAAGAACCAAAATTAGGGAAAAAATCAATCAAATTATTTTCCAAAACTCTAAAATCAGTAAATAGATTAGAACATTTTTATCGTGATTCTCGAATATGAAGATCAGAACGACAAACTTAGTGTTTTCATGATTAGTTAAATAAAGTTGCTAGAATGCTAGGTTTTTAAAACCGTAAAAATCTTCTGAAAATTCTTTTGGAAATGAAATGAAGAACTTCAAACCAATAACTAAGATTAGAGAGATAAACTTATCTTTCCAATTGTTTTTGTTGATGAATCTCTGTATATATTTGCCGATATTGATTCTCAACATGTCTTCCCTACGTTTCATAAATTCCCTTCAAGAACAGGTACTGCTAATTAATAACGATTTAGGTTTTTCAATCGAGTTACAATTGAATCAAATCGAGTTTCTTTATGCTCAGATTTAGGTTCGTTGATTAATTCTCAACACTGATGTGATTCTGCTTTAGATCTTCTCATTACGGTTTCATTTTACCGGAGAAGTTAAAATTCGTTGACTGATTCTCAACACTGATAAGAACTTCGATTGAATCTATATAGTATTGTCGATGAAGAACATAATTTTCGGTAGAGCCGAGAAACAAGAAATGAAACCAAATCAGAAAAACAAACGTTGAGAATAAAATTTAGATTTATCATCGTTTCTAGCAGATCTTCTTCTAATAACAAACATGCAAATGATTTACTGTCGTTTTTTCCAAATCTAAAAAAGCAAATGAAATTAATGAAAGAAAAATAAAACTAAACTTTATATGAATCTTCAAACAGAAAACTAAATTAGAACGAAATCTCTACAGAAAAAGTGAAATCAGATTACAAAATAAACCGATTGAATAGAGAATTACCTGTTCGATTTGATTTTCTACGAGAATCTTCGTATTCAGTTCCTGTTGATGACAATTATCCATTGAATCTCCAAAGAACAACTGATGTTGATTTCGAAAAGGTCAGATCTAAGTTCTGAAATCATTACTCACTGCAACTTTCGATTAGAAATCGTTTTCTCGGCTTGTTTCTTCGTCTGAGAAGAGAGCAAACCCTAAAACTATTTTTTCTGTAACCTGCAACAGAGCGAGAGAGATGAGAGAGAAATAAAATTGAGAAATGAATTGGATCAATCCATTTTTCTCTTGTTTATATTGAAAAGGGTAAAACTGACATTACAAAAATGTCACTTTACTATTAAGCCCTGAAAATAAAAGTTCTGGGCCTATAAATGTGAAAATTTTAAAGTATGGAGTTGAGAGTGGAGGATCCACTTTGTGGGGCTTCTAAATGTTAAACCCATATAGTAGGGTGTATCTAGTATTTTTCACTATTAGATTTAGAGTCCCTTGTTTTTTAGTCCGTTTTATTATAATTCCAAGTCGAGGTCTTAAAATATGGCTTTTCTTAAATATAGCCTATGCTTTTATTAACTATAACCCACGTAAAATAAGTCATTAATTTAGAACGCGCAATTGGGGATATGGGAACTAATTGGGGGATATGAATTACTTCCCCCAACCCATGGTGGCTGATAAGGGGTGACTTTTGGGTGCTAAAATACCAAAACACTCTTAGATTAATTAAAAACATAATGAAAAGACTGTTATGCCTTTTCCCATAAATCAATAAAATCAAAAAACCAAATCATTTTATCCCCCATTTCTATTTGTGTACCGGCACAGTTAGGGTTAGGTTCTGGAAAAAAAAATTCTTCATCTTCTTCATCGTTCTTCATCGACGATTAATCGTAAAATCAAAAATTTCTTCGTCGATTAACCTACCCAGATCATAACCATGCCTCCACGAAGGAAAACAAAAGCCAAACCGAAGACCAAATCGATTGGTCAACAAAAACACGAACAACGAATTGCTGAAGAACAAGGAGATGACGAGGCGTCGAACTCGGACGATCAACTACTCGCAGCAAAAATGGCTTTTGTGACAAGGTTAGTGATTTTGAACTCATTTAGGATTGTTTTAATCGATTTATGACAATGGGTTTAGGTTAGAATCGCCAAGCATAGCTGAAACAGTCGAGGTACACAGAGTTCCGTCATTCGATATGGGATGAATACCACGCCGGTTTTAAGTACCGGCGTGGGATCTGGGATGAATACCATGCCGGTTTCAATTCCTGAAAGTGAATTTCTAGTACCGACATACAAATTAGGTTGAATGCCATGCCGGTTTTAAGTACCGGCATAGGTTAATAGTAATTCGTGTATGCCGTTAGTATACTTGAAACAAAAGGGGCAATTTGGGAGAGTGGTGGTGACCGTAGTGAACTTGTAATCCGTGAAGGTACTGGAACAGTTGAGGAGGGTGAGCATGATGAAGGTGAAAGTGAGGAGGAAGATGGTGAGGTTCACCCAAGTCAATTACCAAGCCAAAGCGAAGTTGGTGGGCCAAGTGAACAACTAACACAAGGCAAGGGCAAGGGGAAACACAAAGTTAAAGGTTGTCACCTTCCTCACATTGATGACATGATACCCGACCTTGAACGTGGTAAAATTTGGGGTAAAGCTCCGGAACCGAAAGTACTATTTGGATACAAGCACTCTTGGACTCGTACTATCTATCAAACCTATGTAAGCATTTTTTTATTTTGTGCATATGTACTGTTTTGGATTTATGCAAAATCTCTTAATCATATTATCTTCTAATTGTAGGATCATACTAAGGCTATTCGTGTTTGCCGAAATCAAGCCGCGGCTCATTGGGATTTGTCTTTGGAGCATGATGACGTCCAAAAAATAGTAAAGGATTCTGGTCTATATGCTTTGGTTGAAAATTATGTGAAGCCAGATATTGTGACAGTCAATTGCTTCGTCTGTAGTTGCAGAATAACCTACAACTACACCCTCAGTAGAATTAGTAAAACTTATGAAGTTCTTGATGATGAATGACAATTTTCTTATTAATTCTCTCAATTGATTACATAAAAGTATCTAAATGGAATTAAAATAGTTACAACTTTCTCTATTCTCTTTCCTAAGATATTTTCTAACACTCATTCAAAGAACCTCTTCAATTTTACATTTGAACTCCTATTTATAGTGAAATTTGTACAGCTATATGTGTATTACGAAGTATCGCAATACATCTTCGTAAGATTATTCTATCTTCGCAAATCTTCATACTTCTCTGTGCCTCCTCTATCATCGCATCGTTTTGTAACTCTTTCCTCTTATATTCATTACGATGTTCGTAAACTAATGTCTTGCGATATTCGGTACCTACATCTTGCCTCTTCTCATGTCAATTCTGCGAAGAAGGAATGTCATGAGAATCTCTATTCTCGTAAATTTAATATGGTTATCACCACCTTGTTAGATTCGCAACACGTATTTTTCTCTTTCATTGAATTTTTGACACGTTGTTTCGTAACCGTTATTTTTGACCGTTCATGTTTGATCGCATTGATGAGTTTCTTTCTTCATCGAACTCTCTCTTCTTTATAAATATTATCTTTTGTTTTTCTTTTTATTCTCTTATCCTATTCATCTTCCTCATCACTTCTGCTTCTGTGATTTCTTCCTTTTTTCTTCTATTGCGATTTCTTATCTCTTTCACTTCTTTTCTTTCTCCGTTTTTATATCCTTCATCCAATGGCTCCAAAGAAGAAAACTATAGAACAACTTAATGCAGAGCTTTCTGATAGAGATCTCGTTCTTTCTGAAATTGATGGTCACGACAATAAGTCTTCTCTCTGTATAGAGCTCTTTAATGAACTTTCTTGGAATGATCGGAAAGTTTTAATCTCACGAGGTCAAATCCTCGTAGGTCTTCCTCTTCCTCTCTATGATGTCAATCTTCCTTTATTTTATGAAATTATTTCCCACCCCAATTTTTCATGTGACATTTATCAATTGACTGGTGATTGCATTCGCATTCTGGTTGAATTCGCAACTCGTGTTGCTAATGGAAGATCTTTGTATTCAGTTGATCTTAGGAAACCTGGATTTCGAGATATGGAGATTATCGTTGCGGAATATACAGTTGAGAGTTTCTTTAAGAATTACATATTAATTCCTGCGAAGAAGGAAGATAAACGTTGGGGTGTTCGTCTTCATCGTAAAGCCAATATCGCAGCAGATGACCTTCTCATGCACGATATTGATTATGCCTATGGAAATAATAGAACCCCTCGCCGTTCTCATGATGAAGATTGGTATAATTACCCTCTATCATTATCGGGTTCTTACATTTCTGGGATAGTAGAGCTTCCTGCGAACCTTCGTGATCGTAACTATCAACCTTGGGTCTTTTCTTGGCCTAGCGAAGATAAAAATGTATGTATCTCTATCTCCTCATTTTCTTGTTATTCTTCAACTTATTTTCAAATGAGGTAAGAAACACTCTTATATGCTTTAAACAATATATTGTTGCCTCTGTTTCTTATCCTTATTTGAATTTGTAGGCTCTTCCTGATCTTCCTGAGGTTGTTGCGAGTGAGAATAAGAATTCTACCTCTTCCAAAAGGTTAACTGCGAGACAAAAAACATTTCGCTCTGCGAAGGATACCCAAACTTCTGGTAGTCAAGATGATGCTCTTCGCAAAGGAAAAAGGAAACTTGAGGATGTTGTTTATGAGAGGAAGAAGAAGAAACTCTCAACCAATGTTTACTCCAATGTGATCTCTTCTAGTAAGGATGTTGACGAAGATCAAAGTGATGAAGATGATAAATTTCCTGAGAAGGACTTTAATTCTAATTCTGATAAAGGAGATGATGATGATGCTGATGAAAATGAAGATTATAGTAACACGGAAACTTTTGATTCAGCAATGGTTCGAGTATCTGAGGCTTTTCTCCATTCTTCTCGTGGGTTAGGAAACTCTCCTACTGCGAATGCTCGTAAGCTTATTGCGAAGGCTTGCAAAGTTCCTACTGTACTCAATAACAACTCTCTTACTGGAATTTCAAGATTCGTCTCTCCTGCTACATTATATGCTTTAGGGAGTATGGTAAGTTTCTTTCCTATTCCTTGTTCATTTCCCTTATTCCATTAATTTCTAACCCTTTTTATTTGTTCAGGTTGGAAGAATCAGTTGCGCAGCTGCTTCAGATTGGGAAAGACGTCATTCCATTGCTGAGAAGAAAACTTTAAGCCATTGTAAGAAGTTAGAGATTGAAAATTCAAGACTTCGTCAGAAAGTAGAGGATTTAAGTATTGATAATGCAGAATTAACATCCCGTCACGAAGATAATCCACAATCTGTGAGAATCGCAGCTGATAGTTCTTCTCTCCTTGAGGAGAATAATCTACTAAAGCTTGAAAACTCTTCTCTTCGTAATGATAAGAAGCAATTAGAAGGTAAATTTTTTGTAATGGTAAATATTTTAATTAATTTTCCTTCGTAACTTGCTAACCAATTCCTTAATTTCTTCCCTTCAACCAGAAAATTATGCGAAGATGAATGATGATCTGGAGACTATTCTTGCCCGTCGTAACCAGAAGATTTCCAATTTAAGATCTCAACTTCTAATTTCCCAGAACAAACATAGCTTATATGTCAAGCGTTTCCAAGCTAAGATGACTCGCAAGATTTGTGAAGACAATCAAATTCCTCTCAAAAAGTACCATACACTCCTTTCTGAAGAAATTCCTGAGGATACCCCATATCTAGAAATCTCTGATAGTGAAGTTGAAGATGATCTCTCTGAAGAAGAAAAAGAAGATCATTTTGATGGGAATAAATCACCCGAAAAATAGCTTTACTCTTTTTTGTATATCTGCTCTAATACTTTCTTCTTTCCTGCACTTTTGATCAACCAACAATTTCTTTTTGAAGCTTAACTAGTATTAATGTCTTAATTTTGCGATGATGAATTGATCTTTCTTTGATTGAGTGTTTCCCTTATTCGCATAACTTGATCATGTGAAGAGAAATAATATATCTTAAAGACTTAGCTTAGTATTTCCTTTCCCCCCATTATTGCTCTTCAGATGATCAAATATTGTTGGAAGTATTAGAATATCTGCCTCAATTTAATTTGCGAAGCTTCAGCTTGTTGCGATTGTGAATAATAAATCCTCCCTTTGAAATATAAGAAATACGAAGTATGAAATATCCTTAAGAAGTATAAAATATCTTTGAAAAAATATTAGAAGTATTTACTCCGTGAAGAATTATCCAATGTATGAAGAAGTATAAGAATTATTCAATTCGTGAAGAATTATCCAATGTATGAAGAAGTATAAGAATTATTCAATCCATGAAGAATTATCCAATGTATGAAGAAGTATAAGAATTATTCAATCCGTGAAGAATTATTCAATGTATGAAGAAGTATAATAAGTATTTAATCTTCGCAAAATTTAATAAACATGAAATATCCGTTGAAGAAGTATAATAAATATGAGACGTTCTTGAAGAATTATAAGAAGTATTCAAATTGTGGAAAAATATTCAATATATGAAGAAGTATAAGAAGTATGTAATCCTCGTAAAGTTTAATAAATGCGAACTATCTGTTTTTGATTGCGAGTAAAATCGCATCTTTTGTTATGTCTTCGTGAAATATATTCTTGTAAAAATTCTTCAATGATATTGATGGGATTGTCTTCTTTGTTATGACTTCATGATATATATTCTTGTAAAAATTCTTCAATGATATTGACGGAATTGCCTTCTTTTTCAGAACTTCGTAATATATATTCTTGTAAAAATTCTTCAATGATATTGATGGAATAAATTTCATTAATTGATGTGGTCTTATCATGCCTTCCTAAGTAAAGGTCTTATTTTTCCACCTATTTTGTGATAATATTTTTGTATTTGCGATAATATGACAAGTTTGAACATTCTTGCGAATATACAACCTCGTGACATTATCGTCTTGCGATGAAATCGCAGGACGTTTTTACACTTTCATGTAATAACCCATTGATCTCATCTTAACTTCTTTGTTATGTTCTGCGAGTTCTCTTTTTCTGTATATATATATATATATATATATTATTTTTATTTTTATTTTTAGAATGCTCGCAAAAATTCAGTTGTTGCACAAATATGACAAGCCTTTATGTTTTTGCAAATAAGAAGCCTCGTGACATTTGCGTCTTATAGCACGTATCAGCTCCCTAATGGAGGGTGCTGCCCTTTATCTTCCCCTTGGTTGCCCCTTCAAGGAAGTGTACATCGACCATACAAGGTTAGCTCTTCCCATCCGGTTCTGCAAACAACCAGCTTTTGATCGCAACCTCTTATCCTTTTTTCCTATAGGGCTTATAGTTACGAGGTTGCACCCTATGGGGTATCTTTGGGCCAAGTGCATCATTTGCCAAGACTTGTCAAAAATGGCAGGTGTGCTTCAAACCCACCTGACACTCTTGACTCAACCGTGTACCTCGGCGCCTTGATCGTTTTCTGCACTTCTTGGGAAAGACAGTATGCCTTAGTCACCCAACCTAAATCATGTTACACCGCATAATATTGCGTAATGTCGCAAGATTAGGTGAGAATCCAAGGTGTCTAACCCGGATAGGTACCCCGTTATTGGGTTGTACCCCGTAAAGTTCCATGTACTCAGGTTCCTTGGTGGTGTTCCGGTGTCCCTGAGCCATGCTTATAGGTACCCCCTTAAATGACGTACTTTAGGACTTTGCCTCTTACGAAATCTTGCTTCGCGAACTAGGTTGTACGCCACAAAGGTTTGCCTGTGTAATATTTCTGCAGCTTTCTTTCTTTTTTGAAAGTTGATCACAGATTGCGGTCTTTTCTTTGCAAATTAATGTGTGCGTCTTTCTTTAATGAAAGTTAATCGCAATAAAAAATTTGAAATTCGTAACTTTTGCCAATTTCCTGCGAGCAAACAATATTCGTAAAATTTATCACAAATTTTTTTGTGTTGCAACATACCTCATTTTAACTTCTTTTTTCTGTACGTATATCTTGTTATACTTCACGAGCAAACATATTGATTACCTTCTTGTTTCCTTACCTTCTTTCTTCTTTCTTCGCAAATCACAACCCTTTGTTACCATCATAAATTTCATGTATGATTAACATTGTAATTTTATTTTTTCATGTCTTAATCTTCTGCCATTAAATTTTCACTTCTTTTCACAGCTCTTGCTCTTTTTCTCCAATTTTCCTTTTCAGTAGTTTTTCCTTCGCAAACTTCTACCTCTGTATCGTAACATTTCTTTCCTTCAGCCCAATCACCCTTGATAACTCCAACACCCTTTATATGAGGAAACTTTATGCATTTATGTAGAGTGGAAGCTACGCCCATAATTCCATGAAGCCAGGGTCTTCCTATCAAAGCATTATACGGTGATTCGACATCAATAACGCAAAACAGAATTTCAGTTCGCATTCCACTTAATGGAATTCGCATGCCTACTTCTCCTTTAGGTTTATTAGCAGTTCCATTAAAACCATAAATCCTGTAGGTAGAAGGTATTAAATCTGCGTCTTTTCCCCCCATAGTTTTGTAAGCAGAATAGAAGAGGATATTGACAGAACTTCCCGTATCAATCAAAATTCTATTAAGACCAATTGATTCTTCCTCCATATCATCTTCGTTTTCTTCCATATTCATGAAAATTGCTAATCTTACTACCAATGGATTATCATGTACTTCACAACCTTCTGGAATTTCAGTGGCTTCAAAAGAAATTTCACGTTTCTGCCAATCTTCAAGTCGTGAAATTTTTGCGATGTTCATTATTTCCTTTCCTTAACCATCCCTCGTATATACCCTGCTTAACACATTATCATGAAAATCCTCTATGGTTTTATATGAGTGAACAATAGAATTACAGAAAACATTCCTTGCTTTTGATCCCACTTCTATATGTAGGGTTTCTTCTCCCTTTTCTTGTACTGTGTTCTCCCTGCGAGTTATGACTGGAGCCTACGGTAATTGTTGCGACTGTGTTTGTTTAAGTAAAAAGTGATCCAGTTTTCCTTGATCAATCATTCGCAAGATAATCCTCTTGATATTATTGCAGTTATTTGTAGCATGTCCATGAAAATGATGATACGAACAAAATTCATGACTTCTTGGACCCATTGGTGGTTCCTTTCCCATGTTCCATGGAGTTGTTATATGCTCTATCAGGATAATTTCCTGCCATATCTTTTCTACACTTGTATTCAAAGGTGGAAACTTTATTTCTTCTCTTATCATTCTTTGACCTCCTTGACCATTGTTATAATTTTGTCTATGATTTCCTTGTCCAAAATAATTTTGCCTTTGTCCCCCATAATTTTCCTGATGTTGATCTAATCTTGGGATCTGGTTATTTTCTCCTCGATTATAGAAATTCCTCTCTCTATCATATTCTTCTTGATCTTTGCTACCCATTGCTACCATTTTTGGCTGGCTATTATCGATTTTCTTCTCTTCTAAAATTTGCGAAGAAGTTTGCGAGGATGTTTGCGAAGTACCTGCTACAACATTGATTATTTTGGGAAGTAAATTTGCTCCTGCATCTTGATTGTTAGTGTTTTCTACTGGATATGACTCCATATTGTTTTGCCTTTCTTCTAATGCAATGTACTCCTCTTGCAATTCTCGTAACTCTGTCATCATTATGGAATTCTTTCTTCTGAAGATTTGAACATACAGTTGTTCAGTTGCGAACATCGCATTTATGAAAGACAGAATCAAATATCTCTCATCCACGCGCCCTGCCATATCACTGCACATAGTCTTCCATATTCTTACCAAATGATTCAAACTTTCACCAATTCTTTGTTTTAAACCAAACACATCTTCAATACCAAGCCTTGAGGAATGATTTGTGATGTATGCTCCAAGGAAAGTTGCTTGTAAATGATTAAATGATGTAATAGTGTTCTTCGCTAGTCCTTCAAACCACTTTAGAGCTTCTCCTGTTAAGCTTGATGCAAAGTACTTGCATAATACAGCATCGTGATTCTCCCATTGTAACATGCATCTTATATATGCTTTAATGTGCTGAATAGCACATGAAGTCCCATCAAAGATACTGGTAAGTGTAGGCAGATTGCATTTTGGTGGAATCCCTCCCAATTGTACTTCTCTAGCAAATGGAGTCCTCGCAGCTTCTTCTATGGCTTCATCTAATTGCCTTCTATCTCCTCCTCTTCTATTGTTTATCATCCCTCTCATTTCCGCTAATTCTCGAAAAATCCGTGCATTTGCCTCAGAATTCTCATCCATTGGCCTCTTCAACGCATCCTCTCTTCTTCTACGTTCTTGTGTCTCTTCTCTTGCGATCCTTCGCATTCTATTATATTCTTCATTAATGTTTTCATTTGCACAATTTTGCAAATATCTTCTTTCTAAATTATCACAATTGTTTTGTTGCAGAGCATCTTGAAATTCTTGTTCTTCCCTTTCTATTCTTCTCATCCTTCTCATGCGAATATCAGGAATTTCCTCTTCTTCATTTCTCCTCCTTCTATGATTTATTTCTTCTTGATTTGCTTGTATTCTGGTTCGAAAGTTTGGTTCATTCCTCGCCATTTCTGTTTGTTGATTTCCAATTCTTCTCTTAATTCTTTCATACTCAATATTTTGATTGTTACGAGCCTCTTCACGCCTTCTTATTCCATTCTCGTAATTGTTTTGATGTACTTCTTGTTGTCTCTCAGTTTCTTCCATAAGTTGCTGCTCTTCCTCTCGATTTTCTTCACCATTCTGATTGTTTTCTCTAGGATTTGGCCTGGTTCGTAAATTCTCCATATTTTTTTTCGTGGTTTGGTACTAAAATGAAGCGATTCTCTTGATTTCTTTCAACTTGATTCTGTGCTTGTCCTTGCATAGTACTTTCATCATTGATTGTTGGTGAATTTTGTCCTTCTCTCTCTGGTCTAACATTTGATCTTGCAACACTTTGAGATTTCCTCCTTTGTAACATCTCATTTTCCCTCCTCAATTCTTGATTTTGTCTTGTTAGATTAGCACGTTCTTCAGCTTCAAACCTTCGTTCTTCTTGAATTCCTTGTCTCAATGTTTCTAATATCTCCCTTTCTTTTTCAAGAATTGTTCCTCCCATCAATCTCCCATTTTCTCTGATTTGTGGTTCTCTATATTCTTCTGCTGGTGTATCAGTTCTCCAAGTGTGTATACTCACTCGATCATGATCTATTGTTTGTTGATCTTGATTTCTTCGATTACTCCCTCTCCTACTAGGTTCTCCTGTTATATTTGCTTCTCCTCCGGCGAGTCTTACACTTCTTCTTACTGCAGTTAATGGTTCTGATATATTTCTTCTTCTTTCCATTTCTCTGATGCAGGAATTCTTCAGGATCCCTGTTTCTAGCGCCAATTATGTAGTTGCAGAATAACCTACAACTACACCCTCAGTAGAATTAGTAAAACTTATGAAGTTCTTGATGATGAATGACAATTTTCTTATTAATTCTCTCAATTGATTACATAAAAGTATCTAAATGGAATTAAAATAGTTACAACTTTCTCTATTCTCTTTCCTAAGATATTTTCTAACACTCATTCAAAGAACCTCTTCAATTTTACATTTGAACTCCTATTTATAGTGAAATTTGTACAGTTGTATGTGTATTACGAAGTATCGCAATACATCTTCGTAAGATTATTCTATCTTCGCAAATCTTCATACTTCTCTGTGCTTCCTCTATCATCGCATCGTTTTGTAACTCTTTCCTCTTATATTCATTACGATGTTCGTAAACTAATGTCTTGCGATATTCGATACCTACATCATCGAAAGGTACCATGGTGAAACTGATAAAATTCACTTCCCGTGGGAAGAGATGACCTTGATCCCTGATGATGCTCAGAACATTCTAGGCTTGAACGTTATCGGCAAATCAATTGCAGAGGGAGTTGAGTGTCTGGACCTTGAATGGTCGAAGTTGCACGCTTTGACTAACAAGCTGTTTGGTTGGGACTTCAAAACTTCTACGGAGAGCTTCTATGTCGAACTCTTGTAGTAATAGGATCCATCGGATTAGTCTTGGCTTAGCTTCTTTCTTCTTTATTAAGTATCTAAGTGCCGCATGATCGGAATACACAATAACCTTTGTACCCACCAAGTATGAGCGAAATTTTTCCAATGCAAACACTATAGCCAATAACTCCTTTTCTATGGTAGAATAGTTGATTTGTGCATCATTAAGGGTCCTAGATGCATAATATATAACATGGGACAATTTTTCCACTCTTTGACCCAAAACGGCTCCAACCGCATAATCACTAGCATCACACATTAATTCAAATGGAAGATTCCAATCCGGTGACTTGATAATCGGCGCACTTGTTAACATTGCCTTCAATTTGTCAAAAGCATCCTTGCAATCCTTGTTGAAGTCAAAAGGTACCTCCTTTTGTAGTAACTTGCACATCGGCATGGAGATTTTTGAGAAATCCTTGATAAACCGCCTATAGAAACCTGCATGACCAAGAAATGAACGAACTTCCCTCACCGAAGTGGGATATTGTAAGTTTCTTATTAAATCTATCTTTGACTTGTCCACTTCAAGCCCTCGAGAGGACACAATGTGACCAAGTACTATGCCATGGTTTACCATAAAATGACATTTCTCCCAATTAAGAACAAGGTTAGTGTCTATGCATCGTTTAAGAACTAGTTCAAGGTTATCTAAACAAATATCAAAATAATTTCCATAAACACTAAAGTCGTCCATAAATACCTCAATAATGCGCTCCACGTAATCCGAGAATATGTTTACCATGCATCTTTGGAAAGTATCCGGTGCATTGCAAAGACCAAACGACATCCTCCTATACGCAAACGTTCCAAACGGACAAGTAAAAGTGGTCTTATCTTGGTCCTCCGGTGCAATAACAAGTTGATTGTATCCCGAATAACCATCCAAGAAACAATAATAAGAATGCCCCGCTAACCGCTCCAACATTTGATCAATGAAAGGTAAAGGAAAGTGATACTTTCGGGTTGCGGAATTAAGCTTTCTATAATCAATGCACACTCTCCAACCGGTTTGAACTCTTGTAGGAACAAGTTCATCGTCTTGATTTCGAACAACCGTAACACCGGACTTCTTTGGCACCACTTGAACCGGACTAACCCATTTGCTATCGGAAATTGGGTAGATCACCCCCGCACTTAGCAATTTGAGTATCTCTTTCTTCACAACCTCCATCATGGGAGGATTAAGCCTACGTTGAGCATCATGTACCGGCTTCATGTTCTCTTCCATTAGAATCCTATGCATGCATATGGATGGACTAATGCCCTTGATATCCGCAATTGTCCAACCAATAGCCGTTTTGTGCTCTTTCAAGACTCTAAGCAAACGGTCTTCTTGTACCGGTGTGAGGTTCTTTGAAATAATCACCGGAAGCTCATCTCCATCTCCCAAAAATGCATACTTCAAATGATCCGGAAGTGGCTTCAATTCTAGTTTAGGCGCCTTCACAATAGATGGTACAAGTAATTCATCATTCACGGGTAAAGAGATATAGGAAACATTACCCTTAGATTCTTGTAATGCCGACAAAGCACCACATGTCTCCACCAATTCCTTGGAAATTTCAACATCCAAGTTAGATACGCCGTGGACGTCCAATTCAATGCTCTTTTGCAACACCACATCAAGTTCGTCCTCTCGATTCAATTCTACCATTTGTTGTGCTAATGAACCAACCACATCAATGGAGTAAGCGGAATGCACATCACTTGGGTAGCGCATGGCTTAAAATATGTTGAAGTGTATTACTTCCTTGTCAAATTCCATAGTGAGTGTACCCTTGTCCACATCAATCTTCGTCTTTGCGGTCTTCATAAATGGCCTCCCAAGAAGTAGAGAAGTAGACGAACGATTCTCATTATTGTCCATATCCACCACAAAGAAATCCACCGGAAAAATTAACTCATTCACTTGCACTAGAACGTCTTCTACAAGTCCCTTTGGATATATGTTAGACTTGTTTTCTAGTTGGATAATAACTCTTGTCTCTTTCAACGGTCCAAGATTCAAGGAGTCATAAATATCAGCCGACATCACACTAATGGAAGCTCCCAAGTCAAGTAAAGCATGTTCAAACCTTTTCTTACCAATAGTAATTGGCACCGTGAAACCACCGGGATCCGTGCACTTTGTAGGCATCTTCTTCAAAAGCATAGCCGACGCACTTTCGCCAACTTTAGTAATTTCATTATCAAGCAACCTATCATTCTTTGTGCATAAATCCTTCATGAACTTAGCATACCTTGGCATTGTCTTGATGGCCTCTATGAAGGGGATGTTGATTTCGATCTTCTTGAAGATATCCATGAGTGCCTTGTCTTGAGATTCCTTCTTGGATTTAGCAAAACGACTAGGAAAAGGATGTGGAGTAGTAAAAGTAGGAACCGGTTCCTTGGATTTGGTGGTTGGTGTTGAAGTCTCCTTTGGTTCGGCATCCTCCTTCTCTTTGACTACCTCTTCACTAACTTCTTCATGACGAGTTGGACTCTCCACTTGTCTTCCACTTCTTAATGTAACCGCATTAAAATTCTCTTTTGGATTCACAATTGGTTGTGAAGGAAGCTTTGTGGATGCTTAAGCTTTCATTAAGTTCATATCGGTCGCCAATTGTCCCATTTGAGTTTGTAAATCCTTGATTGCCGAATCGGTCTTTTGTTGGGTTTGTTGTAACATAGAAGTGAGACCTTGCATGCTTTGCATTATCACATTCAACTTGTCATTATTCGAAGAATATTGCTCCTTGACTTGTTGTGGTTGAAATTGTTATTGTTGAGGTTGGAAACGTGATTGTTGGAATCCACCTTATTGCGTATATGGAGTGGGAGCCGCCGCTTGCTTGTTTGCATAGCTAAAGTTGGGATGATCCTTCCAGCCGGGATTGTAAGTATTAAAATATGGATCGTACCTTGGCCTTGGATTTGGATATAAAGCATTTACTTGTTCGGTTTCATCATCCGGAATAATTACCGCGGCCAATCGTTGCACTACCCTCTCTATGTTGTTTAACCGTTGATTGGATTGTGAAGACGAGTCACTAACTTCATGCACCAACTTAACCATTGAATCACCCCTTGCATAGAATTGTTGCGAGTTTGCCGCCATACTTTCAATCAACTCGGTAGCTTCGGCCACCGTCTTGTTCACTAGTGCACCACCACCAGCAGCGTCAAGAAGATATCTATCACTTGTTTGGAGACCTTCATAGAAGTATTGGATTATCATGGCGTCACTAAATTGATGGTGTGGACAACTTGCCACCAATCTCTTGTATCGATCCCAACATTCATATAATGACTCTCCCACATGTTGCTTGATCCCACAAATTTCTTTGCGAATTTGAGTAGCCTTTGATGTGGGAAAATATCTCTCGAGGAAAAGTTTCTTCATCCCATTCCATGTTGTGATACTTCCGGAAGGCAAATAGTATAACCATTCCTTAGCATTGCCCGCCAAAGAGAACGGAAAAGCTTTCAACATTGCTCCATCCGCATTAGTATTCGGTGGAAGCATGGCCATGACTATGGTGTTGAAGTCCATAAGATGTTTGTTTGGGTCTTCATTCACCATGCCATGGAACTTTTGTAATTCTCTAATCAACCCCGGCTTGATCTTGAAAGTTGAGTTAGTTTGGATACACCATTCTTATGTATCGAGCTTGTGAGAAGCTAGGTCCTTGAGTGTACGATCACCCATTGCCTCTTCTTCTATGTCCGAATCTGCGAATTCACTTGATATAGAGAACGAGGAAGCGGAATGTTAACTGCTCGAATAAAGTCTCTTAGTTGAGTGCCGGATCGAAGACGTATTCTAATTGGACTCGGTCTTCCCCCTTGAAGCATTCACCAAAGATATAGTACCTACAACAAGGTTCACAAAACAAAGTTAGATACGGTATAGAATCTAAAAAAGAAAGAATAAAGCAAAAAGAAAAATAAAAACAACTAAAATCGCCCGTTGCTCCCCGACAACGGCGCCAAAATTTGTACGCGTGTCGTAACCACAACAAATTAATTAATACTTTACTACCTAATTAAAGAGTAATATAGGGTAGTCAAGGTCGATCCCACGAGGAGCAAGAGATTATTAGTTGTCAAATTGTCACAAAAAGGGGGGTATTGGTTGTAAAATTTATAAAGCAAAAGAAATAAACAAAGTAATTAATAGTGTAAGTTGAAATCAATGAGAGAGAATAGATCAAGGAATCCTTCTTCGCTGCAAAACAATGATTAAAGTTATGTTCTTTTCCACTTGTTATTAGTCATAGATTATCACCAACCGTAGGATAGCAGGTTCGCTTAGCTAACCCCAAAATTCCTTATTTCACCGAGTAACAGGTTCGCTTAGTTATCAGATTCTATTCAAAAGAACCACCTTGAGGTTCGCTTACAAGATGTAATTCCCCGAACGCATTAAGATTTATGAATTTAGGTATAGTACTAGTAGTTAGACTCGGTTCGCTTGGTCCACTTTCTAGCGTTGTTTTCACACACAATTGCTCCACGGAATCCCTCCGCAAGGTCTTGTGTTTTCTACTTGTGTAAAAAGTCAAGAAACTATTACGTATTCCCTAACTTTCACTAGCTTTAGATTAAATTAACAAGTCAATTTAGCGTGCACTCCAAACAACCTATCAATCAATCATAAACATTAATATTAGTAAAAACAAACGATAATCATATGAAAAACTTCAAAGTAGAATTGAAACAAAACTCAAATCATATGTTAAGAACTAGGAATTCATCCTCAATCAATAAGAAAATTAGCTACTCAAAATTTAGAGTTCACACAATAATAATAATAAAGGAAGAAAGAAAAACTTATTGAAAAGATGATGGTTGCTCCTTCCTCCAATCCTTGTGCACTTCAACTCCTTCTCCAAAGTAGATGTGTGTAAAAAGTTGTAGAGAACTCTCTTATTTATAGGCTTCAATACTCTCCATGTCTTTGTAGGAAAAGAATCCTCATTCCAAAAGAACACCACTTTCCCAATTTGAGCCATATTCCAATTTCTAGTCCAATTCTCCAAAACTTCCAAGTTTTCATCCAATTCCCAATTCTATGTCTTCACACACATGAGAGAAGTCCACACAAAATTTTGCATTTTTTCTCACCGGAAAACTGTGTTTTTGGCCGGAATTTGTCGTCGCCGGTCACCTGAAAATTCTTCTCCGGTAACGGAATATTCTTTTGGTCAACCGTCAGGACTAACGGTCAAATAGGTCAATCCGTTAGTCATCGGGTCAAATTACTGAGTCAGAACCGAGTCGATTCTTTGACTCATTGACTGGTCTTCTTGGCTTTGAATAGTTCACGGCCAAGATGGCCATGCCTTCCCTATCTGTAACTTCTCTTCTCAGCCAAGATGGTTGTGCCAACTGCAACTGCACTTTTGTACTTCTCATTCTCAAGCGCAGATAACTCTCAGTTCTTCTCCACCAACTGCTGCAACATACAACATCCACCTGCAATCTCTCCAGCAGCTACTTGTTCTGCAGTTTCAACCCTGCAAGTCAGTTCATTGTAGTGCCAAACTGCCATCCATAACCAGCCATACTGTTCCAGCTTTAACTCCACACCCTGGCCATTAACCCCCTCATTCCTCTAACATTTAAACCACATTTCCAACTGAACTACAGTTCTCCTCTTGAGCTCAAATCTCAGCATCTCCACCATTTCAAACCCTATTGCATCTTCTTGTCCTTGCACCAGCAACACCCATATTATGTAGCACCAGTTCATCTCAATAGCTGCAAACAACCAACACCCCTGCAACAAATGGCAGCAGCATCACCATAACAGCAGAAACTCCCTTCCCAGTTCACATCGCACCCATTTGCTTTCAACTCGAGCTATCATCACAGCAACACCACACATCACATCCAATCATTCAATACAACCCTCTCTGCAGAATTCTTCATCGGCTGCTTCTCAAATCCAGCAAACACCACCAATTTCCATCACCAGCTGAAGCTATATTTCTATCAGTGACTTCATAAACTAGTTCCACTTTGTTCTTCACAGCAGCCGTCTGAATTTCTCGACCGGTCTCAATACCAACAACAACAACGTCTCCTTGCAAACCCATCTGAATTTCTTACAGTACCTCCAATCACTTCTACAGCCATAAACCCATCTCGAATCTCATCACCATCTCGAGATTCAAACGCAAAAACGATCCCTAGATCCATTTCTTTTTCTGGATTCAACAGTAGCACCAAATCGCCTCTCTCTGTGTTGAATAGCAACAATATTTTCCATTTCGATCTTCTCTGAATATCAATCTCCTCATTTGATTTTGCTGCTTCAGGTGTTATAGTAGCAGCTTTGCTGCTCGTTCTTGTTTTCAGAGCAAATAATTGAAGAAGAGATAAATTCACGATTCTAGGGTTGTGTAATGATTTGGGATAGAGACGCCCAACATAAGATCCACCCCATATGGGTGCCTATATTAGGTGGTCATTTCTAATAAGGGCTGGCCAATGATAATTAGACCCACTGATAATTGATAAGGGATACCCTAGATGGTAACCCTTTAGCCATATCTGGCTGCCATTTAATACTCCTCTGAGAGAGTTTCCCTTTAACCGTTACCGGGCTCCAGATAGAGCTCACCCTATGAAATGACAATTTTTCCCTTTTTGCCCAATTTTGGTGATTTCTCCTTCTTTTCGTCCGTGCGACTCCAGAGTACCTAATAACTCAAAAACACGCATAAACTCTTAGATAGTAAATTAGGTGTATTCTACACCTATCAAATTCCCCCACACTTAGACTTTGCTAGTCCTCGATCAAATCAAACTAAAACTTACAACTTCAAAGCGTGCCAGCGTCCCAAGCATCCAAAGAGCTATGAGGGCATAGAGTTTCTGCATGCTAGTAATAAGAAGTTAGAAATACTAAAGAACATATTCTCATTCTTAAATGTTGAGTGAGAAATAACCACACCATAACGAGAGAACACGTGTTTGAGAAACGATCAATAAGCATTTCGCCTTGACTTCTACCTCGCCAAAGGGTTTTATGATAATTGCACTCAAAAAGACGGCTTTTTTATGGGTCTCACATGTGCGTAGGTAGGAATGAAGAGAGAATTCCTGCAACACGTTGAATGGTGGGAAGGATAACTTCCGAAATTTTGAAAAACCCACATCTTTTAACATTTTGAAAAACCATTTTTCTAACGATCTCTAAGAAAGGAAATCAACCACTTATATCGAGGATGAGATTACTTACTTACCTTCACATCCGATTGCCAATTATGATAACACCACTCTCACGGAATCCAATAGAAACGTCTTCCGCTCCTTGTCTTCATCTTCTTGGTCTTCGGCTTCAACTATTGATGATAAACACTTGAACTTCATAAATCCTTAACAATTTGTAACCTTTTTCCTTAAAAATCCATGTCGCTTGAAACTTCCTTATAGATTTCCCTTTCCCACGGCTTATTCAAAAAAAAAACAAAAAAAAACAATAATAGATATTTCTCTTGTCTCGTATATATATATATATTTTTTTTTCAATTTTTTTTTCATTTTTTCCATTTTTTTTTAGACAAGAGAAACAAAATACAAAATAAACAAAACAAACATGGCCGTGGAAAAGTACTTTACCGCTTGATTCTCCACAACTTGTATCGTCTTGAAATCATAAACTTCAATAATTCTCACCTTTTACTTTCTTCTCTCTTGTAAATTAGTCTTCATACTTGAATATAGAACTACCTCATTGTATTGTAAGTTTTCAACTTTGATATAAAATTATGCTCTTTTTCTTTTTCCATTGTTGCTTTCAAACCTTGAACGTAGATTTTGATGTCGCTCCCTTGTTGTTGATGATTATGGTGTTTCTATGGACCCGTTGTTGTCGAGAGAGAGAATAGTGCTAACTGCAAATCGAACTACAAGAAGGAGGCTTTCATCATAGACGTCACCCTCATGATTGCCTCATGATTGACAAAAATTAGCACTCAAGAGATCAAAATAGTGCTGAAATTGGTGTGAAATTGGGTAGCTCACCATTCTACCCGGAATTAACGTACGGTGACACACACTCAAAAGAAGCTCTTTAGTAAAGGAAGAATTTTTGGTCGGTGCCTCTCATGATATGAAAATGGGTAGTCTCCACTAATGATTGATCAGCAACTCTAATAACGCACTTCTCCCTGCACCAAATTTGCATCACCGGCATGATTAAATCCATTATTTAACACTCTAACAAGCAAGAAATCGAACGTAGTTCCCCTAACATTTCCAAGTTCAATTATGTCGGTCAGAATTCTCTATGTAATCATACCTAGAAGCATGCTAGTGACTCTAAAATCTCTAAAAGTTGAAAGTTTTATGCAAAAAAATTCTCTTTTTTTTTTATGCAAAAATATATGCTTAGCCACTCCCCCACACTTAAACCTTACATTGTCCTCAATGTAATTGAATCCTCCTAGTAAAGTCAAGGTGGGAAATCCTAATATGATATGAAACAAGAAAAATAAACACACAAAACAAACAAAAAGCAAATAAAAAATAAAAAGCAAAAGGATAAGAGATACAAAACCGGTGGGTTGCCTCCCACTTAGCGCTTGTTTTAAAGTCGACGACCCGACATAGCTCTTGCTTCACATTACTCCTATAGAGGGAGCACATCTCGAACTCCAATCACGTCCACATGCTCCGTTGGAAAGTTCTCATAATATGGCTTCAACCTATGGCCGTTGACTTTCAAGGGTTGTCCTGTTTTTTCACTAACAATTTCAACTGCACCATGATCATAAACATTAGTAACAATAAATGGTCCCACCCAACGGGACTTAAGCTTACCCAGAAATAAACGTAAACGAGTATTAAATAAAAGAACTTTTTGCCCCACAACAAAACTTTTCCGAGAAATCATCTTGTCATGAAAAAGCTTGGTCTTGTCTTTGTAAATCCGGGCATTATCGTAAGCATCATTATGTATCTCCTCTAGCTCATTTAGTTGTAAATTCCTTTGTTTCCCCGCTGCATCATACTCCATATTGAATTTCTTTATCGCCCAATAAGCCTTATGTTCAAGTTCAACCGGAAGATGACAAGCTTTGCCATAAACCAACCGATATGGAGACATACCAATCGGTGTCTTGTACGCTGTTCTATACGCCCAAAGTGCATCATTGAGCTTAAAGCTCCAATCTTTCCTTGTGGTATTCACCGTTTTCTCAAGAATGGACTTGATTTCACGATTTGAGATTTCAGCTTGTCCACTAGTTTGTGGATGGTAAGGCGTACCAATCTTGTGTGTTATGTTGTACTTCTTGAGGAGAGCGTGGAAAGACTTCTTGAAATGCGAGCCTCCATCGCTTATCACCACTCTTGGTGTGCCGTGCCTAGTGAATATGTTTTCTCTTATAAAATCACAAACAACTTGAGAATCATTAGTTTTGGTGGCTCTAGCCTCCACCCATTTAGAAACATAATCTACGGCAAGAAGTATATAAAAATTTCCATTCGAATTGACAAAAGGGCCCATAAAATCGATACCCCACACATCAAAAATCTCTACGGTGAGAATTGGTGTGAGTGGCATTTGATTTCGAGCACCTAGATTGCCTGTTCTTTGACATCTATCACACGATTTACAAAAAACATATGAATCTTCAAACAAGGTGGGCCAATAAAATCCACTTTCAAGAACCTTGAGAGCGGTACGTTTAGAACCAAAATGGCCACCACATGCAAAAGTATGACAAAAGGAGAGAATAGATTGAAATTCGGAGTTAGGTACGCACCTTCGTATGATTTGATCAACGCCATATTTCCATAAGTATGGTTCATCCCACACATATTGCTTCGCTATCTTCTTAAGCTTCATCTTTTGGAAGTTAGACATTGTGCTAGGTACCTTCCTTGTCACCAAATAATTCACTATATACGCATACCAAGGTGTTGATTTTTCCAAGGAGAAAAGTTGTTCGTCCGGAAAGCGGTCTTGTAATGGTAGTTCTTCTTGAGACATAACAAGTCTACTAAGATGATCCGCAATGGTATTATCCACACCTTTATTATCTCTAATTTCTATGTCGAACTCTTGTAGTAATAGGATCCACCGGATTAGTCTTGGCTTAGCTTCTTTCTTCTTTATTAAGTATCTAAGTGCCGCATGATCGGAATACACAATAACCTTTGTACCCACCAAGTATGAGCGAAATTTTTCCAATGCAAACACTATAGCCAATAACTCCTTTTCCGTGGTAGAATAGTTGATTTGTGCATCATTAAGGGTCCTAGATGCATAATATATAACATGGGACAATTTGTCCACTCTTTGACCCAAAACGGCTCCAACCGAATAATCACTAGCATCACACATTAATTCAAATGGAAGATTCCAATCCGGTGACTTGATAATCGGCGCACTTGTCAACATTGCCTTCAATTTGTAAAAAGCATCCTTGCAATCCTTGTTGAAGTCAAAAGGTACCTCCTTTTGTAGTAACTTGCACATCGGCATGGAGATTTTTGAGAAATCCTTGATAAACCGCCTATAGAAACTTGCATGACCAAGAAATGAACGAACTTCCCTCACCGAAGTGGGATATTGTAAGTTTCTTATTAAATCTATCTTTGACTTGTCCACTTCAAGCCCTCGAGAGGACACAATGTGACCAAGTACTATGCCATGGTTTACCATAAAATGACATTTCTCCCAATTAAGAACAAGGTTAGTGTCTATGCATCGTTTAAGAACTAGTTCAAGGTTATCTAAACAAATATCAAAAGAATTTCCATAAACACTAAAGTCGTCCATAAATACCTCAATAATACGCTCCACGTAATCCGAGAATATGCTTACCATGCATCTTTGGAAAGTAGCCGGTGCATTGCAAAGACCAAACGGCATCCTCCTATACGCAAACGTTCCAAACGGACAAGTAAAAGTGGTCTTCTCTTGGTCCTCCGGTGCAATAACAAGTTGATTGTATCCCGAATAACCATCCAATAAACAATAATAAGAATGCCCCGCTAACCGCTCCAACATTTGATCAATGAAAGGTAAAGGAAAGTGATCCTTTCGGGTTGCGGAATTAAGCTTTCTATAATCAATGCACACTCTCCAACCGGTTTGAACTCTTGTAGGAACAAGTTCATCGTCTTGATTTCGAACAACCGTAACACCGGAATTCTTTGGCACCACTTGTACCGGACTAACCCATTTGCTATCGGAAATTGGGTAGATCACCCCCGCACTTAGCAATTTGAGTATCTCTTTCTTCACAACCTCCATCATGGGAGGATTAAGCCTACGTTGAGCATCACGTACCGGCTTCACGTTCTCTTCCATTAGAATCCTATGCATGCATATGGATGGAATAATGCCCTTGATATCCGCAATTGTCCAACCAATAGCCGTTTTGTGCTCTTTCAAGACTCTAAGAAAATGGTCTTCTTGTACCGGTGTGAGGTTCTTTGAAATAATCACCGGAAGCTCATCTCCATCTCCCAAAAATGCATACTTCAAATGATCCGGAAGTGGCTTCAATTCTAGTTTAGGCGCCTTCACAATAGATGGTACAAGTAATTCATCATTCACTGGTAAAGAGATATAGGAAACATTACCCTTAGCTTCTTGTAATGCCGAAAAATCACCACATGTCTCCACCAATTCCTTGGAAATTTCAACATCCAAGTTAGATACGCCGTGGACGTCCAATTCAATGCTCTTTTGCAACACCACATCAAGTTCGTCCTCTCGATTCAATTCTACCATTTGTTGTGCTAATGAACCAACCACATCAATGGAGTAAGCGGAATGCACATCACTTGGGTAACGCATGGCTTCAAATATGTTGAAGTGTATTACTTCCTTGTCGAATTCCATAGTGAGTGTACCCTTGTCCACATCAATCTTCGTCTTTGCGGTCTTCATAAATGGCCTCCCAAGAAGTAGAGAAGTAGACGAACGATTCTCATTATTGTCCATATCCACCACAAAGAAATCCACCGGAAAAATTAACTCATTCACTTTCACTAGAACGTCTTCTACAAGTCCCTTTGGATATATGTTAGACTTGTTTACTAGTTGGATAATAACTCTTGTCTCTTTCAACGGTCCAAGATTCAAGGATTCATAAATATCGGCCGACATCACACTAATGGAAGCTCCCAAGTCAAGTAAAGCATGTTCAAACCTTTTCTTACCAATAATAATTGGCACCGTGAAACCACCGGGATCCGTGCACTTTGTAGGCATCTTCTTCAAAAGCATAGCCGACGCACTTTCGCCAACTTTAGTAATTTCATTATCAAGCAACCTATCCTTATTTGTGCATAACTCCTTCATGAACTTAGCATACCTTGGCATTGTCTTGATGGCCTCTATGAAGGGGATGTTGATTTCGATCTTCTTGAAGATATCCATGAGTGCCTTGTCTTGAGCTTCCTTCTTGGATTTAGCAAAACGACTAGGAAAAGGAGGTGGAGTAGTAAAAGTAGGAACCGGTTCCTTGGATTGGGTGGTTGGTGTTGAAGTCTCCTTTGGTTCGGCATCCTCCTTCTATTTGACTACCTCTTTACTAACTTCTTCATGACGAGTTGGACTCTCCACTTGTCTTCCACTTCTTAATGTAACCGCATTAACATTCTCTCTTGGATTCACAATTGGTTGTGAAGGAAGCTTTGTGGATGCTTGAGCTTTCATTAAGTTCATATCGGTCGCCAATTGTACCATTTGAGTTTGTAAATCCTTGATTTCCGAATCGGTCTTTTGTTGGGTTTGTTGTAACATAGAAGTGAGACCTTGCATGCTTTGCATTATCACATTCAACTTGTCATTATTCGTAGAATCTTGCTCCTTGACTTGTTGTGGTTGGAATTGTTATTGCTGAGGTTGGAAACATGATTGTTGGAATCCACCTTGTTGCGTATATGGAGTGGGAGCCGCCGCTTGCTTGTTTGCATAGCTAAAGTTGGGATGATCCTTCCAGCCGGGATTGTAAGTATTGGAATATGGATCGTACCTTGGCCTTGGATTTGGATATAAAGCATTTACTTGTTCGGTTTCATCATCCGGAATAATTACCGCGGCCAATCGTTTCACTACCCTCTCTATGTTGTTTAACCGTTGATTGGATTGTGAAGACGAGTCACTAACTTCATGCACCAACTTAACCATTGAATCACCCCTTGCATAGAATTGTTGCGAGTTTGCCGCCATACTTTCAATCAACTCGGTAGCTTCGGCCACCGTCTTGTTCACTAGTTCACCACCACCGGCGGCGTCAAGAAGATATCTATCACTTGTTTGGAGACCTTCATAGAAGTATTGGATTATCATGGCGTCACTAAATTGATGGTGTGGACAACTTGCCACCAATCTCTTGTATCGATCCCAACATTCATATAATGACTCTCCCACATGTTGCTTGATCCCACAAATTTCTTTGCGAATTTGAGTAGCCTTTGATGCGGGAAAATATCTCTCGAGGAAAAGTTTCTTCATCCTATTCCATGTTGTGATACTTCCGAAAGGCAAATAGTATAACCATTCCTTAGCATTGCCCGCCAAAGAGAACGGAAAAGCTTTCAACATTGCTCCATCCGCATTAGTATTCGGTGGAAGCATGGCCGTGACTATGGTGTTGAAGTCCATAAGATGTTTGTTTGGGTCTTCATTCACCATGCCATGGAACTTTGGTAATTCTCTAATCAACCCCGGCTTGATCTTGAAAGTTGAGTTAGTTTGGATACACCATTGTTGTGTATCGAGCTTGTGAGAAGCTAGGTCCTTGAGTGTACGATCACCCATTGCCTCTTCTTCTATGTCCGAATCTGCGAATTCACTTGATATAGAACGAGGAAGCGGAGTGTTAATTGCTCGAATAAAGTCTCTTAGTTGAGTGTCGGATCGAAGACGTATTCTAATTGGACTCGGTCTTCCCCCTTGAAGCATTCACCAAAGATATAGTACCTACAGCAAGGTTCACAAAACAAAGTTAGATACGGTATAGAATCTAACAAAGCAAGAATAAAGCAAAAAGAAAAATAAAAACAACTAAAATCGCCCGTTGCTCCCCGGCAACGGCGCCAAAATTTGTACGCGTGTCGTAACCACAAAAAATTAATTAATACTTTACTACCTAATTAAAGAGTAATATAGGGTAGTCAAGGTCGATCCCACGAGGAGCAAGAGATTATTAGTTGTCAAATTGTCACAAAAAGGGGGGTATTGGTTGTAAAATTTATAAAGCAAAAGAAATAAACAAAGTAATTAATAGTGTAAGTTGAAATCAATGAGAGAGAATAGATCAAGGAATCCTTCTTCGCTGCAAAACAATGATTAAAGTTATTTTATTTTCCACTTGTTATTAGTCATAGATTATCACCAACCGTAGGATAGCAGGTTCGCTTAGCTAACCCCAAAATTCCTTATTTCACCGAGTAACAGGTTCACTTAGTTATCAGATTCTATTCAAAAGAACCACCTTGAGGTTCGCTTACAAGATGTAATTCCCCGAACGCATTAAGATTTATGAATTTAGGTATGGTACTAGTAGTTAGACTCGGTTCTCTTGGTCCACTTTCTAGCGTTGTTTTCACACACAATTTCTCCACGGAATCCCTCCGCAAGGTCTTGTGTTTTATACTTGTGTAAAAAGTCAAGAAACTATTACGTATTCCCTAACTTTCACTAGCTTTAGATTAAATTAACAAGTCAATTTAGCGTGCACTCCAAACAACCTATCAATCAATCATAAACATTAATATTAGTAAAAACAAACGATAATCATATGAAAAACTTCAAAGTAGAATTGAAACAAAACTCAAATCATATGTTAAGAACTAGGAATTCATCCTTAATCAATAAGAAAATTAGCTACTCATAATTTAGAGTTCACACAATAATAATAATAAAGGAATAAAGAAAAACTTATTGAAAAGATGATGGTTGCTCCTTCCTCCAATCCTTGTGCACTTCAACTCCTTCTCCAAAGTAGATGTGTGTAAAATGTTGTAGAGAACTCTCTTATTTATAGGCTTCAATACTCTCCATGTCTTTGTAGGAAAAGAATCCTCATTCCAAAAGAACACCACTTTCCCAATTTGAGCCATATTCCAATTTCTAGTCCAATTCTCCAAAACTTCCAAGTTTTCATCCAATTCCCAATTCTAAGTCTTCACACACATGAGAGAAGTCCACACAAAATTCTGCATTTTTTCTCAACGGAAAAATGTGTTTTTGGCCGGAATTTTTCGCTGCCGGTCACCTGAAAATTCTTCTCCGGTAACGGAATATTCCGTTGGTCAACCGTCAGGACTAACGGTCAAATAGGTCAATCCGTTAGTCATCGGGTCAAATTACTGAGTCAGAACCGAGTCGATTCTTGACTCTACTGACCGGTCTTGCACTGTTGGACTTTGAATAGTTCACGGCCAAGATGGCCATGCCTTCCCCGTCTCGTAACTTCTCTTCTCAACCAAGATGGTTGTGCCAACTAACAACTGCACTTTTGTACTTCTCATTCTCAAGCGCATATAACTCTCAGTTCTTCTCCACCAACTTTGCAACATACAACATCCACCCGCAATCTCTCCAGTGACTACTTGTTCTGCAGCTTTCAACCCTGCAAGTCGGTTCATTGTAGTGCCAAACCGCCATCCATAACCAACCATACTTTGTTCCAGCTTTAACTCCACACCCCGCCATTAACCCCCTCATTCCTCTAACATTTAAACCACATTTCCAACTGAACTACGGTTCTCCTCTTGAGCTCAAATCTCAAAGATCTCCACCATTTCAAACCCTATTGCATCTTCTTGTCCTTGCACCAAAGAACACCCATATTTTGTAGCACCATTTCATCTCAACAAATTTAAAACAACCAACACCCCTGCAACAAATGGCAGCAACATCACCATAACAGCAGAAACTCCCTTCCCAGTTCACAGCGCACCCATTTTCTTTCAACTCGAGCTATCATCACAGCAACACCACACATCACATCTAATCATTCAATACAACCCTCTCTGCAGAATTCTTCATCGGATGCTTCTCAAATCCAGCAAACACCACCAATTTCCATCACCAAATTTGAAGCTCTATTTCTATCAGTGACTTCATAAACTAGTTCCACTTTGTTCTTCACAAGACATGTCTGAATTTCTCGACCGGTCTCAATACTAACAGCAGCAACGTCTCCTTGCAAACCCATCTGAATTTCTTACAGTACCTCCAATCGCTTCTACAGCCATAAACCCATCTCGAATCTCATCACCATCTCGAGATTCAAACGCAAAAACGATCCCCAGATCCATTTATTTTTCTGGATTCAACATCAGCACCAAATCGCCTCTCTCTGTGTTGAATAGCAACAATATTTTCCATTTCGATCTTCTCTGAATCTCAATCTCCTCATTTGATTTTGCTGCTTCAGGTGTTATAGCAGTAGCTTTGCTGCTCGTTCTTGTTTTCATAGCAAATAATTGAAGAAGTGATAAATTCACGATTCTAGGGTTGTGTAATGATTTGGGATAGAGACGCCCAACATAAGAGCCACCCCATATGGGTGCCTATATTAGGTGGTCATTTCTAATAAGGGCTGGCCAATGATAATTAGACCCACTGATAATTGATAAGGGATACCCTAGATGGTAACCCTTTAGCCATAGCTGGCTGCCATTTAATACTCCTCTGAGAGAGTTGCCCTTTAACCGTTACCGGGCTCCAGATAGTGCCCGCCCTATGAAATGACAATTTTGCCCTTTTTGCCCAATTTTGGTGATTTCTTCTTCTTTTCGTCCGTGCGACTCCAGAGTACCTAATAACTCAAAAACACACGTAAAATACATAATTTACTAGAAAAATAACAAAGAACGCATAAACTCTTAGATAGTAAATTAGGTGTATTCTACACCTATCACATTCCCTGACACTAATGGCAATAGGGTAAGTGCAAACTTTCTTCAGTACTTGGATCCGTTGTAAGATGTTTATATCTATTCTTGGGGCACCGCGGTAATGGCACATCTGATGGCGGAGATGAAAAGGGCCTCTTTGTCTAAAACAAACTAATTTGTCGGGAATTTCACTCTACTCTAGGTAAATTTGTTTTCTTAACTTATTTTCTTATGTATATTGTTCACATGTATTCATCATGAACTTAGAATAAAAATTTACTGCTTCACATTGGAATAGGTGTGGTGTTATGAACACTTCCCAACCTTGTTCAAGAAGTTCCCTTTCTTGAAGACCATTGACCTTCCCGAACTCGATACTCCTAGAGCTAAGAAGTTCAAGTATAACAACATTCCAAAGCCCGGTAACAATGGTCAACTGATCGAGATGAGATTGGCTCTCGACGAAATGAGTACAGAAGACGTTGTGTTTGACCCATATAAGGAGGCTAGAGAAAAACGTCAACTTGTGAGGTTTGGTAACGTTGCATTTTACAATAGGACGTTGTTCCACCCAAAAGGATATATCATGGCTGATCCATGCCGTGTGATGCGCCAACATGGATATAAGAAATTATCACATTTTGAGTCGGCCTCTGATGATAATTATCTTCTTCACTTGGAGCAATTCAATTCAACTCCCAACAAGTTGCATGTAGTGTATGATCCAGATCCGTAACCAACCCACTGGAGGGATAGGGAGACACGTCGTTTGGTAGATATTAATAAGTGGGAGATGGCAGAAAATGGTGATAAAGTTGATAACGACTACATGGAAAATTACTTGGAATGGTCACATCCTTATGTCGTGCGCCCGGACAACGTCCAAGTTCCACCCCATAAAAAACTTTGAAACTCCTACACCTCCACCACCTACGACGCCCCAACTTCTTAAGACCGTTGGATTGATAGTAAGTTTTATTAATTTTTTAGTCGTTTAATGTAAACATAATGTTATATATTAGTATATACTAATTATGTGTTTCATGTATTAAACTAGCGCCGTCGGCTTGGCAACTTGAAGAAGATGTTTGGTTGCAAGTACGATGAAGGAGTGGTGATATCCCTTCAAGAAATCAAGGAAGTCGAGAAAAATCTTGATAGAATTGAAGAAACCGACCCTAGTGCAAAAGCTTTGTTTGGAGAAGCGAGGAAGGCGCCCGCCAAAAAGAAACAAAAGACCAAGTGAACAATTGGTGGTTATTTTAATTGTGTTGAACATGTCTAGATTAAACTTGTTTTCGTTTGTACCTCAGGGTTAAATCTTTAGTTGTTTGGTTTGCTTTTGGTTTATGCTAACTGGATTAAAAACACTTAAGCAGAATCCAGTTGTTTGGTTTATGTTGAACATGTCTGGATTTCTAGTGAAAGATTATAATTTCCGGCATAGATGATTTCAGTTCCAGAAACGCCGGTACTTATACCGGCATCCTAGAAATTTACAATTCAATGTTGGTTCCAAAGTGTCGGCATTGAAATTGTTTCTAATTCTATTCCGGAACAAGAAGTTTAAAATTTTCAGGTTCCTGTATAGATATTGACAACTACCGGCATGGTGGTATTTTTTAAATTCTATGCAGGTATTCTAATTTTTCAATTTCCTATATTGTTGATAGAAAACCGGCATGTTTATGTCGATTCAATTAATGCCGTCACTCTGCTAAAAATTAATTTCAAATGCTCTTTTATTTCATTCCTAAGTAATCTATTACATTGGATTGGATACTTTAAATTAAAACATGATAAAAAAAATATTCAATGGATTGCACTTTGTTAGAGATAATCTATTTCCATCCCTTTTCAACAATTGCGAAACCTTTGAGCCTTTCCTGAATCTGTTCGAAGACATCGTCCGGGATTGGGGTGTCAAGGATCATCTTCATTGGTTCTTCTTCTTTTTTAACATATTCCTTTCTCTTCATATAACACCCATCACACCCATCGATAGGCTTGCATTGGCCCTTGTGGTTTTCTCTTGACTCTGCTAGTTCAACAGCTTTGTCAAACCATTGAAACTCATCGCACTTTGGGTGATTCAAACACCTTAGAAACATTCTTCCATTTTCAGCATCATCAGTTTTTGCAATCCAAAACCGGTGTGTCCCATCACAGCTTCTACACTTTGAATAAATAAAAGGGCAGTCCATTGCTAGATGAGATGGTGACTTACAAATTTGACACTTGCAATGATGACTCTGTAAGAGAAAATTATATTAGTTATGCGTCATGGTAGTGAATATTATATTGTTAGTAATGATTAATCTACTTACTTTGCAGATAGAGCTAGATGATGAATCTCCCATCGCTTGTGAAGCTTTAACCGTGCTTGCTTTTTTGAGAGAAGGATTTTTGTTATCTTGTGGGTGGTTTGTATAGATTTTCACCAAGGAATGGGGGTATTATATTCAAATGATTCTCCAGCGGTCTTTTTTTTCAAAAAACTAGCCGTTTTTTTTTAATTTCACCAATACCGACATGTTCGATATTGAATATTCAATGCCGGTAATGATTACATATTTAGCCGAATATCTGTGAATAAAAAACGGCATGGTAAGCTTATGGAAATAAAAACCGGAATTTAGTGCCAATATAGTTGTTCACAATGACATCAATGCCGGTGTTGGTTATTTTCAAAAAAACTAGTCGTTGAGGTTTCTCGCTATATAAAGAGAGCTAATACTTGGACCCAAAAGTCCAAAACCATTGTGTTCTTATATATCTCCTTTAGCCTCTTAACTTAGAAACCATACACCCTAGTATAGTACCTAACCCCACATTCAATAAATGACATCGTTTGACTCGGAGGAAGATTTAGAAATCACCCAAGCATGGTATGCCGAAACTCGTCCTTCAACTATAGATAACATCACGCGGGATTCCATGTGGTTGAAGATTTTTAACAAATTTGTTCACGATTATGGTAACCCGAAAGGAAGAACTGCTAAACAAATCGAGCAACGACACGACATCATTCTAAATGCGGTGGTTGAGTATCTAAAATTGAAACACCGGATTCATCAAGCTAACCGCAATAGATTGTCTCCTCAACAACTTGTAAGTATTTTTATGATTAATTCGACATAATCCACTTGAATTTGTATGTAACAAACATAATTTGTGCATTGTTTTTGTAGCATGAAGCCGTGAAAACATGTTACTTACAAGAAAAGGGAGAAGCATTCTTGTTTGAAGCCAATGTCAACCATATTGTAACCAAATTCACGGAGTACCACCAGTTGGGTGAATCGGAGAAGGATTCTTCTTAAGAAGATTGATAATTTAGTGGTAATTGCTTAGGTTTTTAGGGTATTCTATTAGGTTTTTTTGTAAGTTTTTGTGGGTAGATCTCTATGTAAACTCGTAATACACTGCCGGCGTAGACTTAATATATATTTGAATGCCGGTACTAGGTGCCTAATTTTTTTATGTTCCTCTGTACAATTTACGTATTTCCGGCACACTCTTTTGACACTATACATTGCTGGTTCAGCGTGCCGGCATGCATGTAAACCATAGCTCAGTGCCGGTACGTAAGATTCAACACCCAATGGCTATTTTTTAAAACTATAAACCTGTAAAGTAAAATGCCGGCGTAGATTTGAGGTTACCGACAATGCCGGTACCATAAAGTGGAAAAGAGACGTTGTGTACTCATCTATTTAAAGTGGCTACACCTATTGCAGTTGATACATTTATATGATGGCAAAAAACTCACCGACTACCGATTTCAGAGAATATTTATATGAAAAAAAAGTCTCAACTCCGGTAGGGAATCAATCATCATCCACCACCAACTGAATTCCCATAATACTAGAAAAACTTAAAAAGGAAGTACCAAACCACCAAGTCAATTGCTGCAATGGAAGAAGAGATACTTATAAGGAAGAAAAAAAAAAAAAAAAAAGAGGCAGCAAAGGAAGATTACTATCGCGAAAAAACAAAGAGAATATACGAACGTGTAAAACAAGCGAAGATTGAAGCGGATGTTGAGGAAGAAACCAAATGGATCAAAAATTACTACATAGTATCTGATTTCCCTGAAGATCCCCGCCCTCAAAACCTTTTTTGGGGTCTTGTTGTGGATGGTCCTTATATACCGGAGTTCGTGGACGGTAAGTGCAAAAAACGTAAAATAGATTACGGGGATGAGTTTGTATCGCATCGGACAATTGCCCTCATAAAATTATGTTGCAAATACAACGAGTTTCTTGCAATATACCAAGATAATAGGTTTCAAGCTCAGGACGCATACACCAAATGGAGAAAAGAGCCTTTTAGGCATTTCGAAGCTGCTTTGTTTGTTGAATCTCGTACCAAGAAATGATGTTAGTTGCAATTAGATTGAGATCTTTCATTTTATGTGTAAGGTTGTTCAAGTTTTTAATGTTTTTAAGTCTATTTCCTTATGATTAGTATGAAGTTTCTTTGGTTTGTGGTTAATGTTGTTTATTTCATCAAGTTTCTTTCATATACCGGCATTGAAGGGTGCACCAGAAATTATGCCGACATCATATTGACGATTTAAAGTTATTGTCAGAGTGCCGGCATTGAATTGTTTCATGTGTCTATGCCGGAATTATGACGGTTACAATTGAAACTCCTTCATTCCACTGGTTTGATGGTTACAAACTACTTCAACCCAGTATTTGGACGGTTACAAAATCCTTAATGCGTCGGTTACAAATTTATCATTCTATTTAAGTGACGGTTTTGGATACCAATCTCCATATTTTTCCAATCTTCCTTAGTATTCAATCTCCATATTTTTTTCATCTTCTATACAATGGTTCGTCACAAATCTCATGAACAACCCATTCCACAAATACCTGTTGATAAACCGGAAGAAAGTCCTGAAGAGTCTGTTGGTGAGGCGCGCATACAAAATTTGATGCGGTAAGTGAAGTATTTGTTGAATTGAAGTATTTTTAGGGTTTATCCCATAATATATAACACGAAGTCAAACTTTCTTGTTTAGTCTTTATACTACACTAAAAGAAAATTTTGAAATTGCAATCTAGTCAATTGAAATTTTGTTCTATTCGCGGTCGAATTAATTTGAAAATCATGCCGGATTATATATCTTGAATCCCGATTGTATTGCATGAGCTTGCCGGCATATAAAATTAGTCAACTATCATACCGGTTACCTATGCCAGCTTTGTACATTTGATCAATACCATGTCGTTTGTATTTGCCTATTTTTTAAAAATCTCTATATAAAAATCCCACAGTTCCGGCATCCTCAGAAATATGTTTTACAATGCCGGTACCTGTTTCGGCAGTCTCGATATGTTTACAAACTATGCTGGTTTGGTTTCCCTTGAATTGTTATTTTATGTATAGAATTCAGGAAAACCGGCATGGAATATATAATTTCTTTCTATGCCGGTTCCGGTACCGGCACTCATATTTGGTTCGATTTATGTGCCGGCTTCCAGTATATAACTCAGTTTAACATGTTGATGAACATAGGTCTAAAGCATCAAAAAAGTACAAAGGAAAAGGCAAAGCTGTTGTAGAATCAAAACGTAAGTCTTCTCGACGTAGCCGTCCTGATCCGGCTACTGCTAAGGTTATAATTTGGGATCAACCTATAAGCGACTCAACCAGAAGTGATGATGATGATTATGAGTCGGAAACTGTGCATGTACCCGAACGAGCAGATGGTTCATCCTCACAAGCAGCTAATGTCGGAGTTGAAGCCTCTAAGGATAATGAAAAGGCACCCCCAGCCCACCTTCCTGATAAATATGACATGATTCCAGACCGCATTGATGACAAACATTTGGGTCAACCGATAAACCCGCAACTCTTATTTTCCAACAAAGACTCTTGGCCTCGTTGGATCTATCAAACTTATGTAAGACGTTTGCATGTTGTTATTATAATATTTATCTGTGATCAAGTGAATTTAACTAAGTTTGGTGTGTTTTTATAGGACCACAAGAAAGCCTTTCGTGTTATCCGCCATCAACAATCGGATTTATGGACTTTGAAGAATGAGTGTGTGGCTGTTAAAGCAGTAGTCAAAGCATATGGGTTGTATTCTGCGATAAAAAATTATGTGGACATTGATACCGTCACGGAAAACTTCTTTTTGGAGAGGTTTTTTGCTGACATTGACACCATGCTTTTTCCTTTTGGCGAGATGACCATTATCCCCGAAGATTTCCAAAGGATAATAGGTCTAGAGGTTCTTGGGAAAGCCGTTAAGGTAGGAGATGACTCTAAGGACCTAGAATGGGACAAGATCTATGAGCTCACTGAAAGGTTGTTTGGATGGAACAAGGAAACCACTTTGGAAAATTTGTACAAGACAAGGCATTTCCAGACAAAGACTATCACCTTCGTCAAACTCATTGAATTGTTTGGGGATACGAAGAACAAGGTATTGACTCCAGAACAAGTTCAGCAAAGTGCCACTGCTTATATGTTGTTTATCTTGGGCTCCGCTATATTCCCTGACGCTAATGGTAATAGGGTGCATATGAACCTCCTACAATACTTGAATCTGTTGGACAAGGTTCATGAGTATTTATGGGGCGCTGCTTTCTTGGCACATTTTTTGGCAGAAATGCGTCGAGCTTCTAAGGAGAAAGCCCGTCAATTTAATGGGAATTTCACTGTAATTCAGGTATAGTGAACTACTTATTTTGTGATCGTTATCATTATTTATTTTCTTATGAAACGATCTTTCATGGTCACAGGTGTGGGCTTATGAACACTTCCGAAGTTTGTTCGTAGGGTATAAAGGATTGAAGATTGTCCATGGATATGAACATAATAAGGCTCTAGCTAATAAATACTACTTCGACAATACCCCGAGGCCCAATAACAAGAAAAGGTTAATTGTAATGAGGATGGATTTGGACTCGGTGGCTGTGGAAGATGTTGTGTTTGACCCATATAATAATGCCAGAGGAGTTCACTTACAAAGGCGTGACAATGTTTCATTTTACAACATACCTTTATTTCATCCTAAAGGATTTGTTATGCACAACCCTCGCCGTGTAATGCGCCAACTAGGGTATAAGCAGAAAGATCTCACGGATACATCATATCAGAAATTCTCTCATGACTTTCCTTAATGCCATTCAGATAAGAACCATACTCTCATAGTTTATGACCCTAAACCTATTCTTGCACATTGGACTGAAAGGGAAGAAAAACAACTTGTGTTGAATAGGGTTGATTGGGAATTGGCTGAGAATGGTTATGAGAGTGATCCAACCTTCCTAAGAGGCTATCATAAGTACTTGCATCCTTATGTTGTGCGCCCGGATACCGTAGAAGTACCTCCACTACCAGCACGTCCCTCCACAACTTCGTCAATTGTGCCCGAACTTTTACAGCTCGTTACGTTATTGGTACGTACGTATTGTGCATTACTATTCTTTTAATCTATATATATGAACTTATACAATTGTACATACTAAATACATGTTGAAAAATCCCTTAACAGCGTCAGCGGATTGGAAATTTTTCAAGGTTCTTTAAGAAGAAGTCCAAGAAAGGAGAGTTGCTGACCCAGGAAGAAATGGAGAACATCTTCCAAAAGATAGACCAAATTGAAGATCCTAAGGCAAAAGACTTGTGGGGTGAAAGGAAGAATAGGGTACACAAGAGGCCAAGAACCGAGTGATCGTGTGTTTATTTTATAGTATTAATTTGGTTTGAATAATTAGAGTTAGTTTATGTTTGTTTGTGTGTCTTGTTAAACTTTGAACATCTTTCTTTCACTTGTTTTCGGTTTGGAACATCTTAACTTTACATTTGGTTTGGTAAACAATCTAGTCTTCGGTTATGTTATTTTATGTGTCTTGCTAAACTTTGTTCGATGTTAATTTCATTTGTTTTTGGCTTAAAACATAATATATTAGATAATTTATATGAAACTTAAGTTTTTTTTAAAAAAACTGGCATGGTCGAAATCGTGACAACTATGCCGGAAATCTGTTTTCTTTCCAGAAAATAAGAATTTAGAATTCCGGCATGGATTCTGTTTTGCTGTCAATGCCGGTAATCTAACTTTTCCTTGTGAATAATTGATCTGCGTATAATACCGGCATTGTCAGTAAGTTATTTTTAATGTCGGTATGAGTTCCGGCATAAAAGAGAAAGTATATTTTCCTTGTGAAAATTACACAATTATCTATGTGTACTTATGGTGATTTTCCGGCACAAAAGAGAAAGTATATTTCAATGCCGGAATGAGTTCCGGCATTGTAAAGTTTGAATTAAATCATGCCGACATATATATGGCATATGGTTTAATGATTACAATTCAAACTTCCAAAAAAACAAAAGGTTGTGTATTAACGAACACCAGATATCCAAATTACTCATCATCGCCTCTACACGTATTAACTTGAATCTCCTCATCTTCAAGAGGTTTCTTCGATAAGGCCAACGCATCCCATAATTGGTGATTCTCCTCATACAATGCCATCCATCCCTTCCAGATATTAGGATTTATATCCTTTTTTTTAACCATCCCACAAACCGGGGGAAATGGACAATTATCCTTGAGTTTTAGAATAACGAAATGATTACCGTTCACGAATGCTAAAACAACTCTTCTCTTCACAAGGGATCCTTCGCATTTTTTCCACTTTGGTGTAAATGTTGTGACTACGGTGGGGGTAAAATAATGAACAACACAATTAAATGTATCCGCTACTAGATGCCCACAAAGCGGCATCCTCATCCAATATTGAGAAGGAATAAATGCAATCTCCTGCTCGGGTCCTAACACTTGAGCAAACATATCATCAAACACCTCGTCGTGACCAACCAATTGCTCATAAAAGCTCCTCTTTTTCACAAGTTGATCGACCATCCTCATTCTAGCATGTCGGCATGGTTTTATTCCTTTACTAACCGCCGTATCGAAGATTCCTAATTGTTCGTTCACGACATGATAGCCATAATTTCCATCTCCATCGACATCATCTGTGTACATAATAAACTCGCGAATAACCTTAGGAAGTTGGTTTATATATAACGCTACCTTTGTATGGTAATGTCTAATAGTCCTACCCGTCGAGGATTCCTTAAACATCTTCACATTACTATTGTTTATCTTAATTATATCCAACCATCCTCTCCAATCTCTGCATTATCAATGTCTTCAGTATGTGATGGGAGATTATACTTCCTTGGCATACCTCTTCCCCTTTTACTTGTAACATCCGATACATCGACTAAGGGTGTATCTTCGGAATGCTCACCTTGTTATCCTTGGTAGCTTAATGTTGGTACCTTGGGCGACCTTCCCCTTTTCTTAGGAACCACCGATACATCGACTATATGTGTAACTTCGGAATGCTCACCTTGTTGTCCTTGGTAGATTAATGATGGTACCTTAGGCGGACTTCCCCTTTTCTTATGAACCTCCGATACATCGACTATGGGTGTATCTTCGGAATTCTCACCTTGTTATCCTTGGTAGCTTGATGCTGGTACCTTCGGCGGCTTTCCCATTTTCCTAGGAACCTCTGATACATCGACTATGGGTGTAGCTTCGGAATGCTCACCTTGTTGTCCTTGGTATCTTGATGTTGGTACCTTCGGTGGCCTTTCCCTTTTCCTAGGAACCTCCGATACATCGACTTGGGTATGGCTTCGGAACCCGTCGTTTGTTGTTGAATTTATATCGGTTTCTTCTTTGGCCTGCCCCTTTTGTTTGGAACCGGCGCTTCCGCAAATCTGGCTTCCGAAATCTCACTTGCGGATAGATCTCGTTTCTTAGTTTCCACGAGTTCTTCTTCACGTCGAGTCATTTCTTTCAATTCTCTCCTTTGTTTTATCCTTACAATTTTAGTTTGTGGTCTACCGGTCGGATCTCCCTTTGTTGGCTCTTCATTTGGTGCTATCCATGGGCATGTAATTAGACTTATTCGGATCAACAATACTTGTAGGTTAGACGAGTTTCCACGTGAGTAAGCTTCATAGAATTCCTTGGCCTCCTTTGTATCCCATGGTGATTGTCCGGGAGCTTCCGTAGGGGGAAGGTCGAAAGATAGTTGCTTCCAAAATGGATCAATAACATCAATAGGTATCACTTCTTCATACTTCACAAGCATATGATGACACGGAATCCCTAATGAAGACATGTCGGGAAAAATACACACATCACCCGGTTTACCGTAATTTTTCTCATATTGCATTTGTCTCATCATATGTTTTATTTCCCAATGGGAGAAGTTAAACTCTATTCCTTGGAGCAACTTAGTATGTTTAAGAAATTGAGTCATCCTTTCCATTGAGATTTTCTCAAAAGCCTTCTTGATCCTATCGATATCGTCCTTAAAGTGTTGCTCCATTTCCTCGGTGACCGTAACCATGTTTCCTTGGCCGGACTGGATGAGATCTTTAAATCTCCCATGAGAGGACTCCGCTATACTAGTTGCTTCATTCCCGTAATGTCTATAACGATTTGTCCATGCACGCACAAATTTTTCCTTGAACTTATCCAACCAATTATCCCGACAATATGAGACGGCTCGTGGATACACTTCGTTATATATGGCAATAAACATGTTCAATCTCTTTTCATACATGTCCTCGGTAAGAGACCAATAAAATTTCTCCCAATCCTTTAGAAATTCCAACACCTTTTATGATTTTCATCGTGTTCTTTGTCGACTCGCTCTTTAATCTTTCCTCTTTCATTTTCTTCTTCTTCGGGTGTTAGTTTCACTTTGCGAACATCTTCCTCTAGTTGAGCAACCATTCTCTTTTTAATATCCGCCTTAGAGGGTTCAAACAAAGCATGCCAATGTTTTTTCACATTTTCACTTATATGATATGTACATAGGAAATTTTGTGCATCCGGATATACGTCGGATATGGAATTCATTAGTACGTCAAATTGATCGGTTATGATGACCCTCGGAAATCGATTTTCCGGGAACAATAATTTCAATTATCGTAATGCCCAATGATAATTGTAATCCCTCTCGTTTTCCATTAAACACCAAGCCAATATGAATGTTACCTTGTCCGATGTTTTCCCCACGATGTTGAACAATGGCATGTTGTATTTGTTTGTCTTGTAGGTGCAGTCCATCATAAGAACATCAAAACACGTATGAGCCAATTGTGAAAGCAAAGGATGTGCAATGAATATTTGAAGGGGTTTGTTGTCTGATCCTCTTTTAATGATACGCGTGTATTTTTGATCCCAAACTCTCTTCTTAAATTCTTGCATAACAGTCCTCCCTTCCCATTCCAACCTTCTAATGGTTGCTTGTGCGCTATAAATTGTACTTAGTGAAGAAACGTTCGTCTCATCCTTTTCCTTGAAGACTCTAAGAATCACTCTTGGTTTGATGCATACTTTGGTCATTATCTTTACATCCTCGAATTGATGAGGTTTTAGCTTCGCAACTAGGGAGTGACCAACAAAATCGTTCGGATCCCGATGGTAATGACGCCCAAACCACACCGTACAATCCCATTCTTCTTCTTCTTCTTTTCCTTTGTCTCTTAGATAGAATACAAGCTTAAAGGGGCATTCATCCTTCCTCGTACGAGTCTTGTATACCCTATTAGTCTTCTTTTCATATACATAACCCTTTCTCTTATGACTATTCTCCTTGTATTTTCCGCTTCTCTCACAAACCATCTCAAAACGAACATCTGAACGCTGGCTATTCCGCACTAAGACACACATGTTTTTAAGAGCCGTCTCTTTTTCCCAAGCTATTGCTCCCTCTGGAGATTTTATTCCCTACATAAGGACAACAATGGGAGATTATAAGGACAATTTAAAGCAATCCCAACATAAAATTGTAAAAACTAGGTGAAAGTATTGTTTGGTAACATACCCGAGGCATTTTATAGTATTCGGACGTATCCCGAAAGAGAGGTTTGGAATTTGGATCGATGTATGTCACAACCTAAGGCATGAATGAAAAGAAAATTGAATTAGTTCCACAAAATAATGTTCCGACATTGTATGTTATTGAACTGCAATGCCGAGATTCCCATTCCGGCATTGTCGAAAAGGTAAAATCCGCGCCGGAATCTAGTGCCGGCGTACACGATAATTTACATTAGACGCCGGTACTAAAGTTCAAAATATCATTAACTCCTGTATGGTTTTCATTTAAAACCGGCATCGTATATATGTAAGGTTCCAAGCCGGTACTGATGATAGGTGTCTAAAACACCTTATTTTATATTTAGTATTTATGCTTTCTTTGCTATTTTTCGTGTGAATTATGTATCTTATGTGTGAGTTTGAGTGTATTAGGTGCTTTGGAGTCATTCAGAACAAAAGGAGGAGAAAATGTCCATTTGGAGTGTAAGGATAGAAAAGGTCAATTCACAGGAGATATTTGGGGCAGGCTAGATTATGCAAGAGGTCAGTCTGCTAGAGCTGACAACTGAATAGAGAATTAGGATGTCGGTTATTCGGAAACGACAAGCCATATGCTAGCTTGGTGGCCCTTATCAAGGTTACCGGACACTAACTAACCTTACCCCTATAACCCTAAGTCTAAATAAATCAAAGTCTCTCAATCATTCATTTTTACTTCCCTGAACTTCTATGAAATTGAGAAGGAGAAATACAACGGCTGCACTGAGAGATCGAGCTAAGGAATTGGTGATTCTCGATGAAGTGAAATTGCAGTCAACTCAGCCGTGAGAATAAAGATTAGGTTTGAGTTGAAATCGGTGAGGGTGAATCAGAGGGGATATTGAGCAGATATTGATGCTTGAACTGTAAAAGAGGAAATTGAAGCTGGTTTGGGTCACTGCTAAGGAGTTCAAATGGCTCAAGAAGGCTACGGGAGATGGTGAGATCGAGATTTGGAGATGTGGCTGCTGCTGGAAGTTTGAATCGAGAGAACATGACAGATGGGTTCTGGGTTGGAGTTTATATGTTTGAATCGATTGAGAAGAATCTATTGTTTCCAAAGTTAAGGTTCTATGTTGCAAATGAAGATTAAATGGGTATGTTCAGTTCGTCTTGTGCAGCAAGGGAAGTGGTTTTGAGCTCAAGTTCACGCTGCAAAACAAGCCAGAGAATGGAAGACGTGAATACTGCCATGGATTAATTGTGAGTTTATGAATGTTTATTGTGTTAGGAATGATGGTTTTGAGTTAATATGCATTTTGCAGGGAGAATTGAAGCTTGGAAGTGGCTAAGAACATCACAACTTATTCATCTCTCCATTATCAGAATTATACACAGCAGTTGCTCGACAGAATGCCTGAACTACAAGGGAGGCTTGAATTGCTGGAAAAACTGGCGCAGTAATGTTGCAGGTGAAGTAGTATCCAGTGGAAAGATGTGGTTGCACTAGTCAGGTGGTTAAGCTGAATTAAAAGGATAGATTATATGAAGTGTAAGATGTTGAGAGCAAGGAACTGACAAGGGCAGTGTGTATGCAGATGGCAGATGTTTCAGCTACAATGCAAAGGAGTGAAGCAGTTGAGCACAAAGAGATGGAGTTATTGGTGTTGTGTGTTGACTGATTTGCTGCTGCGAATGCAATGAAATTAAGTGCAATGGTAATGGTAGTAGTGGTTTGAAGCAGGCAAGGGTGTTGCTGCTGGAAAGTGCAGAGTGAAATGTTGGTGGTTCTGTTAACTGGTTCGAATCAATAAATGAGTGCCAGGATTTGGTGTCAGATATCCTTGGTGTTGATATTGAGGTGCAGGGATGGAATTACGGGGAATGGAATGGACTTGAACTGAATCCTGCTATTACCGGGATGGATTTGTTAATGGTCAGTGGTTGGTGTTATTTGTGAAGCTACAGAGCATAAGTTGAGGCTAAGGAGGAGATGCTCAGGGACAAAGATGCTTGTTGTTGTGCCTGAAATGGAACTGAACAATATTGTGTTGCAGTGGTAGTGAACTGCAGGTTAAGAACTAATGTTAGCCAAGATTCAGTGGTGGAGGAAGCTGCATTTGGTGGTGAGTGTATGAAGTTGCAGGTAGTAGTTGAACTGATGGTTGTGTTGGCCCTGGATTGAAGTTCTGATGCCATGGAAATGGGTTTGAATAGATGAATGATAGGTTGTGCAGGGAAAATTGCAAAACAACCATCTTGGCTATGAAGAACAAAGTTTGTAGTAGGGCCATCATGGCTGGGATTGAGTTTGGCCAGTGCAAATGACTTCTGGCCTGGCAACTCAGTCAGTGAGCCGAGTTAGCCAGCTGACTCGATTCTGACTCATACCTTGACCCGGTCAACTGTTAAGGACCGTTAGTCAACTATTATATATAACAGAATCTAAACGGAATATTCCATGGACTGAGAAGAATTTTCCGGTGACTGGCTGTGACTTTACCTACCGGATTCCGGTCAACTTCCGGCCAAAAACCCAGTTTTCCGGCGATCATTTTTGGGACATATTTTCTGCACGGGTTTCTCTCTCTTGTGGGCTTGGTGGACTTCTAACTAATGGACTTTGAAGACAAAACCTAATTTTGGAAGGAGTATCCTTTGTGGAAATTGAGAAACATATAAAAAGAGAGAATCTTTTAATCTCTCATCATATATATCTTCTACTTTTGTTTCTAGGGTTTACAACATGATAGGGTTTCTCTTTCTTCTTGTTATGAACTCCATTAACATGAGTACTTAAGTTTATTATTGGTTATGGAATAATTGGATTTCACATAATATGGGTTTTAATATGATAAATTAGTTTTGTCTCCATACTTTATCGTTTATGATTCACTGTTTATATTGTTACATGAATTGAATGCTTGTTTGATCGAGTCGCGAATCGGTTGAGTTTGTGTTCATCTCTATTGCTAGATTAGGGTTTGTTATACGTAAAAGTGATAGATTCCTTATTACAAGTAGCATGAATATGGTCATAGCTTGTAGTGATGCATCCTTATAATCATATGTGAACCATAACCTTTGTTAAATCGGATTAGTGCGTTTTCCACGTTCGATTGCTTTGATTGGCCTGATTTCATAGAACTTAATGCATCTAGGGAATTAAACTTGATTAGTGCTTTTACACGTTAGGTTGTTCTCTTAGATAGAACTCATACTCGCATCTTTTAATGTGTTTGTTGATGACAAAAGGAGATTAGCGGGATATTCTTGCGATCAAGGTATTCTAGGGCTTTTGATAAAAGTTGAGATTAAATATCAATTCTACTTATTGTTTTGAAAGCATGTTAGTGAATGAAGATGAATCCTTAACCAATATCTTTTCTATTTGATTTGCGTGTTACTTTTTATTGTTTTTCTTTTATTTTACTTTTACTTTATAAAAATCAGAAAAATACCCGGTGTTTTATATAAGGAACCAATAATATATTTACAACCTAGTCCTCTCTGTGGGATCGATCCTTTCTTGCCCTTGCTGTATTTATATTTTGAGTAGTAAGAAAGTGTAAATTATTTTTGACGCATACGACATCGATCAAATTTTGGCGCCGTTGCCGGGGAGGCAACGGTTGTCACTTGTTTTTGGTTTCTTATTTTTATTTTTAGTTTTTAGTTTTGTTTCTTATTTTTGTTTTTCTTATTTTCTGGTTTTAACATAGTTTTGAGAACTCTTGTTTCAGGTACCAATTCTATGGAAGGAGCATATTTGAGCAATGTATATGATTTTCAACCTCCTCAACACTATGACAATTACCCACCATCTATGGAATGCAATCAAAACCAATTTATTGGCTATGATGCATATCCTAGAGAACCTTATGGTGATTTTCATACATACCAACAACAACCTTGTAGAGGGTATGTAAGTCAAGCACCTAGGTGGGATAATTCTACTTCTAATTGGCTTTATTCGATTTGTATGCAGATTATGCATGAATTGCAAGATATGCAACAAAGGCTAGACCAACTTGACCGTAATAGAGAGAACGTCGCACAAACCAATTTATGGAATATGCCTTCTTACCCGACTCCAGATCGTAATTATGATCATTCACCCATTCAAAGGGAAGAGTCGTGGGAAATAGAACCTAATGTATCAAATGGTGGTAAGCGTGTGAACGTCAGGAAACTTGCGCAGAAATTATACAAGTTGGAAGACGATGGATACTCGGAAGATCTTGTCGATGAAATTAGTAGGACCATTCATATGGAACTCAAACGACGTCGTGATAAAGGTTGGGAAACCGACGACGATTATGATTATGGTGAGTCTGAAGATGAAGACGATGATGATTGTGTTGAAAAGGACCAACCTTTGGAGATATTTGATGACGTTAGTGTAGTTGACTCAACTCTTGATCTTTATAATGATCAAGCACCTATTCAAAAGGTACATGAGTATGATGAAACTAATGTTTTTCAGAATTTTGCAACATTTTTTGAGTCTAATGAAGAGGAGTATGTTGAGAATTTGACTGTTATGACCAATATTGTGGAAGACCCGATTGAACTTGTGAATGATTGTAACGATGATGTTGATGCCGAGATTTTGGTTAAGGCAGAAACGGATGAAGAATGGTTGCAAGGTTTGATAGAGGACCATGATATACAAGAGGTGAATAATTCACTTGAGTTTTTCAAGGATGAAGAGTATTCTGTAATACAAGAGATTGTGCAAGGTTTGTCTAACCCTTTGCATATTATTTCTTCTCCTTTACCTCTTATTGGTTTGAATGTATATGCATCGAGAACATTGTTGAATGATTTTGTTTCTCGATTTATGCCATTAGAAATATTTGATTTTCATACTATGCAGGTTTGTGAACAAGAAACCGTGGAAGTACCCGACTCCTATATTCTTTATGCACTTCCAAGTGTGGAAAAGAATAAGTGTGGGGGAAACTTTTATCGGTTAATAGCTTCATTTATGTTTTATATTACTAATATTTGTGTGAAGCTAGTGTTTTCAAAACAGGTGATATGGGTGGATCCCCAACTTTTCCTATTATTGGTGTACGGGGAATTCAACTTGCATGTCGGGCTGACGACTTTAAACCAAGCGCTAATGGGAGGAAACCCACTGGTTTTGTGTATCTATCTCTATCTTTTTATTTTTTAAGTCTTTTATCTTTATTTTCTTATTTTGGATATTTGCATATCAAAACTCCAACTTTTAGAGATTTTTGAACAATTTAGAATAAACACTAGCCTTTCTAAGTAGATGGAATTTTTTTCTTGGCGGTGAGGTGTATATTGGATGAGTTGAGATTAGATGCCAACTAAATAGCTTGTTTAGTGTTTATCCTCTATTGTTCCGAAATAGCTATGAGTTGGAGTAATGAGTTTTTATCATGCATTTTATTTTATTATTATTGTGTATATATATCATGTTATGAATTTCCCATCTTTAAATTTACTTTGAATGATTCAATTTACATTGAGGACAATGTAAAGTTTAAGTGTGGGGGAGTGTTCTCATATAGAGTTTTTAGCCTTGTTATTTTTCCCTTGTGTTCGAAAAAAACAAAATTTGCTTTTTGAACTCCGAAATCTAGAAACTTGTGCCTTTAGGATGGAACCATTTTGAATGCAGGAGTTGAGGAACCAATTAACTAAAAGGGACGAACATAGCTCAGAAATCACAATTAACATGATAGTTGTTACCATATCTCGGAATATCACCATATCACATTCTATTTTTATTTTTTTTCATATTTATCTATTGTTCTCTAAGTGCTTTGGTGGGTCACTAAACATCGACGTGTTATTACTGCTGGGATGAAATAGAGTGATTGAGTTACTAGAAAAATAAAAGAAAAAGACCGACCAATTAGACCAAACGGAATAAAATGACACTTGGGAATAGTAGTATGTGTGAAACGTTGTCCATGTCTCCGTCGCCTAAACATGCGTGGAATTCAGGATCCAAGGAAACTATCATGTACTTGCTGACAAGAAGCATGCGCTTGGATCCAAAAGATCTAATCATGCTTTCTAGAAAAGAAAAGAAAAAAAAGAAAAAAAAGTGAAAAAGAATAAGAAAAGAAAGTATTATTTTGGTTAAATAAAGTCACTTCTGGTTCCCTTGTATATGCCAGTGAGTTGATGTAGAATTCAAACCAGTAGCTCAATCTAATAGGCATAGGTTCATCTTGGCAGTGACCTTCAGACAGATATGGGAAACATCGATCACTTGTGAACATTCGCTAACATCTACATCTATATCCATCTTCTTTATCTTTTCATTGTGATTGTGGTTTGTTAGTTTCCGATTATTGTGGCTTGTTCGAATATCTAATTAGAGTTTATTTACTAATATATGAATTGAATTTTCAAGGTACCTCCACCTGTAGTCATTTTGGATTCGTTCATTGATTTTTCACAAATAGACGGAGTTGGAAATATAGGTTTTGTAGGTAGACCTCTTGTAAACCTTCACGAGACTATAACTCGTCCATTAGGGACACCTAGGGGTTCAAAGGCTTGTTATTTATGCTAAAATTAACCGTAGCCTCGACGAGACGGAGTTGTATGTATGTTTTATAATTGTTTTGTTTGATTTGCTCGAGGACTAACAAAGTCTAAGTGTGGGGGAATTTGATAGGTGTCTAAAACACCTTATTTTATATTTAGTATTTATGCTTTCTTTGCTATTTTTCGTGTGAATTATGTATCTTATGTGTGAGTTTGAGTGTATTAGGTGCTTTGGAGTCATTCGGAGCAAAAGGAGGAGAAAACGTCCATTTGGAGTGTAAGGAGCGAAAAGGTCAATTCACAGGCGATATTTGGGTCAGGCTAGATTGTGCAAGAGGTCAGTCTGCTAGAGCTGACAACTGGATATAGAATTAGGCTGTCGGTTATTCGGAACCGACAAGCCATATGCTAGATGGGTGGCCCTTATCAAGGTTACCGGACACTAACTAACCTTACCCCTATAACCCTAAGTCGAGATAAATCAAAGTCTCTCAATCATTCATTTTTACTTCCCTGAACTTCTCTGAAATTGAGAAGGAGAAATACAACGGCTGCACTGAGAGATCGAGCTAAGGAATTGGTGATGCTCGATGAAGTGAAATTGCAGTCAACTCAGCCGTGAGAATAAAGATTGGGTTTTAGTTGAAATCGGTGAGGGTGAATCAGAGGGGATATTGAGCAGATATTGATGCTTGAACTGTAAAAGAGGAAATTGAAGCTGGTTTGGGTCGCTGCTAAGGAGTTCAAATGGCTCAAGAAGGCTACGGGAGATGGTGAGATCGAGATTTGGAGATGTGTCTGCTACTGGATGTTTGAATCGAGAGAACATTACAGATGGGTTCTGGGTTAGAGTTTATATGTTTGAATCGATTGAGAAGAATCTGTTGTTGCCAAAGTTAAGGTTCTATGTTGCAAATGAAGATTAAATGGGTATGTTCAGTTCGTCTTGTGCAGCAAGGGAAGTGGTTTTGAGCTCAAGTTCACGCTGCAAAACAAGCCAGAGAATGGAAGACGTGAATACTGCCATGGATTAATTGTGAGTTTATGAATGTTGATTGTGTTAGGAATGATGGGTTTGAGTTAATATGCATTTTGCAGGGAGAATTGAAGCTTGGAAGTGGCTAAGAACATCACAACTTATTCATCTCTCCATTATCAGAATTGTACACAGCAGTTGCTCGAAAGAATTCCTGAACTACAAGGGAGGCTTGAATTGCTGGAAAAACTGGCGTAGTAATGTTGCAGGTGAAGTAGTATGCAGTGGAAAGATGTGGTTACACTAGTCAGGTGGTTAAGCTGAATTAAAAGGAGAGATTGCATGAAGTGTAAGATGCTGAGAGCAAGGAGCTGACAAGGGCAGTGTGTATGCAGATGGAAGATATTTCAGCTACAATGCAAATGAGTGAGGCAGTCGAGCACAAAGAGATGGAGTTATTGGTGTTGTGTGTTGACTGATTTGCTGCTGCAAATGCAATGAAATTAAGTGCAATGGTAATGGTAGTAGTGGTTTGAAGCAGGCAAGGGTGTTGCTACTGGAAAGTGCAGAGTGAAATGTTGGTGGTGCTGTTAACTGGTTCGAATCAAGAAATGAGTGCCAGGATTTGGTTTCAGATAGCCTTGGTGTTGATATTGAGGTGCAGGGAAGGAATTACGGGGAATGAAATGGACTTGAACTGAAGCCTGCTTTTACCGGGATGGATTTTTTAATGGTCAGTGGTTGGTGTTATTTATGAAGCTACAAAGCATAAGTTGAGGCTAAAGAGGAGATGCTCAGGGACAAAGATGCTTGTTGTTGTGCCTGAAATGGAACCGAACAATATTTTGTTGCAGTGGTAGTGAACTGCAGGTTAAGAACTAATGTTATCCAAGATTCAGTGGTGGAGGAAGCTGCATTTGGTGGTGAGTGTATGAAGTTGCAGGTAGTAGTTGAAATGATGGTTGTGTTGGCCCTGGATTGAAGTTCTGATGCCATGAAAATGGGTTTGAATAGATGAATGATAGGTTGTGCAGGGAAAATTGCAAAACAACCATCTTGTCTATGAAGAACAAAGTTTGCAGTAGGGCCATCATGGCTGGGATTGAGTTTGGCCAGTGCAAATGACTTCTGGCCTGGCAACTCAGTCAGTGAACCGAGTTAGCCAGCTGACTCGGTTCTGACTCATCCCTTGACCCGGTCAACTGTTAAGGACCGTTAGTCAACTGTTATATATAACAGAATCTAAAAGGAATATTCCATGGACTGAGAAGAATTTTCCGGTGACCGGCAGTGACTTTACCTACCGGATTCCGGTCAACTTCCAGCCAAAAAACCAGTTTTCCGGCGAGCATTTTTGGGACATATTTTCTGCACGGGTTTCTCTCTCTTGTGGGCTTGGTGGACTTCTAACTAATGGACTTTGAAGACAAAACCTAATTTTGGAAGGAGTATCCTTTATGGAAATTGAGAAACATATAAAAAGAGAGAATCTTTTAATCTCTCATCATATATATCTTCTACTTTTGTTTCTAGGGTTTACAACATGATAGGGTTTCTCTTTCTTCTTGTTATGAACTCCATTAACATGAGTACTTAAGTTTATTATTGGTTATGGAATAATTGGATTTCACATAATATGGGTTTTAATATGATAAATTAGTTTTGTCTCCATACTTTATCGTTTATGATTCACTGTTTATATTGTTACATGAATTGAATGCTTGTTTGATCGAGTCGCGAATCGGTTGAGTTTGTGTTCATCTCTATTGCTAGATTAGGGTTTGTTATACGTAAAAGTGATAGATTCCTGATTACAAGTAGCATGAATATGGTTATAGCTTGTAGTGATGCATCCTTATAATCATATGTGAACCATAACCTTTGTTAAATCGGATTAGTGCGTTTTCCACGTTCGATTGCTTTGATTTGCCTGATTTCATAGAACTTAATGCATCTAGGGAATTAAAATTGATTAGTGCTTTTACACGTTAGGTTGTTCTCTTAGATAGAACTCATACTCGCATCTTTTAATGTGTTTGTTGATGACAAAAGGAGATTAGCGGGATATTCTTGCGATCAAGGTATTCTAGGGCTTTTGATAAAAGTTGAGATTAAATATCAATTCTACTTATTGTTTTGAAAGCATGTTAGTGAATGAAGATGAATCCTTAACCAATATCTTTTCTATTTGATTTGTGTGTTACTTTTTATTGTTTTGTTTTTATTTTACTTTTACTTTATAAAAATCAGAAAAATACCCGGTGTTTTATATAAGGAAGCAATAATATATTGACAACCTAGTCCTCTCTGTGGGATCGATCCTTTCTTGCCCTTGCTATATTTATATTTTGAGTAGTAAGAAAGTGTAAATTATTTTTGACGCATACGACAACGATCAACTGACTGCCGGCTGGTACCATAATATACAAACTACGCCGGTACTTAGTACCGGCGTTTAAGAAAAATTAAATTGGAAGACGGTATTTAAGTTCGAAAATCAAAAACTCCTGTATGTTTTTGTTGTGGTACCGGCATAGATAGTTTGGAGTAAACCATGCCGGTATGGATATTCCATGGAATATTCGGTGGTAGGTAAAAAGTGTAAATGTGTACCGGCATTGAAATTTGGTTTGAATACCATGCCGGCATCTTTTTTAAAATGGGGGATATCTTGTACCGGCATAGAAAGGAGTATGAATACCAAGACGGTGGCACTAGTTCCGGCATAGTATTCATACAACGAGCATGCCGGTAATAGCTTTTTCAGACAAAAAAATGGCGGTTTGAAAAAGAAAAATCAAATTTTCGACCTCTTTAAAGCATTACATGTTTGTTGGGGTTGCTTGTATGCTGAACATGTTAACTTTCTTGGGTTGGTTCTTCACAAAACACTTCATGCTCACGAAAATCATGATCCAAGGGTGTTGGTTCATCATATAACTCCAATTGTGAGTTGTTATCATTAACCGAAGATTGAAGATATGATTGTTGTTGTGGTTGAGCTAAGGATTCAGCAGATGCAAGTCTCTCATCACAATCATCTTCCATTTTCAAAAAAAAAATTCCACTCAATTTTTTTTTTCCCTCATTCACTCTCAACTAACCCACAAAAATTCAAATAAAAATAAATACACACTAATTTATCCCCCAAATACTTAACATTTTACTAATTTTAATTAATCACTAATCCTAATTAGTGGGGGCTAGATTAGGAATTAAAAAAATAATTACATAGGGGGGACCTAGAATTGCTATTGGGACACCGTTTTTGTCCTGTAGCTATATCCCCCAATTAATTCCCATATCCCCCAATTGCGCGTTCTTAATTTACCCAAACGGATTCTTATAATTATTAACATAACCCATAAAATTTTACACAATTTTTAAATATAGCCTAAAATAAATGATCAAATCTATAAATAAAAATAAAAATAAAATCTAATTACATAATTTTCATAATTAAAGTTATGTAAGATCCATGGCATGGTTAATGATTTTTAAGAATACTTAATTTAATGTGATCATGATTGGGAGCAAAGAACGATTTTTTGTTAGAATAACAATGCTTATGGAGTTTTAGAAAATTTATTTTTTGGAAAAGAATCAAAACCTTATTTGATTACGATTCAGTTTTCGATTGATATTGTTGTGGAGAAAGTTTAAGAAAATAATTAGAATATAAACTCAATCGATATTATTGTAATCATGATTAGGAAAAATAACACCATCTTAGAGAAAAGGTGAAAAATTGGGTGTAGTTTGTTTTGGGGAAAAGTAAAAATTAAGATTTATAATTGGATAATTTGTAGGAATCATGATAGAACAATTAAAAATAAATTGAAGTATAATTCAGTTTAGATGTAAAATAGAAAAAATTAGGCTTTCAAAAAAAAAGTTAAGGTTTATATTTTGATTTTGTGGAAGAAGTAGGATTATTAGTAAAAAGATTAAGATATGATTGGTAACTTTGGCTTTTCATTTTAGCTTAAACTTTTTGGGCTATAGTTAATAAAAGTGTGGGCTATATTTAAGAGAAGCCTAAAATATTAGTGGAACTAGACATCTAACTCCTTTAAAATCTTATCTCATATGAGCCTCCACGTTGAATGGTGAGCGTCACCGTTCGCTTGGAAAAGAAAATCACTTAGAGAAAAGTTTATAGAATAAACCTGGAGAGGACACTTGGCCAGACTCTATTAGTCAACCGGTTATAACTTACAATAAACCTAAACCTAAATCTTAAACCTATATTGATTTTCGTTCATCCTAAACCTTCCTCTCTACGTTTCTTCTGCAACAAACCATGGATCTTCATCATCAAATAACTGAGGTGAACAAGGAGGTCACCAAGCTTGCTAGGAAGTTACGCCTTTCACTTTTGCTCCATAAACCATTCTATGTGCAGTTGAGATCCAAAAAACTGTAGCAAAGTATTTCCACTACATAAACCCTAGACGAGGTCATCTTATTACCATCATTCAATCGTATACTCTCTCAATCAGTGATACCCTATGTAATGGCCAGTTACCTTTTATTTAATTCTTTCAGTGAAGGTTTGATTTTTCAGTTTCACTTCCTAATAAGTTTACTGTTCTATTGTAGGTTTGGATTTTTGTATTCATAAAATCATCAAAGTTCCAGAGGTCTTAGGAAATTCTTTTTCAATCATGCACAATTGTGTTCGATTCACCATGTTCGATTGATTTTCTTTTACTTTTTTTGTTGAAGGGTATAAAGAAATCAAAATGATTTCATAGAATGTGAATCGCATCATTCCATTATGAATTTGTGTCGATAAACTAAAACCTGAAAACATATCGACGTTTGCTGTCGAAAAACAAACATTCAGCCCTAACAATTAGGGCAGCACATGATAACGGTTATTCGCTAAAACCGAATCAAACCAAACCAATTAATAAAAATCGGAGGGTCCATTTACTGATGGTTGGTTTTGGTTTACAAAGATAAAAACGGAGAGCAATGGTTTCGGTTTTGATTTGGTGCAAAAACCAAGATACATACCAATAGTACAACCGATTAGTTTTGATATAATTAATATCCATCACTATATCTATGTTAGGTTAACAACATTTAATTTTATCTGTAGATTTAAACTATTAAAGTTTATATTTAATTTTAGCGTCTAATTTTTTGTGTAACCATATTTTAATCCTTCATTATTTTTGATTTTTTTTAACAGTTAGTTACATGAAACAGAAACCAAATGGTAAAACCTGAACCAAATGGTAATACTAAAACCGAAACCATTAGTTAATGGCACGGTCTTGGTTTGGAAAGTTAAAAACCGGAAGTAATAGTTTCGGTTATGGTTTGAGCAAAAATCGAATCGAACCGAGCGATCCTACCAACAATGATTCGATTAACATTTCTAAGTGAATTATTGTCTAGTCTATTGTTTCTTCTCTCCACACTCCACCAGATAGAAAACGGCAAATAACCCCATATTTTCTTAATTATATTCTTACTTTTCCACTTGAACCAGACTTAGACTCGATAAAAAGTTTAGATACCTCTTTAGGTTTTCCCTCACTTTCCTTTCCTTATTTTCCCTTTCAGTAATTTTCTTTCTCTCTCTTTTATTCTTTTCTTTTCTCTTTTACCTCCTTCGGTGCTTTGATTGATCTCGGTTTCAAGATGGAACTACATATTTCTGGTGCTGGTAAGTCGATATCTGCAGAGGATTCTGCGGCCATGAAGAAAGCTCGTTTATTTGGTATAGAATCGGGTGATAGTCTTAATTATGGGTTTGTCTTCCATGAAAAGTTTATCCCTAAATTACGTGTTGTCGGATATCACACAATAGATAGAAGTTCGATGTTGTTAGCTCCCGTGGTTACCCCCCCCCCCCCCCATATTACTTTCCCTCGAGAATTTTCCCCGGTTATGTATCGAGCGTGGGGATTATCGAGATCCTCCCATAGAGTTTGTTTCGACTACTCTTGTGAGTCATGGATGGTCTTCGAAGAACTACATCTTGTCAAAACCATAACACTTGCGTATTCGGGAACTTAACGTTAAAAATACGCTAGAACTATCCGCTCATCGAAGTATTTATCGGGCTAACAAGGCCCTTTCTTCAGCCTGTCTTCGATGGATTGCTGGCTTGCATACTTTGGTCGTTACCTGGGGGGAGGCTTCTCCTACATCGGAGGACGTTGTTTTCCTCACGGGGCTTCCCATTCATAGTTTTCATAGTTTCGAGGAGGCCAACCCCGATGGTGCCATGAATAATGCAGATTCAGAGTTGTATAAAGTGTTGGTAGAGGTTCGAAAAGCTATAACTCTTAAAGTGATTACAGACGCTACCGCGGGTTCGAATTAATATGTTTTCCATATCCCAGAGGATAAGCATATCTCTTGTGGATATTTTAGTAAAGTATATGTTACGTACTAGATAGCTAATATTGGTTGTTAATCAAGATAGATTTCGGTACATATATTGGATTACAGTTGGAAGAGAACAAAGCCGAAAATATACATTTATTGCAGATCTTTAGGATTTATGTGTTTGGTAATTCATTGTTGTTCAAACATGCCTTGGTCATTATAAATAGAAGAGCTTTTATTTTTTCAAATTCATCCCTTGAACACGCTACTTAACTATTAGTGTGGGAATCCCACTGGAGTATTGTTGAAATACTCATTTGAGAAGAGAATATCCTAATTAGGAGAAATCTCTTATGTGGACTTCGTTTAAAGTCTTCTGGGATCAAAGAATATGATCTAGTAATACCCTTGGTAAAGTTAAACCATGATAGATCTAGTTTGTTTATTCTGTGATCCTTCTCTTCTGATATAAGGTCACTCGAAATAATTCAAGGATCGACGATTTCAGATATGCTTTATTGCATCTCGATCTGAAGATAAGACTTTTAGTCATCCATTGTTAAAAAAACTTCGTTCAGTATCTAATTGATCATTAACAAAATATCAAGTTGTTTGTGCGTGTACTTTGAAGACTGAAGATTGAAAACTAAAAGATTTATTTTTGGTATTCTTATCTTTGTGATAATTTCGTTCACACTTGTTTGAATGGATCTAAAAAGCTTGTTTATCTCATATTGACTTTTGAAGTTTGTTGTACATATCAACAATTTATCCTTGTGTTTCTATTTGAGATATAGTTTGATAGTTTGTAAACTAAGATTGATTATTTCAGTAATATTGGTCTTAGTTGATCTGACCGGACAAAGGAGTTTATAAAACAGAGCTAAAGATATTCTCGGGATTTTATTCTGTTTATTCTGGGAAGTTACGTGTAGTTGAGGGAAGATATATCCTTTAGGATTCATTTCTATCTGATTGGTATAGTTTGAAAACTCATATATGCATAAATAAGAAATGAAAAAGGAAGTTACTGTAATTTGGCAACGAAGAAAAATATGAGATAAACCAAAGATATTCTCAGTTTAATTGGAGTTGTGGTGTATAAATAGGTATTGGGGAGTCACATAAGTTATTACAGAGGATTTGGTAAGGTTCCAGAGCGTAAAATAAAGTTGTAGAGAAATTTGCAGCAACAACAAGGAGGAAGAAGATGAAGAACAGAAGATAGTTGAAGTTTGTCGCAGAGAAACCATGGCCTTTTATTCAACATAAACAAAATATCCTTTCTATGCAGTTTTATTTCTCTGTAAAAGTTAATCTACAACATTTATTTTTTTCTTATATTTTCTTCTTTTCAAACACTTTTGACCTATGTATTTATTTTTCGAGAGTGTTCTGAACATGATGAGTTGTACCCAATCACTGGGACAATGGAGGAAGTAATATTTCACAATTGATTGGTAACTATATTTGATTCTTTATGACCTTTTGCATTGATTTTAATTGATTTGTGATTTTCATAATGAGTTGTGATTTTTTTTGATGATGTATGCTTAGACATAGAGCTTTTAATGCACCATGCTTATCATTTACAATATTTAGAAACTTACTTTTGGCAAAAAAATGAAGTCCTTAAAAGAGCTAAAATTGTTAAAAATCAATATATGCATCACTCGAATATCATTAATGATGGAATCCCAAGTTCCAGTTTCTCTCAATATCATTTATCATCCCTTACATATTTTCTAGTTTAAATGAAATTTAGGTCTAAAATGAATCTTCACAAGTCTAAGTGAACGAACAGATTATTCACACTTTCTGAAACGATCACGTAGGTGATTTATAAAGAAATGATCGATACCTAGTTTTTGAATAATTAACGGTTAAAAATTTGAAAATAAATTCATTTTAACATAATAAAATGGTGTTGGTCGAGATTTGATGTTGGAAGTATGTGTGAAAAAAGAGGAAATATAAACCATTAACGTAGTAGAGTGTGTTAGAGGGCATTGCTCGATCGGACTCACAAGTATTGTTATATCAAGCTTGTTGTCAAATTTAGTTGATCAAAACTATATCTTGATTTCTAGTATACAATTAGTCAAGTCTCGGATTAGGATCAAAGTATTTAGTTGACAATCGGACATCACTGCGTTTTACCGTTTGAAGTCGAAGATCAACCGAAGCTTTTGGAGAACTTCTTCAACAAAAGGTAAGTGAAGACTGAACCACAAATTTCTCAAGTTATATTCTTCCTTCTATATATGAGACGATGTCGCATGCCTAATTAGACTATCGCAAATGAGTCAAGTTTATCATGGTAATTGGTTCTCAAAATATATATGATTAAGCTTAATGAACATTTTTTCATACTTGATGAATTTCGGTTAAGAAAAATTTATATTGTTCATAATCCAAATCGTAATTCAAGATTATCATTCGAAAATATCCCGGAACAATGATATGTGTCATTGATGTTATTTGGGAGTGTTTCAAATTGATTAGGGAGAAATATAGAACTACTGTAAATATGGATACATGGCAGTGTGCATACCAGTTCACATACTAGGAAAACTGTCATAGGTCCGGAGCCGCAGTACATGTACCAGCGTAGCTATAGGTCGACATCAACTTTTTGGTACGCATACCCGGTATCCATACCATAAAAAGTTTGTTGCTCCTGAATATGGAATGGTACGCATACCTAGTATGCATACCGTAAAGGAAATGTTAGTTTTGAAATAGGTGTGGTAAAAATACCCGAAACGCAAACCGGAAAAGTTTCGTGAGTCCATGAATCCATTTTTTTCTTAAGGGTACACATACCCGGTACATGTACCATGACAAAAATAGTCCCGAACAAGAAAGAGTACACGTACCTGGTACACGTACTTTCCATGTCGAATATTTTCAAATGCACATAAAATTGTTTCAGTGAGATAATTAGAATTTGAATAAATATCTAAAAACTCTATATAAACATGATTGATCATATAATAACCTATAGTTGTGACTCAATCTTAAAGTCTTAAGTGTTATATGAAAACGATTAAGTTTATGGTTCAATCGGCTAGTTTCGGCTAACCGTCCATGAACAAAGTCATTACAAATGGTTCGGTTACGGTGCATCCTAACTAGAGTGTATATCTTGGTATGTTAATCACATTTCAAAGATTCATCTAACAGTGGATATTTTTGCTTGGTTCCAAAGCTATCTTAGCTTACATCTAAATCAACCTATACTTTCAAAATCTATATAAGGGTGAACCTCAAGCAATTAGGATTTTTGAATCCCTGACACTATTCTTTGTGTGTCCTAGTTGTAAACTAGAGTTGTACTCTCCCTGTAAATGCTGAAATTTGGATAATGGGAAAAATTGTCATTTCAAGACCATAGACAAATTCAACTCTTGCGGGAGAAATTAAGCCCTTGGTCCTCAAGGCACTCATATCCACTAGTATACATCCTGCAAGACAATGTTGTTCATGATGCCGTGACTCCTAGCACACATCCCCGCGAGATACTGCTGGTCAGTAGGTTTTGTAGAGCGTCAAAAGTCCTCGACAGACTTATGATCCAGAACAAACACAATTCCAGCATGTCTTCGCGAGACGCAGCTGATTGTGATGCCATGATTCCTAGTATACATCCTCGACGAGATATTGCTGGTCATGTAGGATCTGTAGATGCGTAAAAACGTCCTTGACGGACTTATGACCCAGAGCGGAGATATGCATGTCTCCTGTAAGCACGAATCATCCTATTTGAGAACAATGACTGGTTCCTAGTACATCATCGCGAGATACAATGTTCATGTCTAAACTAGGATCTGACTCGACTTACCGAGGTTTCCAAATAATTCATAGGACATTCTTCCGAGATACACTGGTTATTCTACCTCTGGGCCCTTTCGCTAGATTCTTAAAACATCCTTCTAAGATATATTGGTCATGTCTTCCCCATAAATACGTACTCAATTGATTCCTATCACATCTCTGCAAGATACGCTGGTCAAAGACAAGTGATCCAAAGTCTTGCGGTGACATTGATCGGGAGTACAAAGCCTTTATCTCTCTTGAGGACGAGTCCCAGCTGACCACAAAGATATTAGGATCCGTGAAGAAAATCTTCGTAGAGATTTTGATTCGTGCTTAAAATCTCGGAGAGATTCACATCTCTCCTCAAAATCTCAGAGGGATTCACATCTCTTTGCAAAATCTCGAAGAGATTCAAATCTGTCCTCAAAATCTCTGAGGGATTCACATCTCTTTGAAAATCTCGGAGAGATTCATATTTGTCCTCAAAATCTCGGATGGTTTCACATCTCTCTGTAAAATCTCGAAGAGATTCACATCTCTCGTCAAAATCTTGGAGATACATCTCTCCACAAACTCTCATAGAGATTCAAATCTCTTGTAAAATCTCAGACAAGGTTGGATATATATAACAGGCATGAGCCTTATGTAGACTCTCCACATGAATTTTGAGGTATCTCATTCCTTTTCACCTGACTCATCCTAGCCATTCTTACAGATCGGAGAATATCTATTTATCTTGGACAACTCAGCTAAAGAGAATATTTCTCTCTCTAAACACATCATCACAAAGGCGACTTAGCTTTACACAAATTGGGGGATATCAATTAGGGTTTTGGTCTGGCGGTCTATGGCACGTATGGGAAATACCCAACTTATTTTTCACTGTGCAAGAGAGTAAAGGCGGTGGAATAATAAGATAAACTCAACCTAGTTTATATCTATATATTACTGAAGGGATGGGAGAATTGCTCCGTACAGCAAAAAAAGCAATCCTTATCTTCACATACCTTAGATTAGAGAATTCAACTATAAATAGGTCCTCTATTTCTCCAAGCTACAATCATCCTTCTCATAACCACTTATTCTTTAAACCCTAGAATTCACTGATCTCTCTCTTCGTCTGCTTCCCTTCCTAAGACTAGCCATAAACCTTTTCCATGTGACTAAAGAACACTTTGAAAAGCCACTGTGTGTGGTTTAGGTAGAGACTGTTCATGACAAACCTTCCATAAATCACTTTCAGAAACCCTAGAATTCCAATTCTATCCTCTCTCTGATTCTACGTAACTACACTCCCTTAAACCCTTCTAGAGTTTAGCGACTAAAACGACTTTACCTAGGGATTCGTGAAGCCATGTCCAACTATCTTTATCTTGATAGTTTGAGTATCCTCATCTTATTTTGACTATTGAGCTACTGACTCAAACAAGATAGATAGAAATCGCAAAGTTCTCTTCGTCTCAGACTTTGTGATTCCACAAGTTTAATACTTGTGAGAGAATAATAATCTAGGATGCTCTTTGGGAAGCATAAGTCCAGATTTTGAGGTTAGATATACTTTGTCTATTGCTATCAATTTCCAGTCTCACCTTGATCTACGATCAAAAAGGAAATCACATATAGGCTTATATGTGGGAGGAAGATTGGTTTAAAGTCTTCAATTGAGTTGAAGCAACTCTTAAGATGTAAAGGACGTCAGCTAAGGGAATCAATTGCGCGGAGTCCTGCTGGGATTCAAGAGGTGTAATAAGCGCGACTATAACTGAATTGTTGTGAGGGTTTAATTCGGTCTCAACTACATTACAGTCCGAAGTTATTTGTAGAAGGCTAGTATCTATAGCGGCTTAATACAGTTTGGTTCTCAATCTAGATTTGGTCCCGTTTTTTTTTTTTTTGCATTTGAATTTGTACTTTCCTCGTTAACAAAATACTTGGTGTCTGTGTTATTTATTTTCAGCATTATATTTTTTATCTTTATAATTAAAATATCTAGGTTATATGTAAATCAATCAAAGTAGATACATTCATCCTTGTTTATTGGATTCGACTTGATTGATTCTTAGATATTGATCTTTGGGATCGTCCAAGAACTCTCACACATAAATCAGGTTCGCGGACTAGTCTATGTAAACTTTTTGATTATGAGAGAAAGATATATAACTCTAAATATTATTCCTTGGTTGAGACTCATTAAGTTGAATTCTTGGAATTGTATTTAAGTTTGTCCATACAGGTTTCCTAAGTAAATGTTGGTGGTGTATTTTGGTACCCCAGCATTTTCAATTGGTATCAGAGAAGGCAAACACGTTTAAGACCTAATAAGTATGTGTTTGAAGCAATCTGACTATATGTGCAAGAGTGCAATCTCGATAAACGTACCGCCAGCCTTTGATGGTACAAATTACTTATGGTGGAAAATTGCTATGGATTCCTTTTTACAAGCCCGTGACTTTCAGACATGAAAACTTTTGGTTATAGGATACGTTCATTCAATAATTGTTAGAGACGAAACCACTCTTGTGAAGCCATTAGCAGACTATAGTGAAACCGAGATAAGCGCTGTAAAACATAATTATAACGGGTTAAATGCTATTATCCACGCCATAAACCAAGATCTTCAGCACCATATGACTTCGTATACTATGTCTAAAGAGGCTTGGGATATCTTAAAAACCGTATTTGAAGGAGATACCTCATAGAAATAAGCTAGGCTTCGAAACCTAAATTTTGACTGGGAATATCTTCGTATGTCTGATGAAGATTAATTTGATGAGTTTAATCAAAAGGTATCTGGAATTGTTAATGCATGTTATGTGTTAGGGAAGACTATTCCCCAAAAGGATATTGTGATAAAAATTCTCTGATCTTTACCACAAGATACGAGTCTAATAAACACGCCATCATGGAAGGAAATCACTTTGAAACACTTTCTAGAAATACCTTAGTTGGAAAGTTATAAATATTTAATTTAGAACTCAGTAAAAGAGAGTCATTACCTTTCAAATGTGGGAAGAAAAACTAATGAAAAATCTTTAAGATCCGAACAAATTGATGAAATAGATGAGAATATCCTTAATTGCATCATTCCACTGTTTATACAATAGGTAAAAAAAATCTTAAACAGAGAAAGAGGAAAATTAATAAAAAATCATCAATTAAGAATAATGATAAAAAGGTTTAGATCGAAATTCTCTAGTCTGTTCCAAATATCTTGGTCATGGTCATCATAAGTTCTTGTGTCCCAACAAGAATTATTGTGAGAAAACCAAATCTTGGATGACAACCTTAGACTATTGTTCTGAGGATGAATCAGCCAATGCAGTTTTTCTCACATGCGTTGATAGTGAACAAATTCATGATTCAAACAGTTATAGCCGTTCCATACGGAAAAATATGTCTTCCTTAGACAAAATAATTGATCTCCTGAGTGAAGAAATTCACTCAATGAAAGCTGAATTTCAACTGAAAAAAAACATATGTGCTAAAAGGATTGAAAGTATGGAATATGAAATGGTTAAGTTGAAGCAGGAAAAAAAAGGCATGTCATCCGATTGATTCTATTACTCATAAAAGGAAGAAACGATCTTTTTCGAAAAATTCTTATAAGAGTAGTCAAAAAAAAAATCTCCATGTTATAAAGTTTCGAAACAAGAGGAATTTCAAACTGATAACAAGGAGATAACATTTGTATCTCAATGTCTCGTGTGCAAAAATTAGGATCATCCAAAGGATAAAGGTGGTTCAAAGTCTAACTCTTCTACAACTATATTGCTTCAAAAACAAACGAAAAATCATAAAAGGAAAGAGTCTGACCTCTCAAAGGAGTTGAACATGATGATTTAACTTTATATATGTGAGTTTCCTTTGCACATAATTAGCAGATACCCGAGGAAAACCCGGTGCAAGCAACTATTAACAACATTTAGTATGTAGGAAATACCATTAGGTCCTAAGAATAATATATTAGAGATAGTCTAGTCCATTTGACCCAGTCAAATGTCTTTTTGGTCCTATTTGGTAATATAAATTATAATTTGGTCCTAAAAATTATTGTTTGGTCCTACGCTGATGTCATGGATGATGTAAATGTCACCCTGTAGTGACAGAAATACCCTTATATTATTATTTGGTCCTGTAAAATAATTGTTTGGTCCTAGGGGGCCACATATATACAAAAATCAAGGGGAAAAATATCTCATTTTTCATATTCATTCTCTCTCTTCTTTTCTAGATCTAGTTTTTTTTTTCCTCTCATTTTGTTTTTCTCTGCTACTGTTGGCAACCAAGACGATGACGTTTTTTGTTTGTTCTTATTTTATTGAAGATGATGATGTTTGTAGTTGAATATGGTAAAGATGATGTTGATGATGTTGTTGAAAACGGTGTTTTTGATTCAAGTTGTTGCTGCTCCTCCTGTTCCTGCTCGTATATCCATGGCGTGTTGATGAAGATGAACTCATGTCGGTGATGATTGATACAAATGTTTTCTTGATTTGTTTTATGTTGCTGTCTTCTTGATCTGTTTTCTTGATGAAGATGAACTCACGGCGTGTTGATGAAGATGAACTCATGTCGTGATGATTAATAATGATTTTGAATGAACGATGTTGTTGTTGTTGTTGTTTTTGGAGGCGATGAAGACGACGGACAACAAACTGCTGCTGTTGTTCGTTGGAGATGGAGAGGAAGATGGAGAAGATAAAGATCTGCTGCTGTTGTTAAAGATGTAATCAAGAACCGATGCTTTTTGTTTTGAAGATGAAGACGAAGATGAGTTCACCTATTGTTGTTTTATATGGACTTCATTCCTGGAATGAAGTCTGTTTTTTTAGGTTTTTATATGGACTTCATTCCTGGAATGAAGTCTGTTTTTTTTTAGGTTTTATATGGACTTCATTCCTGGAATGAAGTCTGTTTTTTTAAGGTTTTTATATGGACTTCATTCCTGGAATGAAGTCTGTTCTTTTTAGGTTTTTATATGGACTTCATTCCTGGAATGATGTTTGGAATGAAGTCTGTTTTTTTAGGTTTTTATATGGACTTCATTCCTGGAATGAAGTCTGTTTTTTTAGGTTTTTCTATTGACTTTATTCCTGGGAATGAAGTCTGTTTTTTTAGCTTTTTATATGGAGTTCATTCCTGGAACGAAGTCTGTTTTTTTAGCTTTTTGTATGGAGTTCATTCCTGGGAATGAAATCTGTTTTTTTTTATCTTTTTGTATGGACTTCATTCCTGGGAATGAAGTCTGTTCTTTTTGCACGGAAGAACTGCTACAAAAAAAACACGGAAGGGTATTTTTGTCTGTTTTATATTTTTAAATAATTATGGACCAAACAGTAAAATACGTTTGACCAAAGGACTAAACAGACATGGGCCCACCTAAAAAAGGACCAAACGATATTTTTCCCATTTAGTATTCCATGACCAGCTTAGGAAACCTATAGGATACCTGGTAAATCAAGTTTTATCTTAGAGTTACAAGCAATTCAAACTGTGGGATCGAATCACTACCTATGCTTCCAAGGTGGATTAAAAAAAAATCAACAATGTAACAGATTAACAAACCTTAGAAGCAGTGGAAGTGATTGGTCAATTCCACCTTGAAATAAATCAGATTGAATCCCCCTTATTTAGGCATTTAAACCTGAGTCATTCTCTCATGTAGCCCATACAATGTAGGATTGTAGTACAGTAAAAACTCCATATATTATATTAATAAAAATTCATGGTCCCAATTTGGGCCAGTTATAAATAATAATAAACTCCACATTTTAATATTAATAGATTTTTCTAGTCCCACCATAGGAATTTACCTCCATATATTAATATAATAGACATAATCGGAAAATTATAAATCTTGTTACATCAAAATTTAAGATAATGAAAAATATGTATCTATAGTTGTTTGCGAAAATGATGTAAATTTTTGTATTGTTAACGCATCTTTTGATTTGCATATGCGTAAGACCTCGTTACTGTGTGTACCTTCTTGTTGAAGCCAAAATATTTCCAACTTGTTGAGCATGTTTCAAGCTTCTTATCGAATAATATTTTTTGGTATACCTCCTTACATTAATAAACTTCATATATTAATAATTTTGTGAAGTCCCAAGGCTATTAATAAATGGAGTTTTTACTGTATTTGGTTGTGTAATGATGCATGTTTGCAACAGTTCTGGAAAAAAAGTATTTTTAATTAGTTAATTGCTGACCAAAGTAATGTTGCACAGATAGAGTGGTTACACTACATGCTACGAAGACAAATGAAAGTATGTGCCTTCCTTGGTGTCTTTCCAAGTAGACACAAATTTCCTATTGATACTAGTCCCTAGAACATTGACTTGGACAAGGTAGCAGATAAGATTACGAAAGGCTTCAAATAACTGTCAATTTGGTCGCTCTAAGACTACGTACAATCATTAAACCAGAAGACTAATTTCCCCTGTTTATTTACACTAACATATCTCGATTCATATAATTTTATCTAAAAAAATCTTACTAACTCCTTTATTTACGCTTAGGTGATAAATTACTAATGCAAAAATATTACAGGGCCTGCGGCCCATGGATGTGCGGTCCAACTAGATTTCTAGGATTGTATATAAAGGAAACTATGTAAGAGCAATTCTTATGGCAATGGCCAAAAACCAAAGTTTGTTGAGCCACGTGGATGGTCAAATACGATTCTCCACTATGGAAAACTATTGGGCGACCGAATAGTAAACGCGCGATAGGTATAATGACGCGGGCAATCTCCATCCAAACGCTGGGGTTGTGGATGATGGCGCGGGCGACAGCTCCCTGAACGCCAGCGTTTGACAAGAAATCGCCAACGGCAAAGACATGTTTCCAACGGCTATCGGAACGGCTACTTCCAACTTCTATAAATAGGCTCGAATTTGATCTCACAAATACACAAAAATCTTTCATCCGATCAATCTTTTTTTAATTCGATTACTCTCAATTTCCAATCATGAATTCTGATTCTTCTGAGGAGGATATGGAGATGGATGACATGTTGTATGAAGAAATGTGTATAGAGTTTTTGTACCAAATGGATGAAGATGCAGATCAAGATAGAAAAAGATGAAATTTGATTCTGCAATTACAAACCGGGATCATACCAAAGCCTTTAGAGCCAAATGAAGTTGCAAGTAGAAGATGGACATGGCGGAATCAACATTTTTACCACGAAAAGATGATGCATGATTATTTTAATCATGACTGTGTCTATTCCGAACATAATTTTCAGGTACGATTCCGCATGGGCCGCAACTTGACACAAAGGATTATTTCCGAGCTTTGTCAGGTACAACCTTTATTTAATTATCAGTATGATGCACGACATATACGAGGCTTTAGTCCCGAACAAAAGGTCACAACGGCCCTCCGTATACTATGTTATGGGGTACCAGCTGATTCCACGGACGATTACATTCGTATTGGGAAAACAACCGCCTTTAGGTATCTCAAACTGTTTTGCGAAACAATAGTCGAGCATTTTGGTCCAACCTTTTTAAGAAAGCCAACTCAGGAATATGTTCAAAGAATAACTTCAGGAAACATCGAGAGGGGTTTTCCAGGAATGCTTGGCAGTATTGACTGCATGCACTTGATGTGGCATGCGTGTCCGGTAGAATGGGCAGGCCAATATAAGGGTCATTATCCAAAACCAACTGTAATTTTAGAAGCTTCATCTATCTACGATTGTTGATTTTGGCATGCTTATTTTGGACTCCCAGGTTCAAATAACGATCTCAACGTTTTATATAAGTCACCATTGTTTGAAGATCTTAAGAATGGGATCGCGCCGCACTCTAATTTCACCATCAACGGTAATCACTACAATCAGGGTTATTTATTATCTAGTAGACGGAATCTATACAGAATGGTCAACTATGGTTCAAGCTTATAAACATGTATTCCATGGTCCGACGACTTCGAAGGATATGCAGTACTTTAACACACAACAAATGGCATGTAAAAAGGATGTTGAACGTGCTTTTGGCATATTGAAAAGGAAGTTTGCCGTCATAGCTGGGCCGGCATGCTTTTTTGATATTCAAGAAATGAACAAAATTATGCTGACTTGTATTATTCTGCATAATATGGTCATTGAAGAAACTAGGCATGACCCAACCTGGACTAGTTTTGAAGATGAAGATTTGAGGCCGAATCTTATGGTGGAGCATGGGCGTCCGGAAAGAGAATATAGACTTGTCACTAACAGACTACACAATCGGGGAATCTATGCACAACTAAGACAAGATTTAACAAAGCACCTTTGGGCTTTAAAAGGTGCAGCAGACGATGCGGGAGGGCGAGGCAGGGGGATAAGAAGAGGGAGAGGCAGATGATTAATAAGTTTTTCAATTTAAAAATTGTTGTTTATTTTAATTAGTATATTTTTTAATTTAAAAGTAGTTAAGATTTAAAATTGATGCAATTATAAAAGTAATTTTAATTAAACTAAACTAACGTGTTCTTAGCAAGACTGAATTATAAAAGTAATTTTAATTCATGCATTATCAAGATTGAATTCCTCTTCGTTTTCTTCCAAGGCATCACCTTCGTATGCAACATTCACAATTGAATCATCCCGACCTTTATCGGCCTGGACTTGTTCGGCATGGACTTGATCCATTTGCGTATTCCATGTAGCATATTTTCGTTCATTCATTTTGCCGGTGTCCATGTTGAGTAACTTGTTTAGCTTATAATGCCTATAGTGTTGTTCTCGCGAAAGATGACCTTTCCGTTGATTTTCTAAAGCAATGGCACGGTCCCTCACTCTATCTGCATCTCCATTTGCTTGTGATCAGCATAGTTGAACTCATTTGAACCTCCTTCTGCTTCTCGTTGGGCTGCGTCTCTCGCTGCTTTTGCAGCTTTCACACCACCTCCTCTTCTTCTCTTGCAGTTGGTGTTAACATCTAGATTACTATTGTGTTGAACCTGACTACTTGGAGTTCCATCAGGCGAGGAAGCATGCCTTCCATTCTGAAAATCCTGCGAGATTGGACCATATGGTGATCTTTCAGGCACTTGATGACCTTCCAGTAAGTATGGGTTAAACTTGTTAAGCACCCTCAAAATGGTGAAACAACTTTCATATTGGAAGCTTGAACCTTTGTGGGATCTTTGCCACTCTTCCCGATATCTTCGTTCCACATCTGGTTCGCTTTCACCACTTCTTATGTTGTTCCACATTTGAGTGATAATAGCTACATATTCACTAATGGCTGCTTCAATTGTGCAAAAACGATGACATAACCCATCCACATCACGAGCATATTTGTTACCGGTTTTCTTGCAAAAATTTGTTAAAATCTTACCGTAAAAAGAGTGTTTTTCTTGACTGCAACCATTAATATTATCTACTGTGTATAATACATAATTTCTGCAAAGTGACTCGTCTTTATCCATTGTATACTTCGAACCACGAATTCTTGTGCTCTTTTGCTGTGATTGTCGTGGTATTTGTTGTGGTGTTTGTTGTTGTGACGATGACATATTTGTGAAACTGAATTGATATGAGTAGTTTTGTTTGGAAAGAAAAAGAAAAATTAGAGACGGTATGGAAATTATGTAATGTTGAGGAAGGTGTGAGTAAAAGTCTGAAGACGAAACGAATTTATAGGGGAAGGGAAGTAGGATGGGAATACCTGAGGGCGTTCTCACTATGAACTCGACGACATCAGACAAATCGCTGGCGCCAAGTTCACGAACGCGCGTTTTCATGAAAAACTCCAGCGTCACCTGGGCTGTCGCTCGAGTTATTGATCATGGCGCACATTCTTGCACCATACGCGCGCCTACTGGAGTGTCTCAGTGTTCAAATGAACAAATATATTCATTTGAACATCCATTTTCTTGGTTTGTTCATCTCATAGGAAGTGCTCTAATGCTTCTACCCTAATCTCCTAATAAGATTATTCTTCTCTTTCCTCTTATTTTTCCTTGTTTTCATCTATGATTCTCCTTAAACACGTCATCATCGCGATCTCTTTTTCCACTGAGAGTTTTTTTTAGTTATCATTGAATCACAGAAGGTTTCTGGAAATCTCCGTCTGTACACTACTCTGTTTTTCTTTTCCTACGGCGATCAACGGTACATCACGGATATCACGCAGCTAAAGCTGGACTTTGATTTGTTTTTTTCTTTCGAATAAGAAGTAGGTCGTTCCATTTCTTTTTCTCACAAGGTACATCTTTTCATTTTTTTTATAGTCACTAGTATAGACGCATGCGCGATACGCTTGCCGTGGAACTCCATTCACAAATCACAAATCACAAATCCTCTATCCTCTATGAAAGAAAATTACATAACATCAATCCCAAATTCCAAACCCATTTCCAAGTCCAAAGAAGACTTAATGATTTGAAAGAAATTAATCATCAAGGTAAGTGATATGTTCATCGACAAAATACATAAGCAAAAGTAATAAATAATTTTTTGAAAAATTCTTTGCATTTCAAAAACAAAAGTAATAAAACAGTCGTATTACAACATGATCCATCACTGTACTATCAGCATTTCTTGCAGCGATTTGGTCAGCATATATCCAAACCATAATATTACAGAGTCCATGCCAAAAAAACAAATGGTAAGATGGGGAGAACAAAATCAAAATCCGGAACCATTTTCCTTTTTCCAACCTTTCCAACCTTGCCCTTTAACTTTGACCCAAAACACATCACTGGACTGCAGAAGTTTTTACTATCCTAAATCTGCATTGCTCAAGCTTGTAACAACTTCTAACTCAATGGAATGACTGGAAATAAAAACCCATTGTGCTTAGTCCGTGTATTATGTATATATGACCAATTTTCAGGATCAATCCACATCGTCCATTATCTGTTGTTTTACCTCATGTAAGTACCTGTAGTTTATTTAAATTCCCATAAAAACCTCAACGGAGGATCGAGTAAAGCATTGAGCTACCGGATTAAAAAAGAAAAACTATAATCAAACAATGCAGTAGTAGTGGTGAAATAACAACGGTAGTAAGAAATCTACAGATTGAGAAATAACAACGATAGTAAGAGTAGTCACTAATAGTGAATTCTTAATGTGAAAAAATTTCCCAATGGTGTTTATAACTTATTTGATTTTTGTTTGAAATTTTTCGACAAAATGTGATAGAATCAGATGTCTTCTAGTACCGAAATCTGATTTGTGGACTTATCTATTCATAAGAAACTCTTGCTTCGCATTTGACGGGGACTGGAAGACTAAAGTACCATTAAGACATAGGTTTCCAAAGACTAAAACCGGCTTGAAATGCGAGAGCATATGTATAATGGACAGAAGATGAACTTACGTGTTTTTTGACATATTTTTTTTTTTTTGAAGGAATGAGGGGCTTCAAGGAGCCCCTAAGATCAATTTATTAGACTACCTCATTCAAATTGAGGTTTGAAGGATTACATCGAAGAGGTGGTAGATAAACACACCCTCTTGTTTCATCATTATACATTTTGTACCAACAGAACAATTGTATAATGTAATTTGCGTTTTTTGAGATTACATAAAACCAAATAACATGGAAGAGACTAACAGAGGTTTTGATCCTACAAGTGAGAAAAATGATGCTCCAAAAAGTATCTTGATCATTCCCCATACCGGCTTGTTGATCCCCCTGAATTATCACATCAATAAGAATAAGATTTTTCTTCAATTGAAATTCTAAATCACATACCTTTGTCTCATCCTCCAGAGAAGAAGTTGTATCAAAATCAATCCGTTATCCCATTTGTTTTACCAAAAAATCCTGAATATTCTTCATGAAAAACCAAAAAAGATTTCGTTCAACATGACACATCTTCTCTATTCTTCCTTCCGCTGATTTGGATGGATGAGGTTCTTGGGACAAGTTTTGAAGAAAAAATATGTCGTAACAATTCCATATGTTGATTATATTACCAAATCCCATTAAAAAGCCCAGGGGCTCATGATAAACCACCGTATAAGCATAAAAGAAGAACACAAGGCATATAATAGCCATAGAAATTAAACAAAACAAAGACCTAAACCTAATATTGCTTAGATGCAATATTTTTATTTAAAAAGAAAAACAATCTAATTATTATTTCCTAGATTTCCTCTGTAGATCTGAAATCTCAGACCAAAACTGAGTAAATCTGGATTTAGGAGGAAGATAATGTTTTTTGACATATGATGATGAAACGACAACGTCCATAGGTGGTTTTCTCAACTCCATGCATGCTACCTCATTCAGGCTACGACTGAGCCCTTTAGTCGTCCCACCCGACATGGTAATCTTATAATAGTGCGCATGCTGACAAAGTGAGTTTAAAATTGGTCAGGCGTGAACATGAAAAACATGACTCGGAAGGTCATGTTTAGTTCATAAAGCTGAACCGAACACAACTAAAATAAGATATTTGTTACATGTGGCTTGTTGATTCTGGACCCTAAGTCTTGAAAATCTATGAAGTTGAACTTGCTACTCGGGATTGTATCAGAATCAGTTACAAATACTTCATCTCAGTATTCCACCTGAAAAACGCCTCATGATCATTGTCGGTGGGAAAACTCATACATATTTCATCTTTGTCCCGCTTGAAAAATGCCTGATATTCATTAGAGGTGTTTGTGGGAGAAAACTACTTCTGCCGGTTTGGGTAATTTTGGGTGTGTGTGGATGAGAAGTGAGTTTAAACCTTCAACAAATGTGCTTCACGATGATCACTTTGATTTGAGAGGTAATCTATACAATTCTGGCCTAAACCGAAGACACGGCCGTTCCAGATTTGTTTCGGTCACAGGTGAAGGATGTGAGGTTGATCTTAGGGAGGGAAGCGAAGAAGGTGTTGAGAGTATGAAGGTGAAGGATATTTGATGACTTGTTAACAGAAGGTTGATCAGTCTAGCAAATGTTGCAGGCAGGCTCTGGGTGTTGAATACGATTAACACTTGGTTTTCTGTGTTGTTCCAACTTCTGTTTTTGGAAATAGGGAGGAGAACCTATTTATACAAGTCATTAATCCTTCTTCACATCTCTCGTGGGAAGTGGAGGAAGTGGAGTGAGGGAAGAGTGGAGTTGTGTGTGAGTGTCACACGATCAGAACTGCCCACTTCTCTTATCTTGACTTAACCTCCCATGTCTTCCTAACACGTTCTTGTGATGGCGCATTGCACGCTGCACGCTGTAAACTGCCAAACTAATACCCCAGTTTGTATCCCCCAGTTGTGACGTGATTAATGTCTCGAGTGTGTGGATCGCGGGACCCACATAAAATAGTTCAGGGTGAACCATGAACTTGGTATAACATCGCATGCAGCCATCTTCAGGTAACCGTTTGGAGGTCAGATATACAGGCCATGCCTTGGTCGGTTACCTTGTGAAGAAGAGTGACGGATGGTGGTCATAGTGATACCTTGTTTGCTGGTTGATTCGCACCCTAAGCCATTCGTCCAAGCTTGCAAAGATGGATGGACGAGATGACTTGTAGCCTTGCTTGCGACCGTTGGATGGGAGGCGCGCATGCTGCCTCTTTCGGCACAAACGTTTGCATGCTTAGAGAGTTCCAATGGAGGAACCGATCATCCCTGCATGGAGGTAGTACAATGGTGTTCACGCTCATGCCTGCTTGACTCGCAAAGATTTAATCTAATCCACTCGACTCAGGCGGCAACGACGAGTGGTTGAGATTAGAATTTATGGAGGGGCCGTGACATATCACCTTTGGGCGTGCGTACCGAGGAGCTTGATCACCGCCGGTCTTGGAAGATCAGCTAGACGTGAAGCCGGGCCCACGGTGGCCATGCTAGCATGCTCGGTTCCTTCTAAGTCTCCATCTTGGCCTTCCGTCCAAGCCTGCGAATATGGACGCTCGAGATGTTTCTGCGCCGCAAACCCTAATTAGGGCTTTAGACCGGCCACTTTGAGCGATCGGTTTTGAGTTGCGTGCACCTCTTTTGGGGAGACCGATCATGTATGCAGCATCTTGGGTCGACAGTGAGCATGTACATGCTTTCTCTATGACCCTGGGCGCAATCTAAGCCATCCAACTATGCCAGCGAATTCGGATGGTCGTGATCGTTTTGGATCTTCTCAATCTGCACAAGGCGTTAAACTAGACTTGTTTGGGAAATCGTTTCTTGCACCATGGCTTGCATATGAGGGAGTCGGTCATGTAGGTATAAAGTAGGCCCGCCAATGGTGTACCATCACTTCACTACTTATTTTAGGGTATAATCTAAGCCGTCCAACTATGTCGGCGAAGTTGGACGCTCACGATTAAAAGAAACCCTAGCCGTGCGTCATGCTCACTTTGAGCGCACGTTTTGGAAGGACCAACCGTGGTTGGTCTTGACCGTTCAGTCATGTGTGAAGGTGGGTCCGAGGTGATCATGGTAGCATGATCAGGACCCCCTGAATCTATATCTACACCCTCCATCTATGCTTGCGAAGTTGGACGGGTGAGATATATTTTTGGGTTTGTTTTCAGCAAGTGAGACTAACATGGATAGTCTTGCATGCGTTCAACGGGGCTAGTATAACCTACCGTCAGGTAGCCTATGGGTGTTTGCACGTCGAACACAAGTCTTTAATTAAAGCATTAATATTAATGCTGTATACCTACAGAAAACCGGGATGGTTGCCACATGCTCCGTCGGGATGGTTGGCACATGCTCCGTTCTGGGTAGGTATGTTTAATTCTCAGGGATGGTTGCACATGCTCCAATGAATTAATATGGCGAGAAGTATTCACCTCCTGAAGGCTTTATCCTTTGCAGGACGCCAGCTTACAAAAATTGTCTTTTTTACAATTTTACCCTTTAAATAGAAATCCACCATCAACATTAAGTCCCCTGCCTAGCATGCAATGGTTACACTATTGTAGGGTAGGCATGAGATGGTGACAGTTTGCAAAAATAACTAAATCTAGGGTAAACGTACTTTTACCACACGGGGAGGGTGCTCGTTCCGAATGCCCTGTAGCGCTGGTGGAGTTGTTCCCCTTCAACGAATTTTTCTCTGATTTCATCTAGGTTTCTGAAGCTAGCGCGACTTGGTCGGTGTTGATCCATTGCCGGCCGGATGTAGTCCGAGATAGCTGCGTCTAGGGTTTCCCTTGGCGTGTATATATACGTATGGACATGAATCTTCTTCTACATCTTGGGATATAATTTCTTATCTGCAGAATTCCATCATGTCAGGCAACAACAAGTCGTCTTCTTCATATCACCCAGGTTCATCTGTCAAGCGTACCCGTTATGCAGCTCAGTGCACTTCTGAAACTCAGGACAATCCTCCAGCTCGCGTGCGTAGAGTCAAGAGGGTCATACCGGTTTGTTCTTTTCCCTTTTCTTTTACGAGTAGTCACCCTTATTTCCTGATCAGGTGAATAATCTTCTCCTTTGCAGAGATGTCCACTTGGAACATGTGTAACAGTCATTGATGACGATGACTTGGATAGTCCACTTTCTTCGAATTCAGCTACACCTTCACCGGACGACCTCGAGAATGCTGACCTAGGTATTTCATCCTATGAATACCCCAATGCCGGCCTTTCGTTCGATATTGGTATGAAATGATTGTCTTCTAGCTACCAGACTGTCGGTGGTTTTTTAGTACGAAAGGAGTTCGTCTATATGTACACAAAGATATGGATAAAGTATGGCCACATCGCGACCAGGAACGTAATTCGGCATTGCTCGTCTTCTTTGGTTACTGTGGTAAACTGCTTGCTTCCCATGATTGCTGAGATGGAAGGTGTCTCTATCCGCAAGGTAGCTGAATCAAATCTCGAGAAGTGGGAAAATATGCTCTCTACCTGCGAGTCCATGGAGTTCAATGTGAGTTGGCTACGGCAGCGTCTTGACATCATCAAGGTTGTTCGAGCTGGTATTCTGGCGAACGTAGTCCCTTCTGCGAAGGCTATCTTGGAGGAAGAGAAGGCTCTGGCTGCTGAATCGAGAAGGTGGAGCAAAGTGATCCAAATCTTGAAGGCCCGGAGAGAGGTACCAGGATAGGTTGAAGATGATGCTTTCCGGGGATTACAACTTTGTTGGACGACCTCTTCGAGCTGCGTTGGGAGATTTCCTTCCTTCTTTTTCTTTTGCACACCATCGAGAGATGTGAGATTTTTTTTTTTATGTAGATGGATGGAGAAAAATTCATTAATTTTTCCTGAATAAATTAACAAGTTAGACATGAAACGAGAATGCCTGTATTGTCATGTCATGGGACAAGTATGGGACAATGATCAGGCGTGATATGTCTTGAGCCATTTTCCATTGATGACTGCTTCCAACTTTCCTTCATCCACCTTAATGATTTTTTAGTATCCAGTGTTGTAAGCCCTGGTAATCACGTAAGGTCCTTCCCATTTTGGAGAGAACTTTGGTGCAGACATGTCTTGTTGGATGTGTCTGGCTGTCTTCAAAACTAGGTCTCCCACTTTAAAATTTCGTGTCCTTACAGATTTGTCATACGCCCTGGAGACTCTGTTTCTGTACACCTGAGCGCGCTCCTCTGCCTTCCTTCTTCTGTAGTCTAGAGTATCGAGCTCAGCGATCCTGCAGTTAGACGCCTCAGTTTCGTTCCAGTGGACTCCACTCGTTTCTGCAATCCTGGCTGATGGGATTTTGATTTCTGCCGGGAGGACATCATCAGCCCCGTAAACGAGTGAGTATGGAGAAATTCCAATGGAGCTCCTAGGTGCCGTTCGGTATGCCCATAGTGCCATCGGTAGTTGTTCATGCCACTCTCTCTGGATTGTCATGTCTTTGTCCGACTGAGAATCCAGATTAATGTTTTGTTGATGCTCTCAGCCTGCCCATTCCCTTGAGGGTAGTAGATGGTGGAGAAGACTTGTTTAATTCCATATCCTTCAAGCAACTCTCGTACCTGCTTGTTGGCGAAGGGAGTACCGTTATCGGTAATGATATGTTTAGGTACTCCAAAGCGGCAGATGATATGCTCTTTAATGAACGCTGCAATCGTTGCTCCTGTAGTTCCATGCAGAGGAATAGCTTCGACCCATTTTGTGAAGTATTCAGTTACGGTTATAATATATTCATGCTGTTTTGATGATGACGGGTTGATCTTTCCAACAATATCAAGTCCCCATCTATATAATGGCAACGGGATGCTTATCGAATGTAGGGGAGTGGATGGTGCATGGACGAGGTTCCCGTGAATCTGGCATTTGTGGCAGCTTTGAACGAAGGAAGCTGCATCATCTTCCATGGATGGCCAGTAATATTTCTCGTGTATCTGGAGAAACAATTTCTTATTTCCTTGATGTTCTCCTTCATGCATCTCTTTCAATATTGTTGAGATTTCTCCTCCAGCCAGGCACCGTAGCAGATCACCTCCAAAGCTTTTTCGGTACAGAATTTCTTCGTGGAACACGAAATTCTTCGCTCTCTGCTTCATTCTGACTGCCTCCTTTGAGTCAGCAGGAACTGTGCCATCACGAAGGTATTTAACATATGGCTGCCTCCAATCCCCGGTGTGATTTATGTTGAGTACCTCTAGTTGATGAGGTGGTGCCTGCCAGTTTAAGCAAGACTGTTGGAGTGCTCGGGACTGCATCTCCATTTCCGTCCAGTAATAGCCTAAACGTTGGAGGCGTCGATAGAGTGTCACCACCAATGTTTGTCCACAAATCTCGTTGTGGACACGGTCAAGTTGCAGCTGTGCTTCTTCCTATCCGAGACATCTTGATAAGGAATTATCCGGGTTTCGGTGGTATAACATGCCGTGGAGCATAAAGAAGTTTCGTAAGGCTTTAAGGCTGACCTTTTTTTGAGAAAGTGAACTGCTAAGCTCCTGAATGATTGTAGTCCTCCAGTCACAGGTTTCAGCATCCTTGCATCGTGAGAGCCATGTTGATTCCAATGTCCTTCTTTTCACCGTCAGGGTTTCTTCTATGCCTTAGAACTGCAATTTAGAAGCTAATGTTTCCAGGCAATCAGCATGCTTGTTGTTTTTGCGGCTGACATGAGTTATGGTTGCATCAGCGAAGTAGTTCAGCAGCCTTTGAGCTTCAGACCGGTACGGAGCTAGAGTTATCTCTTTTAGTGCATACACCCCGTTCATCTGATTAACCAATAATTTGGAATCGCCTCTTATTTCCAAACGTGTGGCTCCCGCCTGCTTGGCTAATAGCATCCCTATAAGGAAGGCTTCATACTCCGCTGAATTGTTAGTGCATTGAAAATCTAACTTGAAGGAGTGTGAAAAGACTTTGCCAGTTGGAGATACTAGGACTATGCCTTCTCCTCCAGTGTTGTTGCTGGGAGTAGCAGATCCATCAAAATATAACAACCAAGCTTCCTCTTCGACAACAGAGATGTCTGGAAACTCTCCAGGCAGGTCTTCATGCAATGCCGTGGTACCTTCTCCAGGGAAAGCTGCTAGTAGATCCGCGACAGCCTGACCCTTAACAGCTCTGGGAGGAGTACACGTTATGTCTAGTTCTGACATTTATAGGAGCCACTTGGCAGACCTTCCCATTAGAACTGGTTTTGATAGTTAGAACTTCGCAGGGTCTGATTTGGATATGAGCGTTACCTTGTTGGATAGTAGGTAATGCCTGAACTTTTGGATGGAATGTATCAATGCTAGGCAGTCTTTCTCTGCTCTCGGGTATCTGAGTTCAGCGTCCCTCAATATTCGATTGAAGTAGTATATAGGACGTTCGACTCCCTCATCATCCTCTTGCGCCAGCAAGGCTCCAACGATAGTGTAACCGAAGGCAGTGTAGAGATATAACGGTCTCCCTTGAACATGAGACTTCATGATGGCTGGAGAAGACAGTATGTGCTGAATTTTTAGAAAGGCTTCCTGTTGGATGCTAGTCCAGTTAAAATACGCTCCTTTCTTCAGCAGGGGGGTGAAGGAAACAACGAGTTGAGCCAGACCAGGTATAAAATGTCGAATGTAATTCACCTTTCCCATAAAACTTTGAAGTTCCTTCACGGTTCGAGGTGGTGGCATAGTGAGGATGGCTTGAGTCTTAGATGGGTCTACCTTGATTCCCTCAACAGTCACTTAGAATCCCAGAAACTTTCCGGAAGAGACACCAAAGGCACATTTCAAAGGATTCATCCTCAACTTGTACTCACGGCACCTCTCGAATACTTGTCGCAAGACTCCTGTGTGTTCCGTCCGGGCTTTCGACTTGACTACTATGTCATCTACGTAATCTTCAACTTGTTTGTGCATCATGTCGTGAAAAATTGTTGTCATGGCGCGTTGATATGTTGCGCCGGCATTCTTCAAACCGAAAGGCATAACTGTATAATAAAAATTTCCGAGAGGAGTTCGAAAAGAAGTCTTACTTGCATCATGCTCGTACATTCATATCTGGTTGTAGCCGCTATATACATCCATGAAGGAGAACATGCCATGGCCGCTCGTGGCGTCTACCAACATGTCGATGTTAGGTAGAGGAAAGTCGTCCTTGGGGCAGCACTTGTTTAAATATCTGAAATCTACACAACATAGGATATGCCCTTTCTTTTTCTTTACTGGGACCATGTTAGCCAGCCAGGTTAGATGGTGGATGGGTTTGATGAAGCCGGCAGTTAGGAATTTCTGGATTTCAGATTTAATATGATCTTCCACCTCATGTCTGAATTGTCTTGGAGACTGTTTGATAGGCTTGGATCCAGGATTGATGTGCAGGTGATGAGTAACCAACTTTTCATCCAGACCAGGCATTTCATCGTACGTCCAGGCGAATATATATTGGTATTATTTGAGGAGTTGCACAAGATTCTTCCGTTCCTTCGTGGACAGAGTGGAACTAATGGAAATGGGCCTGGAAGACTCTTCACTGCCGATGTTAATAGTTTCGAGTTCGTCAGTTGTAGAGGTGGTATCGTCTTGTAGCTGTCTGGGGGCGTCCAACACCTCTTCTTGTGAGTCTCCATTTTGACAACATTCTATTAGGCGAAGAGACCGAGCATCAGTCTCTCCTGCTAATTCCTAACAGTGGTGGCGGTAGGAAATCTTTCCTTTATGATCTTGAGTTGCCACAAAGGTTCGTCCTCTCTTGGTAACGTGGTTTCCCGCCTCACTGGGTGAAGGAGAGTTCCTCGTCAACTGGGATGTATCATGTCTGAGTTTTAATGACGCAAGACGATCCTCCTCCTGGATTGATGCCCATGTTGGAAGTGGGGTACAACGTACTTTGCCTGGCTCTTCCTGCATAGCTTCCTTCGGTTTGAACAATTCTACTCCGCATATGGGTGCGTATGGAGACAACGATGCAGGTATACGAATGACTTCTTTGTTCAGCGTAGTTTTCAGGCACTGGTGATAGGTTGAAGGAACAATCCTATTCTTGTGGAGCCATGGCCTACCCAGTATCATGTGGTAGTCTGGTTCCTTCTCTATGACTTCGAATTTCACTTTTGATTGAACAGGACCTACGGATAAGTTCAGATTGACATACCCATATGTGTTGGTTTGGTTCCCTTCAAAGTCCGTCATTATGGTAGACCGCCGCACAATCTTGTTTGGGCGAACCTTAGCCTCCTTGAGTGTCTTGAGGGTAATCATATTTGAGGATGATCCTGTGTCGATGAGGGCCCGTCTGAATTCTGAATCTTTGATGCGTGCGGTTACATGTAGGGCTCGATTGTGGCCCTCTTCTGCCATCATGTCTTCCTCTGTAAAAGTAACATTGTTTACCTATGCCTCCATCGCGTTTGAAACTTCTGGGTGCAAGGGAGTTAACTGTACATCCAAGGCTATCCGGTTGACGGCTGCAAACGTCTCTGTTCGCTGCTCTTTTGAGAGGTGTAGGAGTTCACATAAACTTTCCACTAAAGAAGCGGCTTCCTGATCCACATGTCTTTGGCCTATAGTGAAACTGTTGATTTGGGGGCGTTCATTCCCCAGCGTCTGGACCTCCATGACAGGGCCGCCCATCTCTGATGTCATCTTGATGAGGAGATCGAGTATGTTGTTGATCGTTTCTTTGATCAGGTTCATGTTTCTCGTGTGGACCTCTTGTACTCATGCTAACTCGATCAACGTCGGGATTCTTCCAGCCAGACCATTAGGTGTGCCGTCGGAGGGAAATTGATCATGACCTGAGACGGTCGAGGTACTCCTAAGACCGACCATCTTGAAATCAACTAAATAGGACTAGGTATCGAAGAAATCGACTTCACAACCGAGAGATTAACCTCCCATTGTGATCGCCAATTGTTTGTGGGAGAAAACTACTTCTGCAGGTTTGGGTAATTTTGGGTGTGTGTGCATGAGAAGTGAGTTTAAACCTTCAACAAATGTGATGTACGATGAGCACTTTGATTCTAGAGGTAATCTATACAATTCTGGCCTAAACCGAAGACATGGCCGTTCCAGATTTGTTTCGGTCACAGGTGAAAGATGTGAGGTTGATCTTAGGGAGGGAAGCGAAGAAGGTGTTGAGAGTATGAAGGTGAAGTCTATTTGATGACTTGTTAATAGAAGGTTGAGCAGGCTAGCAAATGTTGCAGGCATGCTATGGGTGTTGAATACGATTAACACTTGGTTTTCTGTGTTGTTCCAACTTTTGTTTTTGGAAATAGGGAGGAGAACCTATTTATACAAGTCATTAAGCCTTCTTCACGTCTCTCTTCGGAAGTGGAGGAAGTGGAGTGAGGGAAGAGTAGAGTTGTGTGTGAGTGTCACACGATCAGAACTGCCCACTTCTCTCATCTTGACTTAACCGCCCATGTCTTCCTAACACGTTCTTGTGATGGCGCGTTGCACGCTGCACGCTGTAAACCGCCAGACCAATACCCCAGTTTGTATCCCCCAGTTGTGACGTGATTAATCTCTCGAGTGTGTGGATCGCGGGACCCACAGAAAATAGTGCAGGGTGAACCATGAACTTGGTATAACATCGCATGCATCCATCTTCAGGTAACCGTTTGGAGGCTGTATAGACAGGCCATGCCTTGGTCGGTTACCTTGTGAAGAAGAGTGGAGGATAGTGGTCATAGTGATACCTTGTTTGCTGGTTGATTCGCACCCTAAGCCATTCGTCCAAGCTTGCAAAGCTTGATGGACGAGATGACTCGTAGCCTTTCTTGCGACCGTTGGATGGGAGGCGCGCATGCTGCCTCTTTCGGCCCAAACGTTTTCATTCTTAGAGAGTTCCAATGGAGGAACCGATCAGCCCTGCATGGAGGTAGTACAATAGTGTTCACGCCCATGCCTGCTTGACTCGCAAAGATTTAATCTAAGCCACTTGACTCAGGTGGAAAAGACGAGTGGTCGAGATTAGAATTTATGGAGGGGCCGTGACATATCACCTTTGGGCGCGCGTACCGAGGAAGTTGATCACCGCCGGTCTTGGACGATCAGCTAGACGTGAATCCGGGCCCACGGTGGCCATAATAACATGCTCGGTTCCTTCTAAGTCTCCATCTTGGCCTTCCGTCCAAGCCTGCGAAGATGGACGCTCGAGATGTTTCTGCGCCGCAAACCCTAATTAGGGCTTTAGACCGGACACTTTGAGCGATCGGTTTTGAGTTGCGTGCACCTCTTTTGGGGAGACCGATTATGTATGCAGCATCTTGGGTTGACGGTGAGTATGTACATGCTTTCTCTATGACCCTGGGCGAAATCTAAGCCATCCAACTATGCCGGCGAAGTCGGATGGTCGTGATCGTTTTGGATCTTCTCAACCTGCACAAGGCGTTAAACTAGCCTTGTTTGGGCAATCGTTTCTTGCACCACGGCTTTCCTATGATGGAGTCGGTTATGTAAGTAGAAAGTAGGCCCGCCAATGGTGTACCATCACTTCACTACTTGTTTTAGGGTATAATATAAGCCGTCCAACTATGCCGGAGAAGTTGGACGCTCACGATTAAAAGAAACCCTAGCCGTGCGTCATGCTCACTTTGAGCGCACGTTTTGGAAGGACCAACCGTGGTTGGTCTTGACCGTTCGGTCATGTGTGAAGGTGGGTCCGAAGTGATCATGGTAGCATGCTCAGGACCCCCTGAATCTATATCTACACCCTCCATCTATGCTTGCGAAGTTGGACGGGTGAGATATATTTTTGGGTTTGTTTTCAGCAAGTGAGACTAACATGGATAGTCTTGCATGCGTTCAACGGGGCTAGTATAACCTACCGTCAGGTAGCCTATGGGTGTTTGCACGTCGAACACAAGGCTTTAATTAAAGCATTAATAGTAATGTTGTATACCTACATAAAAAACCGGATGGTTGCCACATGCTCCGTCGGGATGGTTACCACATGCTCCGTTCTGGGTAGGTATGTTTAATTCTCAGGGATGGTTGCACATGCTCCAATGAATTAATATGGCGAGAAGTATTCACCGCCTGAAGGCTTTATCCTTTGCAAGACGTCAACTTACAAAAAATGGCTTTTTTACAATTTTACCCTTTAAATAGAAATCCACCATCAACAATAGGCAGGAGAACCGAGAACTCAAAGTTTCTTCTTCTTCTTCTTCATGATGAACCATTTGAAGCTGCTGAATTCTTTCCTTTGAAGTTCTTGAATTCTTCTTTTATGATAAGCGTCCTTTGCTGCCTTCTCTTCTTCTTGTAACCTAATCATTTGAAGTCACATATTTACTTTTCAGTCTAAAATCAAATAGCCAACGATGTCTGGAGATATTAATCTTCGCATGGGCATATGAGTTGTTGTTCATTCTATTATGAGTGAAGCATTTTCACAAACATTTTGAGTGAATAGTTTGGTAAACTCAAAGAAACCACATTAGGATCAGATTAAGCTGAAATGGGCTTGCTTATCTTGAAAAATAGAGTTGACAAACTTAATTCAATCATGGATTAAAGCTTAAGACTCAATTTAAACTATAAACTTGATTCAATCAATTCAACATATTTATCATGTCCGAACTAATTGGTCTAGTCTTTCACTTGAATTTCTAGGTTATTCTTTGTTGTATCTAAAATGAACTTAGCGTATTACAATTTACATTACACTTAGGTATAATTTTGAATTATGAATGATAGAGAGTTTAATCAAGAGTTTGCAGAGAATCAAATTGAGAGTTAACATGAACTTAATCAATCGCAGAAATCGATAATTTCATAAGTACGGAGAATCTGACTTACCTGTAATGTTGATCCAATTGTGCATCAATTTTTTTTTTTGATGTAATTTGTTCAGACTCAAACTTAATTATGGATACAGAATAAACTAAATTGAAAATCGGAGGATGCATCAATATTATGTAAAAGTCGTCTGAATATCATCAAATCGGGTTCGAAAAAGAAGGCTAGATTGGAAACCTGATCGCAGTTGAAAGAAAATCTTAGATCGAACATCAAGTCACGATTGAGATTTTTCTTCGTCAGTGCAGTAGTAAAATCGAAAACACTGAGGGGTACGGTGGCCAATTCCTGTCGGTCCGTTGAATGGCAACCTTTAACATGGTTATATTAACATAATCGGTTGACATGGTTATAGTTTTTTTTTACTGATCCCAACCGGTAATGAATTTGAAACTAATGTTTTGGTGACATGTTCTTCTTATAAGTCCCTACATTCTGACCAAAAATGAGAGCATTTCGAGATGTATAAAACCACCATCTACGATTTTGAATATTAACCGTTGGAGATTAACGGTTGAAATTAAAATTTGTGGATGATGAAGTTTTGGATTTCGGAATACGCTCATTTTTGGTAGGAATGTAGAGTTTTATATGAGAAACATGACACCAAAACATTAGCTTCAAATTCATTATCGGTTGGGATCAGTAGCAAAAATGGCGCTAAAATGTGAAGATTATGTCAATATAACCATGTCAACGGATCCCACCCCTTCTTTATTATAGTACGATTATAAGTTGGAGATCTACCTAACTCGGTGATGTTTTTATGTGTTAGAATACATAATATTAGATTTAACGTCTGCTTAATTTGTATCACATGTGTGTTTCCATGGACATGAATTTTCCCTAATTTTATATGCTACCTTGTCTGCCATGTCTTTTACGGTTTGATGTGATCAGATCCTACTTTTGCCTATAATCATTATACTACATTATCCTATATCTACTTTAAAGAATTACTATAATATTATAATTGTTGTGAAATAGAGAAAGAGAGAAGGAGACACAAAATAGAGGGGAAGAAGAAGGGATAAATTCTATTCATTAGTGTGTTAGACAAATATTAGAGCCTCTATTTATAGGGCTAGACACAAGGGCATCCCAATAATAAACGATATTCACCCTAGATATTCTTAACATAATTACACGTTTATAGCACTCCCCCTGATGACATTGTGTCTAAGCTAATTGCCTCGTTAAAACCTTGTCAGGAAATTCCAAAAGGACAAAACCTGATCGAAGGGAAAAGAGTACAATTAACGAAACTTAAAAAAAGATTTGAACATGAAAATGTTGCCTCGCTAAAACCTTGACAAGGAAAACCCAGTGGGAAAAACCTTGATGAAGGAAAAAGAGTACAACACAATAAGTCCAACAGAATGCACCTTATGCGATGGTGCTCCCCCCGATGAGTACTTCAGTAAATTCTTGGCTTGCAAATATTTGATATGAGACTTCCCAATTTCGGTGAACGAATTTCTTGAATGCTGAATATAATAATGCGTTCGTGAGAATCTTCCAGTTGATGAAGTCTTCGTTTGTGTTAGTCTTCTATTGGTAGTGTTCTCGAGTCTTCATGCATCTTTCAGATACATTAAGTACTTGTGGCTTGGATTGCTGATTTCTTGGAGAACAAAGTGCCTTATCATACATACGTGAACAAAAAATCGTATTTTTTATAAGGAAATCCAAATTCTTATGAGATGATTAAGTTGATTTGGTTTAATCAAATGTGGGCATCCACTAAACAACCAAAATATATACAACTCCCCCTTGGATGACCATCATGTTGAATTAAATTTCCTCACTAAAACCTTTCCAATAAAACCCAATGGGAAAAAATTTGGACAAAGGAAAAAGAGCACAAATATCAACATTAAAAAAAAAAAACAATATTAAACGTCAGAGATGTTTCCTCGTTAAAACCTTGTCAGGAAAACCACATGGGACAAAACCTGAATCCAAGGGAAAAGAGTACAACTTTTGACATATTTATCGATGCTAACTCAACTACACGAGTTTTTCAAAAAATAAGCATCAAAATTAAAACTCTAGTCTATCGTAAAGAAGAGTTTAAGCTAGCATAATTCCAACTGCAGATTTAAGAAAGAGAAACAAAAAAAATAGAATTTATGCTGCTAACGCGTGGATTTATGTGTTTTTAAGGACTCCTCAAGAGACCTATAACGTTGAAGTCATCAACTAATTAATCCGGATTTGTGGTTGTGTACCAAATTTCTAAAAACACATAAAGGATTGTTAAACCTTATGTAAGAAAATAAGGTGGCTGCCTAAATATAATTTGAATCCGCCAAGGATTACAAATTTAATATGTTCTCCGACTACATTTCTTGTGTGAATGCAATATGAGTCCTTCAACCACGCTATGTGCATTGTATAAAGAGAACAATTAATAAATCAATCCTAGGGTCTGAAAATAAATAAGACCCTGAAACGAATACATTTCTCGTATAACGACGCAATATGACTACACCAACCTGTAATTAATAGGCTTGGCATTTTTAAGGTGATAAGTTTTTGATCCAAAATTGCGTCAATCGAGAAATTAATCCAACATAATTTGGATTGTATGCCAACCAATCACATATGTCGATATTCCTCTGCATAGGGGTTCAAAACCACCATCATTTATTTCAGTAGCTACTTTAAATGAATATTCGACAATATATTAATTAATTACGATCCCACATAATTCTCAAATGTATGCATATCTTGAAAAATTCACAGAAATACTGGTACCAGCGCTCGCGGGCATTATAATTTCCCCATCTTCCAGTGAGGAGATATGAACTATGAGAATGTGGATCTTGTTTTGATAGACTCTATTGAAGTACTATATGTAGCTTATTCTAAAATGCTACTTTCTGCTATATGTGATTGGATTTTCCTCCTAAAGAGGTAAAAGCTTATGCAAAAGCGAATATGATATTTCACGCCTAGTCAATGGCAGCCTTTTTCCAATTTGATCATGATGGAAGAGAAACTGATATAACATTCAAGTTAATTAACATCAACTTTTGCTCGTAGTGTATAGTCTCCCCCTAATTATGGCGGAAATATTTTCATCTTATAAAAACGAAAACAAATTTCGTAAAGTATTATCTGATTAAGTCGAGACATATACTCATATTTACCATCAACCGTGGATTACTTTTGGAAAACAAAATCAAAATAAAATAAAAATGATATATCAAAAACCAAAAGTACTGAAAATATGCAAACAATCTCCAATAACTTTCGTGACCTCAACAGCCAACGTGATTTAGAATGAAGTTATGGACACTTTCTTTATCAAAAGAAAATTAAATCAAGATCAATATAGTCACTACGAGGACTAATAATATTGGCTAACAAGCCGGGTGCGCACCCATTGATCTTTAGTGTCCAATTCCAACTACAAGTGGAACTATTTTAAATTTTGGAGATTTATCATGAAAAAAAAAATGCTCAATATATATCCCTCAAGAATGCAGCAATTTTTCGTTCATCGGTATTTAACGATTGGCTTATACCATAATAATGATATTTCATCATTTAGGATTCAGTATAGATGAATTATTTGTTTCTTTTTGAGAATATAAAGAAATCATTATCGTTATTTTCTTTGAAGAGATAAAATTCACGAATGGTTTCATGTAAAGGAAAATAGAAACCAATGGTTTATTATTAGATAAAACCATACATATTTGATCGTAAAAAAATTATTTGAAACGATCTATCTTCGGTAATAGGGAAAAATCAAACAATTACTAGCAAAATTTTAGAAAATATGCCAATCTATTTTTTCTTGTATTATAGAAACCAGTAAGAAAATTCACGAAATTTGTTTTTATGATTTCTCAAACGCATATCGACAAAATAAAAATATTGTCGTTTTAGTTATCGCTTAGGAAACCTATTTTGAGGTTGACGGATGGTTTCTTGCATATAAAAAAAAAATAGAAACCATATGTAAATCACATGATCCTTGTCTAAAGGACAAAGGTACCAAATTCAATTGGACGTAGGTTTTTCAACCATGCACATGATTAATTACCATAAAGGTAATCCAATTCCGATAAATTTTTGTTTGGCGATTACAGTTTCATTAAAAGAATAGAAACTGTAAATTATTTTTTCTTTCTCTATGAAAAAAAAAATAGACAAGAAAATACCAATTTTTGGTGATTACAATTTCATTAGAGGAATAGAAACTGTAAACCAACTTTTATAGTTTCATTAGGGGAAAATCAAACTTTTCACTAAAGTGATTTCCCGAGTACAAAGATGCACAGAAATACCAACAAGTTCTGAGTTGTTAAACAATAGAAATTTTTCCAATCAAGTAGCTTGGAGAAAAATAAAATAAAAAATACCAAACATAAAAATCGGAGAACTTACCTTAGCACCAGCTCCAGTTGTACACAAAAACAAAATTTACCAAGATATCATATGAATGAAGACATACACATACATGATCCGGAAGAAGACCATTTGGGCCTTCACTAATACCAATTAATTAAAGCATTAACCCAATAGTTGTTTACATACCCAACCAATTTCAAAGATCGTAAAAGAAAAGGTTAACTATGTAAAAGAAGTGGTAACTTGATGATTGAAAAAATAAAATAAATCTAATCTTTTCTCTATCCAACTGTTTCCAAAAAATGGAAGCGCAAGGATTCCAAAAATAAAATAATCCCTGTCATAAAATCAAAGTGGGAAACAAAAATCAAGCATGTTTTATTGATCATGGAAGGGATGATCGTGTTAAAAGAAAAACCCAAACGTTTATTCCTCTTGTAAAATCTTTCTCTGCCCATTAATAGAGACAAATCAATGGATTTATGAGGACTCTTTGTGAAAATAATCAAAAAGAAAAATTGAAAATAAATAAATTAGGGTTTATGAAGAGAGAAAATAATTAAAAAAAAATCCACTCAAAGTGATTAGAGCTACGTTGCTGATGACATGTTGTGAAAGAGAGAAGGAGACACAAAATAGAGGGGAAGAAGAAGGGGGAAATTCTATTCATTAGTGTGTTAGACAAATATTAGAGCCTCTATTTATAGGGCTAGACACAAGGGCATCCCAATAATAAACGAGATTCACCCTAAATATTCTTAACATAATTACACGTTTATAACAATAATTATATTATTGCGTGAAAGTACAACATTTGTTTTAGTAAATCTTGGAGATATACTGTGTAAATTGGATTGATTTGTGTTGGCTTTTTCAACTGATTGATTTATTTATTTTTAAATTCACATGTTATTCTCATACGTTTAGTCTGTTCTCACTTTGGATCATGAAATTTGTGTCAATGTATGTAATTTGATGTACTACCCTTCCTGATTGTGACCTATCCATGTACTAACTTGTTTGATTGCAAATACTTTATCATATTATAATCTATGCTTGCGTGCTAACTTGTGTAAAAATCTTAAGGAATGTCTCTGTGTTAACGTATGAACCTGTCTATGATTGTGTGCTAACTGATTTTTTTTTAGAAATATGTATGTAACGTATGAACATGTCTTTATTGTTGGTCTATTTACAATCTCTTTAATCCATTTAACTGTAACGTGTGATTCTATGCATCTAAATTTTATGTAATTATTATAAATTTTTTTACAGTGTACACGTTTTCTAAATCTTTTTCCTTTTTTTTACAAACACATTAAAAGGAATGCTAATGAAAGTGCAATCCAAAAGTTGTTGATTATGAAGGAACAATAACCTCTTCTTCAACGAAAGTAATCACAGGGAGATATGATATATTATTTTCTAGGTTATTACCGATATTCAGTTACGAAAAGTACATGACTAAAGGAACTATCTGGAACAACTCTGAAAGTAATCAGAGGGAGATGCCGACATCAGGGGGAGGATCCAAGGATATGATGTCGACATATTTTACTTCAAAATTGAAGTTGTGTTATAATCTTTTTCCCTTCGATCGAGAATAATTTTTTCCAAAGGTTTTTGTTACTCGACAAGGTTTTTAGTGAGACAACAATAAAAGCATCAAGTATGTTGAACGTTGAAGACATAAAGACCGCGTTGATATTACTGAAAATATCTGAATCAAAGAAATGAAACGCGATAGTCTGTTAAGCAACGTAACTTCCAGAATCAACAACAAGGTCTTATAAACATTCAAGTCACCAAAGTAAAGTGTGTGTTAGAGCATTGCTCGGTCGAACTCGCATGCGTTGCTATCTCAAGCATGTTGTCAATATTAGTGATCAAAACTATATGTCTTGATTTCTAATTTACTTATGACTAAGTCTCGGTCCAGGATAGTTAAGTATAATTGATCTCCAGACTCCATGGCGATTATCTTACTGTTTGTGGGTGAAAACCGTTTCTGCTGATTTTGGTAATTTCGGGTGTGCGGGTGAGAAACGAATCTAAACCCTAAACAATGTACTGCACGGGAGTACTTTTGATTCGAGAGATCAATCCTGTACAATCTTGGCCTAAACCAAGAAATGGTCGTTCCATGCTTTCTTGGTCACAAAGTGAAGGAGAAGGGTTGGTCTTAGGGAGGGAAGCAAAGAAAGTGTTGAGACCAGAATAGTTGATTCTGGAAGTGTGGGCGTTTTGCGACTTGTATCAGAAAGTTGAACTGGCTAGCTGAGTGAGAAAGCTATCAGATGATTTCTTGATGTTTTTTGGTGGAAATATGTGAGACCTATTTATACAAGTCATAGTGAAACTATTTGTACCGTGTATAAAATACATGGAAGGCCCATTAATCAAGCCCGTCTACACGTGAAGATTCCGAAATTTTCTAGAAGTCTTGTTGCCCAAGTTGCTTGCACATCATATCATAATTAGGGTTACATAAACACTGTAATGTATCCTAAACCCTAAGGGGACATGGAATTTTAGGTTATCTAACCCGGAGAAAATCCTTTGTATCATCATAATCAATAAAGCATATCTCCGTTCGTCCGTGGATGTAGGCAACACTTGCCGAACCACGTAAAATCTTGTCTCTTTATTTATTTTTGATCGTATTTTAACCCTAATCATCATCAAATCATCGTGTTTAGTGCCTAAAATTATTTTGGGTACAAACATTGGCGCCGACTAAGGGGATTCGTGTAAAATGATCGTGTTTTACCATCGAGAAAAGTGTGGAAGAAAGCATGCGCGTTTTCCATGCAAAAATCAGCAAAAAAAAAAAAAAAAAAAGTTAGGATTCATACGAACTGTTGCGAAGGATTCAGAAAAACTGTTGCAAAGTTGAATAAACTGTTGTGAAGTTGAAGTAACTGTTGCGAAGGTGAAGAAACTGTTGCGAAACAGTTGAAGAAACTGTGACCAAAACAGCAGCAGAAACGGTTTCTGAAAGCAACAGAAATAGGTGTTGCAGAGGTGACAAAAACACCTTCTCTCAAGCTAAGCAGCTCCAAGCCGAGCCGAGCTGTTCGAGCCGCTCCGAGATGAGCCAAGCCGTACGAGTCAAGCCGTCGCGTCAAGCCAAACCATTCCAAGCCGAGCTGTTCGATCCGTCTGAGGAACCCAAGCCGAGCCGTGAGCCAAGCCAAACTAGCTTGGATGTTTCAGCCCCAAATGCAGACACCTTCGGATTTTTCTCCCCACTGTTTGGGTTTTGGCTTGATCTTCAATTTTGTTTCCTTGATAACTTCTTCGTTTTAAGTCCGAATTGAGTGATCTTTGGCTCGTTAGAATCGTCATTCAATTCCCTACAACATGTAAGCAAAAATTCCAGTGTTCGAGAAACTTTGATGTGTACTTGGAGAAGCAACATGATCGAGATCGAGGTTTGTGGATAGCGACATGATTGAGTTCGAGGTTTGTTAATAGCGACATGACCGAGAGTTCGAAATGAGGATTGCTTAGACCCTTCAATATTTAGCCTTTCATCACATCGCAAGCATCTAAAGCCTCACCTTGCACGTGAGCACATAAGTCTTACTCTTATTGCAAACATAAAATCTCGTCTTGCACGCGAGTATGAAAGACTTGCACCTTGGCAAGCATAAAGTCTCGTCTCAAGTCCACGATCCCAACGCCCGATGTTGGTCCAAAGTCTCGTCAACCATGAGCCCAATGCCCGATATTGGTACAAAGACTCGTACTCAACACAAGCAACATCCAGTCTCCCCGAGAAGCAAGCGCTAGCCTTGTTATGTTGCGAGCAAAAATCCTTGCCCCAGCCGCAAGCACACACACTACATTCCACTCAAGTCTCGACCATCTCTCGAGCATCACAAGTCCACCACGTGGAAAAAAGTCTCTCCTAGCACATGGGAAAATTTGATTGCAGATTATCACAGTTGGGGGTGTTTTTGTAATGTCTCTACTCATGCTTGGGGGCGAGTTACTGATCGTTGTCGTATGCGTCAAAAATAAATTACTTTCTCACTACTCAAAATATAAAATATAGCAAGGGTAGGAAAGGATCGTTCCCACAGAGAGGACTAAGGTTGTCAAATTGTTTCGGTTTCCTATAAATAACAAGGGGGGGATTTTTCTGATTTTTAATAAAAGCAAACTAAAATAAAATCAAATAAAGAAATAAGCAAGCAAATCAAATATAAGAGATAGTAGTTAAGGATTCATCTTCATTCACAAACATGTTTTTTAACAATAAGTAGAATTGATATTTAATCTCAACTATTATCAAAATCCCTAGGATACCTTGATCGCAAGAATATCCCGCTAATTTCCTCTTGTCATCAACAATCACATTAAAATATGCGAATATGAATTCTATCTAAGAGAACAACCTAACGTGTAAAAGCACTAATCAAGTTTAACTCCCTAGATGCATTAAGTTCTATGAAATCAGGCCAATCAAAGCAATCGAATGTGTAAGAGCACTAATCCGATTTAACAAAGGTTATGGTTCACATATGATCATAAGAATATATCAACACAACACCACCATCCAACTATAACTCCACATGCAATATCCACAGTGTTATCTGAGATTATAAGTCCAGCCTACAAATGGAAATTCCCTGCAATTCCTAGCAGCATCACCTGCAACCTTAAACTCATATCACCAGCATCCAGGTGCCAGAAACAATAGCAACTCCCTTCATTGCAGCTTAGCCCACAGCATCACTGACTCTCAGCATCGATCATTATAGCTGCCACTGCACCTGCAAATTCACCCCATAATTCATAGTACCACCACCTGCAATCCTAAGCATACATCTAGGTTTACATGCCATCCACCAGAACCATTCATTTAAGCACAACTGCAATCTTTCACCAGCTCCCTGTATCACATTATTGCCATCACTTGAACATTGCATCTCAGGACATCACTTGCAATTCATTCCACCTAAACCAGCAACTTCATTTCAGCTCATTTGCCTGCAATCTCCCATACAAACCCGAGCACATTATTCTTCATCGTTACTGGATGGTTGTACTCACGAGCATCACCATCGGCCTTCTCAGCACAACTCCATTTCGTCAGCCAACCATTCACGTCTTCTCCATCGTTATCATCCTAAAATCATCAACCTCCTCGACTTCATTACATGCCTCTTATGCTCGAACTCATCCACTGCTAACACAGAACTGGTAGTTACTATCCCACAACGTCAACGTCTCTGCCGTCACCATCATTCCTCCGTATCGAACCAAAGTTCTAAAATTATCTCTCTCTGGCTATCACTTCCAACAATTCACGAACTCAGCTCCTTCTTCCCGTTCGACACCACAGTCAAACCCATCTGTTTCTCATTCAAATACAGTACACGCCACGGCTCCAGCTTCACTATCAATTCCACCTTCCCATGCTCAACTGCCAACATCCCCTGCAATAATAGCTGCAACTCAGCTCTACATAGAGGCAACTTCACTTACATTCTCAGATGACAACCACCCATGACAGAAACCCATTCATTCAATTTCATCTTTGATTCAGTTCTGCAGCAAAACCTAACTTTGACATCAATAGCACCAATAACAGATTCAGACTAAACCCATTGTCAGTTGTAGCTCCTTATTAGCAGCAATCACCAGTACCATAGCTATAACAGCACAAACTCCAGAAGAAAAACACCATCTCAGTATTTCATTCTTGCACAATCAGCAGCTCAGCTCAAAGAAAGCAGCAACACACTCTACAACAATACAAACTGCAGCTTCTCAAACCTCAGTAGCACTGGTTCTTTCTTCTCTTGCTTATCTTACATCACCAAGACATCTTCACCAGTTACTACACACTTCAACCATTCCATCACCGACAACATCTTAGCTTCTTGCGAACTCAAAACATCACCAGCTAAGTCACAGGCACTCAACACCACAGATTCATTTTCAGTTTAACCATTCTGGCTTCCCAGCATCAACTAATAGCACCATATATTCAAGGCCATTGAACCCATGGAAGCAACCACTAATTACACTATTACTAACCCATTGTAAACATCCCACCGGATATCTCCATCATCCCGCCATCACCTACTCTCAACTGTCAGTTCCATGCCAATTACTTAAGCCTTCACCTTCCATGTAATCTCTATAGCTCATTCTGTAATTTTTCTCAAAAACCATTCTCTGAAACTTGTTCTTCATCGACATCAATAGGGTCTTCTCGATTCACATAATCAGTTCATCACTGAGTTTCTTACACACAACAGAAAACCCTAATTTCTCCCATCAATGATTCATTCTCGATTCAAAACCCTAAGGTAAACCACCACAGATAAGTTCAAGCCACTAGTTCCTCCTAATCGTCATCTTCTCTACCTAATCCTGGTTGAATTCGATCTCAGAAAAAACTCCTCAATCTGTTCTATAACATTCACAGATCCCCTTTTTCTTCCATGTGTTTATCATCACCAAGAGCTAGGCAGCTAGCCCTAATTCTTCATTGAGTCGCCAGCAGAGTAAAATCAAACCCCTCTCAATTTCATATCTGAATTTCTCTCCTTCTCAAATTCTAATTAATTGTGCTGCCATTTCTCAATTTATGCTCTCCCTCTCTCTAAATTTCAGATGAGTGGTAATGAGAAGAGAGAATTCTTCTCTGAATTCTAGAACTTGTAATGATCAAAAATGATATAGGCACCCAACATATTAGTACAGGCCACCATGGTTGTTTGTCCCTTGCTTCTCTAGACTAAGATGTAGTGGTTGTCTCCTATCGCTGGCTTGGCTCAGCTCCGCATATCATTAATCAGTGAAATGTCATTATGTCCTTTTCGTTCCAAATGAGTGTTTTCTTTTCCTTTTGTTCTGAATGACTCCAAAATACCTGATAAACTCAAAAGTAAACGTAAGATACATAATTTACAAGAGAAATATCAAAGAAAGCATAAACAATATATATAAAATCAATGTGTTTTATACACCTATCAAATTCACCCACACTTAGACTTTGCTAGTCCTCGAGCAAATCAACCAAAATAAATTTTAAAACATACATACAACTTCGTGTCGTCGAGGCTACGGTCACTTTTAGCATAAATAACAAGCCTTTGAACCCCATAGGTGTCCCTAGTGGAAGAGTTATAGTCTCGTGAAGGTTTACAAGAGGTCTACCTACAAAACCTATATTTCCAACTCCAGCTACCTGTGACAAATCTATGAACGAATCCAAAATGGCTATTAGAGGAGGTACCCTGATGCCAATCCAAAATAATATGTATATATATAAATTAATCTCTACTCAGAAAGTTAAACAAACCACAATACTCGGAATATGACTAGCCACAATCACAGATGAATATATTAAGAATATGGATATAGAAATAGATGTTTGCGAATGTTGACTAAGTGAATGGTGTTTCCCATATCTGTCTGAAGGTCACCTCCAAGATGAACCTATGAATCCTATTGGATTGAGATACTGGTCTGAATTCTAATATCAACACAACTGGCATATACAAGGGAACCAGCGGTCAACAATCTTAATTCTAGATCAACTGAACTGGCATATACAAGGGAATCAGGAGTCGATTTTATTAAACAATAATAATTTCTTTCTCTTTTTCAATTTTTTTTTTGTTTTTACCTTTTTTTTTTAGACAGATTAGATTTTTTTGGATCCAAGCGCATGCTTCTTTTTAGCAGATTATATGATAGTTCCCATGGATCATGCATTCCACGCTTATTTAGGCGATGGATACAGGGATTAATTGATTAGTTTTCTTAGGCTTAATTTTGACAAGAAATGTCTGGTATATTGCGCAAGGCGCGAAACCCTAACTTCTGCAAGTTAGTTAGGACAATTTATTGAATTCTTTGTGTTGGCACAGAATTCTTCTAAGTTCATTGCCAGAGAGCAGCATGCTTTTCTGATTTGAATACATTATGCAAATACATTATCCTTGATACTTGGAGATTCGTGCTACTCTGCTACGAGTAAACACAAATCGTCATGCCATATCAACATTAAGAGTTCAGCCGGAGAATATAGCATAGAAGACATTCATATGAACTTATATTAAGTGAATATACGCAAGGCGCCGAAATTTACAGAACATCTGGGATTCGCTAGTTTGGATAAATTTCATGTAAGTATATTGAGCAGCCTAATAAATATGCCAGTGGAAAGGTTAACACACGTGGCTCTGTTTCCTTGCAGAGTGACGTCACATCAGATGCAAGGTTTTACGATTTTAACCCTAAGCTAAAAACCACCATCAACATTAAGTCCCCTGCTTAGCTCGGAACAGTGGCATTATTTTGGGGTAAGCATGAGATGGTGACAGATGAGGATAAAATTGAAACAACAAGTCATGAAGAGATTGTTAAGGATATTTGGATAACCTTTGTCAAGAGGCACGAAGAATCTGCGATCCTTGCATCGGCATTTTCGCATAAATTTGGTTTGTCCATGGGGTGTTGTCCTCATAAATGCAATTTTGGATACTAATTAGCATATGTGGTACTTCGACTTATTCCGCAGAGCAGAGAATGTTGTTATCCGGATAGGTTACGGAATGCATGGAGATGACGTTGTTTTGAACGTCCAAGATGGCGCTTCCTTGGCTGGTGGAGATGGCGCTGCTTCGAACAGCCAAGATGGCGCTTCTTTGAACGGATACAGAAAGGTGAATGGCGTGGCTATCTTGGAAGGACCTATGGAGAGGATAGATTGGAAAGGCCGATGGTGAGGCTAGCTTGGAAGGGTCAATGGCATGACTAGCTTGGAAGGGCCAATGGAGAGGCTAGATTGAAAGGGCCAATGGCATGACTAGCTTGGAAGGGACAATGGCATGACTATCTTGAAAGGGCCAATGGCGAGGCTAGATTGGAATGGCCAATGACATGACTATCTTGGAAGGTCCAGTGGCATGGATGGCTTGGAATGGCCGTGGAGAGGTGAGGATGGATCCACGAAGCGTTGGCTTGTTTGAATGACTGGTGTTCCTCGTGCTGGCGTGCTGCTGGTTCGTCATGGAGCAGAGATATTAGCATGCTACTTGTTCGGATATGGAGCATGAGTGTGGTGCGCATAGTCATCTATTCCTGTTAATGGAGCAATAAGGAATCCCTTTTCTATTCAAACTCCAGAAACTACGTTAGTATGAAAAGGGGTATCAACCCTCTTTTGTTTTTGTTGTTCGTCCGGCTCCTCTTCATCATTTGTTATCGGTGGTAAAGAGAGCATTAATGGAAACAAAGCAATCTTCAATAGTTATAATCAACAGGATGGCAAGCCAGGAGAACTTAAGGTAGGTGCTCTCGCGTATACCCACCCAATAGTACCATCGATCTTCTCCAGAATGTGTAATAAAGTTCCGACTCCATAAGAATGAGTATCTAACATCTCCAATGGATTTCAAATATTTACAAAACTCTATTGCGCTCTTGGGATGGATGGATGAAATAATGTCAGGGCTAATCTTGGAGATTGTGGTTGCATTGTTGGTTTATCCTTGACTTTAGGTTATTTGGTACCTAGACTTTCTGATTGCGATAATGACATGTTGTGGATGCTTGTATGGTAAAAATCTTCCGGAACCATTAGGTTAAATAGATGAGTTGAGATACGTTCCATTGCCGATGTGCTGCTACCAAGTCTTCAAGGACTTTGTTCCAAACGACATCCTTTGAACCATCTTTCGAACCTTGGACTATTGTATGGAATGGGATGCATTGAGTAGTGCCTGGTTATACTTATGTTAGATTCGATGGTGTGGCCAGATATGTGAATGTATCTCTGTGGTGTGCTTTTGGAGTCTTTGATGCATGTGTACAACATCATGTTGATAAATTCTTGAGGATCGTAAAACTTCGACAGCGATGATGTTGAAATCGGGAATAACCTGGTTGATGGAAGTGAAGGCATCCCATTCTGGTGGTCCCCATGTGTGATTATATTGAGCCTATTTTCTTGTGGAAGATATGTTTTTGCTGCATTCACTAGTAAGGTGGTGACTGCGTTTAAGCTTCTAAACATGAAGGAGGCTTCAGTCCCCAGGTGTAGCCTACTTTAATTACATCTCCTTGAATCCTACGCCAATGGGATTTGATACAAACTTATCATACTCTCCTGGATGTGATGCTGGGATGCTTGGAATATCACATGGAAGAAACATTCTGGATAAAGAAGAAGTAAAAGTGAGAGAATCATGTCGTTAATCGTGGCTCCCTCTGTCTCTTCAAGAAAAATATTTCAGCCATGTCGCTGGAGTTATCTCATGAATGCTTGATTATTGTCGGGGATGGACCGTGATAAGCAGTCCCCAGTCGTACTTCTCTTTGGTTACTGAAGTTATTTTCTCTGAGTAGGCTTGGGATCCGCCGCGGCCTCGTAAAGTGTTGCAGGCGCCTTCTAGACGGAGAGGTGATGATATTCTTACGCTACACCTTTGAAGGGTGGATGATCTTGTCATAACTATGACTTTTGGTTGACCGTGTCTTCTGAGATTTGACAATGAAGGGATCTCGTGTAGAGACTCAGTCCCCAAGTGTGGTTTACATGTTTATTTCACAGTTTACATGTTTATATCTGGTGACTCTATTATTTTTGGGTGTGGTAGACGAAGATGGGATTCACCATATCATAATAATTGAGTTAAGTGGAAAGATTTCAAAGTGTGATGGGTCTGTTTTTGTTGGAGACTTTGATGTCGCTTATGAGAAACATATACATGAGTACTTAAAAGGATTACATCTTCATGAATCAAGCTTGGATGACGCTTTTAGAGCAGGTATATACTTCCTAAGGACTATAATGCAAGCTTCTAAATGGGGAAACTTTAGGGTGACGAAACAGTTGGAGGGTGGGATGAGGTATTGACAATGCAGAGTTTTGATTAAAAAAACCGATCTTCCAACATTAGCTGAATACAATTTTACAGAAAATAAAGAATGGGTTAGTGATAATATAGTAGTTCGGTATGATTTCAGTAGAATTGAAAGTTCTCTACCTTATCGAGGTTAAAGTGGATAAGGAGTAACTTCTATTATAGGATAAATGGTGTTACTTGTCTACTTTACTTGTACTCAAGGATGAAAAATTGAAAATTCAAACAATAAACAATGTTTTGTGAGATGGCCGAGGTCCTTAAGGCGGTTAATCCATGTTCCGATTATAGTAGAACTATAAAGAAAAAGTTTCGAGTCAAGCTTGTCTTGTGAAAAATATCGAAATATAATTTAGCGATTATATGTTCAAATATCCTTAACAATATTATTTGTATGAATTAATTTTTGGTTCAATTGAAAGTTGCCCATGTAAATGATTATATCACTTGAGAATGTTTCAAACATCATAAGAGATAAATATGAACGTACTGATATTTCTACTTAGGGAAGGTTGGCGAACTAGTTCGCAAACCATAGATATCTGAGATACATAAATACAGTAAGGTTGGCGAACTAGTTCGTAAACCTCAAGTTCGGTTGGGAATAGTTCATGAACCCAGCTGGCGAACCATGGTGAACTAAAATAATATACTACTTCTTTTAATAATATACTTCTTTAAACTTATGATAAAAATAGTTTTTTGGAAATGGAATGAAGATAAATAGGGTAGACATTAAACGGATTTGTTTGCTATTTGTGAAGATATCATTTAAGATTTTAAGTTGGGTTATATTAAAAATGATTTTATATTTATAAAACTCGTATATTTGAGAGTTTGACTAAAAAATATGATTATAAAAAGGAAGATGAAAATAAAATAGAGGAACGAAATAAAAACCAGAGAGAATAGTACTTTTCATATGATTCACAATTTTGTTTTCTATTTTGGTATTTTTAAGGAACGAAGCTGTGAATATAGAAAAGTAACAACGTTTTTCGTATCGTAAATCCTATGAACCATATCCATAAGAATATTTTGTCTAATAACCCAAAATAGCTCATCAATTAATATTTTCCCGTGTGATGTTAAATCTGTCTAATGGCCTACGCCAAGTTGTTTGATAACTTAATTCAGAGAATATGATTAGAGGATTAAATTTTTACGGGAAATATCTTCACATGGAACAATAAAAGTGAAGGAAAAGCTAACATAAAACAAAGATCGGATATAGCTATATAGTAAAAGCTGAATAGAACATTGAATTTAGTGATGCTAATATTCATAAAATGGTATCAATAGGATCTGATCATGGTCATATATGTCTATCTCTTAATCCTATGCTTTTGCATTTAAATCCGCTTTCCAAATTTTACGACACATGGCTAAAGGAGCCTTCTTGTATTGAAGTACTTAGGAAATCTTGGAATGATAATGGGGAAACACCAACCATCTCTCTAAAATCTTGATAGCTTAGGTGAAAATCTTAACTCATGGAGAAAAAAATTGTTTGGAAAACCTACTGAGATGATAAGAAACACCCTAAAAAACATAGAAAGCTTAACTACTAAACCTAATACTATTGGAAACATTAACATGATAAATTCTAAAAAGCTAGAATTAGAAAAATTCTATGAAACCCAATAATCAATAGCCAAACAACAGTCCAGAAACAACAACATATGCCTAGGAGAAAGAAATACATTTTTTTTCATGTGACAACTCTAAAAATGAGGGAAAGAAATAACATTTAGATAAAAACAATAACATTGTCAAAAACAGGGTAGAACATAATTTATGGAAAAATATGAGATCTTCTCATATATATACCCGCCACAATTTCTAAGGAACAAAATTTGTATCTAACTCAAATTCTTTTTAAGGAAGAGATTTGGGAAGTTGTTAAAAAACTAAAACTAAACAAAGCACCAGGACCAGATGGCTTTCGGGTAAGTTTTCTCAAAAACAACCGAGAAATAGTGCGACCAAATGATAGCAGTTGTCCAAGACCTTTAAAAAAAACAAAGTTCTAAACAAATAACTTAATAAAACTTTCCTATTCCTAATTCTCAAAGGAAAAAATACAGAAACTCCTTCTGATTTTAGACCAATAGGTTTAACAAACACGCCTTTCAAAATTATTGCAAAACTCTTATCAAACAGTTTCAAAAAAAAAAAAAAAAAAAAAAACCTTAGAAAAATTAATATCTCCTTTACAATATGCCTTCCTATCCTCTAGATAAATCCCAGACAACATTATTGTTGCTCATGAGATCATTCATACTGTGAAAATAAATAAAAATAAAGTAGGAAATATATGATAAAGGTTCATATGTCGAAAGGTTTCGATAGAGTTAACTGCAATTCATTATAAAAACCTTAAAAAATTTAGTTACCTATGAGGAATGGTGTGATTTAATTTATCAATTCCTGTAAACTTTTTCTATAGCTGTCTTGTTGAATGGTTACCTTTGTGAAGAATTCAATCCATCTAGAGGCATCAGACAGGGGGATCCATTATCCCCTTATCTGTTTATCTTGTGCATGGAAGTTTTTTCCAGATTACTTCTACATTTAAAATAATAATAAAAAAAAAATAGGTGCATGCCATTAGGTTAACTAAAACTGCACCAAACATCTCACATCTCTTATTTGATGACGATCTTCTTCCATTTACAAAATCCGATCTAGGAAGCTGTAAAAATTCTTCTCGATGCTATAAATTTGTTTATCTTAGCATCAGGATAAGTAATAAATTTCTCAAAGTCATGCTTATTCTTTAGTAAAAAAGTACATGACAAACATCATGAAATCATTTCTATATTACTGATAATAAAAGAGATAAATATAAAAGACACTCACTTAGGAATACATGTCTTTATCGATAAATCAAAACTAAAAACATTTGATACTATTATTGAAAAAATAGATAAACAGTTAAAACTTGGTTAGGAAATAGTCTTTCCCAACCAAACGAAATGGTTTTAAAATAAGTCTGTCTTATCAGGAGTGCCAATCTATACGTGATGGGCAGTTTTGTGTCACCAAAGAAAATCACAGCTATAATAAACGCTATTCAAAGAGACTTCTAGTGGGGAAACATTCAAATTCAAAAGAATTCTATACAAAATCCTTTGATTTCCTGTGTAAACCTATACCTCAGGGAGGTATGGGGTTTAAAGAAGCTAGTTATGATAAGTATAATTTCTTAAAGACTTGTTTGTAATCCAGATGAACTGTGGGTAAAAATTCTAAAAGGTAAGTATTCCGAAAATTATGGTTCTCTTCTATCTAAGAAAAAAAAAGATCTTCTTGGATATGGAGATATATCCTGCAAAGGATAAAATATAAATAAAATTAACATATGGTGGAGGATGGACAATTAATTAATATATGAGAAGATAAGTGGATACCAGGGAAGAATACTACTTTATCTGAATCTCTTCCCCAAAACAACATAAATCTAACACTTGTGTCTGTATGGATTAACTCTGACACTAAGAAAGTGGAATCTTGAAACTCTACATGCACCTTTTAACAACACATTAGTCACTTAAATTCTACAAATTAACTTTACTTTTCAAAGAATGGTCTTCTAAAAAAGAAAAGTTAAGATGGAGCCTCACAAAGAATGGGAAATTCACTTTAAAATCTTTATATGAAAAGCTCCAAGATCCTGTTAACGATTTGTTACTGCCTAAGTTGACAAGATCAAAATTATGGAAATCTCTGTGAGCCATTGAAACTTCGAAAAAATTTTATCTGGAAATGCATCCAAGATACTTTACCAACAAGACAAAGGCTAGGAATTGGTCCAAGATTATTTGAAAAGGTGATGCTGAATCGGGTGAGTCATGCTCTGCGAATCGGCGATTGACTCGGCGAAATTTTTTTCCCCAAATCTAGATTTCCGAGATTCTTCTTCATTAATTCAGGTGAATTTTCGTTAATTTTTCTGCACTTTCAATGATTACTGGTGAATAACCTGTTGAGTCCCCTTGTATATGGAAACTATCTCTTCTAGTATATTGATACCCTGATCAATCATCTTATATATAACCAAGCATGCCTCCAATAACTCAAAGTGTCTCAAAGACTATTAAGGAGGAGGCTCAAAGGGTTAAATATTTTCAAGGAATCAATATTGAGAAGAAGAAAAGAAGCAGATCAAAAATCATGTCTGATTATGATTCTGAGAGTTCATGTGCATTGGCCCTACAATGATCTAACCAAAACCAAGTGGGTTCGTTCTGATATTTTGATTGACTATATTCATGGTTTTGAATAACTGATCTCATAACAACGATTCGTCATTGTTAAGATTGAGGAAACAAAAGATGAAATTGTTGATATGAGAATTCAAGTTGAGTGATGAGTGCCAAATATTGCATATTCATACACCTTTTCATTGGCACTCATCACTTTCGCGCTTCTTATCTAATTATCCCAACCATCTTCAGAATAAATATTTGGTGTTTTTTAAGTACTAAATAAAAGCTTGGAAGAATTGAGAAGACAAAGAGATCTATAATCCAAAACCCATCAAAACCCAAGACCCAAATCCATTTCCACCTCACCACCATTGGATTCCAAAACATCCACCTGATTCCAAAACATCCACCTCACCCCATTGGTTTGTTCATGTTAGTTTATCAAATTTAAGTTTTGTTGTAATGTTCTTCATGTTCTAGTTTCATTTACTAGGGTTTAGATAAGAATCTCATTGGTATGTATTCATATCTTGTATCTTGTTCTTGAACCAAAACATCTTGATGAAATTGTAGTTAGAATATCTCTATGATTATGCTACAAATGCTTAACCAAATATTGATCTTTAGATTAGTTGTGCTTAATTAGACAATTAATGCTTTGATTAAATTATCCATTGGAGAAACACCTTAGTTATCGGGTAGACTTGAATCTACTATAAGGACAAGAATAATATTACAAGTTGAATGCATATCATAGGTTATTGGTGGATTTGAATACCTAGTATCCATATTATCATTGTTTACATATATTGTTATTTGCATCTTTTACTTTTATTATTTCGATCACTTGAAAATCATATCGTCGTATCGACAAAAATCAAACCCTTTTGGTTACTCTCTGAATCAAGATTTAGAATCAACTTCTACACTCTCAGAAGTCTGTGGTTCGGACCTGTGCTTGCCTTGTGTTGCTTGTCAAGACTTGCGGTATACACAATAGTAGGTATCTTTCAGGAGCCTGAACGCCGTTCTTGAACAAAATAAATTGCATGGAACTGTGGCATTTCTTTGTAGCGTAAAGGAACCCCAAAAAAAAAAAAAAAAAAAAAAAAAAAAAAACGCCCCGCCGAAGCCGTATAAAGCGTCGCACTTGATTATTATTCATCAGATGTTAAAATAACGACAGTTATTCTACGTGTCGTTCTTAGTGTTCTTCCAAAAAGCGTAATCGTGTACTGTTACTCAACAATAGCTCCGTGTTCTTTTGAACGATAGTTTTTACTTATAGCAACGATAGTTCATCGTTCTTGATATAACATAACTATTCACAGTCAATTTTACACTTTTTTTTTTTTTTTTTTTTTTTTTTGCTTTAAAACTTACTACCTCTTTTGAGCTCAACTGCACAGTAGGCGTCAGTAAGGCGAAGCGAAAGGAAGAGCGGAAGAAGTTTTTTATTTTAATAAAAAAAAAAAAAAAAAAAAAAAAAGAGTTTATTTTATTTATTTTTAGTTTGTATTAGGATTCCTTTTACTCTTGTAATTTTCTTTTTCTTTTTGCATTTATTTTTCTTTGGACTTGGACATTCTATTTTTATTTTTATTTTTAAACCCTACTGAGAAGGGTATTATTAAATATCAACTTGTTTGCCCCGAGAAGGATCGGTGATTACAATATCACCTCGGCCCCTCGGGTTTTCATGACATAGGAGTGGCGGCCCGAGTCGACAACAACGGTTCATCCCCGTCTGGAACGGGAGGTAAGTTTGTCGAAACAACTGCGAATCCCTTGTTAGCGAGTTCTTTGTATTCCTTCGTTTGCATATATGTTGAGGAATTGAATACGGTTTTTATTTTCCTAGTAAAGGGCAGGGTGGCCATACAAGATAAGGTTGGATTTCATCATTCTCTTCTTGCCCGCCTTAGGAAACAATACCTAACGTGAACCTAAGCATTAAAATTTGGATCACAAGATGAGTCATGTTTGTTGGCCTACAATCTACAAGATCTAACCAAAACCAAGTGGGTTCGTTCTGATATTTTGATTGACTATATTCATGGTTTTGAATAACTGAGAACCAATCTCATAACAACGATTCGAAATCAAGATTGGCTCAAGGATAAGATTGAGGAAACAAAAGATGAAATTGTTGATATGAGAATTCAAGTTGAGAAACTTGAGAAACAGGAAGTGGTTGCAGACAAGTCTCTTGAGACATGCTTTAACAGTTTGAACACTGAAGAAATATCGGTGAACAACAAAAGCACCACTAAAGATTAAGTTATATGATGTAATACTTAATCTAGAAAAATAAACATCAATTTTGATTTTTGATTGTATAACTCTATTATAATTAAAACTATTCTGAATAAAGTTATTTGATTTATAATTTTTCTTGTGATGGTTTTTGATCTACATAGCCGGTGCTTTAATTTTTTATTTATTTGTTATGTATGTTTATGGGATGTCTGATTTCAGTTTTATTACCTTGATGTTCGATCTCATAATATGTTGTGAACCCTTATGATTTGGGTGACTTTTTGATTTAGCAGGATTAAGTTCTAGCCCATGTTGGTAGGCTTTATCAAAGGATCATGAGGGGTTCCTGTAGAAACAATATGTCACAATATGTTGAATCGGTTTTGGTTTAGCATAAAAGCATGTGTTTTGACGGTTTTCAACTTTTGCTTGCAATTGATAAAAACATATTTTCAACCTTTCTCTTGTAAAGGTTGGTTGTTGTTATTCTTTTGTTTTTGGCATAAGGATGACAACATAATGGTATTTCGATATCAATTCTCCCTGGAAGAAGAAGATGCGATCATATTGGAGAAGTTGGATGCGAAATTGAGGTAACAATCTTGTTAGTTAATTGTTTTCCTGTTTTAAGAAAAGCCTATTTTTATTTGATATACATATTTCTTTTGCTTAAACGAAATTGTCGGTACAATTGATGTGTTTATTCCATTATGTATGTGTGGATGTTTGTGTGATTCAATTGGTTCTGGTTAAGTAAAACTATTGTTATATTGCTTTGTTGTGCGATATCAATCGTTTAAGCTTACGAAAGTTTGGTGCAATTGCGGTGCTTTAATGTTATGTTATTTCAATTGCTTCCAGTTAAGTAGAACAATTGTTATTTTGCTTTATTGTATGGTATCAATTGTTTAAGCTCACAAAATTTCGGTGCAATAGTGGAACTATAATGATATATGTTGTTTCAATTGCTTCCGGTTGAGGTAAATAATTATGCAAGTTGATTTATAGGTTTGTACGAATTATTTATAGCTTAATGAATGAATATATTGACGGGATGAGTTGTTTAGTCCAATTCGATTCCGGATAAGCTAAACTAAGTTAATTATGATCTTAGTTAGACTTATCAAATTGGAGGTTTCGGTTATTCAAGTCTAGCCGAATGCCTAAACAAGGAAATGCTAGCTAACTAACCTAGTATTTGGCTTGTTTAAAATCTAAAGGTCTAAGTTATATGGATAATTAGAACCTGATGAGAAAAATGGAGTTTATCTTTGTTCTGGTCTTATCGAATGAAGCGGTTGTATTTATAAAATCGGTTTAGCAAAGGAACTAAGTTGCTTAGTTAATTTTTGGTATGCTAAACTAGTTGGTAAAATTGCTTCGGGCAATTATTTCCATGATAACATATCAAAATATAATTACTTTGTAGTTTCGGTTTTGATATTGGTTATCAAAAATGGTATGTAAAACCCTCGTGCTTGACTCAACAGGTTGCAAGTCTATTTTTGAGATTTGTAATATCCTTTTCGTGTTGTCCTTTATTTTTTCGTTTCTTTGTCATTTTTAGAAATATATGGAGTAAACAGGTGATGCTGGTTTCAATTTTATGTTGATTGGTGTCATTAGAGAAGAGGACAATGGTGCTTGAACGTTTACCTAACGAATGAGGAAAAGCACAGACTAAGGGGGAGTAACATATCATATGATTGGGATAACAAAGACGTGCGGATTAAAAATATACATATCTCACCTTTATGGGGAGTATGATCTTTGTTATTATAATGTCAACAACGACATTTTTAAGGATTGAATGTATGTAGGTTATGTGTTGTTGAATTCGGGAATCAAGCGTATGTGTAATGAATTATTGTAATTTGTTTATCTATATGGTTGTAAGAGTTTTGTCACTAAAATTGACAAAGGGGGAGATTGCTAGAGCATAGCTTGGTTGAACTCAACAAGCGTTGGTATGTCAAATTTGGTTGTCATATTTTAGTGAGCCAAAACTCATTTAAGAGTCGCTTTTTAAGTGTACTAGAGTCAACTTCGTATAGGTTACCTTGAAAGTATTAGGGTGAGATATTACAAGTATTGCGAAGACTTGAAGAAGTACGGATCTACAACCACAACATCATCCTTCCAATTTAGGTTATTGATATTTGACTTGAACTGTTTCATTCCCTAACGTATCTTTCAAGTCGTGCATATTGAAAACATAAAACTTCGAAGCATGAACACTCTAGATAGACATAGTATTAAGGAATACAATATGAAGTTTCTTGCTTAACCATTAAACTTTGTATATGAGATATCGACATAATCGTATGAATGCTATTGTGATTATGTATGGGTATGAGGTGAGGATTTCATCCTAGGAAACAGTGTTTTTACATGTGTTTTAAGGAAGTAAGTTCATGATATGTGTTGTGAACCGAAAAGGAAATCGCCAGGCGTTATTGGGGATGTTCTTCATTGCAAATCTTATGAACGACCAATATGTGTGATTAGTATAACCGCTCATGACTTGTTTGTGTTCTTGGTAAAACTATTCACATGAGGCCTGACTTATGGATTGGTATGACTTTTATTAGTGAAACCGATCTTAAGTAATCACCTGGGGTATGATCGGGTTTGTGAGTATCTTGCCAAATTTGGGAAAGGGGAACTGATCCTATGAAGATGTGTAGTACATCACAAGGGGGAACCGATCCTTGTATAAGGTGCAGCAAGGTTTATATAAGAAAGGGGAATCGATCCTATGAACATGTGCAACACGTTTATAGGCAAGGGGGAACCGATCCTATGGACATGTGCAGTGCATACAAGTTAGATATGTATCTTTGGTAAGCTAGTGTGACTATGCACAGTACTCACATGGAGGGAACCAAAACTTGTTTTGGTAGAACCGTTACACCCATGGTTTGTGATTGAGTGCTACTTGATCAATCACATAGTTCTTGAAAGTCAAATGAACCAATTCTAAACTTGTTTGGAAGTGTGGTAAATCGGTTTCAAGCGAGTAAGTATGAAAAATGATATGCAAGAGTAAGATGTCGACTGATAAGCACGTATGTGCTACATATTATACTCATATTTATATTAGCTAGGACTCGATATTTTGGCTAATATCACTATTTTGGTGTTTTTATAGAAAATACAAGCAAATTCGGTCATCCGAAGATAATTGGCTAAATTGGAAGCTAAATGGTGTTTGGGACGAAAATGACAAAATTAACTCCTTGCACTAGAGAGACCGGGATTAAGATGTGGTCTGCCATGCTCTTTTATGTACTGGAACCACCCAAACCAGTTCATTGAAATAGTAAAATAAGGGAGCTTGCCTTTGGTTTATATGTGAGCAACTAAAGGGGTCCAATTTGTTACATGAATAGTGACAGTGGGTGATTCGTGACATTTCAAGGGAAGCATAGTGGCACGTGGTTTATTCTCCTACCACATCTCGTCTGTGGCGTGCTAAACGGGTATCGAACATCACCTCATTTCCTAAGAAAACAACTGTGGAGTTCAAGCTACTTTCACATGCAAAATTACAAGCATCAGGTCTTGAAGACGTAGAGATAATTGCAATGAATGAAAACATCAACATTTAAAGGTGTACGATTGCTTTCCGGTGGTGACTGTTGGTGGCCTGGGTTTCGTGGTCAGGCAGCGGCAATGGTTACTCGGATAAGGAAGATGTTGTTGATTGTTCCGATGATGGCAGGGAAGAATAATAACAACCCATGGTGATGAAGAAAGATGGCTGAAGTGTTGCAGATGGTGACGGGATTAAGAAGTCAGTGAACAGTGGTGCAATCGGTGATGGATAGAGAGTAAGAAGTGGGTGTTGTATAGACGGACTGAAACGAATACATACTGCAGTCGATTGAAATGGAGATGATGGTTGTAGGTGCAGCTTGAATCGAAGATGGTATGAGTAAGAAGTTGAATGGTTGCGGCTGTGTATTTGTGGCATGAAATTGTGATTCGTAGCAGTTCCCGATACAAGAGAGGTGATGCTCTCTCTCCCTCTCGGCTCAAGGACTTTGAGAAGTTCAGGTGCAAACAGCAATCGAATCTGGGGTTTGGCATGGGCTTTGTTCTCTCGAACTGTTGGTGGTAGTGCTGGAGTTTAGGAGCATCTCTCGGTACTCGATTGGGAAAGAACGGAAGGAAACTCTTCTAAGTAGTGGGTATTCTTTTGTACATATACAATGGGATTTGAGACAGTGATCAGTGGTCTTTGGGGAGCTTGGACGTGACTGAGATGATTTGTATGAGCTGTATAGAGAGCTTAGCTTGGTCTTGAATCGTGAGAAGATGAGTCATTTCTGTAGCCTGAGTTTACAAAGAGCGAAAGGAACAGATGTATGTTGGCTGCCGGAGGGGAGTATGTTGTATACGGAATGCAGCTTGAATTGGTAGCGATGAGATAAGGATGTTTGGTGCTGGTTTGTGTATATGAAGCTAAGATGGGTTGATTTAGCTAGTGATGATCGATTGGCAGCAGAGCTAGCTTCTTCTGTGGGGTTTATTGAGCTGCTAGGTATGATGGCTGAAGTTGACAGACGGAGATGAAATGGCCAGTGCAGAGCTGTGGTGGTGATCGATCGGAAGCGAAGCTGGGTTTTCAGTCGGAGCTGAACTGGAATTCAGGGAGTTGAAGTAATGGTGATGGAGTTATTGTTGTTGTTGCTCGTTTCAGCCAGTGCTTACATGGCCAGGGTTAGGAATTGGTGACATAACCGGGCTTGGGAAAGAAGAGAATGGAAAGTGACCGGGTTGGAAAGGAGTTTGAACTTGGAATATGGGCGGAGACTTGGATTGGGCTTTTGGAAACTTGTTTGGTCCGAGGTACAGTCTCAGAAGCATATATAAACACTAGGGTTACATACTGAACGGGGGTTCTTTTAGGAGGCCGGCGGACGGAACAATTCGAAGGGTTTTCTCTGTTAGTGACAGGCAAAGACGGAGAGAAGGTTGGCGGCTGCGTTGAATCATAGATAGGGAAGAATACGACTCGATTGGTTTAATCTCTTCTTTCTTGATTATCATTTTAATGGGTTTTAAGAAACCCATATTTATGTATTGCTAGACTTTTCGTAACTAGGGTTCATGGAGAAAGCTACTTCAAGCATAGACCATTATGAAATAATTTAGATTAATTTGGTACTAGGCTATTTTGAATAGAATTGTCGAAATCCAATGTTTATGATTTATTGATTTTATAAATAATATTTGTTATTGCTCCACCGGCTTTGTACGAAGTAAAAGCCTAAATGCATAAATATATTTCGTGTTCCAATTTATTTGTTATAGTATTTGATAATCCATGCTTAGGTTAAATCATTTGATGGGTTATGCTTAGACAACGCAGAAAGTGATTGTGAACTGATAATTATATTTTCAATAATCTTCTCGTCATTATAATTTGATAGTCCATGCTTATGAAACTCTGATGGGTTGTACTTAGGAGATGCGAGTTTATTATCGAAAGTTATATTAATAATAGGTGTTGCAATAGAACAAAGAAATAAACTCATATTTGGAATTCGAATCCTTTTCGGTACTCAATTAGAAATAGTAGTAGAATTCATAGACCCTAGTTACTGACACTCTCTCATTGCATTTTGTTAATTCTTTTTATTTATTTTTATTGTTCCAAATTCAATTCTAAAATCTCAAAAAAAAATCATTTCTGGTTAATTTTTATTAGAGATATTGATTACAGTATTTCCACCGCTCCTTGTGGGAACGACCCGTACTTTCCGTTGTCTGCATTGTGGACACCGTGCGATTGCGGTTTATTATATAGGCATCTCCGGATCCTATCATCGACACACTTTGAACACGCGCATTAATGTTTGTTCTTTTATTGTTCAAAGATATTCCTTAACAGCTAAGAAGGAAGTAAATCCCAAGATCGAATTTAATAAGTTAAGAATCTTTTAATTAAGGTTTTTAATTATATATGGAAAATAACAATTAGTAATGTGCATTTGCTAGTTAAAGGTTTTCCAAGGAGATTTCGATCATTATATTTGGACAGTGCATTCACAGGAATTATGAAAACCGAATTTGGGTTAATATGGAAAAATATCTTGAGAATATTTTCGGTTTTGGAAATTCCTTGGTGTCCAAACTTCCTTGTCTATAAATACTTTGAGTTTGCATTTCTAGCAAACTAATCCTTCGTGACAGTAAACTTCCTCTGTTGTACTGTCATTGGTGAAGTCGCCTATTGGAGAGAAGAGTAATCTAATTAGGTGAAATCCCTTAAGGACGCTCAATTAAAAGTCTTCTTTGGGATTGAGAAGCTCTAGCGCGACCCGTTGGTGGGAAACTAGATATTGCGATTTATCTCTAGTTTTCATATTGATTTGATTGACTAACGGTAGTTGAACTTTGATTGCACCTAGTTTATTTATGCTTGAGAATCTTCTCTTCTGATATACGATTCACTCAAACTAGTTCAAGGTTTCGACATAAATCTTTAGACTGTTGTTGGATCTAAAGATGATCTTGTGGTAATCCATTGTTAAAAGACTTCGTTCTGTGTGTGATTGATCACAAGAGATTCAAGTAGTTGCGTGCAGGTGTTTATTGAAGATATAAAAAGATTTGAAGACAAAGAAGAGATAGAAGATTTCTGACTTGGTTTTATAATCTTTGGTGTGCACAATACTTGTTTGGGTAACAGAGTATCCAATTAATAATGGGTTTATCCTTGTGGTAGATTGGATTGATTAATTGAGAAGATCGGCATCAACACAGTTCTTTGGATTAAGAGTGTTGGTTGGCTTAATCTTACCGATTGACTTTTGGTGATTGAACGTAAGATAGATCTTGGAACTTGGCAAAGGAGTTTATGTTAAGATAAACAAGGGAACCTTTGCGCAACTCATATCACTTGGTTGAAGAGAGTTGATACCAAACAGATTTGTTGTTCCTTTATTGTTTGGAATACGAATCAAAGAAATTGGTCCAAGTATGTGACTTGTTTACAGGTTGGAGGCGTGGGAATACAAACGGAACTAGGTGAACTATAGGTTTAGTTGCTTGGTCTCAACTATATGAAGTTGGTTTATTTTGTATAGCGGCTTAATCCTGGGAGTATTCAATTCTGAACTAGGTCCCGGGTTTTTTCTGCATTTGCGGTTTCCTCGTTAACAAAATCTTGATGTATTATTACTTTATATTTCCGCATTATAATTGTTTTATTATAATTAAAGTAATTTTCACAAACGTTAATTCCTATTTACTTGATACGTGAATCCTATTTTGTTTGGTTAAGTCCGAAACTTTGTATCAAGTAAACATACTTCATTGTTGTATTTTGTCGATCACGTATCCATAGACGATCACACGAAGTGTGAACCGATTAGTTGTATTGTCTCGACTCAGTCTATTGACAATCAATTTCGGAGAAATGACTTATAGGATGGAAAAGTTTTAGCTTGAGGTATATTTGGGTACCCTCGCCTTTTCAATATATCTATCTCTCGATTTGATCTATGCTCAAGCAAATAGAAATCTGGGAGTCTTTATTAAATACAAGAGATATAAATTTGGATGGTATCAAAGACCAATATCCAAGGATCAATCAATTTCCAATCAACAACCAAAGGTTGGATTTCACAATTGATCGATACAACGCAGAACCTGTGATATTTTAATTATATAACAAAAAATAATGCGGAATGGAAAATAACACAGACACCAGAAATTGTGTTAACGAGGAAACCGCAAATGCATAAAAACCCCGGGACCTAGTCCAGATTGAACACCACACTGTATTAGGCCGCTACAGACACTACCTTACTACAAACTAATTTCGGTCTGGACTGTATTTCAACCCTAATCAATATCACACTAATTAAAGTTACAATTACGCTCCTTACGTCTCTGATCCCAGCAGGATACTATGCACTTGATTCCCTTAGCTGATCTCACCCACAACCAAGAGTTGCTACGACCCAAAGTCGAAGACTTTAATAAACAAATTTGTATCACACGGAAAAGTCTACGATAATAGATAAATCTGTATCCCACAGATAAACCTACGAGTTTTGTTCTGTCTTTTGATAAAATCAAGGTGAATAGTAACTAATCAATAACCCTGACTTATATTCCCGAAGAATAGCCTAGAATTATTGATCATCTCACAATAATCTGAATCATATGGTAGTGAAACTAGATATTGTGGAATCACAAATGATGAAACGAAGATGTTTGTGATTTCTTTTTATCTTGCCCTATTGGAGATATAATCTCAAGATAATTATTCAATTGAACTCGTACGATAGAAAATGGCAAGATCAGATCGCTTAACTACAAGAGAAGTAGTTTCGTCTGGCTTCACAATCCCAATGAAGTCTTTAATTCGTTAACCGACAGGGTCTTGAGAAGAAACCTACGGTTAAAGGAGAATCGACTCTAGCAAAACCAACTAGTATCACACAGGAGGTGTGGGGATTAGTTTTTCCAGTTGCTAGACATCTCCTTTATATAGTTTTCAAATCAGTGTTTGCAATCTAAGTTACCTTGGTAACAAAGCATTCAATATTCACCGTTAGATGAAAAATATAATTTATCCAATCTAATATCTTTTAACCTTTATATCGAAACTTAGCTTGTCACACACAAATGAAATGTATTTCTTTTAGGTTTGAGTAACCATACCTAAACGTGTACATTTGGTTGGTTCACGAATAGTTAACCAAAGTTTAGCCATATGAGCACTTTCATATGAACCATATTCATATTTCTCATAACTAGTTCAAATGACTCATAAGAACTAGTTCAAGAGTTGTTCAATTGCAAGGAAATCTTATGTAACTACACAAGACACAAAGATTGCATTTCGGTTTCCTCGTTAACAAAATAGGTTTGATTCACTCGAATCAATTCATGAACAATATAGCCACGGTTTGCAAAGATTGCATTCCTTATTGATTTATTGTTTAAGTTCATGAGCTACCGATTTGATAAATATAACCAGCTTCGGTATGCGTGCAGGTATGCGTACCTTAGCTACCGGATTCGAGTTTACAAACTCAGCAGAAATTTTTGGTTCGAAAGCTTCTTTGGGTACACGTATGGGTATGCGTACCTAAGGTGACTGGTTTACTAGTTTACAAACTACAAACTGAGCAGAAATTCTCGGTTCGAAAACTTCCGCCAGTACGCGTACCCAACCTATCTCCTTCACCAATATCTCATGCACACATATGCACGCACTTGGTTTCCGGTACATAGACTTATATACTAATATGCGAACACACTATATATGCTTATATCCATAGATGGTTACGTAATCTCAACTCTACATTTCAATCATTGAAACATTCTTCTATAATGTTATAATTGTCGTTAGACATAAGAATCGACTATCGTCATCAAAGATATTTTCAAGATTGAAATGTCATCATGACTTTCGTCACGGGTAAAGATGAAAAGTGGTTAAAGAGAAAGCTTACCAACACATATTTCGAGAAAAAGATAGGCGAGTAAACTCGGCTCGAAATAACAAATGTGTATGTATGAAAAATATCATACTTATACGACTGTTGTGTCAAGAGTATGAGATAGATAGACTTTTGAGTGCTAGATAAGTTTAAATCTCCACATTCCTTTTGGTCGGATGAAGTTCCACTGGTTCCTTAAGTAGTTCTTCGTCTTAGTAAGATAATTTCCATGGAGTCTGAAGCTCAATTATACTTAACTATCCTAGACCGATACTTAGTCATAAGTAAACTAGAAATCAAGACGTATAGTTTTGATCACTAATATTGACAAACATGATTGAGATAGAAATGCATGCGAGTTCGACCGAGCAATGCTCTAACAACATTACTTGATGATTATCAAGCTAATTATGGGCAAATTATTAATAGAGCCAAAAGTAAATGCTTTGTTGATGGAGTGTCTCAAGATCAAAAGGGTTCATATGGATATTTATGAATTTCCTAATAAATAATTAGGGGTGATTCTTTCACATGGCAGAGTAACTATTTCTATGGTCTGGCCTATGGTGGAGATGATTCGGAGCAAACTAGCTGCTTGGAAGGGGAGATTACTATCTTTTCAAGACAGAATAGTACTAATAAAATCATTCCTAAGTAGCATTACTTTGTACAACATGGCAATTTACAAATGGCCAGCTTCAGTAATTAAGATATATGAAAAGATTATCAGGAATTTTTTGTGGTATGGAGATAGTGAAATAAGAAAATTCAAAACATTAGCATGGAGAAAATTTTGTACACCTTTTTGTGAAGAAGGCATGGGGTTAAGAAGATTAGGGACAGTTAGTAAAGCTCTACTCATGAAAATAATGTGGAAGATATTGAATTCAAAAGAAGAATGGGCTATATTTTTCTTAGAAAAATACACTGACAAGAATGGTCAATGGATTTCAAAATTGAGATAGTCCACTGTATGGCCAGGCCTAAAATGGGCTTTAAGGTCATTATAAGATGATATTAGGTGGTGCATCGGAGAGGGATCAAAGATTTCAGTTTGGTTTGACATATGGGTAGGAAATGCTCCACTCATAAATGATATTGGTCTAAATGCATTTGTTAAAGAAAATTTAAGTATGAAGCTTCAAGATTTGTTAAATGGCAAGAACTGGTGCATTCCTGAAGAGTTTACTGATTATTTTGCTAATACATCATTGTATGAAGTGAGTGGAGGAATGGACAAAATGGTATGGAATGGTGATGTTAAAGGTAAATTTTCTACATCAACAACTATGGATAGAATCAGGTTAAAAGAGCCAAAAGTTAAACTGGCCTTCTTTCATCTGGAAACCATTTCTTCACCCAAGCATTGCAAGCAACATATGGAAAATTCAGCACCAATTATATGTGGATGATGAAGTTATGAGAAGAAATGGGTATGATATGGTCTCTAGATGTTGTATATGTGTTGCATAACAAGACCGTATGGATCATACTCTCTAGAAGTGTGAATTTAGTGTCACTGTATGGAATTGGATATGTTTTATTTTTGGTTTTAGTAAACCAAATTCATTCAATGACATCTGCAAAGCTTCCCAACAAAAAAGTCCTCTTATAAAGGAAGTATGGATGACTGCAACATGTACAATAATGAGAGATTTGTGGTTCCAAAAAAACCAAAAACTATTTTAAGAAAAGTCACCACAACTTAATGAGTTTAAAAGGAAAATTTGGAAATCAATGCATGAAGGGACTCTAGGAATGGAGAGTACAAAACGGGGACAAGCATATGATTAGAACATTATTGATTTTTTCCATATGGGCATAAGATTTTCAAAGTATATCAGCATTAGAGAATGTTCTTGGACAGCTCCAGAGTATGGTTTTCTACTTTTTTGTTGTGATGGTTCTTCATTTGGTAATCCAGGTGCAACATGATTTGGTATCATTGCTAGAGATCATGAATGTTAGGTACTTGGGACAATATTAGGTGGCATTGGAACAACCACTAATTATCTAGCTGAAGTCTTTGCAGTTATTTGTGCACTGGAATGGGCATTAGTATTTTCTGCAACAAAAATAATTATAAGATCAGACTCCAAATCTGTGATTAATGACTTCTGCAACAACAACATTCCATGGGCACTCACAACAAGATGGATCAATGCAGTTCAGAAAATGGAATGTGTTGGTCTTCAATATATCTTTAGAGAAGATAATTTTAGTGTTGATGATCTTCCAAAAAGAGGAGCAGGCCTTGGAGCTAGAGAAAGAATTATTCACAATGGAAGGCCCAACTTCATCAAAAGAGTTGAAATGCCAAATACAGTTTTCTGTTAAAAGTTTGTATCTTGAGTTGTAAAGGGACTTTATGGTTCCCTTTTTTTGTTTCTATGTTTTTGTAACTTTGGCATGCTTTTGCTATTCAATTAATAAAAAATATGTGATTAAGCAAAAAAAAAACAAAAAACAAAAAAAAAAAACTAGGAATTGTTATTAATGTAGAAACTGAATGTGTTTTCTGCCAGCAAGTTGTAAAAACAACTCACCACTTATTTTTTGATTTTGCTTATGCGAAAGAAGTGTGGAGTATGACACCTTTTGCATCCCATGGAGTAATTTATAACTCTAGTAATGGTACTTCTTTTATAGAGTATTATAATTATAATAATTGGAGAAAAGGAAATGGTCTGTGGCTTTACCTTCTACCAAATGTTGGTTCATCTGGAGAGAGAGAGAGAGGTTCCAAAATCTTCAAAAATAAAAAATGTTCTTCAGCCAAACTGCCTATGTCAATAACAAGAAATTATGCATATTAGCACCCTGATATAGTTCTCTCTAACATTTACCATAATAATACCTTTTCATAGATATGTTTTGTGGAGGTTTCCTGATAAAGATACTTGTAAGATCAACTGTAATGCTTCTAACGCATGTGAAAAAGCGGGGGTCTAACAACCACACCCAATATTTCGATTAGCAATCTGTATAGACAAACTCTGAGTTACTTTACTAGAGAATCAACTAGAGAGTCAGACTCAATCTAGATAAAAATATCTCAAGGAGTTATTATCTCAATCTCTCAATTTGATCTATACTCAAGCAAATAGAATCTGCGAGTCTTTATCAAAGAGAGATAACTTGGATGGTACCAAAGACCAATATCCAAGTGTCAATCAATTAAAATCGACAACTAAAGAGGTCGGATATTCTAATTGATTGAACAACGCACAACCTGTATTATTTCAATTATATAACAAAATATAATGCAAAAAAGAAATAACACAGAGACCAGAATTTTGTCAACGAGGAAATCGAAAATGCAGATAAACCCAGGGACCTAGTCCAGATTAAACATACACTGTATTAAGCCGCTACAGACACTAGCCTACTCCAACCTAACTTCGGTCTGGACTGTAGTTGAACCCCAACCAATCTCACACTGATCCAAGGTACAGTTATGCTCATACATCTCTGATCCTATCAGGATGATATGTACTTGATTCCGTTAGCTAATCTCACCCACAACCAAGAGTTGCTACGACCCAAAGTTGAAGACTTTAATAAACAAATTTGTATCACACAGAAAAGTCTACAAGGATAGATAAATCTGTCTCCCACGAATAAACCTATGAGTTTTGTTCCGTATTTTGATAAATCAAGGTGAACATGAACCAATTGATAAAACCATACTTATATTCCCGAAGAACAGCTCAGCTTTATCAATTACCTCATAATAAACTTAATCGACGCAGCGAAGAAGATTATTGAGGAATCACAAACAATGAGACGAAATGTTTGTGACTACTTTTATATCTTGCCTATCGGAGATAGAAATCTCAAGCCAATTATTCCAATTGTACTCGTACGATAGAAGAAGCAAGATATGATCACATAACTACAAGAAAAGTAGTATCAGTCTGGCTTCACAATCCCAATGAGGTCGTTAACCTAGTTTTAGAAGAAGAAAACCAAAGTTTAAAGGAGAATCGACTCTAGCTTAGAACAACTAGTATCACAAAGAATGTGTGGGGATCCGGTTTCCCATTTGCTAGAGTTCTCCCTTATATAGTCTTCACATCAGGGTTTGCAATCAATGTTAGATTAGTAACAAAGCATTCAATATTCACCGTTAGATGAAAACCTGATTAGATTCAAGCTAATATTTATCAACCATTAGATCGAAAACAAAGCTTGTTATACACACATGTAATTGAAGTTTTTAGGCTTGTGTAACCATACCCAAACTTGTACATTAGTTGGTTCAATAATAGTTAACCAAATGGTTAGCCATATGATAACTTTCATATCAACCATATTCTTCTTCACTATAACTAGTCCAAATGACTCAAATGAACTAGTTAGAGAGTTGTTCAATTGAGAGGAAATATCATGTACTACACAAGACACAATTGAAGCAAAAACGATGTGATTCACTCGAATCGATTCATAAACTATAAAGCCACGGTTTGCAATAGCATTCCTTAGTTTATTAAGATAAGTTCACAAACATTGTTTTTAAACATAACCTACTCAAGTTCGCGGACTTAAGTTCCCGGACGGGGTTCACAAACTCCAGCTGAAATTCTCGGGTTCGAGAACTTCATCAGTTCGCGGACTGAGTTTGTATGCTGAGTTCGCGGACTGAGCTCACGCACTACTCCGGTTTCACTAGATCAACAAAGTTCGCAAACTTTGGTTCGAGCAATAAGGACTTATACATATATGTGTTACCACAACAATGCTTATATCATCCAATGGTTATATTGTCTAAACTCTCATTTCAATCATTGAAACATTCTCAGAGGGCGTTATATAGTTGTTATTCACAAACTATTTTTCGTCAGACCAATTTTCAAAATGATTGAAACATAACATGACTTTCGTCAATAGGTAAAGATGAACTTGGTTAAAGCGAAAGCTTTACCAACACATATTTTGACAAATAGATAAGCGAGATATACTCAGCTCAAAATATCCACATGTGTAGCAAAACGACTTTTGTCTCAAGATAGGAGATATAGTAGATAGACTTTTGAGTGATAAATAAGTTCAAGTTTTCGCATACCTTTTGGTCGATGAAGATCCACTGGTTCCTTGAGTAGTCCTTCGTCTTGTATGATGATCGCCATGGAGTTCTTGAGATCAACTACACTTTCTATCCTAGTCCGAGACCTTAGCTATAGTATACTAGAAATCAAAGACTTTATAGTTTTGATCACTAATATTGACAAACATGCTTGAGATAGCAACGCATGCGAGTTCGACCGAGCAATGCTCTAACATTCTTCCCCTTTGTCAATTTTAGTGGCAAAACTATTAATACATATGGAATACAAAAATATATAAATAAACTTAGTAGCTCATATTCCACATGTCGTCTAATCCTCAACAATACTCGAAATCCTCGTCACTTCCAAGTAATCCAATGATCCCAAAGGTTATAAGTTTAGCATCATCGTTGTTGAAAATCCATAGCTATAACAACGAGAAAACAAGAGTTCTCAATCATTGTTATACAATGTCATAGTATCATTACACAGCGTCAAAGTCCAATTGCATCACAACTTTAACAACAATACTATGGTGGTACTTCACTCCCCCTTAGTCAATACTCCATCTCACATGGAAACCACTCCCCCTTACATAATGATCCGAAAACCATATGTATTTGTAGTGTGAACTACATATTAATTCTCCCCCTTTTTGTCAATAAAATTGGCAAAGGTACAAGAACGTGATCCTAATGAAATTTCTGTAAGAGACATTTCATGACCAAAGGTAAATGTATATCATCTTGTTTAGATGCAATCATAAAGCCGAAGCTAAATGCATTCATCAAGGAGTTCATAAAGATACAAGATAACCCCTATAATATTCCACAACCGCGCTCCCCACAAATATTTGGCAATTAAGCACAAGTTCAAAAGAACTCTCCCCCATAAAATGTCATTCCCGAAAGAACAACAAGAGCGACCTTAATTTCAAAAGAAAAGAAGGATTTCTTTGGACTCAACAAATATTATACAAGTATGAATTTGGAATCCAAAAAGAAATATTCAATCAAATTAACAGGAAAAAAATTGGGGGCCATGGTTTTTAATTGGGGGCCTCCACTAGAGGACAAAAAAGGTCTCACAATCCTAATTTTGGCCACCCCTTATCTAATTTTTTTGGTAATGCCTAATCTACCCCTTATTTAATTAGTGGTAATCTCACTTAATTAGTGGTAGTCTCACTTAATTAGTGTCAAAAATTTTAAATCAAAATCAAATTATTTTTTTTCGAATTTTATGTTTGCAAAAAAAAAAAAACTGCGCAAATTTTTATGAAAAGTCGTCATGCAGTTTTAAAAAAATTAACGACTCTCAAGAGTCGTCATTGTTTCAGTGAAGACTCTAAACAATCGTTATTATTTCAAAAACGACCCTCAAGAGTCGTCATTGTTTCAGTGATGACTCTAGACAGTCGTTAATGTTCAAATACGCATATGACGATGCTTTAATGTATTCTGTCATTAATGAATCTTTAAAGAAGATAAAGACTCTTTTATAAGAATTAACGACTGTTTAGAGTCGTCATTGAAACAATGACGACTCCTGTGGGTCGTTTTTGGAACAATAACGACTGTTTAGAGTCGTCACTGAAACAATGACGACTCTTGAGGGTCGTTAATTTTAAAAAAAAATTCATGACGGCTTTTCATACAAATTTGAGCAGAAAAATAATTAACATAAAATTCGAAAATAAATAAATTTTTATTTAAAAAAAATTTTAAAAAGTAAGGGGTAAAACAGTATTTTCACTTTACTATTGATACGCCCCTGAAAATTTTGGGGTATAAACAAAATTGGTGAGGCCCCCAATTAAAATCTATGCCCCCCAATTTTTTCCTGCAAATTAACCGTAAGAGAACCATGATTAATTTGACTAAATATGCTCAACACAAGTAAACTTACGGAGACTTAAGAAATCAATTAGATTAATCACAAGAAAACTCGCAAATAATCTAATTGCCATACTCAACCAAACTAATTACAAAAGTAATCAATTTAATTGATCACACTCGACATAAGAAAAATCTATGGAGCAATGACTAAGTTAATCATGAATAATCAACCCAGTCGAAAAAAAAACTCAAATATAAGAAAACTTATGGAGTGCTAACTAAATAACCACACAAGATGATTAATTTAGTTTAACATGTTCAACATAAAGTACCTTACGGAACAACAACTAAGCTAATCACAAAAGTAATCAACTTTTGTTGTTTTAGTGCTCAATATAAGACACTTCATGGAACAACACAATATTTACACAAAAATTGTGGATCTGAGATCGACCTTGTACCGTGGAATAAGTAAGGATTCATTATATTTTCCATCACCATTCAATGAAATACAATAGACATAATCCTTAAATCACAAAAGATTTTAACCTATCTTACATCAAAAATTGATAATATAGGCTTAACTTTTGTGTTTGTCAAAAGTCTATTCATTCTTAAATCAATACTTGCATATCAATTCATGAACGACTTTACTTTTGACAAAGTATGGGACAATCAAGGTCACGGATGTAAAAACACATATCCCATAACAGTATTGCAATATATAAAACATAAAGATTAATACTGAAAAAATCATCTTCCAAACAAGTTTAGAATTTAAACTAATAAATCTAAAAACAAGAAGATGAAAACTTTGGACATAGCTATGTGTAAACACAATAATGGCTATTCCAAACACTAGTTATTCTTCTAAATAAAACAAGAAAAATAGAAGATTTATTAGGCAATAAGACCTTTGAAGAATTCTTTATCGTCCCCGAACTCCTTGCCGTCAACATCCATTGGAACATAAGGTTCATTAAGGTAGGAGTTTATATCAATAAACCTTCTTGGTTGCTGTTGTCGAACCAGGGCCTTCTGAATCTCATGAGTCTTATACACAAAAGCCTTTATTTGTTGAATCTCCTTTTGCATATCCTTCAACACTGCAAGAACATCAGAAAACTTCTGAGAATTTTAAGGAACGGCTCTTGGCTTCCTCACATTCCTTCTTTTTCTTTTCAATGTTGGAGGCAATGGATATTTTTATTTTTCCTTCGTGATTGATGGCTTAACAATCAAATTACCATCTTTTCCATAAGAAGACATCATACTTCGAGTTTCCATGAACGTATGGGTTTGTGAGAGGAAATCACAATTAACTCAACATGTAGTCTTGAGATAAAAAGAGGTTTCATAGAAGGAAAAATGATGTTGGGTTCGAAACCTTTAAGCAGGTTCGTAAACGACCAACTCTCAACCCTATGATGAGTATAATTGTAGATATTACCCTTTCTTTTTGTTTTATAGACACAAAGAAGAAAATATAAGAAAAGAAGAAAATAAACTTTTCCTAAAGGCCTGAAAAATAAAATCATTGTATCTTTTAATCAGGCAAATGAGACAAGATTTCAGACACAACACAATCAAGTTGCGTTGTGGTGAACAAAAATTTGTCCACCATTTTCCTCTTGAGAGGAATCCACAGACCTTTGTCTATCAAGACCATTTGACCATATTTTCTTTTCTAATAGTCGTAGTTTATCCTTGGAAACACTTCTTAGTCGAAGATAAAATCTTACATACCTCAGCAGTCTTCTGAGCAAGTTTAAGATTTCTTGATAAATGATTTGCTCTTCGTTGAAGTTTGTTGACGTGCCTTTGTTGGTGTTTGAATTTATAACACTTTGACAGTTCATGACCCTTTAATAAATAATATGAACACGTCAAACTTGGATAAAAATCAGGCTTCTGAATTGTGCAAGCATCTAGGCACATAGTGGAACATGTAACATTATAAATAGTGTTTCCAAGTAATGGGTCAACTTTTTCTTCCAGAATAGTTGGATTATCTTCTAAAAGAATATCAAGATTGATGTATGTATTGTTATAATTATTAAACTCAATATTTTCACCAAGAAGTGCAACACTTGATTTCTCGTCTTCATTTGAATCATATTCATCAGACATTTCATCAAGAGTTGCATCAAGACCTTTGTTCCCAGCATATTTTCTCCGATTTGGACACTCGTTTGCAAAATGACCAAATCCTTTACACTTAAAGCACTGAGGCATATCCTCGTCACCAGTTTCATCATTATCCCTATTTTTAAGAGGAATACGATTATGAGGTTTGACAGATGCCTTAGCCTTATCTCTGGAGAACCGTTTACTTCTCTTTAGCAGAAGATCCCTAAACTATGTTGTGATCATCGTGACTGTTTTGTCAAGATCTTCATCTGATGAATCTGTCTCAGAGTGATCATCTTCAGAGATATACACTTTTTTTACTTTTATCAAGTAATTTAGTGTCCTTTAGAGCTTTGAACGCAACATCCTTAGATTTGGACGAATGTTCATGATCAAAGATTTTAAGATTTCCAACCAGCGTATTTTTGGAGAGAGTATCAAGGTTATTTCCCTAATGAAATTTCTGTAAGAGACATTTCATGACCAAAGGTAAATGTTCTATCATCTTGTTTAGATGCAATCATAAAGCCAAAGCTAAATGCATTCATCAAGGAATTAATAAAGATACAAGATAACCCCTACAAATTCCACAGCCACACTCCCCACAAATATTTGGTAATTAAGTGCAAGTTTAAAAGAACTCTCCCCCATAATATGTCATTCCCAAGGGAACAACAAGAGCGACCTTAATTTCAAGAGAAAAGAAGGATTTCTTTAGACTAAACAAATTGCATACAAGTATGAATTTGGAATCCAAAATATTCAATGATATTAACCAAAGCGAACCAAGATTAATTTGACTAAATATGCTCAACACAAGTAAACTTATGGAGACTTAATACATCGATTAGATTATTCACAAGAGAACCCATAAATACTCTAACTGGATTGCATAATTAAACTAATCACAAAGTAATCAATTCAATTGTTCACACTCGACATGAGAAAAATCTATGGAGTTCTAACTAAATAATCACACAAGATGATTGATTTAGTTCATTTGGGCTCAACATAAGAGATTATGGAACCCCAACTAAGATTATCATAGGATATGACAACCTTAACCGTACATGTACTCAACATGAGAGAACTCATGGAATACCAACTAAATAACCACACAAGTTGATTAATTTAGTTCTAAATGCTCAATATATAACATCTCATGGAACAACCAACCATGCCAATAAAAATCGACTTAGTCGTATCGTGCTCGACGTAAGATACACAATGGAGCCTTCACGGTAATATATAATAATATGGAACAATTAAGCTCTATACCGTGGATTACAAAAACAAGGATTTATTCTATTTTTCCATCACAAAGTGATATAATAGACTTTATCCTTGAATCACAAAAGATTTTAACCTATCCTTGCGTCAACAATTGACAATATAGGCTTAACTTTTGTGTTTTTCCAAAAGTCCCTTCATTCCTTTATCAATATTTGCATACCAATACGTGAACGACTTTACTTTTGACAAAATATGGAACAATCAAGTTCACGGACGTAAACACACATATCTCATCAAAATATTGCAATATATAAAATCATAAAGATTAATACTGCAACCATCATCTTCCAAAACAACTTTAGAATTTAAACCAATAAATCTAAAAACAAGAATATGAAATCATTGGATATATCTATGTGTAATCACAATCATGGCTATTCCAAAACACTAGTTATTCTTCTAAATAAAACAGAAAACATAGAAGATTTACTAGACATTAAGACCTTTGAAGAATTCATTATCGTCCCCGAACTCCATGTTGTCAACAACCATTGGAACATAGGGTTCATTAAGAAAGGAGTTTATATCGATGAACCTTCTTGGTTGCTGTTGACGAACCAGGGCCTTCTGAATTTCATGAGTCTTATACACAAAAGCCTTTATTTGCTGAATATCCTTATGCAACTCCTTTAACGCATCAAGAACATCAGAAAACTTCTGAGTATTTGAAGGAACAGCCCTTGGTTTCCTCATATTCCTTCTTTTTCTTTTCAAGGTTGGAGGCAATGGAGATTTTTCTTTTTCCTTCATGATTGATGGCTTAACAATCACATTACCTTCTTTTTCATCACAAGACATCATTCTTGGAGCATTCATCAAGAAATGGATTTGTGAGAGGATTTCACAATTGGCTCAACAAGTAGTCTAGAGATAAAAAAAGAGGTTCCGGAGAAGGAAAAAGAATGTAGGTTCGAAACCTAAAATAGGTTCGTAAAAGATTAACTCTTTATCCCTATTAAGAGTAAAGTTGTAGATAATACCCCTTTTCTTTTGTTTGATAAACAAAGACAAGACAAAACTAAGAAAAGAAGAAACAAAACTTTTCCTAAAGCCTGAGAGGTACAAAATCATTGTCTCTTTTGATCAGGAACATGAGACAAGATTTTAGAAACAACACAATTAATTTGTGCTGTGGTGAACAACCATTTGTCCACCAATTTCCTCTTGAGAGGAATCCATAGACCTCTGTCTATCAAAACGATTTGACCATATTTCCTTTTCAAATGATCTTGATTTTTCTTTGGAAACTAACTTCTTAGACGAAGACAAAATCTTACATACCTCTGCGGTCTTTTGAGCAAGTTTGAGCTTTCTTGCTAAATGATTTGCTCTTCGTTGAAGTTTGTTGACGTGTCTTTGCTTGTGTTTGAACTTGTAACACCTCGAGAGTTCATGACATTTTAATGAACAATATGATCACGTCACACTTGGATAATAATCAGGCTTCTGAATTGTGCAAGTATCTAGGAACATAGTGGATCCCGAGTCATTATAAATAGTGTTTCCAAGAGAGGATTCAACTTTTTCTTCCAGAATGGTTGGATTATCTTTTGAAAGAATATTAAAATTGATATGTGTATTGCTACAATTATCAAAATCAATATTTTCGCCAAGAAGTGCAACACTTGATTTATCGTCTTCATTTGAATCATATTCGTCAGATATTTCATCAAGAGTTACAGCAAGACCTTTGTTCCCAGTGTATTTTCTCCGATTTGGACACTCATTTTCAAAATGACCAAATCCCTTACACTTAAAGCACTGAGGCATATCCTCATCATCGGTTTCATCAATATCCCTGTTTTTAGGAGGAACACGATTATGAGGTTTGACTGATGCCTTAGGCTTATCTCTGGAGAACCGTTTACTTCTCTTCAACATAAGATCCATAAACTGTCTTGTGATCATCGAGACTGATTTGTCAAGATCTTCATCTGATGAATCTATCTCAGAGTGATCATCTTCAGAGATATACACTTTTTTACTTTTATCAAGTAATTTAGTGTCCTTTAGTGCTTTGAACGAAACATCCTTAGTCTTGGATGAAAGTCCGTGATTAAATATCTTAAGCTTACCAACCAGCATATTTCTGGAGAGAGTATTTAGGTTATTTCCCTCAATGATGTCATGCTTCTTAGCATCGTATCTAGATGGCAGCGATCTGAAAATTTTCATCACAATGTTCTTTTCAGGAATAGTCTTACCCAATGAAAAAGATGTATTAACAATTTCAGACACTTTGTGATTAAACTCATCAAATGTTTCTTCATATGACATCCGAAGGTTTTCCCAATCGGAATTAAGGTTTTGAAGCCTAGCTTCCTTCTCACTGGTATTACCTTCAACTACGGTTGCTAAGATATCCCAAGATTCTTGCGACTTAGTGCAATTAGACACATGGTGCTGAAGATTTGAGGTAATGGCATGTATGATCGCAATCAAATCGTCGGAATTTTTCTTCACAACAAGTATCTCGGCAGGGGTGTATTCACCAATATATTTGGGAACGTTTACATCTTCTACTGCCACAACGGGAGGATAATATCCATTAACAACATATACCCATGATTGAAAATCGCGTGCTTGAAGAAAAGCTCGCATAACAATTTACCACCATAAGTAATTAGAGCCATCAAAGACCGGTGGTACGTTTATTGAGATAACACCTCTGTCCATAGAATCAGATCGCTACAAACACATACTTGTAAAGTCTTAAACGTGTTTGCCTGCTCTGATACCAATTGAAAAAGCGGGGATCTAACAACCACACCCAATATTTCGATTAGCAATCTGTATAGGAAAACTCCGAGTTACTTTACTAGAGAATCAACTAGACAGTCAGACTCAATCTAGATAAAAATATCTCAAGGAGTTATTATCCCAATCTCCCAATTTGATCTATACTCAAGCAAATAGAATCTGCGAGTCTTTATCAAAGAGAGATAACTTGGATGATACCAAAGACAAATATCCAAGTGTCAATCAATTTAAATTGACAACCAAAGAGGTCGGATATTCTAATTGATTGAACAACGCACAACCTGTATTATTTTAATTATATAACAAAATATAATGCGGAAAAGAAATAACACATACACCATAATTTTGTTAATGAGGAAACCGCAAATGCAGAAAACCCCCAGGACCTAGTCCAGATTAAACATACACTGTATTAAGCCGCTACAGACACTAGCCTACTCCAAGCTAACTTCGGTCTGGACTATAGTTGAACCCCAACCAATCTCACACTGATCCAAGGTACAGTTATGATGCTACGTCTTTGATCCCAGCAGGATGCTATGTACTTTATTCTCTTAGATGATCTCACCCACAACCAAGAGTTGCTACGACCCAAAGTCGAAGACTTTAATAAACAAATCTGTATCACACTGAAAAGTCTACAAGGATAGATAAATCCGTCTCCCACGAATAAACCTATGAGTTTTGTTTCGTCTTTTGATAAATCAAGGTGAACATGAACCAATTGATAAAACCAGACTTATATTCTCGAAGAACAACATAACTTTATCAATCACCTCACAATAAACTTAATCGACGCAGCGAAGAAGATTATTGAGGAATCACAAATGATGAGACGAAGTGTTTGTGACTACTTTTATATCTTGCCTATCGGAGATAGAAATCTCAAACCAATTATTCCAATTGTACTCATACGATAGAAAAAGCAAGATCAGATCACACAACTGCAAGAAAAGTAGTATCGGTCTGGCTTCACAATCCCAATGAAGTCTTTAAGTCATTAACCTGGTTTTAGAAGAAGAAAACCAAAGGTTAAAGGAGAATCGACTCTAGCTTAGAACAACTAGTATCACACAGAATGTGTGGGGATTAGGTTTCCCAGTTGCTAGAGTTCTCCCTAATATAGTCTTCAAATCAGGGTTTGCAATCAATGTTAGCTTAGTAACAAAGCATTCAATATTCACCGTTAGATGAAAACCTGATTAGATTCAAGCTAATATTTATCAACCGTTAGATCGGAAACATAGCTTGTTATACACACATGTACTTAACGTTTTTAGACTTGTGTAACCGTACCCAAACTTGTATATTAGTTGTTTCAACAATAGCTAACCAAATGGTTATCCATATGATAACTTTCATATCAACCATATTCTTCTTCACCATAACTAGTCCAAATGACTCAAATGAACTAGTTAGAGAGTTGTTCAATTGCAAGGAAATCTCATGTACTACTGTTGATGGTGATTTTTGGCTTAGGGTTAAAATCGTAAAACACTAAACCCTAGCAGACAGTAATATCACAATATTTAAAGCAACAAGTATTTACTAGGAACATTTACTAAAACCTTTAATGTGTCTCTAAAATAATTACCCGGTATATTTTTCAAATTAGGGTTACGACGAGCCAAACCCTAATTCTCACGTGTGCCAATGGAAAATCATGCCAGACACACCAACTGCGCCAAGGCATGCCAACCATGATAGCCGCACCTCTGTGCCAATGGCAAATCATGCCATCCAAACTATCCGCTCCAAGGCATGCCAACAATTCTAGCAGCACCTCTGTGCCAATGGCAAATCATGCCAGCCACATCAACTGCGCCAAGGCATGCCAACCATGCTAGCCGCACCTCTTTGCCAATGACAAATCATGCCAGCCACACCGACTGCGCCAAGGCATGCCAACCATGCTAGATGTACCTCTATGCCTATGGGAAATCATGCCATCCACACCGACCACGCCATACCAAGCGCATCTCGCCATGGCCCCTCATGCCGCGCCACCATGCTGGCCTTCCCCTCGCGGCTACCAAAGTGAAGGCGTGCAAAAATCAACGGTTGCCCTTCAATCCCAGGAGCAAATCCTGGCCGTCTAAGGTCCCCTCACGACTTTTGTCCCAAAACCCTAGCTTGGTCGGGCACCTATCCAAAGCTAGCTGCGCCGGCCGCGCCATGCCAAAGACTTCTCGCCATGGCCCCTCATGCCGCGCCACCATGATGGCCTTACCCATACGACTACCAAAGTAAAGGCGTGCAACAATCAACCATTTCCCTTCAATCCCAGGAGAAAATCTTGGCCGTCTAAGGTCTCCTCACGACCTTTGGCCCAAAACCCTAGCTTGGTCATGCGCCTAGCCCAAGCTAGTCACGCCATGAGCCCATGGATACCCCTTGGCCCCACATGCTAAGAAAAAACCGCACCTAGCCCAAGCTAGTCACTCTATGCGCCCATGGATACCCCTTGGCCCCACATGCCAAGCCAAAACCGCACCTAGCCCAATCTAGTCACTCCATGCGCCCATGGCTACCCCTTGGCCCCATATGCCAAGCCAAAACCGCACCTAGCCCAAGCTAGTCATGCAATGCGCCCATGGCTACCCCTTGGCCCCACATGCCAAGCCAAAACCACACCTAGCCCACGATAGTCATGCCATAGCCCATGGCTACCCCTTGGCCCTACATGCCAATCCAAACCAAACTTAGCCAAGCTAGCCGCTCCACGCCAAACACACTTTGCCTTGGCCCTAACCGTGCTTGTCAGGTCACGACTAGCAAAGCACCCCTTGCTTTGGCCCTAGCCATGCCATACGCCTATAGAGAACCCTTGGCCCCTCATGCCGAGTCTAAACACACCCTATCCGTGCCACCCTGTTGGACCTCACTACGCGGCTACCAAAACGAAGGCGTGCAACGATCAATGGTTGCCCCTCCTCTCAAGATGCAACATCTCGACCGTCGAAGGTCACCAGGATAACAAGTTCCCCTAGCTCGACTTGACAAGCCACAACAACGTGTTACATGTTTTCCAAAAACATTCGAGACATCAACACAAACTAGGGGATTCTCTTTGGGTATTGGTTTGGTGGTCTACAATGTGCGGCGTACACTACGCCCTTCATAAGGAAGTGTCATAAGGGTGAGGCGCCTAGTAAATATGGGAGTTATGTGGGAAACGTTCATGGGACATAAATTTATGAGTTAACAACCTTATGGAACATCAATTCCATAACATTAACAGTTTCATGCATTAACCACTTTATGGAACATCAAGTCCATGCATACGGTTACCACCTTCTCCCATTTACTTCCCCACTCTTTAATGAGACCAGGGTATGTTTCTACCTCGACTTGTATAAATAGGTCTTACATATTTCCCTTTGAACTACAAGTTCATTCGGACAAGACAATACTCAGAAATACTTACTTGCTAGCTCTCCTCGTGAGCTCTCTTACTCTTCTGATAACAAGTCGTAGAAACCCAACTGCTCTTCCAGAATCAACTATTCTGGTCTCACCACTCTTCTTGCTTTCCTCCCCAAAACCAACCCATTATCCTCCTCTTTGTGACCGAAGCAAGTCTGGAACGACCATTTCTTGGTTTAGGCCGGACTTGTACAGATTGATATCTCGAATCTAAAGTACTCCCTTGCAGTACATTATTTAGGGTTTAAACAGTTTCTCACCTTCACACCCGCAATTACCAAAATCAGCAGAAACTATTGTCACCTATAAACAATTGGCGACCACAATGGGAGGATTGATCTATCGGTTACAATGTCAATTTTCGACTGTTGATCTCGTTTTTCGACCCAGACGTCAAGATGATAGAGGAAGGAGACTCACTCCAACTCAGTTACTCGACGACTCGACTATCAGTCATGACACAATAAGGGATGGCTGGGGACTTCCCAGGGGTTATAAGAAAAACGATCCGCCCAGGGATTAATGGCCCGGTTATTAGACAACTCAGCAATGACTCAGAACACCGGGGACTTCCCTTGGACATGTTTTTCGTAAAACTTGGTCCTACGCCCGGAAAGTTTATTTTCATCAGAAGACCTGAGAAACCGTGTAAGTCTTATTTAGACAAAATACGATGGATTGCCTTTTCAAGTTTTGATAAAACCTATAACCATGTTTCTTCCCATGTAATCTACCAACACATGGTTCCATGGTTTACCTGGGACGTCTGTGTCACTTTCATTCATAGCCAAAGACAGTTCAATTCTAAACATTTCATTAAAAAAAAGGTATAACCCAAAACCGTCAAGGTAGTATTTATCTATTAACCCGAGAAAACCAGAAAACCAGAAAAAATCAAAAACCAAAAACCAGGCGCCTCATTTGCCTTTCAAAAAAAAAACACCTAAAGATAAGAAGTCTGAAAGAAAGATATATATATTCAAGGAAATTTTTCCAATAACGGCTTGCTTCTCTTGGAAAAGTCCTCCTTTATGCTCTGGAGAGCCGCCCTTTTCAATTTCAATTGCCGGCACAATTTCTTAAATTCCGCTTCCTTCTTCTTCACCATGTTTGCGGATGGACCTTCTACTGTTCCGACCAGCAACCTTTCAACATCAGAGAGACCTTCAACGAACCAAGGAACGTTGAATTCGAAGCCCATGCACATGTCACGATGGAACTTCCAGCTCGAGATTACATCCTCAGAAGTTGTATGACCAGTCACGTTGCACGTCTCATCAATCAAAGACGAGGCTTCCTCCACACGCTTGACCAACGCATGTTGAATAGTGATCCTCTTAGTCATAGCAATGTGACCATAGCTTTCCAAAATCTTGGTGTACAATGTCGCATGTTTAGATGGCACGCTAAATCCACCAATAAACACATGACCTGGGAAAGGGGCTGGATATGTAGGATTGAAGGTGGCACCTGCAACTAAATCAGTAACTGGCAGGAGATCCATAACTACGATTTCACCCCCGAAGTGCTCTCCTCCACCTCAGTCACGGCGGCGCCCTCGGGACGATGAATCTCCATGTCCAAATCGCTAGCTGGTGCAGTTTCCGCAGTAGGAAGTACGGTTACATATTCGCTCTGGTGGTCTTCCACTTCAGGATCATCTCCATGAACGGTTTCCTCCTAAAAATCAAGATTTAGTTTACTGCAAAAAAAAAAAAAAAAAAAAAGAGGGGAAACGAAAAAAAACGTGGGGAAGACTCACTGATTCACTTTCAGACTAGCTAGAGGAAGACTCATCACTGTTGTCAGAAGAACTACTCTCACCATCACCAGACTCAGAAATTTCATCCTTCTCGGATTCTTCATCACTATGGATAGGCTCGACAACGCTACTCTCTGTCTCGAAAAATGATACTTTTTGACTGCTCGCAATTTTGGCAAAGGCGTTCGTACTACTGAGACCCTGGACGGAATACAAGAGCGCATTCTCTAAAAAGTAACAAATATATAGACGTTCCAAGCTAAAGTCAAGAGGAGAGCTGTACATACATGCATGTTAGACGAACTAAAAGTCGGTAGAATTGTGGAGTCCGAATAAAGACCACCAGCACGATTTTTAGACCTTCGCTCCTTCACTTGGGGACTATCCACGACCAGACCGGCGAGTTTACTTTTGGTTAAAGGAGTATTCCTCAACAACGGATGTCTTGCTAAAATCTCGGCAGAAGGCCTACCACGAGTGTTCTCCACTACGGCTTTCACAAATCCCTCGATGATGAGAAATTCACTCTTCCAGAATGCGTTATACTTGAGGTTGTTGATGGATTCCATTCCGCGAGCAGGAAAGGGAGACTTTTACCCGACACGAGAGCGCCGTCATCAAGAACAGTCGATAACAGGACTTCCGGAATGACCGGCTGACGAACAAGTGGAACCCCCTAATCGAAACCCATGTGCCGAGCCGCTCTATCGATGTTGTAAGAGGTTTCTTTGCAAGATCCTCGGAAGAAAGACGACACGTGACCAGGCATGCAGCTCCGCATAAACACCATTTATCCGACACTCAGGCCCTCTTTATCAGAAATTAAAGACATGTTTGGAACATGAGCAAAGATAGTGACCTGAGTTATAGAACCATGAAACGGAGCCCACGGACGGAAATTAACTACGTGCGACCTGTCAAGAGGTCCAACCAGGTTCGAACCAGTCTTGGGGTGCCTGTTCAACCAGTATAGTATACTCAAGACACCACAAGACTCAGGAAGTACATCCAACGGTTTCGGGGCATACTTCTCGAAGTGCTCCCATAGCCACACTTAGAGAAAGGCGGCATGAACATATGAATAAACTTTCATGTAGCCGTTCGAGACACGCATGTCCGAAACCAGTTGATCCAAGTGTACATTCAGAGAACCAATAAACAGACCACCAATGGGGAGAGCGACACCTTTTGCCAATTTTATGGCAATCTTAATAAGTCCATGTCTTATCTCTTTCTTGCCCGAGCCGTCATCAAAAATATATCTGGATAGCCAAAGAGACAAGAACGCTGCAACGTGAAGTGTATTGTTCTTCTGGTTCGACTCTAACACGTTAGGAAACCACTGAGACACCCGCCAGTCATAGAAGCACTTTGTCCCATTCTCTTTCCGAACGAATCCTTTTGATTTCGCAACCAGGGCGTCATGCATCTCTTCTTCATCTGCGGACAACTTAACATCAAGGTTTCCAACTATGGGAAGATTCAGCAGTACATCCACGCTCTCCAAGGAAATAGTCATTTCACCCTATACATACGGACGTGTGGGTGTCCGGACACTATCTAGAAACAAAAGCGACCAAGCCTGGAATATCTCTCCTAATCTGAAGCACTGCGAAAACTGCAACATCATCAACGATCTGCGCCTTGGTCAAATTGGTTCTTACATGCTCTTGGCTCATCATGAACCGCATCCATTTCTCGAAGGAACGCAATAGGCTCACTGGGGATTTGAAATCAATAAAAGAAGCGGAATACTCTTTGATATGAAGACAAAACCGTATCACATTTCCGGGAGGAACCGACCGATCCCCTCCCTCACTCTCCGGGACGGTCAGAAGTAGCGGCACATGCATAAGGGGACTTCTCCTAGTAGAGATTATCGTGAAGAATTCATCATCCACGTTTGGCTTGGAGTTACTAACATCCTTCGGTATGGCGTAATTTTTCTCAAGCGGCGTTATGACAAAGATTCTCTTACAACACTTCCGCTTTCCAAACAACTACAACAAAACAATACGAGGAGAAATTATTACGGAAAATGCACGGAAGTTATTTTTCCAAGACACAAGCCAGTCTGTTTCAAGGCTATGCCTTGCATCATGGAATTCTCGTCCAACTGGGGAGGTGCTCCCCACCATGGGGAACTATGCACACGGCCATACCAAAACAAGGAGCAAACCCTAAAAAGCTAGGTTTTTGTGAGAAGACAGGGCCATTACTATCACGTGTCTACCTTGCACAGTGAGTAGGGCGCAATCAACATTACTATGGTATCCAATCCTAAGTGTTACGACAAGCTAGGGAAAAAAATACCTAAGATTCACGCCAACATTGCTATAAGGTCATGAAAAGGACGCCTACAACTAGGGTTTACACCAGCAAAAAAAAAACGAGTTAAAGAGAAGTGTTGGAAGGCGTACCTGGAATTCGCTCGTCCGCTATGCTTTACTGCTGTCACATGGCTGGGAGGAATAAAGAGGCGTGAAACAAAAGAGAAGCCGACCCTCCTTTATATATATACATGGTACGTGAGAGTTTAAACAAAGAAAGGATTTCCTATTTTGAGCCAAGAAGGGAAAAGATGAAACCGGTCCCGCAAAGACCAATTTCCATGTCCAAGACCACTCATGCCATATCACGACCCCATGACACCATACCACGATACCACCGCGCCTAGCCACCCATGTATGCCATTGATGTGGCCTTAGCCAATCCCTCGCTCTATCATCGCGGCCCCACCGCGCCTAGCCTCCCGTGAATGCCATCGTCGCGGCCCTAGCCAAGACCTAGCTCCATCATCACGGCCCCGCCACACCTAGTCGCTCATGTATTCCATTGCCGCGTCCAAGACCACGCCACCCCTTGGCCTCTCGAGCCAAGTTTCCCACTTGTGTCGCCTCCCAAGACCGCGCCCCCTTTTCCGACAAGACCAAGCCGATAACTTTCGCCTCACAACTCCACAATCTGAATTCCCAGTACAATTTACGCAGGGCCGAAAGCCAAAACTCTCCTTACCACTCAAAAAGGTTAGTCGGATTCTCCTGACAATCTTTGCAATGATTTACACCTCGATTCCGTCCTTGTCTGTCACCATCATATGCTTACCTCGCAACAAGGCACATGTTCCGATCTAAGCATGGGACTTAATGTTGATGGTGGTTTTTAGCTTAGGGTTAAAATCGTAAAACACTAAACCCTAGCAGACAGTAATGTCACAACATTTAAAGCAACAATCATTTACTAGGCACATTTACTGAAACCTTTAATGTGTCTCTAAAATAATTACCCGGGTATATTTTTCAAATTAGGGTTACGACGAGCCAAACCCTAATTCCCACATGTGCCAATGGTAAATCATGCCAGCCACACCAACCGCGCCAAGGCATGCCAACCATGCTAGCCGCACCTCTGTGCCAATGACAAATCATGCCAGCCACACTAACCGTGCCAAGGCATGCCAACCATGCTAGCCGCACCTCTGTGCCAATGGAAAATCATGACAGCCACACTAACCGCGCCAAGGCGTTCCAACCATGCTAGCCGTACCTCTGTGCCAATGGAAAATCATGCCAGCCACACCAACCGCGCCAAGGCATGCCAACCATGCTAGCCGCACCTTTGTGCCAATGGAAAATCATGCCAACCACACCGACCGCGCCAAGGCATTCCAACCATGCTAGCCGTACCTATTTGCCAATGGAAAATCATGCCATCCACACCGACCGCTCCAAGGCATGCCAACCATGCTAGCCATACCTCTGTGCCAATGGAAAATCATGCCAGCCACACCATGCCAAACACATCTCGCCATGGCCCCTCATGCCGCGCCACCATGATGGCCTTCCCCTCTCGGATACCAAAGTGAAGGCGTGCAATAATCAACGATTGCCCTTCAATCCCAGGAGAAAATCCTGGCCGTCTAAGGTCCCCTCACAACCTTTGGCCCAAAACTATAGCTTGGTCATGCACTTATCCAAGCTAGCCATGCCATGCCAAATATATCTCGCCATGGCCCCTCATGCCGCGCCACCATGCTGGCCTTCCCCTCGCGGATACCAAAGTGAAGGCGTGAAATAATCAACGGTTTCCCTTTAATTTCTGGAGAAAATCATGGCCGTCTAAAGTCTTCTCACGACCTTTGGCCCAAAACCCTAGCTTGGTCGCGCACCTAGCCAAACCTAGCCACGACGGCCGCGCCCTTCCAAACACGTCTCGCCATGGCCCCTCATGTCGCACCACCATGTTGGCCTTCCCCATATGGCTACAAAAGTAAAGGTGTGCAACAATCAACGGTTTCCCTTCAATCCCAAGAGAAAATCCTGGTCGTCTAAGGTCCCCTCACGACCTTTGGCCCAAAACCCTAGCTTGGTCACGTGCCTATCCCAAGCTAGTCACGCCATGCACCCATGGCTACCCCTTGGCCCCACATGCCAATCCAAAACTGCACCTAGCCCAAGCTAGTCACGCCATGCGACCATGGCTACCCCTTGGCCCCACATGCCAAGCCAAAACCGCACCTAGCCCAAGCTAGTCACGCCATGCGCCCATGGATACCCCTTGGCCCCACATGCCAAGAAAAAACCACACCTAGCCCACGCTAGTCACGCCATGCTCCCATGGTTACCCCTTGGCCTCACATGCCAAGCCAAACCAAACCTAGCCAAGATAGCCGTGCCATTCCAAACACACTTTGCCTTGGGCCTAGCCGTGCTAGTCACGTCACGACTAGCCAATCACCCTTGCATTGGCCCTATCCATGTCATAGCCTATGGCGAACCCTTGGACCCTCATGCCAAGTCTAAACACACCCTAGACATGCCACCTTGTTGGACCTCACTACGCGGCTACCAAAACGAAGGCGTTCAACGATCAACGGTTTCCCCTCCTCTCAAGATGCAACATCTCGACCGTCGAAGGTCACCAGGTGTAGGTACTGAATATCGCAAGATAATAGTTCACGAGTATCGTAATAAATAAAGGAGAAAAGAGTTATAAAATGATACGATGATAGAAGTAGCGCGGAGAAATATGAAGTTTTGCGAGGATGAAATAATTTTGCGAGGATGAATTACGATACTTCGCAATTCATATACAGCTGCATAAGTTTTACTATAAATATGAGTTCAAATGTAAAATTCGAGAGGTTCTTTTAATGAGTGTAAGAAATTATCTTAGGAAAGAGAATAGAAAAAGTTGTAACTATTCTAGTTCCATTTTGATAATTCTATGTAATCAACTAAGAGAATTAATAAGAAAATTATCATTCACCATCAAGAACTTCTTGAGTTTTTACTAATTCTATTGAGGGTGTAGTTGTAGATTATTCTGCAACTACATAATTGGCGCTAGAAACAGGGACTTGAGAATTGTGGTAGCCTAAATTTGAGGGAATTGTGGAAAATTTGAAGATCAAATGAAGTCAGTAGATGGAGATTTCAAAAAAGAAGAATGTAATATGATCACAAAGACAATGATTGATGAATTTCATAGTAATATGAAGGGAAAAATATACAAGCGAGATTGTAGAGGAAGAAAGATCATGGAGGAAGAAAAGATAACAACTTTAGAAGAATGGGAAAAGCGGAAAATCACATTTTCAGCAGCAGAAATTCCAAATGAAGACTTGAACCACACTTCACCATTGGTGATCACAATTCCGATCATGCTAGAAGATAAGAAAGCTGTAGAAAAATGGAAATTAAACCGAATTTTGGTTGATACAGGAGTTCTGTTAATATCATATTCTATCATGCACTTAAGGGGATGGGAATTAAAGATGAAGAAATCACAAATTCAAAATGTCTTATTCATGGATTAGGAAAATCTACAACAAAATCTAAAGGGGAAATCGCGCTGCGAATATTACTAGGAGAAATCGAAACACATGTAATCTTATGTGTGATAGATATGGAATCTCCATATAACATGCTAATAGGAAGGCCGTGGATTCATGCGATCAAAGCTGTTGCTTCAACATTACATCAGAGAATCAAATTTCCTACACCAAATGGAATACAAGAAATAAAAGGAGATCTTGATAGTGCAAAATTTTGTTATCAAATTGAAGTAACGCAATGCGGAGGAAGAGCAAGAAAGAAACAGCTTCGTAGGAAACTTGTGAAGGAAACAAAAAAGGAAGAAGAATTTCGAGTGTATACAATAAGAGAAAAGGAAGGGAGAGGTATACCAAATGAGATTCCAGAAAAAGAAGGGGAACCAGCAAAAATAATCAAAGAACCAACACCTATGGGGGAGCAAAGTCCAAGCTATGTTGCAGCTGAACCAACTAAAGAAATAAATATTGGAAGTAAAGAGGAGCCTTTATTCTTGCAAATTGGAACTAAGATGGATGAAGAAGAAGAAAAAAGAACTATTGATATTTTGCGAGAATATAAAGATATCTTCGCAGGAAGTGTAGATGAGATACCAGGAATTGATCCATCAGTGGCGTGTCATAGATTGAACATAGATAAAAATGTAAGACCATTCAAACAAAGAATAAGGAAGATATCACAAAATTATCATGTACAGATAGAAGAAGAATTACAAAATATGTTGGATGCAGGGATCATAAGGGAAGCAAAATATCCAAAATGGATTGCGAATATGGTCATTGTTCCGAAAAAGAATAAAGGAATAAGAATTTGCATAGATTTCACTGATCTAAACAAGGCATGTCCCAAAGACAGTTTTTCCATTACCAGATATACCACAAATGGTGGAATCAGCTGCAGGTCATGATAGAGTCACTTCACTTGATGGATATAAAGGGTATAATCAAATATCACTCGCAGAAGAAGATCAAGAACATACTGCCTTTTTTGCTCCAAGAGGTTTGTATTTTTATGTGAAGATGCCATTTGGTTTGCGGAATGCGGGTGCTACATATCAACGTATGGTTGAAAAAGTGTTCGCGAAGTGGATACATAAAACTTTGGAGGTATATGTAGATGATATGTTGATAAAAGCAAGGAAGCTAAAGATCATGTGCAAGATTTGAAGGAAATATTTGAGCAAATGAGAAAGTTCAACATCAAATTAAATCCTGAGAAATGTATAATTGGGGTTTCGTCTGGAAAGTTCTTGGGATACATAGTATCAAAATAGGGAATACAAGTTGATCCAGAAAAGGTCCAAGAAGTTCGTGACATGCCAACACCAGTAACGGTAAAAGAAGTACAAAAGCTAAATGGACTCTTGGCTTCACTTGGAAGATTTATTTCGCGAATGTCAGATAAGTGCAAGCATTTTTTCAACATACTTAAGAAGGGAGCAAAATTCAAGTGGACTGATGAATGTGAAAAATCTTTTCAAGGAATCAAATAATACCTCGCAAATACATCTATACTACAGAAACCAGAGAGAGACAAAGAATTATTGGTATACCTCGCAACAACTCCATATGCTCTAAGTGCAGTTCTGTTGCGAGCAGACGCAGGAGTAGAAAGGCCCATTTACTACATTAGTAAAACCTTTAATGCAGAAGAGAAGAATTATTCTAAAATGGAGAAGTTAATCTTAGCCCTGGTTTATGCATCATTCAAGTTACGAATATACTTTCAAGCACATGTGATAAAAGTGGTAACCAAAGTCCCAATTGAATCAATCATGAAGAACACAAAAAGGTCAGGAAGAATAGAAAGGTGGAATGCACAAGTAAACCATTACAAGATAAAATACGAAGTATTGTCATCGCAAAAATCACAAGTCGTCGCAGATTTTTTGGCAGAATTTCCTTTGGAAGAAGATGAAGCAGTAGAGGAAATGATGGATGTTGAAGAAGAATTTGGAAATCCAAAAGACTTGTTAACAGAACCAGATAGATGGGAAATTCTAGTGGACGGATTATCCAATAGTGAGGGAAATGGAATTGGAGTCGTGTTGATTTCACCAGAAGGAGAAAGAACAGCATTCTCATTCAGACTAGAATTTGCATCCACGAACAATGAAACAGAGTACGAAGCTGTAGTGCATGCATTAAAGATCACAATAGAAAAGAATCTTGAAAGTATAAGGATAACAAGTGATTCGCAGTTAGTGATTTGTCAAATTAAAGGGGAATATACCACAAATGAATCTTCTTTGAAGAAATACAAGAAACTCATTGAGGAATTATCTGCGAAGATACCAAAATTAAAATGGAGACATATATCTAGAAAATATAACCGTCTCATGAGATGCTTTTGCATTTATTCCAAGCATGATGACAAATCCAAATATAAGAAATATCCAAATACAGACAATTCAACACCCATCAGTGGACAAAGAGAAAAAATTGAGGAAGTTGTTGTGATGGAAGTAGAAAGAGAGTTATCAAACAACATCGCAGATTGGAGAAAAGAAATTCATGCATATCTCACAACAGGAGAAATATCCAGGAACAGACTAGAAGCACATAAATTAAAGAGTCGTGCAACAAACTATGAGTTGCGAGAAGGAATTTTATATAGAAAATCTTTCAATGGACCACCTCTCAGGTGCTTAACTCGCGAAGAAGGAGAAAAAATATTGAAGATGTTACATGGAGGAGAAGCTGGCAATCATAGTGGGGGAAGATCCCTAGCATATAGAGTAAAGATACAAGGATATTACTGGCCTTATATGCATACAGACGCAAAATTGTTCGTACGAAGATGCAAGGAATGTCAACGACATGGTAAAAGAATTCATGCACCAGGGGCCACATTAACTTCTTCAACAAGCTGCTGGCCTTTTGGTAAATGGGGGTTGGATATTTTTGGACCATTTATACCTGGATCTGGACAAAGGCGATACTTGATAGTTGCAACAGATTATTTCACGAAGCTCGCAGATAAAAGCGAGACATCATATTCGTGATAAAGATGTTTTTACATTCATATTTGAGAACCTCATTTGCAGGTACGGGGTTCCAAAAGACAACTAGTATCGATAATGGAAAACAATTTGAGGGGCAGAATATAGAGATGTTACTCAGTGCTTTTAGGATAAAATGTGGGAAGTCAACCCCGTTATATCCACAAGCTAATGGACATGCAGAAGCGACAAATAAAACAATCGCAGATACAATCAAAAAGAAATTAGAAGGACATCTCAAAGGATGGATTGAGCAAGTACCTAGCGCAGTTTGGGCATACAATACAACTAGAAGAGAAGCAACTGGAATGTCTCCTTATTTTCTAACATATGGAGTAGAAGCAGTATTACCCACAGAGGTTGTAAATCCGACAACAAAGAAAGAAGCTTGGGAAAGAAATTTAAGTGCGGGAGTAATATTAAGTGAATTGGATGATTTGGAAGAAAAAAGAGAAAAGGTGTTGCACCATATGAAGATTTATCAGGAACGATTAGCTCGAGAATACAACAAGAGAGTCATTGAACGTGAATATAAACCAGGTGATTTGGTCATGCGAGAAACACCTCGATATCAAAAAGAAAATGGAGGAAAATTAGCACCAAAATGGGATGGACCATATGTTATTAAAGAAGTTGTAGGAAGGGGAGCTTATCGGCTGATGGATCCAGAAGGGAGAGACATGGGATTGAGGCTTGGTAGACCTTGGAACAGACTATATTTGAAAAGGTATTATCCATAAAACTCATGAAATTTTTTACGAATATTGTTTGCTCGCAGGAAATTGGGAAAAGTTACGAGTTTCAAAATTTATATTGCGATTAAACTTTCATTAATTTGCGAATAAAAGACCGCAATCTGTGATCAGCCTCCAAAAAAGAAAGAGAGCCGCAGAAAATTTTATACAGACAAACCTTTGTGGCATACACCCTAGTTCGCGAAGCTATATTTCGTAAGAGGCAAAGTCCTAAAGTACGTCATTTAAGGGGGTACCTATAAACGTGGATAAGGGTAACCGGAACACCACCAAGGGCCCTTAGTACATGGTAAAATTTTAGGGGTACAACCCAATAATGGGGTACCTATCCGGGTTAGACACCTTGGATTCTCACCTAATCTAGCGACATTACGCAATATAAAATGCGGTGTAAGAGGATTTAGGTTGGGCGACTAAGGCATACTGTCTTTCCCAAGAAGTGCAGAAAACGATCAAGGCGCCGAGGTACACGGTTGAGTCAAGAGTGTCGGGTGAGGTTGAACCACATCTGCCATTTTTGACAAGTCTTGGCAAATGATGCACTTGGCCCAAAGATACCCCATAGGGTGCAACCTCGTAACTATAAGCCCTATAGGCAAAAAGGATAAGAGGTTGCGATCAAAAGCTGGTTGTTGGCAGAACCGGATGGGAAGATCTAACCTTGTATGGTCGATGTACGCTTCCTTGAAGGGGCAACCAGGGGGAAGATAAAGGGCAGCACCCTCCATTAGGGAGCTGATACGTGCTATAAGACGCAAATGTCACGAGGCTTCTTGTTTCCGAAAACATAAAGGCTTGTCATATTTGTGCAACAAATGAAGTTCTGCGAGCATTCTAAAAAAAAAAAAAAAAAGAGAGAAGGAAAACATACAAAAAGAACTCGCAGAATGAAACAAAGAAGTTAAGATGAGATCAATGGGTTATTACATGAAAGTGTAAAAACGTCCTGCGATTTCATCGCAAGACTATAATGTCACGAGGTTGTATGTTCGCAAGAATGTTCAGGCTTGTCATATTATCGCAAATACAAAAATTTACTACAAAAGAGGTGGCAAAATAAGACCTTTACTTAGGAAGGCATGATAAGACCACATAAATTAATGAAATTCATTACATCAAAATCATTGAAGAAATTATACAAGTATATACATTATAAAGATCTGAAAAGAAGACAGCTTCGTCGATATCATTGAAGAAATTTTACAAGAATATACATCATGAAGTTTTGAAGAGAAGACAGCTCTGTCAATATCATTGAAGAATTTTTACAAGAAGTCCTATCAAAGAAGACAACATCATTGAAGAATTTTAACGAAGACTTAACAAAAGATGCGATTTTGATAGCAATAAAATACAGATAAGTTCATATTCGTAAAAGTTTACGAGAATTACATACTTCTTATACTTCTCCATATATTGAATATTTCTCCAAAAGTTGAATACTTCTTATAATTCTTCAAGAATATCTCATATTTATTATACTTCTTCAACGGATATTTCATTTGGTGAAGGTTAAGTAATCATTATACTTCGTCATATGTTACGTAATTATTCACAGATTGAATACTTCTTATATCTCTTCATTTGGTGAATTGAGTACTTCTAATACTTCTTATATCTCTTCATTTGGTGGATCGAGTACTTCTAATACTTCTTATATCTCTTCATTTGACGGATTTAGTACTTCTAATACTTCTTCAAAGGTATTGTATATGTAGTATACTTATTAAGGATATTTCATATATTTTATTTCTTATACTTAAAAGGGAGGATTTCTTATTTACAATCGTAACAAGTTGAAACTTCGTAAGATAAATTGAGGCAGATATTCTAATACTTCCAACAATGTTTAATCATTTAAAGAGAAATAATAGGGGGAAAAGGAGATACTAAGCTTTATCTGTGAGTTATATATTATTTCTCTTCATATGATCAAATGGGGCAAAATAAGGAAAACATTTAATTAAAGAAAGGTTAAATTATCTTCGCAAAATATCATATATACTTCTTAAGAAATTTTAAATCATCTTCGCAAAATATCAGATGTACTTCTTAAAAAACAGAATTGTTCGCAAAAAGAAAACCAACAGTAACTAAGGGAAGGAATTCAAAAGAAAGGAGGACAGGAGAGTCAATGATAAATTGAAAAAGAATGTTATCATGCTTCATCAACACTCTGTCTTTGGATCTTTAAGATGAGTAGGGTCATTAGCAGCTTTCGACTTTTGCGAGATATCATCCTTTGAAGAATATGCAACAGGAACATCTCCTTGAGGAATAGATTCTTTCTCGTCATCAAGATCTTCATCATCACTCTCATAATAGAAATCACTATCAGGCTCACGAGCAACTTCATCGTCAGATATTTTCAGAGGAGTAATTTTCACAGGAGGCAAGGCTCTTGATAAGAGAATGTTATTCGTAAAGACTTGAGCTTTCAGATGACTTTCACGAAGTATAGCTTTTTGATGGTTGGTATCTTCAATATCTTTGGAATAAGCAAGATAGTTGAATCTCCGAGTAGCACGGTCACGAGAGTTTATTAAGCGGGTAGAAAGCAAAGCATTTTTCTTACGAAGCTCGGAACAGGAGGCTTCTAATCCATCTTTCGCATTACGAAGGTTATTCTCAGATTCTGCGAATAAAACAAAATTCAAAGGATAAAATTTGCGAGTATAACGAAATTTAAATATATACCAGAGGCAGTCAAATTTTAATGACTACCTTCTCTTTGCGAAGTAAGATATTGAGCTAAAGATAGACAACAATTATTCATCTGATTCATCGCATTATCAAAACCATCACCAACTAATCCTTTAAGTCGAGATTGAAGCTTTTGATCTTTAGAAAGAAGAAAATTTTTATCCTTCGCAATTTTGGCATTAAGACTTTTTAATGACGAATAATCTTCTTCAAGTTGATTCTTCTTAGTACTCAAGACTATATTCTTATTAATAAGGGAATTATTCTCAATAACAAAAGAATTTATTTCAGCATCTGAAGACTTATTTAATTCCTCAAGTTCACCTTTAAATAAAGAAAGAAGATTTTCTTGATCGCAACATTTATTCTGAAGAGTTTTTAATTCTTGCGAAGAAACAATCATTATATTCAAAAACGAACATTTCTCTTATGATAAGGTTTTGTTCTCTTCTAATAAGGTTTCTATTCTCAAATTAGCTTTAGTTAAGGAAGAAAAAAGTTGAGATATGTCATCATTCAAAAAATTTCGATCATATATTAGTTGAGTATTCTCTTGAAAAAGAGCGTCAGAGTTGTCAAGAGCACACGAGTAAAGATTAGATAAATGGGAGAATTGGTTTGAGAGGCTTTCATACTTGGTTCGATATTCTGTTGCATCTGATTCATGGTGAAGTACCAATCTTCTACATTTCTGGATGGATTCTATAAAGGGGAATGGGTTTTAATGGATGTTTCAAGCATATGAATAATATAAGTAAATAAAAGGGAAAATATGAAGATAGTAATCATACCTTTCAATTCATCATTTCTTTTGCGAAGAATCGCACAGTCGAGAGAATCATTTTGAAGATGATAATTTTCTTTACGGAGATCCTCGCATTCTGCTTGAGAAGATTTCAAAGATTGGCGAAGCAATTCAATTTCTTTTTCCAAGGATTGACGTGAAGAAGAAATGTCTGGATTGACGAAATTATTTAGCACTTCGCAAAACTCATATTGCGAACGAACATTAGTAGACTTCGCAGTATTGGTCAAAACCTCAGATAACATTCGAAAAGTTGAATAAATTCCATCTCGAATTTCCTGAGGAAGAGGATAAGAATTTGAAGGAATAAGAGCAAGCTGCAAATTGTTTGGAGAAATAGCACTCAAAGGATTTGGGGACAAGATAGGTTTTTCAAGAGAAGAAGTTGAAGAAATATTTTGCGAGGGTTGTTTTTCAAGAGAAGAAGTTGAAGAAATATTTTGCGAGGGTTGATCTTGAAGAAGTGTTGATAAATTGACATTGATGGGAGATTGAAAGGTAGGTAATGGAGTAGAGGTAGGAGGGTGTGAAGAAGCATTTTCACGAGGAGGAGAGGAAAATTCCTTATCAACTTCAGGAAGGAAATCATCAATCGGAATTAATGGTGTGGGTTTAGTTACTCGAGATCTCTTACCAGGGTTTGGTTTTTCGCCAACCTGCGAATCAAAATGTAGATTAAAAACTGAGGCAACAATATATTGTTCAGGAAAGAAGGCAAAGTATTTTAACTACCTTTTGATTCTCAGATTTTCTTCTTCGTGGATTAGGGCTTGAATTTTTTAGTTGAGGTTTCATCTGAGGAGTTATTTTGCTGAAATAAACCAAAATCAGATAACAAATTATACAGAAATTAAAGAGGAGAACAAATGAAATGCGCGGAGATAGAAGGAAATTACCTTGGAGAACTCATGAAGATATAATAGAAGAAAAAATTGCAGAGAAAACAGTAATGGAGAGTATGAACAGAAGATAAAATTGCAGAAGTAAGAAGAAGAAAAGGAAGAGAATATAAAGGAGTTATATAAGGGAATAAATAGAAAAGGACGGTTACAAAAGACGTGTCCAAATTCTAAAAGACTAAGTAACGGTTATGTTCTCACGATCATTTCTTCTTCGTAGAATTGACATGAGAAGAGGCAAGATGTAGGTACTGAATATCGCAAGATAATAGTTCACGAGTATCGTAATAAATAAAGGAGAAAAGAGTTATAAAATGATACGATGATAGAAGTAGCGCGGAGAAATATGAAGTTTTGCGAGGATGAAATAATTTTGCGAGGATGAATTACGATACTTCACAATTCATATACAGCTGCATAAGTTTTACTATAAATAGGAGTTCAAATGTAAAATTCGAGAGGTTCTTTTAATGAGTGTAAGAAATTATCTTAGGAAAGAGAATAGAAAAAGTTGTAACTATTCTAGTTCCATTTTGATAATTCTATGTAATCAACTAAGAGAATTAATAAGAAAATTATCATTCACCATCAAGAACTTCTTGAGTTTTTACTAATTCTATTGAGGGTGTAGTTGTAGATTATTCTGCAACTACACCAGGATAGCAAGTTCCCTTAGCTCGACTTGCCAAGCCACAACAACATGTTACATGTTTTCCAAAAACATTCGAGACATCAACACAAACTGGGGGATTATCTTTGGGTATTTGTTTGGTGATCTACATCGTGTGGCGTACACTACGCCCTTCATAAGGAAGTGTTATAAGGGTGAGGCGCCTAGTAAATACGGGAGTTATGTGGGAAACGTTCATGGGACATAAATCCGTGAGTTAACAACCTTATGGAACATCAATTCCATAACGTTAACAGTTTCATGCGTTAACCACTTTATGGAACATCAAGTCCATGCATACGGTTACCACCTTCTCCCATTTACTTCCCCACTCCTTAATGATACCAGGGTATATTTCTACCTCGACTTGTATAAATAGGTCTTACCTATTTCCCTTTGAACAACAAGTTCATTCGGATAAGACAACACTCAGAAATACTTACTTACTAGATCTCCTCATGAGCTCTCTTACTCTTCTGATGACAAGTCGTAGAAAACCAACTGCTCTTCCAGAATCAACTATTCTATTCTCACCACTCTGCTTGCTTCCCTCCCCAAAACCAACCCATTCTCCTCCTCTTTATGACCGAAGCAAGTCTGGAATGGCCATTTCTTGGTTTCGGCCGGACTTGTACAGATTGATATCTCGAATCTAAAGTACTCCCTTGCAGTACATTGTTTAGGGTTTAAACAATTTCTCACCTTCACACCCGCAATTACCAAAATCAGCAGAAACTATTTTCACCTATAAACAACTACACAAGACACAATTGAAGCAAAAACGATGTGATTCACTCGAATTGATTCATGAACTATAAAGCCACGGTTTGCAATAGCATTCCTTAGTTTACTAAGATAAGTTCACAAACATCGTTTTTAGACATAACCTACTCAAGTTCGCGGACTTAAGTTCCCGGACGGAGTTCACAAACTCCAGCAGAAATTCTCGGGTTCGAGAACTAGGTTCGCGGACTGAGTTTGTATGCTGAGTTCGCGGACTGAGCTCAACTACTACTCCGGTTTCACTTGATCAAAAAAGTTCGCAAACTTTGGTTCAAGCAATAAGGACTTATACATATATGTGTTACCACAACAATGATTATATCCTCTAATGGTTATATTGTCTAAACTCTCATTTCAATCATTGAAACATTCTCAGAGGGCGTTATATAGTTGTTATTCACAAACTATTTTTAGTCAGAGCGATTTCCAAAATGATTGAAACATAACATGACTTTCGTCACTAGGTAAAGATGAACTTGGTTAAAGCGAAAGCTTTACCAACACATATTTCGAGAAATATATAAGTGAGATATTCTCAGCTCGAAATATCCACATGTGTATAATCTAAGTCTATATAGCAAAATGACTTTTGTCTCAAGATAGGAGATAGAGTAGATAGACTTTTGAATGATAGATAAGTTCAAGTCTCCACATACCTTTTAGTCAATGAAAATCCACTGGTTCCTTGAGTAGTCCTTCATATTGTATGATGATCGCCATGGAGTTCTTGAGATCAACTACACTTTCTATCCTAGTCCGAGACCTTAGCTATAATAGACTAGAAATCAAAGACTTTATAGTTTTGATCACTAATATTGACAAACATGCTTGAGATAGCAACGCATGCGAGTTCGACCGAGCAATGCTCTAACAACAGGTCTTATGCATAATTATACAGGAATTTTCAGAGCATCATGAATGGAAGTTTCAGAGATTCATCGACAGAAGAAGTAATTCTGTTGCAAACTATTCAATGGTCCCTCACAAAGATAAAAAGTCTGGTCATTGAAGAGGATAATCTGGTAACAATTACATATTTTCAGGGGAAAAGACAGTTTAGTTCAATGACAGTGTATTGTAATCTTAGATGAAGTAAGGAAATTAGCAAACCAATTAGAATCTTTTTTGGGTTTTCAAGCTGTTAACAAGAAAGCAACGGAGTAGCAGATATTTTGGCAAAAAAGGAAGAAACTCGGTCGTTCATCAAGCCTGGAATTATTCAACACCTTTCTTTTTAATTCTTAGATTTTTTTTTTGGTGTAAGGCATATGACGCAAACACTTTAATTAATGGTGTTCACGATGTTCCAGGGGTAACTAATGAACGCGCAATCGGGGGATATAAAATCTAATTGGGGGATATAAATTACTTCCCCCAACCCATAGTGTCTGATAAGGGTGACTTTTGGGCATGAAAATACTAAAATACCCTTTGGTTAATTAAAAAACATTATGAAATGACTATACTACCCTTTCCCCTAAAACATAAAATCAAATGACCAAATCATTTATCCCTCATTCACACCATCAGTTCCGGCAGTCACATAGGTTTAGGTTTTTGAATTATTATTTTTCTTCCATCTTCTTCTTCATCATTTTAATCATGCCTCCTCGAAAAAAATAAAAAGCCCAATCAAATTCAAAATCGATTATTCAACACAAACAACAAGAAAGAATCAATCGGATTGTCAAAGAAGAAGAAGAGGAGAACTCGGACAACCAACCTCTCGTAAACATGGCTTCTGTGAGAAAGTTAGTGGTGTTGAACTAGTTTATAAGTGTTTGAATCAATTTACATAAGTGGGTTTAGCTTAGAATCGCGAACCCAAACTCAAACTGTTGAGTTTCAGTAATTTCCGGCATTGAAATTTGTATGAATACAATGCCGGTACAAAGTAACGGCATGGAATTTAGGTTGAAGACAATGCCGGTCGATAGTTACGGCATTGGTTTTAGTATGAATGATATGACAATATTGAGTTACAAAATCACTTGAAACTGAATGTTCTGTCCCGGCATTGAATTTGTTATCAATACCGACATATAATTTAGGTTGAATACGATGCCGGTACAAAAGTTGTATTTTACCCTGGGGATCTGGGGGGGTCTTGGGGGGTCCGTAGGGGCGTATCCTCTCCCGAAGAGAATATTGAATTTCAGTCCGTATTGAATATTATTTTTTCTGGTTTTCAATCCATTGCCGGCACAGTCATTTAATTCTCGAGCATGCCGTTACTACTACCGGCATGGTATGTTGTTTGAATTTCTATGCCGGCACATGATGTAAAGTATACAGAAACTTGGAATTTTTTTTTTCACTTGACTACCGGCATTGATAGATTTCTATCGAGCATGCCAGCACTTAGTTACGGCATTGAATGTTAGTTACCAAGCATGCCGGCACCATTTTGCAGTATGGTCTTCATCACTTCCGGCGATGTAAAAAAAAATTCCAACAAGACTTGCCGGTGGTAGTTCCGGCATTCTTTTTATCTATAGATCCACGCCGGTAGACAGTTTCGGCGTGGTAGTTAATTAATCTTTCTATGCCGGTATTTAGCTTTGGAAGGCACTGCTTCCTGTATGTTTTTCATGCAGTACCGGCATGGTAACCTTTGAATTTAACCATGCCGGTTTTGGTTTCAAAATGGGGGATATCGGGCTGCCGGCATAGTCGTAGTATGAATACTATGCCGGTATAGAGGCTTCCGGCATTGTATTCATACAACTACTATGCCGGCACATAGCTTTTTCAGCTGAAAAAAATGGTGGGTTCAAAGAAAAAAATCAAATTTTCAACCTCTCAGCAGCTTTACCTGTGTGTTGGGGATGCTTGTATGTTGTGCAAGTTTACTTTCTTGTGTAGGTTCTTCAAAAACCTCTCCATGCTCGTAAAAATCAGGGTGTTGGTTCCACAAAAACTTGCAATTGTGAGTTGTTGTCATTAGCAGAAGATTGAAGATATGATCCTTGTTGTAGTTGAGCTAAAGACTCAGCAGCAACAATTCTCTCTTCACAATCATCCTCCATTCTCCCCAAATAAAAGTTCCCTCTCAATTTTTTCCCCTCCTTCTACTCTCACCTCACTCACCCAAATACAAATAAAAACACACACTAATCTTATAACAAATACTTAACATTTTTACTAATTATAATTAAACATAGATTAAGAATTAATAAAATATTTGGATAACCTAATTTGATATTTGGATCCTTTTTTGTCATTTTCCTATATTGTGGTTTCTAACTAATCCATCAAATTCAGAGTTGATCTAGATGAGCCCGAATCAATTGGCAAGTGGATTCCGTTTTTATTGGCTTATGTATTTATCTTAAAAATTTATTATTATTATTAGATAAAGAGTATTACATTAACTAGTTGGAAGGCTAACAAGCTAAGCTCCAACAACATACTACTATATTAATTGAAAAAGTTATTGTGCTAACCTACCAGCGAGCATCATGGGTAACCTAGCCAAAGGAGCCCGAAGATGATAGGGGGCTGAGATTGTGTCACAAGGGGGGCAAACTAACACTACCTTCCATGTTAATTCCTGCAATATTATGCCATTGAGGGCTTGAACCTGGGCCTCCTGGAACGCATGAAATTTTGGGAAACAAGGATGACCAGCTGAGCTAGGGCCCGTTCTTTAAAAAAAAATTCAATTAATAAAAAATTCAATATTTATCTTATTTTCAATAAAAAAAAAATGTTGGCTTACATATTTATCTTTTTATTTTTTGAAGCGTGAAATTTATTAAGAGAAACTAGATTACAATTTGTCGTGGGTATGTGGTACCCACTGAGTCTGAAAATAAGATTTGAGAAATGAAAGATGGGATTGCCTGGTCCCATATTTTTGTTGATGAGTTTCCTGATTGACTTCCATCTGCCGCGTGATTGGCTAATCCGTCTGCAGCTTGGTTTCCTTCTCTGTAGTTGTGTTGTATGGCCGCCTGCGGGATCTTCTGGAATCTCATCTTTATCTCTTTAATCATTTCTGCTATGTGCCAGGGTGGTGGGGTAGAAGAGGTAATGAAACGCAAAAGGTTTTCTGATTCTGTTTCAAATATAACTTTTGGCCATAGCCTTTCAGTTGGTGTTCTAGTAGCTAAGAGCATTGCCCAGGTTTCTGATATTATAGCAGTCGTAATTCCCAGTGGTTGAGACATCGCTAAGATAGTTCGGGCGGTTGAATCCCTACAGATGAAACCTGCTCCTGCAAAACCTGATGACCTCTGGCTGCTCCATCCGTGTTAATTTTGATCCAGCTGAGGTTTGGCATTGTCCATTTAACTGATATTGTGGATAGTCTTCTTTCTCCTAGTGGGTGATTAAATTTTGGGGTATCTCCCGGAAACACTGGAGGTGTGGAGTGAATGGCTCTATAGTATTCTTGTTGCAGTTTTTGTGCCCAAGCTAGGATTTCTTCCGTAGTTGTTTGCTTTTGTTGGTAGATTAGTTCATTCCTAGCTAGCCATAAGGTCCAGAAAATAAAACAGCAAGAGGAGATTACCGTCGTCGAAGCAGGTTGTTGAAGGATTTGGGAAATGGTTGTGTGTTGTGTTAAGGCGAAAGCTTGAAGTGGATTGGAGTTTGATGAATTTGTAGATTGGTTAAATAAGGTGGTCCATGAATTAGAAGCTATTGGACAGTGAATTAGAATGTGACTTGCTAGCTCCGGATCTGTGTTGCATCTGTGACATATGTCTGAGTTGGTCAAATGGATGTGATGTAGGAGAGAGAAGGTTGGTAATCCTTCGTTGATGGCTTTCCACAAGAAAAGCCGAATTTTTGGTGGACATGGTAAGGTCCATATAAACTTGGTAGGAGGTAATGGGATGTGTGTTGGTTGACCTTGAGTTAGACATTTGTATCCCGTCGATGTAGTGTAGCTTCCAGATTTTGAGTGTGGCCAGATAATTTTATCTTAGGGCCCATTTTGGGGTAGGTGAATGTTTATGATTTTTTGGGTTATGGGGTTGGGAAGGGTATTTAATTTTTCTTGATCCCATGTGTGAGTTATTGGATCAATGATATCTGCTACCAATGGGAATGGGTAGCATTGTGTTGGATCTAGTTTTGGCGAGTGTGGGATCCAATTGGCTTCTATTGGAGTTGATAATCCATTTCCAATCTGGTGGAAAATTAGACTTTGCATGGTTGGGACAAGATCTGCTAGTTGTCTCCATTGAGGACTGGCAGAGGAAGGTATATGATCAATGACTTCTAGAATTGGTTGTTGGTTGAGATATTTTGCATTGAGGATACTTCCACAGATATAGTTAGGTTGTTCATGAAGATTCCATATTATTTTCATGAGTAAAGCTTAATTATGATCACTGCTCTTCCTTATTCCCAGTACTCCCTCAGCTATTGTTTTTGTCACTCTGTCGTATCCTATCGGGTGTAGTTTTTTGGTAGTTGAGTCGTGTCCCCAGAAAAAATCTCTTGTGATACGATCTATTTGTTTGTGTATATTGCTAGGTAGTTTTTGTGTTTGCATGATGTTATTAGTTGTGGGTATTAATGAAGTTTTTATTAGCGTGAGTCTTCCGGCCGGTGTTAGGCATTTTGTCATCCATCCTTTGGCTTTTCGGGCTAATCTCTGTAAGAGTGGTGCAAAGGTTTGATTGGAGGCCCTTCCCTTCTTGAATTGGACTCCTAAATAGATTGGAGGTTTTGATGTGGTTGACATGTTGAAGAAATACTGAAGATGATTTATTTTGATCGGATCTAGGTTTGGGTGATGGATGATGACTGATTTGCTGGTGTTTATTAATTGACCGGCAGAAGTGCTATAGGAGTCAAGGAGGTTTTTCAGGTGTTGATTACTCTGATTTGAAGCTTTGTAGGTGATTAGTAAATCGTCCGCATACATTAAATGAAGAATTGGTGGTGCTTTATTTGATATGTTAATGCCTTGAACTAATTTTTGGTTTTGAAGGTTTCCTAGGTTTGTAGATAAGATTTCAGCATATATGATGAAAATATAGGAGGAAAGTGGGTCTCCTTGTCTTATACCTCTATTTGGGCTTATGTATCTATGGGGGTACCATTTATTTTTATTGAATATGTAACTGTTGTGACACAAAGCATAATGTAGTTTATAAATGCTTGTGGAAATCCGAGTTTTGTGAATGATATTTTAATGAATTCCCAATTTAAGCTATCGTAGGATTTCTGGATGTCTAGTTTGAGGGCTATTTTTGGATCTTACTCTTCCTTTGAAGGAAAAAACGGGAAGAAAAAAAAAAGGAAATACAACTTCGAAATGTAAATGGGCCAAAGGTGGTCAACATGTTTGACTTGCCCAAAAGCCCTGACCGACTTAATGTGTGTTTTGTCAGTTTGTATAAGAATCCACTCGGATAAAACGGGATAACCTGGTACCTAGTTATCATCTGTGTCTATCTATTTTATTTCCTTCAAATCGAAGAGCGATTTCTAAAATCAGGGTTCTTTCAATAGTGATGGAAGCTGCAAACGAAGAAGGAAGTCTACTGAGCTCAATCATACCACCAAGACTAGAAGATGCAGGCCTAGAAGATTGTGCTTTATCTCATGATTCCATTAAAGAAGCTTTCTTCAAAGCTGCAAATTCTCTTAAATCCTGGGTTCCAACTGATCTTGATTCAGAAGATGAAGATCCCAGAGGAGAATTAGGATTGCCTGATTCTTTGATTGGTGTAAAACCGGCTCCTGATCCTCCACCATCATCTTGTTCTAATGAAAAAGGGAATGGTTTGCCTGAAGTTATTGGTGATGAAGTTTGTGTTGGTGGCGATGGTAATGATATCAGTGAGAAAGAATCTGATCGAATTTTAGGTTTGAATGTTCCTCAAGGTAAAAAAGAAGATGCTTGTATTGATGGATTGCAAGGGCTAAAACTTGATGATAATGATAATGAAGATGATGAAGAAGAAAGTGAATCTGAGAATCCCATTTTAGTTGAAGCTTTAATTTGAGTTTTCAATTTCTAGTTTGTTGTTGCTGTTGGGAGGATTCGAACTCCTGACATGCAAGTGTTGTTTTGCCTCTGAATGTTGTGTGTAAATTTGAATGTTAAACTTTGTTTGTTGTAACAAATAAACAAGAAATGAATCTGGTTGTTGTTTTGCTCTCAGAATTCATCTTGAAAAAAAGTAGTAACAGTCATTTACTCTCTGATTCAACACAAGGTTTTTTCAGATTCCCACTTCAAGTTGGAGCTTAAGGTGTAACCATTATACTTCAAGAGTTACTCATTCTCATTTCTGCACTCAAGGTATTCTTTTTTTCCATCTTTTAATTTAGCATTTTTGAACTACAAATTATAATGCTCTGCAAAATTGGAGTTCAGGGTTTACTTCTTTTCCATATTTGAGTGTTGTCTTTTAACCTTCAAGACAAAAAGAAAAGAAGCTAGCAACATATTTAAGCTAGTTTTCTGTTCTTGTTGCAGTGCAATTGTAACCTACTCGGCCACTCTTTGCATTTCATATATGTGAGTTTCCTTTGCACTCAATTAGCAAATAGCTGAGGCATAGCAGCATTTCCTGTTCCATGACCACTGACCAGCTTAGGCAACCTATAGGATACCCCGTAAATCAAGTTTTTATCTTAAAGTTGACAAGCAATTCACTCCGTAGGATCGATTGACTACCTATGCTTCCAAGGTGGATGAAAAAAAATCAACAATGTAACAGATTAACAAACCTTAGAAGCATTGGAAGTGATTGGTCAATTCCACCTTGAAATAAGTCGACCGGACCCCCCTTATATAGGCATTTAACCCTGAGTTATTCTCTCATGTATCCCATACAAAGTAGGCTTGTAGTATTTGGTTCCTTAACGAGGCATATTTGTTGCAATTCAGAAAAAAAAAAGTATTTTTAATTAGTTAATTGCTGACCAAGTAAGGTTACGTAGCCAGAGTGGCTGCACTACATGCTACGAAGATAATTATATGTATGTGCCTTGTTCTTGGATTCAACTTAACAAAATTATCTCTTGTCTTTCCAAATAGAGACTATTTCGTGCTGATATAGTATATGCTTTAAGACTCTAGTCCCTAGTACATTGACTTGAACAAGTTGGCAGAAAAGATTGCGAAGTGCTTCATATAACAGTCCATATTAAGACGACCACCACAACTCCAACTATATCCCTCTCTTTAAATGGATCCCCCAATATCCCATGTACAATCTCTTCTTCTTCTTCCTAAAAGATCACTTTGCACACTTAGCAGAACAGTGTCTTAGCTCTGCAAATTTCATGAAAAACTATGATACATTTATAAGTTTGCAGATTAGCCTCTAGAAAACAATGAGTCTCACCATTGTGTTATATATACTATTGTTAAGGTTTAATCTCTTGCTTTTTCCAATTTTGTTTATACATTTGGTAGTAATGAACCACTTGATATGTAATCATTGGTTATGAATGGGTACCTCTAGGTTGTACGGAATGGGTACCTTTATAAACAGATTGGAAGGGACATCTACTGTGATCTTGTTGATCATGACAAAGTTCGTAGTTTCCGGGTTCACAACTCTACGCCTTTAAACAGTTTCAAGGTACTCCTGGCTTTTAAATTTCAACTGTTTAGTAGTTTTTTTTTGTATTTTCATTTTCACCAAAATTCCAAAGTGTGATGTGTGCATTCACACTAGAAGAGATTGAGATTTGACCCTGGCCTAGTTTTCCATACACATAATATGTGCTTTCATTTATGTTATTTGGTTTTCCAAATTTGAAGTGGTCGTCAATCTACAGGAAATGGTTGCGGGGCAATTTCGTGTACCAATGAAACTCCAGCTCTATTGGATGTGGTTAAAGAGTGAAAATCAAACATGCCGTCTTATCCGTCCTTGACACATGAAGAAGAAAAATCTGTAAATACTTTGCACTTACATGTTAGCTGATCGTTTATTCCAACTCATTTCGGTGCCTGAGTAAAGAAGCTGACAGTAACTCCTTATTCCTCTTGGATTTGTAGGTCGGTCAACTGAAGAGGAACAAGACAATAGCTGCTGAACTAATATTGCTTTTGGAAAGTTTAGAGCTTGTGCTGGTAACTATTGTTTAGAACTTAACTGGCCTTTTTCTTCTCTTAATTGTTTTCTGTGATTTGCCCAGTTACCATCGACATATCTTAGTTTTTCACAACATTTTTTTTAATCTACAGGATTTGTGTACCTACAGAAGGAGATATTCTTCATTTTTCTAGCCGTTATGACTGAAAAAGAAGAAAATTTGGTATGCATTTATAAGTTCTTTAACTCTGTATTTTATAGAAGGAATGGGACTATTTAAACTTTGTTGGGAATCTTTTTGTGACGGGTAATACTATGCCTGGAGACATTCTTAAAAACTGAAGGATATGGCTAATTTTGCTCCCCGATGAAGAAATAGAACTGTATGAGGTTAGAACACTAGTCATTTATTCAGTTTTGGGGCACCTCGAACTAACCTTAGTTTCTTATTACAAATGATATCTGTTGTGTTCTGGGACAGGAGATAACTTTTGTGCCCATGTGTGATCTGGTCGGCCTACACCAGGTTGTATGATTACTTTGAAATGTAATGGGTCCCCAGGACAAACCATTTTGACCTGCCCATATGCCCTGATGTGTAACCAACTTAAATGTGTATTTTGTCAGTTTTCATATGCATCTTTTTCTGTTATTCAATTCAAAGAGCGATTTCTAACATTAGGGTTCCTGTCTGTAGTGATGGATGCTACAAATGAAGAAGGAAGTCTATTGAGCTCTGTCAGGCCATCAAAGAAGCATCTTTTGAAGCTGCAAATTCTCTTGAATCTGGGTCTCCAACTGATGTTGATTCAGAAGATGATCGTTTGATTGGTGTCTTCTGATCCTCCAGCAGCATTGTCTTGTTCTAATGAAAAAGGAAATGATTTGCCTGAAGCTATTGGTGATGAAGTTTGTGTTGGTGGTGATGGAAATGAAATCAGTGAGCAACAATCTGATCGAATTTTAGGTTTGAATGCTCCTCAAGGTCAAAAAGAGGAAGCTTGTACTGATGGATTACAGGGGTTTAAAATTCATAAATAATAAAGATGATGGTGAAGAAGAAGGTGAATCTGAAAATCCAATCTTAGTTGAAGCTTTAATTTTGAGTTATCAATTTTTAGGATATTGTTTTTGTTGTCTGTAGGATTTGAACCCTGACCTGTAAGTTTTGTTTGTGCAAATTTAAATGTTGTTTTACAAAATGATAATCAAGAAATGGAAACTTCTTGCTCACTGAATTCAAGAATAGCAAAACCAAGTTCCTTTCAATAACAATTACATCAAAAATATGCAAATCGAAATAAGAACTGGTCATCAACAGAAAGTCCACAAGAAAAGATTTTAGTCGTGTCAATAGTGGGTATGGGCCTATGTGGGATGCGTCAAACCTACCTTACAGGTAGGGGTGAGCATTTTATCCGTAATCCATGTCTATAAATTTCAAAAGAAAATGAAAGATTTAATCGGACCAACAATCACTATTAAACACATGTATTTTCTTAGAGAATGGATGTCCAAAATCCTAATAAAGACCGTTCTAAATGTTAATGGGTTGGACGCGGATGGGATTTTTGAAATCCAATTGGATCCGGATGTAACCTTGAAAATCCGTTGGACATTCATATCCGTTAGATTAAAGGCATTTATATAGTTTTTAGAAAAGATATAGATAGTTTTGAAATTTTTAAGGTGTTTGCTTGGAGTATTGTCCATGACATTTCTATATTTATATACATATTAAAAATGTGTAGGTTCTTTAAGAAATCATCTATGTTGGTTTTATTTTTTCATTATAAATTTTAACTAACACAAATCCATTGGATTATCCGCACCCAATCCGTTCATCCGTGCATCCATTGGATGTTGGATTGGATGCGAATGCCAAATTTAAAATCCGTAGTGGATTGAACTGGATGCGGATGAGGTAAAGATCGGTACATACCGGCACATGCTCACCCCTAGACTTACAGGCTTGGTGAATTACAACAAGATAATACGAATATCCGGCCGAATGGGCAAACAACAAAATATATCCTTTACTAAATACAAATATGTTCCTGTATTCTCCTTTCGGTCAATGTAGATCTTCCGTATAATCTTCAACCAATCAAGGTTATCCTTTCCTTATTAATCTCTACCGGGATCTCAATTATATGCGGACACTTCTCATGGTAAATTAACTTATCTTCCGCAAGGAGTCTACAATTACGATCTTTAGAAATCTCTCAAAGTTATTTTATTCAAAGAGGCGATTATCATTTATCCACATGGTGAACGTAACTTGATTAATTTAATGAAAACCAGTAGATCTGCTTGATGCTTGCTATACAACTCATGTCTTCCGTCCAACACCTGATTCGCTACTGCCAAACAGGTCCGACCCTAACCCACTCCTCTCTCTGTGTATTTTTTTCTCTCTGGGAGCACCGAGTTTGTGCTGAGATTGAGTCTCTGTATGACAGCTTGGAGTTCTTAGAAAAACTCACATCACCGGAGTTCTAATCGGAGAATTGGACCAATGATCTATTCAAGATGACCATGGGAACTGGGAAGAAGGCGATAGCTGATGCTGGATTGCAACCAAAGGTACTTGATCTTCTTTCACTAAAGCAAACAGCTTAGAAATGGTTGTATTTGAAATTTTGAATTTAAAAGCCTCTTCTACAAATTCTTTTCTGAGACAAACCCTATGGACTTTTCTGTTGGATTAATCTCTCTTGGTACCGGTACCAGATCAGTTAATGGTGTGATGACCAAGTTGATCCCTAGCAATACAGTTATCCTGCAAACCAGTCTCTCCAGGTGCTTGTTGCCCTCTATGACTTGTTTAATGCAGCAGATGCATGCCCTTGGCTTCAACAACTTATGATCCATAATTATGTTGTTTTGAGATTCTTCCTATACTGAACATGTATTATGTGCACACGGTTTTAGGTCAAACACAAATAACTTCAGGGATAAGCTTGGGGAAGTTCGATTTCTCTGGAGTTGCTCCAGATACAAGGTTTGTGTTTTGAACCTTTCTTTGACCAGGAATGTGCCTACTTAGACATGCACCTTACCAAGTCACGTTCAAGGTGTCTCCAGTGGTATCTAGAATGTACACTGCGAACGGTTACCTTATTGTATTTATTTTTCTTTGAAAGAAAAGGCAAATTGAATTAGGAAAAGGGCATTTCATTTTATTTTTCTGTTAACGTGTCATCCATAATAGGTAATGAACCTAGTTAATGGTTATCATATATTGGCACTCGCGCCGCTGTAGTCCGCTTGAAATATCCTTTTCGGATTTTACTACCTTTTTTTTTTTTTTTTTTTTTTTTAAAATCAAGATTTTACTACCTGTGATTGGGACAAAAAGTATTTTTGATGTTATATTTCGACCAAAATAGTACAGTACAATATTAAGGAATAAAAAATAGGATTATATGTAGAAATAGGCCTTGTCTGAACCCTCACTTTTATTCCTAAGCCACTTTTTTTATTTCTTACAAATCTAGGCCTTCTATCTAATTCCATTATCTCAGTCAATATATCGCTCTGACCAGTCAATATATCTTCAAATTCTCGTACAATGATATCTCGTGGACTTCCAGAGATTACGATTATACCCTTTATCTTCAAATCCTCTCAAAATCATCAATACTCTCCTTCCTTGATTTGTCGTGTTCTTCTACATCGCCAGCTCCACATAATCAATCTCACCCTTTTACAACAGCATCCCACCCTTCTTCTCGGCTTCTAAATCTTGTTTCTCCAATTGAACGGAACCCAAATCACCTGCAATTGTTTCTTCCTTTAAACCTTAATCACAAACTCAAAATCACCTGCAATTGAGAAGACCCAGCAGCAGAAAAAATTGATTTAATTCAGTTGTTTCTATGGTGATATTTGAAAAACTGGTGCCTCTTAATTATTGTGATGGAATAAATCGGTAGAAAATTTAAGCGAAATGCGTCAATAGTTTAATTTCTGAAGTGTAATTGCATCTATATCTAAGAAAGAGAGGGATGGCTTATGTTGTTCGTTAGAGCGGAAAAATAATGGAGAACTGGGTTCAGATTATGTTGATCATATGGAGATGGAGGACTCAATAGAAATTCTTTGTTCGTTGAGAACTAGGTATGGGTAAGAGCATGTTTTAATTAATCTTCTTTGTTGAATTGTGATTAAAATGTGACCAAAGCTCACTTTTTTTTTTGGGAACTCTTAAGTTTGCATGGTCTTAAGTTGAGACATAAATTCATTTTAGTGGTAAATGATCAATATGCAGCTAGAGATATCTGAAATCATATCATGGTTAGTGTTCAGAGAACCTAATGGAAAAGAAAAAGCGGGATTAATAAGAGAAGATGGGTACATAAAATGATGTTGCTGCTAGCTAGCTACTATTGGCGTTTGAATTTACTTGGTCATTATCTGGTAATTGATGGTTGATTTTGAGTTCATTTACGATTAAGAGTTTTGGGTTTGTATGGAATGTGTATTATTTTCAGGGAAGGAGATAAAATATGGATCGAAAGAACACAACAAACTCACCTCCTCTAACACCTGTTTAGGTCCAGCAACTGTTTGAAGAAAGTCTCAAAAGGAATTTCTCTTATATTACTAGCCCATACGTCATAATTACCAGATTTTTCCTTTGATTTTGTAATTGTGCTTAAAGGGTTTTGACTAATTTTGTAGAAGCCAAGGAATGATGGCAGTGGCCCGAGGCATTGGTGAGTCTTAGGCAGGGTTTAGTAGCTACAGGACATGCAGAAATTGAATTGTTATCGCCGGCTACAAAAATGGTTCTAGTGGGATTAAAGGTTTAGGGGATGGTTTGTAAATGCATCAAAGAAACAGAGAGCCGATGAGAAGTCGTGAATGAAATCTCCGTCGCTCACCAGTTTAATGTTACAGTTGAAGGTGAAGAAGACATCCATAGCACAACTAATCCTGGACCTTCGATTTTCTGTGGCTAGATCTGTTACACATGTACAACATCAATGATATCTTGGCTATTCACTTTGTAATGAAATCTCTCTCGTTGATCTTATAAGGACTAAAATGTCTTTAAAACTAGAAAAATGTTGATATGTGCAGATAACTGTGGCTAACTTTCCATCCACAGTTTTTGGTCAAATAAGGCCTAGTTTTGTAAGAAATAAAAAAACAGGCTTAGATTTGAAAAGCACCAAAAAAACAGGCCTATTTCTGTAAAAAGCCCTAAAAATAACCCACTAAAAATACATACATCTGACTTTAGATACAATTCTTATATCAACTCTTGCACTCTCTTCGTTTCATTATCTGCTTATGAGTCAATAAATTCAAAATACTAAAGAGACCATATGACTCTCATAGATTACCTGGGTTGCACGGACGCTTCGTTTTTGGAGTCGTGTCCGCGTTCGACTCGCGTTGGACGCAGTACACGCGTTTGACGCTGACACGACGCATGTCCGACACACCAATATGCGCGTCTCACGCGCGTCTTGTTTGGACGCACCGATGACTCGGGTTTGAAGTATTTTTTTTTCATTTTCGTTTAAACTTCTTCCTTTATTTTTACTATTATTAACTAAATGACGAAAAACAAACATTTAGAAATCTTTATTAGGGTTTTGTAATTGGAAATACATCACATATACTCTTGGTTGGGCATGTGTTGTTCTAAGAATGCAATTTGATTGTGCATGTGTTTAATGGTGATTGATTGCTTGACCTTCGGCATGTATAAACAAACGATCTTTCCTTTTCTTTTGAAATTTATACACATGTAGCATTATTTTTTGATTTTTAGGATCGAAACACTTGACTTTGACTTTGCTATATAAATACATAATTGTATATATAAATAAAATATGTATATACGTGTCCGCGTCCTAATTTTTTGAAATTTTTGTAGTGTCCGCGTCTGTGTCATGTCGTGTCCGTGTCTACGCGTCCGCGTCTGTGCAACCCAGTAGACTACCAATAATTATTTTCCAATTTTTTTATTTTATAACAAAATTATTCTTTAGAATTATCAAAAATCGTTAACTCCATTTTAAATAGGACATAGAAAAAAATAAAAGATATTAAAAATTTGGAAACTAGAAAAACATTTGTGGAGTGGAAACATTATAAATAAGAAATTTAGCCTTTGGAGTTAAAAATAAAAAATATTTTATAAGAAACTAAAATTAGTATCACAATATATATAAAAAATATTAAATATAAAGATATTCTTTATGGTTTTAAATTTGGTTCCTCCAGAAAATGGATTTATAGTAATTTTAATAAATTTTAAGTATATTTAAGAGTTTTTCAAAAAGTACGGCTATTAATTACTAGCGATCGTATGCATTTTGGCTGTAACTTGTATGACTCAAAATCTGATACATCATAAAATTGTTTATGCCCTGAATTTCTAAAATTTTTATGTGGCTGAATTCAGTTCTACGACAAAGTAATTACTCTTCAATAACTGGTAGTATAAAACTCTTAGTATTTCCAGTCTAGGATATATCTTTTGTTAAAGGGCCAAAATGAGTTGAAAAGCCAGTAAAAAATAATATCTTGACATATTCATACCAAGAGTTCCACTTTGGCAGCTGCATGATGAATAGAAATTTCTTTGCAACAAAAATGAACTCAACCACAAAAACCAGGGAGTTGGCAATTCAGGCATAAACAACTGTAAGGTCTATAAGATTTTGAGTCAGTTACAAAGAAATGCTTAGGAGAAATCGAATGCAGATCCTTATTTCAATATTAACATTATAAAGACCATCGTACGTGTATATAATTCCATAAAATTTTGCCTCATGTACGTCTTCAGTCATGCAAAAATTTGTTGCTCCTCATTGTTTTGCAAAGTGAAACAATATCTAAAAGTAAAAAGGATTGATAAAAAACAAGAACACTAACATTAACGTCGTTACTAGAAGGACGTGATATATGAACCAGGGACGGGCCTAGCAAGGGGTTAACCGTCCCTAAATTTGTTCCAATTTTTTTTTACTATGGAAAGTTTTTTAAAAAATATTTTTAGCCCCCTATAATTTCATATATCTAATTTTCAGCCCATTTAAGAGATAATTAAAAACGGGGAACTACTTATTAAAAACAAAAAACAAAAAGCCACTCCTTAACACAATTATCGATCTTTGTTATAGGGAAAGCTGAAATGTTTATGGGGAAAGCTGACTTTCCGGTCAAAGGAAATTGATTAACCATGAGTTGGGTGGAAACACAAAAAACTAATCTTCCGTCTAACTCCCTGTGTTCAGTGCTCGTCTTCTTCTTGGCCCTGCATATATTTTTTTCTCGTGATGGAATCCCGTGTATATGTTATTCTCCATGATTGTTCACCTTTTCTCTTGTGATCCTATCTTTCTTGAAATTATTGAAACAAAGAACAATTTTATCAAATACCCATTTGGGTCCAGGTACGATTGAACCATCGGATTGCTGGAATGATAAGTTTATGATCTTATTAAAATCAATCATTAATCCCAGCGAGAACATGGTTTTCATTCTGATAAAAACACACACAAGGTTTTCACGTTTTGTTCCCCGTAAACTTTATTTGTAACCCAATAATTAATTTTCATCAACTGATCACACAGTTAATCTTTATTGTTATGAATATGTCATTGTCGAAACGCCAAAACAATGATAAATCTTTCTGATAGTGCCCCTGTTTCCCAAAATCTTTTTGATAGTACCCCAGTTTTCCCTCTATTTCCATGAATCACAACCGGATTTCTTTTTTTTTTTTTTTTTTATCGGCAAATTTCACTATGAGAAATATCTTACCCACTTAGGTTCTACTCTAATCCCGGTAAGGTTTGATTTACAGAATCTAAGTAAATAACAAATCCATTAGGGACGAAAGCTGTTTATGGAAAATAACTGAGTTATTTTTTATTTTATTTCTACCCTAGTATTTCATAATCAACCTCTTTTGAACTGAAGTCAGCTTTCCCCGTAAACACTTTAGCTTTCCCTATAACAAAAATCCAATTATCTCCCATTTTAGTATTATAAACTATAAATTTCTTTCTGTGATCGCATTTTGCTATTAATTTTGTTCCTTCTATTAGTTGTGCAACCATTTAGTATTCTAGAGATGGATTAGATTAGTCATTAGCTACGCTTTTCGTCTATGAAGCACGGATACTTCAAAATTGGTGACGTATCCGTATCGGCGCCGTATCAGTATCAGATACTTGGGGATACCTTGGGATACGTATCAGATACTCCATTTAAAGTGTCACCTTTTTTTAATTACAAAAAGGGTAGGGGATATTCCGGTATACCTCTCAGATACTGTATGAGGGGATACTTCCTATAATTTAGCATTTATTTATTTTATACAAAATCTATATATTTATAAATTTATACATAAAATCTAAATATTTATAGATATTTGTATTCATGAACACATCGAATAATTATATCTAAAGCTAATAACTTGTTGACTATAAAGAAAAAAAAACTTGGTATTCATTTTTATGGTGCTTCGAAAAATAGAAGAAAAAAAAACGGTGTTAGAAAAATATAGCTTTAAGGCTTATTGGGCAATCATGTTCTTTATGTTGTTTAGAGAGAAATTGGAGTACATATGATTTTATCCATTCAATTAACATAAGTAAGGCTGAAACCCAAAATACTGAAAATTTAATGTTTGCTCACTTTAATATATTCAAAATAGTATCTATCGGATTTTTTTTTTTTATGATTTTTTAGTAGAATGAATTATTATTATATTAAATATTTTTTTAATAAATATATGTATCCCACCGTATCCCGTATCCCCATTTTATAAAAATTGACGAATCCCCGTATCAGTATCACCGTATCAGTATCCCCGTATCAGTATCGGTGCATCATAGCTTTTCGTTCCAAAAAAAAAATTGGCGCAGCCGAAGGCCGCCTTAAAATCTTTTGCATTTTAGCCCTACCCAAAGAAAGATCCTGGGTCCGTCCCTGATATGAACTTTAAGAGCACGATTTCTATCCTCAAAATCCTGGCCACTTTGGTTGATATGCATTAGTTCTTCCTTAAATTGCCTTAACACAACAATTAACGCTTGTTATTAAAAAGTATAATACCTTTTTTCTTGGTGCCCCAACTGAAAACAAACAACACATTTAGTTATTGCAATAACATTCTTTCTTTCTCCAAATATAGCACAACAATAAAAACCAAGTCATCATAAGGAACTTGCGAAATCATTTTGGAAATTACGTCAACTTGTTTTAAGTCGTGACACTGATATTAAAATCCAATGGTATTCGTTCGTCCTCGTATGATACCTATACCAACCCCAATATATACGACAACTAATAAAAGAAGAGAGATTAACGTATCCCTTAATTTTTACTAATATATTTATAAATAAACACTCATGGATATATTAAATAGGGAGAATTGAAACAAACCTGGAAGGTCACCGAATCGTTTGCATGGAAACAAAATGGAATCTACGTTTTTGCATCTAATAAAACGAAAATTAAAAAATAAATAGAAAACCTTTAATAATGACATCACATAAATGACCAACGATTGTATATGTATTATTTTTTCATTGATAACTTCAAATCAATGTACCAATATAATACCGGAAGGCGACAAAATTTACCTCGGATAAAATATAACCGAAGGTTATACACGCTATGTTAAGGTTATACACGCATTGATTTTATGTTATCACTCATGGATAATTTTTATCGATTTTGCATGGAAACAAAATGAATCTATTAGTTAAAAAATAAATAGAAAACCTTTAATAATGACATTACATTGATTTTATGTTATTGATGTCAAAATAGTATACGTACTTCATTAATGTGATGTTGTTGCTAAGAGTATTGTATTCAATCTTTTATTTTTCGTTTTATTATGTGTGAGATAAATATTCCATTTCGTTTCCGAACAAACGATTCAGCAACCTTCCAGGTATGTTTCATTACTCCCTAATTAATTTATTTTTGTGTGTTTATAAATGTTAACATATAAGGGTTAGTATCAGTTACCAATTCAACATATGTCAACAAGTGACTGTTGTTGGATTTCACAGTCAGTGTCACCACTTAAAAAAGTCGAAATAACTTCCAAAATGACTTTGTAAGTTATTTCCGCTGAATCAGATATTATTATTGATGATATCAAAGGATAAAGCTTTTGCAAAAAGACGTACATAGTTTAATACATTCCCAAACACGAATTGAGGGTATCTTTATATCCTTAAAACAAAATAAGCATAAAGAGACATTACAACTTATTTATGTTGTTCCAGTGGCATTCGTTTGATGGGTTTCTAATAATCTGACAGTGGAATAACTTATTATACGTAATATAGCGACACGACTTTGCATACCATAATAAACAAACACACTGACTGCTGAAGGAGAGACTAGGATCTAACTTGCTTATGAAATCAGAGATTTGAATCCGTTGGTCTTCTCACTTCCAATGTCAAATGCAAATAAAAATCTGATATTAAATTCGCCTCTCAAAGATTTTAGAGGATACCAATAAATGGAACCATTCACATAGATATAAGGTGCATCTGTACTGAAATGACAATTTGAGACATGATCCATTCTTCTCCATGCATTGTGTCTTCCTAAAGTCAGTATGTCCCAAATTTTGTTAGGAAGTTATATAATCCTTTATTATCACCCACTTACAGTAAACTTTTGGTTTCTTAATTGTAGGATCATATCCAAAATTATAAGCACTAATATAACTTATATAACTTACAAAGTGTGCCTAGGTTTTTGTGTTTCTTCCATTAATAATTTAATAATGTTGAATTAGTCCATGGGTATACTTCTATGTTACCTATATTAAACACACAAGCAGCATTCACAGAATCAACAATGAAACATACCACATCATTAACACCTCCAAGAATTCGAGTACAAAAAAATTGACTTGTGTTTGTAATATGATTAATGGTTGATGCTGGATAACCAATATACCTCAACGCGATATGGACATGTACCTTTGATGAAGTTGCTAGGTGTCCAGATCCGTTTTGTTCTGAGGCATGTTGGTTATCCCGCATCAACTATTAATTAAACACATTACTAACCCCAGTTAATTTAAGTATACTTGAATTCTTGGAGGTGTAAGTGGTGTCGTATGTTTCATTGATGGTTCTGTAAATGTTGTTTGTGTGTTTAATATAGGTACGAGAGAAGTAACCTCATCGACTAAATCAACTTTATTAATGGAATAAACATAAAAATCTAGGCGCAAAAATCATGTAAGTTAAACTAGTCCTTATAGTTTTGGATATGATCTTATAAGTAAGAAAGACAAATTTATCTATAAGTGTGCGACAAAAGGATTCTACCGCCTCTTACCAAATTTGGGAGATACCGACATCAAGAAGACACAATACATGGAATAAAATGTATCAAAACCAAAATTGTTATTTCATTCCGGATGCACCATCTGGATATGTGAATGGTTATATTTATTGGTATCCTCTAAACTCTTTGAGAGGCGAATTTAATATCAAATTTTTATTTTCATTTGATGTTGGATGTGAGAAGTTCAAAAGGATTCAAATCCCTGATTTCATCAGCTAGTTAGGTCTTGGTCTCTCCTTAAATAGTCAGTGTGTTTGTTCATTAGATGTGCAAAATCTTGTGGTTATATTACGTACAACTAGTTGTAACACACTGCACAGGCTATGATTATACAAAGATGATGCCAAAAATTGGACTCAAAGGGCATCTTACCTGTTAATTATCAATATTGGGATGTAAGTATAAATCTCTTTCTTCATACCGTTGCTGGAACCGACCAAATAATTTTAGAAACTCATCAAAGAATGCCACCGGAACTAAAGTTGCAATGTCTCCTTATATTAGTGTTTTAAGGATACAATTTTCAAGAAGATAGAACTCGAAAAGATAGTATGAGTTAGCGTTTGGAAAGGTACTAGACAATGTATATGCACATATTTCTGCCAAAGCCTTATCCTTTAATAACCAAATTCTATCGATCTAAAATATACTCTGTTAACGTCCCATAGTAAATTTTTCGATTTATGACCCATAACTGCATGAGGCACTTAAGAATGCCAAGTAACTTAAATTTGGAAGCCTATGTCACTGTAGTATGGTAGTTAAGTCATTATTACTTTCTTCTTTTTTTTATTTATTTTTTCAGAACGGCTTCCAGGGCAAAAAAAAAAAAAAAGTCAACCTTTTGTGAACCGAAATATTTTTGTTTTTGACTCAAGCAAAAGCACTTTTGCTTCTTGTATCCAAGCGCTCTAACCAAAAGACATCTTTGTGAGACGTTTTTGGTTAACTACCAGGGGTCTAAGACCGATCAGGCATGATGCAGATACAACCTGGAATCAGATTTAGTTGTTATAGTCTATTCTTTTTTAAATGATTCCGGATCCAACTCATAAATTAGTGAAACCGGGTTTGGACTAAGTAAATATTTTAGGTACCTCTCTAATATGGATGCAGGTCCTTAAAAACAAGTTCTTCAGAGAAAGTCCAATGAGACTTGCCAGATCAACATATTTGATAAGCCACGTGGATGGAAAAAAAAATTCTCATCTGGATTTGTCATAATCTTCATTGTCATGAATTTTTAACCCATGTAATCCATCAATACAAGATTTTTATTTTTTTACCTCGAGGAACATTCAAATCTAAAATCCGATCAGTTTTTTACTTACTAATTTCATTACCATCACCGCCAACACAAACTTTATCACCAATAATTTAAGGCAAATCATTCCTTTTTTCATAAAAACAAGATGATAATGGAGGATCAATAACTAGTTTACACCAATTAGAGAATCAGGAAATCCCAATTCTCCTTTGTGATCTTCATCTTCTAAATCAAATTGTAAGAATTTAGACATATTTGTAAGAATTAATAAGAACAAATCTTAAAAATATTTCTTACAACCTTTAATCATCATCTTCAGCTGACCTAAAGCTCCAACTGAATATGTGCATTCACCATCACAAGCCCCTCTGCTTATGTATCTCTTTCTTTAATTCTCTCCAAAACGAATAAGCTAGTTACCATCTTTGATTTTTATCTTTGTTCCTTCCAACAAGCAATGAAGCAATTTGACTCTTTTTATACTATTTAATTTTTTCTCGTTTTTCATTTCTTTTTTTCTGGTTTTGGTACTAAGAAAAAAAAACACAAATACTTTCGAATAAACCCTTGATGGTGAAAAAGGTATCCATGATGGAAATGGTGGAGCCGATGAAGATTGTATATGGAACATAATGAAGATGGAAACATGAATTAATTTCAATTATGATAGTGAAGGAAATGATTAACATGATGATGAATATGGATGTAGAGGTAAACTGAAAAACAAGTTGATGATTTTAATGTTTTTGATGATGAAGAAAAATCATAAATGATGATGATGAATACGAACATAGCTGTACCAAACTTTTTATAGGCCCTAGGAAAAACCGTGAGTCCCTAATAAACTTCCCGATTGTTTAATATAAAAAGATAAGATAAGTAATATACAATAAAATTTGCAAATAAAAATGACTTCCTAAAAGTTAGTTAATTTACTAAAAATTAACATTTTTAGTATTCTCGATCCAAATTTATCAATTACTACATCGTGATTCATGTTGTTTATCATATCGACCTTAATAAATAACATTGCTAGGTTATTCAAAAAAATTGTGACATTGTCGAATGAAAGTAAGACTTGGTCAGCTTCAACTATCGAAAACTTTTTTTTTACAAAGGCAACTATAACTGGAATTGTCAATAAAATCTTGTGTGCAATTTCTATAATAGTAACATTCCATATTTTTGAAGAAATTCAACATTTCAATTTCCATTCCAGTTTCTTCTGGCAAATAACTGTTTAGGATATTTATTTCTCCATACAAGTCATGCCTATCAGTATCAGACCCATGTCATGCCTTAGATAATTTTGAAACTTGATATAAGATGCCTTTAAAAGCCTTTCTTTTGAGAATATACTTTCTTTATCCAGTTAGCTAGGTTTTTAATTTTGCATAGTAGAAAGTTGGATACTAATTTGGAAGAAAGATTTATCGGGCCAAAATAATTAAAACATAGACTAACTGATAAAAAAAGTCTTGGATTTTGTAAAAATTAAAATACATGAAAGTAGTTTCATTTTATTTTACTTTTAGATGGGCGACATATACAACAATTAGTATATTAAACAAAAATCTGGGGCCCCTGTCATTCGGGGGCCCTAGGCGACTGCCTATGTGGCCTAATGCTTATGCACGGCCCTGAGTAAGAAGATGATGATGATTATTGACCGTGATAGTGATGAAGGAGAGGATGAATCTAGATATAGAAGGGTAAATTGAAAAAAAAAGTGTTGATGATGATGAAGAAAAAACAGAAGATGATGATGAAGAAGGTGATAAAGATGATGGTAATAGTGGAAACACTAACGAAGAACAACAATTGATAGCAACTTCAACACTGTGTATTGAATATAAGTTGTAGGTAGAACAGGGGAACTCCATTATTGACTACCATGCTCGGTTTTTTTCTCAAAATTTTGAAGTAAATCTTAAAGATTATGTTGTTTAACATATTTCACAACTTGATTTAAGGGAACAAAATTCTTCATCTGCAAGTTTCCATCTAATGATTTGTTATTCGAGAATAACATAAACTCTGATTCATCTTCAATCAGAAACTTGGATAAAACTTCAAGTATTCCTTCGTTACCCAAACAAAAGCCTAAACACATGTTTCCTGAAAGTAATCTAACATTCCTTATCACATGATGTGTAATCTTGACATCGATTCCTACATGTTTGGTTATCTATTTGACCTTATTCTTCTTCTTCTTCTTAAAACTCTCTGGAACTACTTCGGATGTAGATCTGATTTGAGTTAAAAACAATCCTAATTAAATTATATCATTTGTAGCAATGGTTTTGACATGGTAATCTGATTTTTCAAAACATAAATTGATACTAGTTATTTCTTTGTGATATTAGTTTCAGTAAAGTCATAGTCTAGAGGTTTAATATTCATGTAAGCTTTCATTTAAGAGGATGAAGAAATTTTGATGGATGAATTCATTGCAACAGAGAAGATGAAGGGGAGAGATAGACAGACTCAAACTGTAATAGAGGAGAGAGTAAAGGAAAGAAAAATGAAAGCCATATTTTATAATGAAAGAAATGGATGGAGAGTCGGTGTTGTAGTTAGATACCGTCGTTTGTTTGTCAAAGCCATGCGCGAATTTTCCTCATGGGTCATGATATTATAGTGTAGTAGGTCCGACACCAATTTTCAAGGATTGATTAATCTCTATAAATAAATTTGACTACTAGTAGTTCTTAACTTGGGATTCGTTAGTAATGTGTTAATTATTTTTCTTTTGATGCAAAGAACTACTTTATTCAAGCCAAAATATTAATGTGTTAATTAGAGTACAACAATATCTTCTTTGACATCATTTTTATGTGAGTCCTGCTCATCCTAATAACCTATCCACTCATTTTTTCCGAGTGTACCTAAAGTTGTATAACTAGGGTAATGCAGAACCTAATTGTTTTTTCGTAAAAATTATGGAATTAGACCGGTTAATTTGTTATCTGATCGTATGGAATTGATGATATTTAGATTACACATTTTGGCGATAGTTTGCATGAAAAATTTAAGTCTGCTAACTGGATTAATTTTATTGAAGAATCATAAACATCTTTAAAACATTGGTAATGCTATGCTAATCCTATATTTGAAACTTCCTGGGTAAGTCCAGCAGTTTAGCGGAGCTATTTTGAAATCAGGGTAAAGTAGAGGATTATAGTACAAATTTTGGTTGATATTATACAGTATAATTTACATTATCTGTTTTTTGTCGAGTTTAAAATTTTCACAATAAAATTTGTTGTATGCCAGCTATTCCGTTATTTTTTCCTGAAAACTTTGTTACAACCAGCTTTCCATATGAACCAACTGAAAAAATTACATAACTCTTCCTAGGGGTGCACATGGACCCGATCAAACCGCCGAAACCGCCCGACTCGACATAAAAATGACCGAACCAAATCGAATCTGAAGTATTCTACGACACTGTATGGTAAATGTTGTTTAAACCCGAGCTATCTAGAGTTTTTATGATTTGGAAAATTTTTTTAAGAAAAATGTATAAATCTAATCCAAAATTCAAAAATTTGCCAACTTTTTTACTATGCAAGTTACAATATTAACAAGTTACATGTTGATTGTCAGAAAAAACATCAGTATATGTATCACACCATATGTATTCTCTTTTTTTGTTTTTTTTTTTTGTTTTGTCTTTTTTTTTCTATTAATATTTTCTTGTCTTAGCTATGACAGAGTAGTATCATGCCACACAAATGAAAGAGAATGAGTGTAAAAAGTGAATGTAAAACATCTAGAGTCTCTGCTTGACCACTATAAAAAATATAAAAAGAAGATTTGTATGTGAATTTGATGTTTATGAGACAATTACCCAAACATCAAAGTCTCTTAAAATCTCACACATTCATGTTTATGAGACTTTAAAATATAAATCCAATAATAACGGTGTTTGAGTGATTCTTAAGAAATCTCAATTCAATAACATGGAGTTTTGAGAATTAAAAAAACTTAAAAAGAGTCTTTATTCACTAACAAGGGAGATTAGGAGTCTCTCTTGGAATCTCTATCGACTAACAATAGATTTGAGAACTCTCTGAAGATTCTTCAAATTTCCATTTGACCCCTTCCTTTCTAGAAATCGAAAAGAAAGAAGTTAGTTTGGGCATAAAAATTCAGAACGGCTTATAGGGAAAAAACGTCAACCTTTTGTGAAGAGAAATATTTTTGTTTCTGACTCAACAAGAAGCACTTTTACTTCTGGTATCCAAACAACAACTTTGTGAGATGTTTTTGGTTAACTACCATGGTCTAAGACCGATCAGGCATGATGAAGATACGAATGATTCTGGTTCTGTTTGGTTGACGCTGAAACTGGAATCAAATTTATTTGTTAGAGTCGAGTATATTTTAAATGATTCCGGATCCAACTCATAAATTAGCGAAACCATATTTGGGCTAAGTAAACAATTTAGGTACCTCTCTAATCTTGATGCAGGTCCTTATATAACAAGTTCTTCATAGAAAGTCCAATGAGACTTGTCAAATCAACATATTTAATAAGCCACGTGGATGGAAAAACTTTTTCTCATCTGGATTTGGCATCATCTTCATTGTCATGAATTTTTAACCCATGTAATCCATCTATACAAGCTTCTTATTTTTTTTTACCTCGAGGAACATTCAAATCTAAAATCTAGTCAGATTATTTCTTACTAATTTTATTACCATCACCGCCAACACAAACTTTATCACCAATAACTTCAGGAAATTCATTCCTTTTTTCATAAAAACAAGATGATAATGGAGGATAAACAGCTGGTTTACACCAATTAGAGAATTAGGAAATCCCAACTCTCCTTTGTGATCTTCATCTTCTAAATCAAGTTCAGTTGGATCCCAAGATTTAAGATATTTTGGAGCTTTAAAAAAAACTTCTATAATGAAATCATGAGATAATGCACTATCTTCTAGACCTGCACCTTGTAGTCTTGTTGGTCCGATTGAGTTGAGTAAAAAAAAAATTATCTGCATCTTTCATCAAGGGGAATGATGGTTCTCATGCTCCGTCCTTTAGAGGAGGTAAGGGTTCAATCCTTAGACCTTGTAATCGCTAGTAATATTTAGGGGCCACTAACTAACCAAGTACTAACCTATCAAAAGAAAATGTCATAAAATCTACCAAGTATTCATCTGAAATTCATCACGTCAAGCATCAAAAATATGTTATTTGCTAATAGCCATATTTGTAACCAAATCACATAGTTTATCTCTGTATCTATGGTCCCTCATTTAGAATTAGAATCTCTTTTAGTCCCTTGATCAGTTTGAATGGGTGTTTATTGACTCAAAATTTGAAAATGCTTTGTCGTCTCAGTTAATGAATAAAAACTTATTTCAGTGATTTTCACTTTGCTGCTGGACTATTTAGATGACTTTAGATGGGGAAAGACGATTTGCTGGTTTTTTAGGAAAGTGAAGAGACGACCGTGAAAAAGCGGGGGTCTAACAACCACACCTAATATTTCGCTTAGAAATCTGTATGTACAAACTCCAATTTACTTTCTAGAGAATCAACTAGACAGTCAGACTCAATCTAGATAAAAAGTATATCAAAGAGTTTATATCTCAATCTCTCGATTTGATATATACTCAAGCAAATAGAAATCTGCGAGTCTTTATCAAATACTAGAGATATAACTTGGATGGTACCAAAGACCAATATCCAAGTGTCAATAAATTTAAGGTCAGATATTCTAATTGATTGATCAACGCAAAACCTGTATTATTTCAATTATATAACAAATATAATGCGGAAAAGAAATAACACAGACACCAGAATTTTGTTAATGAGGAAACCGTAAATGCATAAAAACCTCGGGACCTAGTCCAGATTGAACATACACAGTATTAAGCCGCTACAGACACTAGCCTACTCCAAACAAACTTCGGTCTGGACTGTAGTTGAACCCCAACAAATCTCACACTGATCCAAGGTACAGTTATGCTCCTTACATCTCTGATCCCATCAAAATACTATGTACTTGATTCCCTTAGCTGATCTCACCCACAACTAAGAGTTGTTACGACCCAAAGTCGAAGACTTTAATAAACAAATCTGTATCACACAGAAAAGTCTAATATAATATATAAATCCGTCTCCCACGAATATACCTATGAGTTTTGTTCCGTCTTTTGATAAATCACGGTGAACATGAACCAATTGATAAACCAGACTTATATTCTCGAAGAACAGTTCAATATTATCAATCACCTCACAATAATCTTAATCGACGCAGCGAAAAAAGATATTATGGAATCACAAACGATGAGACGAATATGTTTCTGACTAATTTTTATCTTGCCTATCGGAGATAGAAATATCAAGCGAATTATTACAATTATACTCATACGATAGAAACATCAAGATTATATAACTAAAAGAAAACTAGTATCGGTCTGGCTTCACAATCCCAATGAAGTCTTTAAGTCGTTAACCTGGTTTAGAAGAAGAAACCAAAGGTTAAAGGAGAATCGACTCTAGCTTAGCATAACTAGTATCACACATAATGTATGGGGATTAGGTTTCCCAGTTGTTAGAGTTGTTCTCCCTTATATAGTATTTCAAATCAGGGTTTGCAATTAATGTTAGCTTAGTAACAAAGCATTCAATATTCACCATTAGATGAAAACCTGATTAGATTCAAGCTAATATTTATCAACCATTAGATCGAAAACTTAGCTTGTTATACACACATGAAATGCACATTTGTAGGCTTGTGTAACTGTACCCAAACTTGTACATTAGTTGGTTCAATAATAGTTAACCAAATGGTTAGCCATATGATAACTTTCATATCAACCATATTCTTCTTCACCATATCTAGTTCAAATGACTCAAATGAACTAGTTAGAGAGTTGTTCAAATGCAAGGAAATATCATGTACTACACAGACACAATTGAAGAAAAAACGATTTGATTCACTCGAATCGGTTCATGAACTATATAGCCACGGTTTGCAATATCATTCCTTAGTTTATAAAGATAAGTTCACAAACATTGTTTTTAGACATAACCTACTCAAGTTCGCGGACTGGGTTCGCGAACTTAAGTTCCCGGATGGAGTTCACAAACTCCAGCAGATATTCTCGGGTCGAGAACTTCCACCAGTTCGCGGACTGGGTTCGCGGACTTTGTTCGCAGACTTAGTTCACGCACTACTCCAGTTCTCTTGATCAACAAAGTTCGCAAAATTAGGTTCAAGGAATAAGGACTTATACATATATTTGTTTCCACAATAATACTTATATCCTCCAATGGTTATAAAGTATAAACTCTCATTCCAATCATTAAAACATGCTCAGAGGATGTTATATAGTTGTTATTCACAAACCATTTTTCGTCAGAGCAATTTTCAAAGTGATTGAAACATAACATGACTTTCGTCACTAGGTAAAGATGAACATGGATAAAACGAAAGCTTTACGAACACATATTTCGAGAAAATGATAGGCGAGATATACTCGGCTCGAAATACTACATATGTATAATCTAAGTCTATATAGAAAAATGACTTTTGTCTCAAGATAGAAGATAAATAGACTTTTGAGTGATAGATAAGTTCAAGTCTCCACATACCTTTTAGTCGATGAAGATCCACTAGTTCCTTGAGTAGTCCTTCGTCTTGTATGATGATTGCCATGGAGTTCTTGAGCTCAACAACACTTTTTATCCTAGTCCGAGACCTTAGCTATAGTAGACTAGAAATCAAGACTTATAGTTTTGATTACTAACATTGACAAACATGCTTGAGATAGCAACGCATGCGAGTTCAACCGAGCAATGCTCTAACAGACCGTGTGGACGAGACTCCTTAACCGACCAAACTGCCTAACATCAAACAGATGCACTGCACGGGAGTGCTTTGAGTTCGAGAGATCAATCTGCAGGACTCTGGCCTAAACCAAGTCAATGGTCATTCCAGAGTTAATTCGGTCACAAAGAGGGAGATGGGTTGATCTGTAGTAGGGAAGCTGAGAATTGTGGGATCAATTGTGATCAAGGATTGTAGATGTGTTGTAGGTTTTTGCAAGTTTGTGTAAATAAGTTTCGAATGATTGAGAGAGTGTTGCTCATACGATGATTCTTGGTTAGACGATAGAATGTCTGTTCAATATCTCGTGGATTTTCTGTGTCTTGTTCAATCATGGATTCAAAGACTTATTTACATTGTCAGAATAGTGAACACATTAATCCCAGTAAGTGTGACGGTTTCTTGAGTGAAAGAGTGGGAAAGTGGGAGATTGTGGTAAAGTCAGTTCCATGTCGTGTAGAGACTTGACTGATCGTGCACCAACTACTTTGCTAACTCCTTCAACCATTTGCACGACTTACTCACATTTCTCATCGTGGATGAACACACGTGCCGTAGGCCGCCAGACCAAAACCCTAATTGATATCCCCCCCATATGACGTGATTGATGTCTCACGAACGTGGAGTCTGCAAGGCAGACGTGTATTAGTTCATTTGTTGTCTTTTAGACTGTGAGTCTATGTTTTGTTGAATTGAGCATGAGTGATGAATGCTCAGTGATTCATGGATTGAACATGTTAGATGTACAGTTCTTATGTTGATATTGCTCGTTTGAGCAAATATTGTAAATTCGAGTAACTGAGCAAGTATTGTTCGACTCGACGAATTACTGAATATTGATAATTGGATCAATATTCAAGCAACTGAGCAAGTATTGCTCAATTCGATGAATTATTGGTAACGTGACCCAATAAAATATTAATTAAAATACTGGTAGCCTACCAAATATTATGTAATTAATATGAATGTTGATTACTAGATCAAACATAAATTTATTAGTGTTTGAACTTGCTCAGAATGATGATTTCGTGGAGCGTTTGTTCGAAACCCTAATTTTTGATCAATTGTTCATCAATTGATGAATTACTAAAAATAAGTACTGAGTGAAGGAGAGACCGACCACATGGGATGATGGACGACCATGTGGTTCCCAAGTGCTCGAGTGAGCATGCACCAGAGTACTTAATTGACCGGTTGGTGAAAGAATGATCAAATGCCAGTTTCATCATTTATTAAAATAATGCTCGTGCGAGTGTTAGGTGATAAAACCTAATTATGGAGAAGCGAGGGACAAACCAAGAGGGCATGATACCAGCCCTTGGTGGTCGTGGGACCAGCTGTTGGTCGTTTGAGCAAATTACAAGTTGGTTGGAAAGAGTTTGGACCCAATATGAGCAATTGAGCAAATTATGTCAAAATTATAAGAGTGTGTGGGACCAGATCCTTGCAAGCCTTAGGGCCGACCTTGGTCAGTCAAGGAAGCATGCCCGTGTCACCATAATACCCATGTCTCAGTCCTGAGAGTTTTGGTATTTTCTGATGTGCGTTTGAGCAATATTTTGGATTTTTAGAAGAGTTTGATCTTTGACTGAAATCCTTGATTTTGCTCGAATTAGCAAGTAGGACTTTGCTCGTTTGATCAATATTTTGAGAATATTAAAATAATAATAATAATTTACTATTTTCGTGAAAAGCCTATTCGGTCATGAGCCCAATTGATTTTTTGGCTTTTTCAGGATTTGAGCAATATTTGAGGAAATATGAAGAAACCATGATCTTTGCTCAAACGGAGGAATTTCATGAGATGAGGGAAATAAATAATTATGAAAACAAGGAATGCAAGGTGTGGGACCGGCCACGTCTAGGGCATGTCCGGTCGGCTAGGTAGCCTGGTCCCACGACACCTTTCCCTATTTTTATTATTTTTAATGAAACCATGAAAATATGGAGAAACCGTGAGTTTTGCTCAAACAAGGAAAGTTACTTGAATGAAGGAGTTTTCATGAGTTCATGAAAATGAATAAAATAAGAAAAATAAAGGAAGAGGGCATGGGGGACCGTCCACGGCGGCATGTCCGGCCGGCCGGTGGTAGGGGTGGGACTTGGGTTGGGTTAACCCACCCAACCCAAGTCCAACCCGAGCGTTGGGCGGACATGGGCAAACGTACATCAAAATTTTGGGCAAGTTTGGGCATAAATTTTATAAACCCGACTTAAATATGGGCAAGCATGGGTACAAATATTTCTAACCCAATCAACCCGCCCAACCTGAAGAATTATGATGTAGTTATATAAAATTGTTTTTATAATTGGTATTATTATCTATTTTGAGTAATTTTAAATATATTATATTCACATCTAATAATGATAATATAAATTATATCTATCTCATTAATTAATCACTCAATATGAAAAAAGTTTATATTATTGTAAATAATGTTCAGTTATTTGAAAATTTAAGATAAACGAAGCAATTAAATATTATTATTACTAAAATTTGTTATTATCATATTAACAAACTCATATGTCTAGCGAAACTTGGGCCAACACGAGGAACCCGAGGAACATAACTTGGGCGGACTTGGGCAGTACCTCCATGGGTTCCATGGGAAATCTGGGCAAAGGATTCCTAGTCCGGGTCTGCCTCGGCCAAACCTTCTAACCCGCCCAACCAACCCAAGTCCCACCCCTAGCCGATGGGCTTGGTCCCTAGGCGTCTCTTTTCTAATTTTTTTCAATTTTCTCTCTCCTGTTTTGTGTAGGATTCCTTGTTTGTCCATATTTTCGAATGCTCGTTCGTGCATTTGGGTGATCGTTCATGCATCATTGTTGAGTACACTTGCACCATTTTATTGAGGCTTACTCGGTGATAGTCAGATGCCCGATTGTTGGATATTTATTACTAATTCATGAAATTCAGCGGAGAATGACTCATGAAACGGAGTAATAAATTGTGTATATATTACTAATCCATGAATTCAGCCGGGGAATTCAAGGAACGGAGTAATGAGATAAGATGGTTATGTATTACTAAACAATGAAATCAACCGGGTATAGCCATGGAACGAAGTAATAAGATAAAATAGATTATTTTCTAGGAATTCAGTGGAGAATGTCACAGTAGAATTAATCTATTATAGAATCGAGATATGAGATAGTTGAAGCATCATACTCGTTCTGAAAGGTGTATAGTCAGGGAACAATGTGTAGCGTTGGTATCCTGAAGGCGTTTGGCCCCCTCAACAAACACTTATGTAGGAGAGCTGCCTGAATCTATACACGGTCTCTCTATGTAGTCAGGGAACAACGAGTATCTCCGATGTCCTGAAGGTGTTAAGCCCTCTCAACAAACAATTATGTAGCTTGACCTCCCAATTATATTATTCTACATAGAGGTCACGATGAAATACGTAGCATCGAACACTCATCTAGTGGGAGGCCTTTCGAGAAACATAATCATCATGGCTCTGAGAGGAACTCGATCAGAGATCGTGAAACGGTTCACAGATCGTAAAATATGAATCATCACATGTGTTCCTGAAGTCGGGTCAAAAACATGCAGTATCATGATTTTACGATTTTGACCTTTGTCGAAAATTCACCATCAACAATGACCTACTAAGCGCTAAGCGAAAAATTGTTAACCGGAAATATTCAATTATACTAGCTCGACAACAAACTGAACCAGAGGGAAATTTTCTCAAGTTATAGTTGTTTTCATTGATCATGCAAACAAAAATGAAATATTTTATCTACGTTAGGGATGTTTGAGGCAGTTAATAGCCTAGCATTTTTAGGGGCGACCCCAAAAGAATTAGGGGCGACTTTTTCATTCCCAACCCATATACAAGGCTAATGGATGTCCTAAAGGTTAGTACAATACGTTAATGCCCTTTCGTAATCGGAGGTTATTTTGTAATTGATTGTTAAGACTAAATCGGTAGTTAAGAAACGCAAAGAGACTACCGATTGATATGAATTTGTGCCAAATGCCTATCTGGCTTTTATCAGAATCAGTAGAAATATGAACCTCACGAGACTACCGATTGTTAAAGTATAGAAATTCGAAATCTTTAGAATTTTGCTATAATGAAATTTGGGGCTACTATAAAACCGGAAGAAAAATAACATGTTTAAACTACCGATTAAAGAAAGTTGAGAAATTCGAAAACTTTAGAATTTTGGTTAATTGAAATTTGGGGATATTGTAAAAATTGGTAGTAATGAGATGGCGATTAACTACCGATTAAACCCTTTGACCGATAAAACCTATGTTATCATAATTTCATTTCTTTTCAATTTCAACTCCTCTTCTTCCCATCTTCTCCTCCGATTGCAGAGAGGAAAATTTTTTCCCTCATTCAATTCCGCTTCAATACATCGTTATTGTTAATCGTCGAATCGAATTATCGTCGATTATTCTCTATAAAGATGAAAAATAAGGAACCCAAGAAAGCTCGAACCAAAAAAGTTTTTCGTGGTGACGATCTAGAAATTGGACTGCATTCCCATAATAAAAAGACTTTAACTGATGAATACGAAGAAGATGAAGTCCCTTATGTAGGTGATTCTGATAGCCAAACTCTCAAGCAACTTCAAATGGCCCCGATTAGGTAAGATTATACCATTTTTTTGGTTTCTATTTCTTCAATTCGACGAATCCATGATTTTTTTAGGGTTTTCGGTTATTACCCATAATCGGTAGTTTAGTTATTGTTTTAACTTCCGATTATGGTGGGATTCTTCATTCCCCAAGAACGTTGGTCATATTCGGGTCATAAAGTTTTAGGTTTCTTACCGATTGTAAAACGTTGTTTTTTACTGAGCCCTAAATTGACCATAATCGGAAGTTAAATGTGTTTTTTCCTTGCGAATATACTAGGGAACTACAAGTTATAGAGACGCAGTAACCGAATTATATGTTTGGTAATTTTCTTCCGATTGTTTAGGATCAACAACTTAAGTATTTTCTAGACACAAAATGATGCATACTCGGTAGAAATTAATTATGTGTGGCTTCCGATGGTTGTTTATTCGGACGATAATGTTGAAATATGTCTTCCGATTATGATAGATAGTTTAGGTTGTTTGTTTTTGGATTAACATATTCGGTAGAAAACACTTTTGTATAACTTCCGAATATCGGTTCTTCAGCAGAAAATTATGAACTCTAACTTCCGATTATGAATAATCGAAGACAAAATTTTGGATTAACTTCCGTTTATGGATATTCAGACGCTAATGTGTAACTCAATGTACCGATTATGTATATTCAGGAATTTGTATTTAGATTAACTTCTGATTGTATATATTGTATAGTTTGCTAGCATATGTTTACAAATTTATTGTACTTTATTTTGTTGTTTAGTGATAGGCGAGGTAAGAAAGCCGAAGATGCAATTGTCTTAGATAGTGCAAGGAGATAAAGGTGTAAGAACTTGACAGCTAGTGAAAGGAGAGCAAGGACTGCTAAAGAAACTTTAATTACTCAAGATGGAACTCAATAAGACAGTCAAGAAACTGTAGAACCAACTGCTCCACCAGTTCAAGAAGGTGTTCAACCAACTGCCCCACAAGTTCAAGAAGCTGTATAACCAAGTGCTTCATAATCACAAGATGAAATTCAACCTAGTGTTCATCCAGAAGCACCAGAAGTAGGACAACCTGAAATTCAACCTAGTGTTCAACCAGAAGCTAGAGTACCAGAAGTAGGATAACTTAGCGGTACGCAAGAAGAATGAGAAGCTGAAAAGAAGAAACCTCGAAAGAAAGCGCAATACCTTGTCCGAAAAGAACTGAAGGTGAAGGATATTCTAGAAGGTGAAATCCTTGGGCTGCCACTGGATGGGGGAGAATTGTTATTTGTATACAAAGACTCCTGTGCCATTCCTTTGCCTCCGCCTTACTTCCAAATGTCTAAATGCGCATATAACAAAACAAAACTCATAAGCATAACCATTTAACATATATTATTTGAAAAAGAAAAGATAATTCATGAGCATACCAAATCGCTTGCATAGTATAGGGAAGTATCAGGCCTCAAATAATAATCATCATCAACCGCTGCAATAGCCTACGTACGATAACAACAAGTTATGCATTAATAATCAGAAGCAATATTTAGAAGATTTAAAACTGATTATAACACAATCATAAATCATATACGACACAAGGCAACCGATTATCAATCAATGGGTAGTAATATACGACCATAGACTACCGATTAATGAAATAGAAAAATGTTCAATTTTTCTGTATAAAAAACCTCAGTAATCGGAGGTATTATTCATTCACGAACATCCGATTACAAACCAATCAGAAGATAAATGTGAATACACTAGAACCGATTATATGTCGTAAAATTCAAAATTTTAAAGTTATTTTATTTTAGGGGAGACAACCATAATCGGAGGATAACTGAATTTATATATAAACTACCGAATATGGAATATGAAGAATTGCGAAAGTTTCATTTTTGGAGAAATTTTTTTTTGGGGCGACTACCATAATCGGAGGATAAATGCATTCATAAACAACCGATTATGAAATATGAAGAATTACAAAATTTTCATTTTTGGAGATTTTTTTTTTTTGGCGACTAACATAATCAGAGGTTAATGTTTTTCTACTAGTCTACCGATTGTAAAAGATTAAACAAACAAAGTATCATAAGTTTGAAGAAATTCGCATTTGGGGCGACTTTGAAAATTTGTAGTAAGGTAAATTTAGAAAACTACCGAGTATGAAAAAATAAAACTTTCAATTTGAGGATTTTTCATAATCGGTAGTTTTATAGTACACAACCTTACCGATTGTAGATATTTTGGATGGAGTTTCTTGAAATCGGTAGATATGGTACTCCATTATCTACCGATTAGTCGTTCATGGCATTCAATGCATGCATAAATCGAATTTTCTCGTTTAAAAACTCATACAAAGTGGGTTATGAGTTTCTTAACACAATACCTGTATGTTTGATGCATCGTTAGCTTTGATCTCGGGTGATTCTCCGTTTTCTTCCATGAAATCGTCTTCTTGGGTTTCATCTCTACAAAATTTTGGATCGTTCAACATATACCCCAAATCGTCTTCTCTAAACGGTAGTGAACCTTGAACGTTAACTTGTTCACTTTTTTCTTCGTACCCATCCTTGTTTATGGAAGAGTTAAGAGAAAATGTCTTTTTCCCACTTCTACTTCTTCTTCTTCTCTCACTAAAATCAGAAGTTGGCAATAATAACTCAAAAAGAATTCCTAACACTACATAGACCCTTAACTACCGATTGTGTTTTAATCTTCCGATTATTTTTTGTAACTACCGATTATTGTTTTGGCTATCGATTATGAAAGGGCATATTAGCCATTTCGAAAAATCGGAGATAAGGGGTGACTTAGTTTTACGTTTGGGTGACCCTATTTTGTCTTATTGGTCGCCCCTAATTCTTTTGGGGTCTCCCCTAAAAATACCAGTATTAATAGGTGTATGTTAGTTTTTTTTTTGTAATTCTCCAATTTATTATATAAAGAGAGTTGTTAAATGAATACAAATGTGTATTAAAAATACATTAGCGATTTATAAAGAAATGCCCGACCGAATCCTAGATTTTGAAGAGATGGCCATTAAAACTTTGAAAATAAGTTTATTTTAACATAAAACCGTGTCTGAAAATTTGATGTTAGAAGAGAGAGTATGTGAGAAATTAGGAAACATAAACCATTTACATGGTGGAGTGTAATTGGAGTGTGAATATAAAATCCAAAAACATTGAGCATAAAAGGTGACTTTTATGCTTTTTAGCCATGCCACATTGATTACGCGCTAAAACATTGCAATGCACAACAGTTCGCACTAATCTTACATCAAGAAACCGAGTATTCCCTCCGTATTTTTTTTATTAGTCCACTTTGACAAATTCAAATTATTAAGGAGATCGGAGAAATATCTAATATTATCCCTATTAAATGCTATATTATTGCTAAAAATAAAAATAAACATGTATAGTATATCAGAAAAATATATATTTAGTAATTTTATTAGTTTTAGGAATGTTTAAAAGAAGATGCAAACAAATATCTTTATGGTTTCTAGCTCTATTTTTGGATGACCTTCTCTCAAATATGTATGGTAATAGAATATGACAGCTTGCTAGCTCTGACCAATCAAATAAGCAATCTCATCAGCATCATTCTTTAAGCATTTTTGAGGTTGTCCCAGAAGAAGAGAAAGAAAAACAAGAACGACGAGTAGAAAATGAAATTGATGTGGGTGAAATCCGGGAACCAGTCATGAGTACTAGGATGTTCCCAAGATAAACATAGGGTGAGATGGAATACTTCTTATAGAATGCAGATCTATTTACCATCAGAAAGTTAGAAGCCGATGGAACGTTCTTATTAACCATTGAACATCCTGAAGCAACAATTTATTTTTGTTACAGAAACATATACGTGAGTACTTTCATGAATCAATCTTGGCTGATGCTGTTAGAGTAGGTCTATACGGCCTCAATATTATAATGCAAGCTTCTGAATGGGGAAAACTTTGGGGTGACGCCACAGTTGGAGGGTGGGCTGAGGTATGGACAATACATAGTTTTGATAAAAAAAATCGATCTTCCTACATCAGCCGAATATAATTTTACAAAAAAAATAAAAATGGGTTAGTGATAATAATATAATAGTTCTGTATGATTTCAGTTAAATTGAAGGTTCTCTACCTTATCGAGGTTAAAGTGGATATGGAGTAACTTGTATTATAGGATAAATGATGTTATTTGTCTAATGTACTTGTACTCAAGGATGAAAACTTGAAAATTGCAACAATAAACAATATTTTGTGAGATGGCCGAGGTCCTTGAGGCGGTTAATCCATGTGCCGATTATAGTAGAATTACAAAGAAGAAGTTTCGAGTCAAGCTTGTCTTGTGAAAAATATCGAAATACGATTTAGCGATTAGATGTTCAAAGGTGCTTAAAAATATTAGTTCTATGAATTACTTTTGGATCAATTGAAAAGTGCCCATGCAAATGATTATTTTTCCTATGATTCACAATTTTATTTTCTGTTTCGGTATTTCTAAGGAACGAAGTTGTGAATATAGAAAAGTAACAACGCTTTTCCTCTCGTAAATCCTATGAACCATATCCATAAGAATCTCGGTCTAATAACCCAAAATGGCCCATCAATCAATATTTTCCCATGTGATGTTAAATCTACCTAATGGCCTACGCCAGGTTGTTTGATAACTTAATTCAGAGAATATGATTGGGGATTAAAGTTTTACGGGGAGTATCTTCATATTCAACAATAAAAGGGAAGGAAAAGCTAACATAAAACAAAGACTTGATAGAGCTATATAGTAAATGCTTAATGGGACATTGAATTCAGTGATGTTAATCTTCATAATATGGTAGCAATAAGATCTGATCATGATCATATATGTCTATCTCTTAATCCTATGCCTTTGCATTTAAATCCGCTTTTCAAATTTTACGATACATGGCTTAAGGAGCCTTCTTGTCTTGAAGTACTTAGGAAAACTTGGAATGAGAACGGGGAAACACCAGCCATCTCTCTAAATTCTTGACAACTTAGGTGAAAACCTTAACTCATGGAAAAAAATGTGTTTGGAAAACCTACTAAGATGATAAGAAACACCCTAAAAACATAGAAAGCTTAAATGTTATACCTAATACTACTAGAAACATTAACATGATAAATTCTAAAATGCTAGAATTAGAAAACTTTATGAAACCCAACAGTCCAGAAATAACACCATAGCCCTAGGAGAAAGAAATACATTCTTTTTTCATGTAACAACTAAAAAGGATATGCTAATCTTCATAATATGGTATCAATAGATCTGATCATGGTCCTATATGCCTATCTCTTAATCCTATGCTTTTGCATTTAAATCCTCTTTTCAAATTTTACGATATATGGCTTAAGGAGCCTTCTTGTCTTGAAGTACTTAGGAAAACTTGGAATGAGAATGGGGAAACACCAACTATCTCTCTAGAATCTTGACAGCTCAGGTGAAAACCTTAACTCATGGAGAAAAATGTGTTTGGAAAACCAACTGAGATGATAAGAAACACCCTATATAGAAATCTTAATTGCTAAACCTAATACTACTAGAAACATTAACATGATAAATTCTAAAACGCTAGAATTTGAAGACTCTATGAAACCCAATAATCAATAGCCAAACAACAGTCCAGAGATAACACCATAACCCTAGGACAAAGAAATACATTTTTTTCATGTAGCAACTAAAAAGGAGGAAAACAAATAACATTGAGATAAAGACAATAACATAGTCAAAAACAGGGAGGAAATAAAACAATCCTTAACCAACTATTTTTCCGGATTTCTTTACTAAAACCCCTTCCGTGGAAAAAAGAAGAAGAGGTCTTCTCATATATACCCGCTACAGTTTCTAAGGAACATTATTTGTCTCTAACTCAAATTCCTTTTAAGGAAGAGATTTGAGAAGTTGTTAAAAAAACTAAAACCAAACAAAGCACCGGGATCAGATAGATTTCCGGTAAGTTTTTTCAAAAACAACTGAGAAATAGTGGGACCAGATGATAGCAGTTGTCCAAGACCTTTTTTAAAAGAACAGAGTTCTAAACAAAGAGTTTAATAAAACTTTCTTAATCCTAATTCTTAAAGGAAAAAATCCCAAAACTCCTTCTGATTTTAGACCAATAGGTTTAACAGACACTCCTTCCAAAATTATTGCAAAACTCTTAGCAAACAGATTTAAAAAATAAAAATAAAATTTAGAATATCTCCTTTACAATCTTTCTTCATATCCTCTAGACAAATCTCATACAACATTATTGTTGCTCATGAGATCATTCATACTGTGAAAAAGAATAAAAAGAAAGTAGGAAATATAAGAGTAAAGGTTGATATATCGAAAGCTTTTGACAGAGTTAATTGGCAATTCGTTATAAAAACCTTAAAACTTTGGTCACTATGAGGAATGGTATGATTTAATTTATTAATGCCTGTAAACTTCTTCTATAGATGTCTTGTTGAATGGTTACCCTTGTAAAAAATTCAATCCTTCTAAAGGCATCATATATGGATCTATTATCCCCTTATCTGTTTATCTTGTGTGTGGAAGTTTTCTCCAGATTACTTATGCATTTAGAATAATAATAAAAAAAAATAGGTGCAGGGCATTAGGTTAACTAAAACTGCACCAAACATCTCACATCTCTTCTTTGCTAAATATCTTCTTCCGTTTACAAAAGCCGATCTAGGCATCTGTAAAAATCTTCTCGATGCTATAAATTTGTTTAGCTCAGCATCAGGATAAGTAATAAATTTCTCAAAGTCAGGCTTATTCTTTAGTAAAAAATTATATAACAAATATCAGGTAATCATTTTTAGATTATTGAAAATAAAAAAGATAGATAAAAAGACACTCACTTAGGAATACCTCTCTTCATCGATAGATAAAAACTAAAAACATTTGATACTATTATTGAAAAAATAGAACAAATAGTTAAAACTTTGTTAGGAAATACTCTTTCCCAACCAAGCAAAATAGTTTTAAATAAATCTATCTTATCAGGTATGCCAATCTATATGCGATGGGATGTTTTGTGTTACTAAAATAAATTACAGCTATAATAAATGATAATCAAAGAGACTTCTAGTGGGGGAAACATTCAAATTCTAAAGAAATCTATATAAAATCCTTTGATTTCCTGTGTAACCTATATTTCAGAGAGGTCTGGGGTTTAAAGAAGCTAACAAAGTTAATAAGGCTATGATTAGTATAGTTGCTTAGAGACTTGCAAGTCGTCCAGATGAACTGTGGGTAAAAATTCTAAAAGCTAATTATTCCAAAAAAGTATGGTGCTCTTCTATCTAAGAAAAAAAAGAAGATCTTCTTGGATATGGAGATATATCCTGCAAGGGATAAAACATAAAGAAATTTAGCATATGGGAGGTGGGGGATGGACAATCAATTAATATATGGGAAGATAAGTGGATACCAGGGAGGAATACTACTTTATCTGAATCCCTTCCCTAAAACAACATAAATCTAGCACTTGTGTCAGAATGGATAAACTCTCACACTAAGAAAGTGGAATCTTGAAACTCTACATGCACCTTTTAACAACACATTAGTCACTGAAATTCTACAAATTAACTTTACTTTGCAAAGAATGGTCTTCTAAAAAAAGAAGATGGAGCCTTACAAAGAATGGAGAATTCACGTAAAATTTTTATATGGAAAGCTCCAAGATCCTGTTAACGATCTGTTACTGCCTAAGTTGACAAGATCAAAATTCTGGAAATCTCCGTGGACCATTGAAACTTCTCAACAGATAAAACTGTTTATCTGGAAATGCATCCAAGATGCTTTACCAACAAGACAAAAACTAGGAATTGTTATTAATGTAGAAACTGAATGTGTTTTCTGCCAGCAACCTGTAAAAACAACTCAACACTTATTTTTTGATTGTACTTATGCAAAAGAAATATGGAATATGGCACTTTGTGCATCCCAAAGAATAATTTATAACTCTAATAATGGACCTAATGGTACTTCTTTTATAGATTATTATAATGATTGGAGAAAAGAAAATGGAGACTCCATCTCCATGGCTTTAGCTTCTACCAAATGTTGGTTCATCTGGACAGAGAGAGGCTCCAGAATCTTCAAAAACAAAAAATGTTTTTCATCCCAACTGGCTATGTCAATAACAAGAAATTATGCATATTGGCACCCTGATATAGTTCTCTCTGACATTTTACCCACAATAGTACCTTTTCAGAGAGATATTTTTTGGAGATTTCTGGATAAAGATAATTATAAGATCAACTGTGATGCTTCCTGGGCATCTGCAATTTCTTACGCAGGTCTTATGCATAATTATCCAGGAAGTTTTAGAGCAACATGGATGGAAGATTTAGAGCTTCATCGGTAGAAGAAACAAAAGCAGTAATTATGTTACAAACTATTCTATGGGCCCTCACAAAGAAGATAAAAAATATGGTCATTGAAGGGGATAATCTGGCAACAATTACGTATTTTCAGAAGAAAAAAAAACAGTTTAGTTCAATGATAATGTATTGTAATCTTAGATGAAGTAAGGAAATTAACAAACCAATTAGAGTCTTCTTTGGGTTTTCAAGCTGTTGACAAGAAAGAAAACAGAGTAGAAGATATTTTGGCAAAAAAGGGAGAAACTTAGTTGTTCATCAAGCCTGGAAAGATTCAACGCATTTCTTTTTAATTCCTAGAATTTCTTTTTGTGTAAAGCATATGATGCAAACACTTTATTAATGTTGTTCATATATTTCTAGAGGAAACTAATCCATCAAATTCAGCCATTGTTGGGGCTTGTAGTTCAGAGTTGATCTAAACGAGCCCAAATCAGCTGACAAGTGGATTCTATTTTTGTTGGCTTATATATTTATCTTACTTTCTAAAAAACAAAGTTGGTTTGTATATTTATTATTCTTGCTTCAAGAGGTCACAGTTTCGAGTCCCCGATGGCGCAGTATTGCAGAATTTGACATGGAAGGTAGAGTTAGCTTACCCCCTTGCGACATAATCAGCCCCCAATCCGCTACGGCTCCCTTGGTTGGTTCCTCATGAGGCTCGTTGGTAGGCTAGTATGGAAACCTGTTCAATTAATTTAGTAGTATGTCGTTGGAGCTTAGCTTGTTATGCTTCCAACTAGTTTCATGTAATAATCGTTACGAAAAAATGAGTTAAAAAAAAAAGTCCGCCCTTGTCCTGCTTGTTCCTAATCTTTTTTAGGGGGTGACATCCTCTCCATCGTAAGCTAGAGCATTAAGAGCATAGTCACAACGGGTAGAATTTCCCATATTAAGTAATGGTAGCAATAGATCTCTGCTAGTGCTTATAATTGGTATTCCAGAGGTCCGTATTTCCTTGCGGGACTTGGCTTGCTTTGAAAGGGAGAAAGTGGTTCTATTGGAAAACACTAAATGATGTGCTTGACTAGTTTTATAGGTATGGATGACGTGTAGGTCGTAGGTATGTTGATGAAGTCCTAGCTTCTTTCTTTGAAGCACCCCAAAAACTCCATTTATCGGAGTGAACTTCTGGTCGAGTGGCAACCTATGCTTAAGACCAAGATGTGGATAACAAGGGGGCAGGCAAGCAGATAGATCCCCAGTCTAGAGTAGGTACCCACTGAAAATGCTTAACTTGGTCACCCACTTTCGAACCGACGGAAGCACCACCCCATCAGCCAAAGGTTTTCCTACGCGGTCCAAAAGAACAAATTGGTACCCTAGTATCAGCTGAATCTGTGAGTGAAGTTATCAATCGAAGCGCAGTCAATGTTGAAACGAGCAACAAATCGTCTACTGGCGAAGATGAGGCCGGAACTAATAAATTAAATCCGTTTCAGGAGCCACCCCCTAGGCTTTCATTTCGGGTTATTTCTCTCTTCCCTTACTGAACCACCACTTTATCCAGTAGCTTCTCTCTGCGACTCTATTAAACTATTAAGATTTTAGGTGCTCGGGTAGATCCAGAAATAGAATGGGTCAGTCAAAGAGAACTCGAACTCTAGTCCTGCCGGGAAGGGAACAGAGGTGCAGTCGGATGGCACGGAAGCACAAGGAAAAGCTACGCTAAGTGATGCTCTACTTGCTACGTTCGAAGCAAAAATAAAACAGCCCGACCAGAGGCAACTATCAATATGTGGCTATGCAAAGGGGGAAATTAGGGGGAGACCCAAAAAAATAAATATTTTCATTGTCAGGCCCACAATTAATTTTTAGTACCGTGACACCCATAATTATATGAAATTATTAGGGAATCAATACATAACTCGTTATGCATACTATCTTTTCAGGCATAACTCATTATGCAGCATAATTTTTCAGGGGTATAATTGGAAGCGCAACTTGGACATAACATATCTCAAAATCCGCGCCTTAGAATTTTACAAATTTTATATCGTTGGAAATCTTTTTAAAAGAGCCACGCAACGAGTACAAACAAGAATATCAAATTTTTGTTTTTCACGAAAAAATCGGAGGTGATCCTCATTTTAGGGAAAATTTTTGAAAACTTGATACATAACCATTATGCAGTCACCAAAAACGATGCATAACACATTCTGCAGAAGCATAACGAATTATGCAACCATTTTCTCCACTGCATAACAAATTATGCATTTGGATAACAAAGTTATGTATCTATAACAAGTTATGTAACCATTGTTTTGGTTGATTTTAGTGCGTACATAAAAAAATTGATGCATAATGCAGTATGCATCCATATTTACGAATGCATATCAGGTTATGCATCTATTTTCTCGATGCATGAAAAATTGTGCAACAATTTTCTCGATGTATAATGCATTATGCAGTCATATTTTCGGATGCATAACATGTTATGCATCCATTTTAACGACTGCATAACATGTTATGCAGATATTATTGTAGGTGCATGAAAAGTTATGCAGCCTTAGTTTTTGTCGGTTTCGATACTAAGAAAAAAGTAGGTGCATAACGTGTTATGCAACCGTTCTCTGGACTGCATAACAAGTTATGCAACAACTTTCGTAGATGCATAACCGGTTATGCATCCATTTTCATAGATGCATAACAATTTGTTCAACAATTATGACCAACACCAACTCTTACATTCAATATACAACTCGAGCGCGATCAAGAAAATGGAATTGAAAATCCATTATACACGGATTGGATGGATGAAGATTCTTGATTATCATGTGGCTAAATTCTACAATCTCGGGAATCTCTTTGTTGCTTACTTCTCCACCTCCACATCTTCTCATCAATTGTGGACAAGTATTGAAGATCGTTTTGCAAGAGCATCTTCAACTCACTCCAATACAACTCCACCAAATTACTTTCTTTAACTCAAGGTAATGGTCAATTCCATTCCATGTTTGATCAATGAGATCAAGAGTATATCAATCAGTTAGCGGTACAGGGAGAGGTAGTCTACGATAAAGAACTTGTGGTAGTCACCTTGAAAGCTTTAAGTCCTGATTATATACCATTTGCCATTTGCTATGAGACATAGAAGTCCACATGTGACTTGTGTAGAAACCCCATAATAACTTGCTTGGTGAAGAAGCCGGTTATTACTGATGAAACTAAAACAGTGAAGAATGAGCGAGAGGGCAAAGCTTTTAGCCAACTTCCCCGCGTAGAGGACCTTTTAGAGGAACTTATAATTACGGGAGGAGGGAGGTTATAGGCGGAGGCTCTTACGTAGATATCCTAATCTGCTATGTTCTCAAGATCTCCAATCTGGGAGAGGGTTATGCTGTACAAGAGATCCAGGTATGTCAGATATGTATTGAACCAGGTCATGGTGATGTGTGTACTCATAGGCTTTGTTTCACTACAAAGGCAAGCAACCACCTGCAAACTTGACTGCCATGTTGTTTGCTGGAGGACATCTTTGATACGGATAGGTGGATAGGCGATAGTGGTGCAGGCTCTCATGTGCTTCTTCTTAAATTGGCTTGCGAACTCACACATTATGATGGTCTTGAGGTTATAAAAGCTGTGAGTGAAGGTATGCCTATAACTCATCTTCTTAATGCTAGTAAACATGTGCATGAGCATTCTTTCAATCTTAGTGACATTTCAATAGTACAAAATCTTCTCATAATCTACTCTCTGTTCACAAATTCATGACAATAATTGTTCCCATAACTCTTGATTCTGGCTTGGTTTTTGTGAAGGACTTGAACTGGGAAGACTCTTTTCCAAGGGCCACATAGGAATGGTCTTTATCCAATTCACTTCCAATCCATCCACCTATGCTCTCTCATCAACAATAACAGATCATACTCTACTTCCACAAGAGATTTGGTCATCCATCTTTTCAGACTTTTCAAGATTTGTAATCATCTCAAAATAAAAAAATATAGCTAATAAACCATTTACTTGCTTAGATTGTAAAGTTTGTAGAAGTACAAACTACCATTTCAACTAATAGTGACTCAACATCCTTTGGAGTTGTTGCATATGGATCTTTGGGGTCCTTGTCATGAACAATCTGTATCTGGTTCTCTCTATTATGCTAATATCATAGATGATTACACAAAGTATTGTTGGTTTACCTTAAATTCAAAAAGATGACTTCAAACATGCTTTTCATTCCTTTGTCACAAGAATTGAAAACTCTTTTATCCTGTTCAGTTATCACAATCAATTGAGCAATGGGGGTGAATTCCTAAATGACTTTCTCAATTCTTTTTGTGCTCAAGGTATTACTCATGAACTTTCTTTTCCACACCTGAAAGAGAATGGAGATAATTCTTTGAAACTAAACATAATCACTTAATAGAAGTCACTAGAACTCTCTTATTTCAATCCAGTCTGCCCTCTTCTTATTAAGGTTGAAGCATTACTCACTGCTAATCATCTTATTAACAGACTTCCACTTAGAGCCATCAACTTTGGAACTCCTTTTGAAATGCTTTTTCATAAAATTCCAGTTATAATTTTCCAGAAAGTTTTTGGGTGTTCTTATTTTCCATAGTTAAAACCCTACACTTCAAACAAACTTGAACTAAGTAAGCATTGTGTCTTTCTAGGCTATAGTTTATGTCACAAAGGTTATAGATGCTTATACCCATCCATCGGTATTGTGTACATATCTAGTGCATGTTACATTCAATGAGACTTCTTTTCCTTTTAAAAGATGCTCTCTCCACTTGATGCCATTACTGATTTATTTGATTCTTCATCTACTTCGGTCACCCGATTCTACCATTTGCAGATATTTCTCGGACTTCTTCTTCTCCTGTCACTAAGAATGCTCATCATATGACCTTTAGGCAAGAATGGCATAAGAACACAAAAATCTTGCTTTGCAACCAAACATCCTATGCAGCTTGCTTTGTTGACTAATTCTATTTCAGTTCCTACTTGTATTTAAATTGTCATAAACAACAAGTTTGGAGAGTTATGCAACTAATGAATTTGACTTTAAAATCTCTGGAACTTGGTCTCTAGTGGATCCTTCTCAAGCTCGGCATGTAGTAGGTTGTAAATGGGTGTTTAGAGTCAAATACAAGGCAGATGGTACTATTGACAAACATAAGGCAAGGCTGGTTGCTAAGGGGTATCACCAACAGCATGGTATAGATTTTGATGAAACATTTAGTCCCCGGTTTGAGGCCGGTACAATAAAATCATTTTTACTATGGCAATTCAATTTGGTTGGAAGATACATCAATTGGATGTAAGCAATGCATTCCTTCATGGTGATTTGAAAAGCTTGTATATATGTCTCAGCCACCAGGTTTTATTGATCCTTGAAGCCACATCATGTATGTTTATTGCACGAGCTATATATGGATTAAAGCAAGCCCTAGGGCATGGTATGAAAAGTTAAGTACTCTCTTGGCTTTGAAGTTTGAAAATTCAAAGGCTGATCCATCTCTCTTTGTGTATCATGATGGCTCAAACATTACAATGGCTCTCATTTATGTGGATGATATTCTTCTTCTTGGGTCTTCTCCATCTCTTATGCTCGGTGATCTCTACTCTCCAAACTCGGTTCCCAATCAAGGATATGGGAGATGTTCACTACTATTTTGGGCCTTCGAGGTTCAAAGGGATTGACACTTTGATTCTTTCTCAAACAAAGTATGTTGTTGACTTATTAAGAAGATTCAATATGGAAGGTGCAAAGGCTTGTCAAACACCCATGATTTAGAAATTGTCCAGGATCTTTGGTGAATTACTTGAGGATCATTCTGATACAGATCCTTGTGGGTTCTCTTCATTATCTAACATGGACTAGACTGAGCTGTCCTATGCAGTGAATTTGGTTTGCCAACATATGCAACATCCCAGTTACCTCCTTACTTTCGCCAAAAAAGAATACTCGAGATATGTAAGGGTACTCTCAATTTTGGTTTGAAGTTCACAAAGGGATCTACTTTTCTTTTGGGATTTTCGGATCTTGTTGGGCTGGCTGTATTGATGATAGAAGGTCTGAGGAGGTTATTGCATTTCTTAGGACCAAATGTGGTGTCTTGGTCATCAAGCAGAACATGATTGCCGGGTCAATCGGAGCGGAATACGAACACTTGCACATAGTGCGGTATTTGAAATTATGTGGTTTGTTATCTACTTGGCAACACCAATACATCCATAAGAAAAAAAAAAAAAAAAATCTAAGATACACCCTCATCTCAGGAGTTCATACTTCATAGTCCATAGCCTCACATAGCTTACAGACATCCATTATTCCTAAATAAACACGTATGATATCATGGTCGATTTCGTACAGCAACCGACTCACTATGGTAATGCTCTTCTTTTTATTTTTCGCCAAATCAAGCTTAAATAGTTCATATATTCAGTTACGGGTCATAAATCCCCTAAGACTTGGAAATGTTTTCAATCCATAACAGGGTTCACTGAGATAAAATCTGCTTGTTGCGTAGGGGGGAAATTACAAATTCCATGCCTACCGATCACGCTGTACTGTAAGAATAGGCGAGACTATATATTTTGGGATTTATACCATCCAACTGAAGATGCTGCTAAAATAATTATGAATGAATTCTTTTTGGGTACAGAAAAGAATGTCTACCCTGCGAATTTGAAGCAATTACTGGAAGTACAAATGGAAGTGATTGACTACTCCTAATGTGAACGGTTTACAAAGTGATGAAAAGAGACTTGAGACTAATTTGTAGGTGATCGACAATAGTGACACTAGCAGAAGTCTGTATATCACATTGATAAAAGCTCGGAACAAATCTCATTACCGAGACAACGACCAAAGGACTGCAACTAGTGCAAAACAGAAACACTGAAGAACTGCAACTAGTGCAGAACAGAAACACACTACAGCTATCTAAGACTTAAAGACTCTAAAGAGTAAAAGTACAGTGAGAAAACCAACAACACCTATCCAAGACTCTGAATCCGTAGCAGAATAAACTTCGGAACTCATTGCTAGAGAGGAATTTTTAGGAACCCATGTTAAATCATCGAGATCTTGATACCTTCATCAAAAAAACCACTGAGAAAAGACAAATCTTCAATCTGAGGATAGCAAATTCGAGGCTATGTATTAACATTTTTTGATACAAATGCAAAATCCTCCATAATTTGACCAACACTAAGCACTTCTCCTTCATTTTGTTCCTCAATCAACCAAACCCAGTCTCCAATTTCTTATTATTCAATACCTAATTGGAATTTCAAACCAACTCAGGAAACCTTAATTATCAAATTCAAACCGCTTTTCAACCTCATACTCTAATTCGTGACAAACCCAACTTGATTCAATCCCCTAAACCATCATGTTCATCTTCTAATTCTTCTTTGAACCTCAGTTTAAACCCTAACTCAATTTTTTCCGAAACTTTCTGCTCCTTCCAAAACCCAAACGACAGTAGCAGCATCACCTTCTCCCTCAACTCAACAACTACAATCTTTTTAAGATCTAATTTCGAGAGACTCAAGCTCAAACCCCTGAGAATAAAATCGACAGAGAGAAGGAGAAGAAAAACATAGATGAAGAAGGAAGGAGGAAAGAGGATAAGAAAAGAGAAGAAACGATTTTTTTTAAATTATGGGTTTTAGAATAATTTTCTTTGTGAAAATGGGTGTGTGCCTTTAGATTTCTGAGCGTGGGTTTCACTGTGGGAAAGATTCGTAGAATGGGTCTCCCTGTAGTTTTCACCTATGAAAATTCAAATACTAGGAAAGAGGCAGTGACTTCATCTCAGTACGTAGTCAGGTGCTACAAAAGAAGGTGGTCTGGCATGACCCTACCTCTCAAGCGAGGCCAGGGGCCCATACTTACTATTATATACGATGTTCCACTAGACACTTCGAGAAAAGAAGGAACTTAAACTTTCGTGTTATGATGAGCGTACCTAATCTATTTTATTAATCTTCCCAGACTTATCTAATAAAAAAATCTCCCCTTTCCTAGTTACCAATTTAAGGAAAAGAGAAGTCTGCGGCACTTGTGCAACCATGTCACCAGACATTTCCTAAGTTACCAGGATCTAGCAAGCAAGCCTCTTAAAGTAGAGACGGGAAGTAGTCTTTTACTATCTTAGGTTTGTCTCATCCTGTAATACGGGGGACGTGGTATAAGTGCATCAATGAGACCGTCCGTGAAGTACGAACCGGGACTGCTTTTCTTGTTTGAAAGGCATAGGGCTGAGATCCAGAAGAAGCTTCTCGGCTGTTAGCCCACTTTCTTTATTTAATAAGGATGTATTTTTCATTCCTGAATCTTTGAGACAAGAGGAAACGAGCCCAACTCTTCACTATGCTTTGCTTCAAATGATTCATTTTTATCCTTAACTTATCTTGCTTTTTTCGGTCGATGAAGAGGAAGAGAAGGAAGGATTTGTAGTGGGAGTAAGCAGCGGTGGAAACCTTATCCATGAAGTGCTTTCTTCCCTAGGCCCAAGCCTTTCGAAACCAGATCTACGAAATCGAGCCTCCAACCACACCTTCACTAACAAGTGGATCATGCATACATAAGCGCCTTGCGTCTTCGCCTTCCTTAGCTCGAAAAAGAAAGGCTATCCCTAGCAGCATCGGGGCTCCATGGGAAGATAAATGGATGCGACAAGAACAGGGACCAACGGACGCTCTAAATCGTATTCAACCTTATCGATAACATAATCCATTATATAGCTATACCTCAGCCCCGAGAAAGACGCCATTCTCTTCTCTTCCACCAAAGAGAAAGCAAACAGCAATATCGTCTACTTTAACAAAAGATCTGATCTGGTGCATTAAAAATAATCTTATCTTTCATCGTTGAATCAGATGAGGACAAGGAGTTTGGTCTCTCAAAACCATAGGAGCTCTCTATATGATATAGAATTTACCTACGGATCCCCATTTCCCCGTTTACTTCAACCGATTCTCTTCATTCGAAAGATGATATGTAACAATCAATATTATTTTTTACCATCTCTGGGTCGTTGCGCTTACCAACAGAGAGGCCCCTCCCCACCTCTAGCTGGCAGGGATTAGATCGTGTCTGTTAGTCCGAGAGGTAGAAATCAATATTTGTATTCTTGATAGATATACAATGTTAGAAAGCTTCGATCCCCTTCTTAGGTTCAGTTAGCGGTTGTGGGTTGTTGCTTTTGTGAGGCCCTGGTTTCGCCTTCCTGGTGCTTCAAGTTGAACAATTGAGGATGTGCGTTGACTGTGCATTGTGTTATTGATCTACGAGTTCGCCTTAGAGAGATGCCACTGGAAAACTATATGAACGGATGTCACACATCCTTGTTGGTTACAATACTTAAATGGTTGAATAATGCCAACCAATATAGAATAGCATTTTATTCCTTGACAAATAGGTACTTCCTCTTTATATCAGTGAGGCAATGCGTTTAGCTTGAAAGAAGAAAGAGGTGGGCCATTGACCTTGTTCAGTGTGTCACAAGCTGAAACTTGAGTTTAGACGAGAGCATCCTAGATTTATCGGTATGGACTTCAATTTGGCTCTTGAACATGATCTTAATGAAAGAAAATGACTAGATAAGTTAGATCGGGACATGAAAGCTTGCGTCGGCCTCTCCGATTTCAAGTTCTCAAATCTCACATCATTCAAGCATAGAAATTCATCTCCGAAGAAGAGAAGATCTCAATGGAAGAAATCAACTTTATCATAATAAAGTTGATTGATCCCTGCTCTTCGTTTCCACGGAGAACCGATTTCCGCGGAGGGCCGATTTCCGGCGATTTCTAGGCGATCACACAGTCTGTGAGTTTTCAATTGATCAAACCGATTCTGATTGATCCCTGCTCTTCGTTTTCCCTCCTTTTCAACTGCATATCGATACCCTCTCAGACCTTAACATCATCTTATGTTATTTCCTTTTACAGACTTCTTCTTCATCTAGGGTTTGTATCTTCTAATGCTTGGAACTGTTCCATGTACAGCTTCCACAACCCTCGTACCTCAATCCCAACCTACAACTCCTATTGATCTGTGTTCTTCAAACCCTGCTGAGGGCGAAGATCTTTTCCAATGTCCATATCGTGGCTTGGATGGGTATAGGAATGGTGTTGGTGGTAGAGGGCTACTGAGAGGGTCTCTGTTTAACCATTTGAAGAATCAGCACTATAAGGGGGAAGAAGGCAAGAACAGATGTCGAGAGAGATTACGGAGCAATGGTGCTGTGTATATGGCATGGGATTTTGTATTGCAGCACTTGAGAAGCTGGCTTTGCTCTCAGTGTATGCATATCAATGCATGGGGAAGGATATGCAAGATGCAACCGAGTGATATTGTCTCAGTTCCTGCTACTGTTGTAGGTGTTGAAGCCCCGAACAGTTCTAGTGCCTTCACCAATGTTGTTGCAGACAATCCTGAGGAAGTGCTCTTGCCTACGATGAGTTTTGATTTACTGAATATAGTTTTTCAAGCTAACATTCCAACTATCTCGAGTATTCCTACCAAATGCAGGCTCCATTTTGCTCGCACTTTCAAGAATGTTCTTCAGAAAGTAATTGCCTCGCCTAAGGATTTGACATCTTGGATTCAACTCTTGTTTTTTCCCATATGTATTCTCCATATGTATATTCCTCAAATCACTCAGGAAGATAAGGATTTTACCAATAAAAAGATGCAAGTCAGGTCCATTAATTTGGCCTTGAATCAGTGGGAAGAGGTTAATGGTTGTATGAGGTTGATACATAATATTCTGGACGAACACATGAGTGTACAAGAACTACGGGACAAGAGGAAGAAGACTCTGCCGAATAACCAAGAGTCCACTAACCTACGGTTGTGTAGGACCAAACTGAGAAATGGCATTTATGATATAGCCATACGTACTCTCACTTCCAGTGGAGTATCTCCTGATAATGATGGAACTATGAAGGAATTACGGAGTAAGTATCCCTTTGCTGATCCTCCTCAGATTCCGACTAGCACTGTTTCCGTGGAGGCTATAACATCATCAACTGATCTTGTTTTGGGCCGCCTAAAAATCTTTCCTAAGGGTACTTCCTGCGGTAGGGATCAGTGGTTCCGCAGCTGCCATTTCAGAGAAGGTTCTCGCAGCTATAACGGAGGTAGTTAATCTTTGGCTTGCAGGCTTGTGTCCAGCTATTTTGGGGGAATTTGTCACGGGTGCACCTCTTACTCCCTTGGTTAAGCCGAGTGGCGGCTTATGTCTCATTTCTAAGGGGACAATATGGAGAAGGCTCGTCTCCAAATGCGTTGAAACTTTTGTTGGTAAGAAAGTAAATGCGTATTTAGGAGACTATAATTTCGGAGTAGGTGCTAAATGTGGTAGGGAGGCTATTCTACATGTTGTATGATTGAGGATAAAGGGGACTCGGATAATCTTTCCATGCTACTGGTAGATTTATCGAATGCTTTTAACCTTATTGACAGATCTTCCATGCTTTCTGAGGTACGTAAATTGTTCCCATTGATCTCTCGGTGGGTTGAATTTTGTTACGCTTCTCCTGCTCATTTATATTACATGGATCATGTTCCAGCCTCCTCCCAGGGTATTCAACAAGATGATCCTTTGGTCCCTTTGTTGTTTGCTCTTACTCTTCACCCCTTGGTTAAAAAAATTATCGCGCAATGTGAGCTTGAATTACAAGCCTGGTACTTAGATGATGGTACCTTGATTGGAGATACTCTTATGGTTTCAAAGGCTTTGAAGATCATTCAAGAGTTTGGGGTTGAAAAGGGTTTACATCTGAATATAGCCAAGACCGAACTGTTTTGGCCCTCTCCAGACCCACGTGCTTTAATTCCAGGCGTTTTTCCTATGAATATAAGTAGGCCTACTAAGGGTATGAAGTTTGTTTTTTTTGGTTGGGGGGGGGGTAAGCCTTGATGCTCAATTCAATAAAGATTTGGTTGTTAGTAAAGTGTGCAAGACTATGGATCTTATTGATGCTGTAGAGAAGTTAAAAGACCCGCAAGGTGAATTGCTTTTGTTTCGGAATTGTACCGGTGTTTCGAGACTTTATTTCGCCTTGAGAACAACGAGACCTGAATTTTTACAAGATTCTCAAGACTTATTCGGTCCCCGCATGTTTCAATTACTGGAGACGGTCCTGGTTACGGGCTCCTACAGTAAAGGCTTTCTACTTTGCCTTTCAAACACGGAGGTATGGGTGTGTACACTATGCAGGATACTAAAAATTATTGTTTTCTTGCATCTTGTTTACAGACCCTTGAGTTGCAATCCAAGATTTTGAAAAATACTGGTATCAGTGGTAGTGGTCCCTCTATCCAACGTGCTTTGGACTCCTTCAATTCTGTATGTGTCGACGTTTCTCCTATCTGATCTAGTAATTTTTCCACCTATTCCATGAAGTCCTTGGAAAATATTTACTTTGATGAGGTTAAGAAAAACATACACACCTCTTATGCTATGACGAAGCGCGACTCTATTTTATGGAATTGCAACCAGTCCAAACATGCCTGGGATTTTCTGATGGCAATTCCTATTGTGGGGCTTAATCAACATATTGGATCTAGGTAGTTCGGTGCAATTATCCGGTACATATTAGGGATCCCTCTTTTTTAGGATGATGGTTCTTGTCCCTTTTGCAAGAGAGATATGGATATTTTTGGTGATCATGCCTTATATTGTTCGAATGAGGTTGGGCTTAAATTTAGACATGATTTGGTGCGAGAGACTCTTGCAGACATGTGTTACCGAGCAAGCGTACCTGCTAGGAAGGAGGTTGACTTGGGGCTTCTCGCTAATAATGACACTGCTCTGAGACCGGCTGACTTACTTGTGCATAATTGGGATAATAGGAGGGACGTGTGTTTGGATGTGACTGGTGTTTCGCCTTTTACCGGAGTGGAGTTCGCACCTTTTCCCCAGGTCTTGCCATTAAGAACGCTCTTTCTCGCAAGAATGCTAAATACTTGGAGAAGTTCACGTCTCATGGCTTTGGTTTTGAGACTTTGGCCTTTACTACCTTAGGGGAGTTAGGTGATGGTACCATAGATTTTCTGAAGCGGATGCACAATTATATGGCTATCCATGATGCTAATGTTCGGGTTGGAGAGTTTCTTTTTCATAGGTTAGGTGTGGTTATTCAAAAAGGTGTTGGAGCTCAGCTTGTTGCTAGGCTTCCATCCAATTTCTTACCAGTTGATAGACTTTCTGATTTGTAATTTCTTGCATTTCATATATGAGGGAGGATCCATGGACACTCTTAGATGGACAAGGTCAGAAAATATTTGTGCCATTTTCTCCGCAAAACCCAAACGACAACGAGTTTAAGTGTGATATTATGATGATATGTTCCTCTTATAAAACTCTATATTCATTAAAAAAAATGAACACAATACGAGATGTATAAAACGACCATCTACCCCTTTGAATATCAGCCGTTCAAATTTAACGATTAAAATTAAGATTGGTAAATGGTGAGGTTTGCTATCTCGAATTGCGTTCATTTATTGTGGGAATGTAGAGTCTTATAACTTATAAGAGGAACATATCAACAAAATATTACATTATCGTTTGGGTTTTGCAGAGAAAATGGCGCAAATCTTGTCTGACCTTGTCCATCTAAGAGTGTTCATGGATCCTACCACGTCATATATTAAAACTTGATAAAAAAGAAAATATATGGCTGTTTGTAAATGGGTCAAAGGTGGTCAACATTTTTGACCTGCCCAAAAACCTAACCGACTTAATGTGTGTTTTGTCAGTTTGTATAAGAATCCACTCGGATAAAACGGGATAACCTGGTACCTAGTTTTCATCTGTGTCTATCTATTTTATTTCCTTCAAATCAAAGAGCGATTTCTAAAATCAGGGTTACTTTCCATAGTGATGGAAGCTGCAAATGAAGAAGAAAGTCTATTGAGCTCAATCATACCACCAAGACTAGAAGATACAGGTCTAGAAGATTGTGCATTATCTCATGATTCCATTCAAGAAGCTTTTCTCAAAGCTGCAAATTCTCTTAAATCTTGGGCTCCAACTGATCCTGATTCAGAAGATGAAGATCCCATAGGAAAATTAGGATTTCCTGATTCTTTGATTGGTGTAAAACCAGCTTCTGATCCTCCATCATCATCTTGTTCTAATGAAAAAGGGAATGGTTTGCCTGAAGTTATTGGTGATGAAGTTTGTGTTGGTGGCGATGGTAATGATATCAGTGAGAAAGAATCTGATCGAATTTTAGGTTTGAATGTTCCTCAAGGTAAAAAAGAAGATGCTTGTATTGATGGATTGCAAGGACTAAAGATTGATGAAAAGGATAATGAAGATGATGAAGAAGAAAGTGAATCTGTGAATCCCATTTTAGTTGAAGCTTTAATTTGAGTTTTCAGTTTCTAGTTTGTCGTTGCTGTTGGGAGGATTCGAACTCCTGACCCGTAAGTGTTGTTTTGCCTCTGAATGTTGTATGTATAAATTTGAATTATTTAGACTTTGTTTGTTGTACCAAATAATCAAGAAATGAATCTGCTTCTTGTTTTGCTCTCAGAATTCATCTTGAAAAAAGTAAGACCAGCACCCATTTGCTCTCTCTTTCTCTGATTCAACACAAGGTTTTTTCAAATTCCCACTTGAAGTTGGAGCTTAAGGTTTAAGCATTATACTTCAAGAGTTACTCATCCTCATTTCTGCACTCAAGGTACTCTCTTTTTTTCCATCTTTTAATTTAGCATTTTTGGACTATAAATAATATGCTCTGCAAAATTGGAGTTCAGGGTTTACTTCTTTTCCATATTTGAGTGTTGTCTTTAACCTTCAAGACGAAAAAGAAGAAGCAAGCAACATATTTAGGCTAGTTTTCTGTTTTTATTGCAGCAAAATTGTAACCTACTCGGCTACTCGTTCCATATCATATATGTGAGTTTGCACTCAATTAGCAGATACCTGAGGCAAACCCAGTGTAAGCAACAACTAATAGTAGCATTTCGTGTTCCATGACCAGCTTAGGCAACCTATAGGATACCCGGTAAATCAAGTTTTTATCTTAAAGTTGACAAGCAATTCAATCTGTGGGATCGAATCACTATCTATGCTTCCAAGGTGGATTAAAAAAAAACAACAGCAATGTAACAGATTAACAAACCTTAGAAGCATTGGAAGTGATTGGTCAATTCCACTTTGAAATAAGTCGAGTGGATCCCCCTTACTTAGGCATTTTGCACTGAGTTATTCTCTCATGTAGCCGATACAATGTAGGCTTGTAGTATTTGGTCCTGTAATGATGCATATGTGTTGCAATTCAGAAAAAAGTGTATTTAATTAGTTAATTGCTGACCAAAGTAAGGTTACATGCTACGAAGACAAATGTATGTATGTGCCTTTCTTGTTTTAGGATTCAACTTAACAAAATTATCTCGTCTTTCCAAATAGACACATTTTCCCACTGATATAGTATATGCTTTAAGACTCTGGTCCCTAGAGTCCCTAGAACATTGACTTGAACAAGTTGGCAGAAAAGATTGTGAAATGCTTCATATAACAGTCCATATGAACATGACCTCCGCAACTCCAACTTCAACTAAATTGGTTTTCCCCAATATCCAATGTACATTCTCTTCTTCTTCCTAAAAGATCACTTTGCACACTTAGCAGAACAGTGTCTTAGCTGTACAAATTTCGTGAAAAAATATGATACATTTATAAGTTTGCAGATTAGCCTCTAGAAAACAGAGATTGTATACTATTATTAAGGTTTAATTTCTTGCTTTTTCCAATTATGTTTATACATTTGGTCGTAATGAACCACTTGAGCAATATGTAATCATTGGTTGTTATGTATGGGTACCTCTAGGCTGTACAGAATGAGGATTTTTATCAACAGATTGGAAGGGGCGACTATTGTGATTTTGTTGATCATGACAAAGTTCGTACTTCGTACTATCCGGGTTCACAACTCTATGCCTTTTGACCGTTTCAAGGTACTCCTGGCTTTTAAGTTTCAACTTTTTAGTAGTTTTTTTTATTTTCATTTCCACCAAAAATCCAAAGTGTAGTATGTGCCTTCAACACTACGAGAGACTGAGATTTGTCCCTGGCCTAGTTTTCCATACACATAATATGTGCTTTCATTTGTGTTATTTGGTTTTCTAAATTTGAAGTGGTCGTCAATCGACAGGAAATGGTTGCGGGGCAATTTCGTGTACCAATGCAACTCCAGCTCTATTGGATGTGGTTAAAGAGTGAAAATCAAACATGCCGTCTTATCCGTCCTTGATACATGAAGAAGAAAAACCTGTAAATACTTTGCGGTTACAAGTTAGTAGATTGTTTCGTCTTGCTCATTTTGGTGCCTGAGTGAAGAAGCTGATATTAACTCCTTATTCCTCTTGGATTTGTAGGGTCAACTGAAGAGGAACAATGCAACAGCTGCCGAACTAATATTGCTTTTGGAAGGTTTAGAGCTTGGGCCGGTAATTGTTGTTTAGAACTTAACTGGCCTTTTTCTTCTCTTTGTTGTTTTCTGTGATTTACCCCAGTTACCATCGACATATCTTAATTTTGCACAACATTGGTTATTTAATCTACAGGATTTATGTACCTTGCGTCTGCAACCTAAGACAGAAGGAGATATTCTTCTTTTTTCTAGCCGTTATGACTCTGAAAAATAAGAAAATTCGGTATGCATTTATAAGTTATTTAACTCTGTATTCTATAGAAGGAGTGGGACTGTTATCTTTTTAGATTTATGAATACAACTGTTTCAGGAATGTGGGGAATCTTTTTGTGAATGGTAATACTATGCCTGGAGACATTATTAAAAAACTGAAGGATATGGCTAATTTTGCTCCCCAAATGAAGAATTAGAACAGTATGAGGTTAGACCACTCGTCATTTATTCAGTTTGTGGCACCTCGCACTAACCTTAATTTCTTATTGCATACGGTATTTGTTGTGTTCTGGGACAGGAGGTAAGTTTTGTGCCCAAAGTCATGTGTGATCTCGTTGGCCTACACCAGGTTGTTTGATAACTTCGAAATGTAATGGGTCCACAGGCCAAAACATTTTGACCTTCCCAAAAGGCCTAACCTGTAACCTGACTTAAATGTGTATTTTGTCAGTTTTGGTATAAATCCATTCAGATAAAATGGGATAACCTGGTACCAAGTTTTCATATGCGTCTTTCTCTGTTCATCAATTCAAAGAGCGATTTATAACATCAGGGTTCCTTTCCATAGAGATGGAAGCTACAAATGAAGAAGGAAGTCTATTGGACTCAAGCAGACCTCCAAGACTAAAGATGCCGGCAGGTCTAGAAGATTGTGCATTGTCAAGGAAGCATTTTTTAAAGCTGCAAATTCTCTTAAATCTGGGGCTCCAACTGATTTTGATTCAGAAGATGATTCTCTGATTGGTGTAAAACCAGCTTCTGATCCTCCAGCATCATCTTGTTCTAATGAAGAAGGGAATGGTTTGCCTGAAGTTATTGGTGATGTAATGAAATCAGTGAGCAAGAATCTGATCGAATTTTAGGTTTGAGAGGAAGCTCTAACTGATGAATTGCAAGGGTTAGAAATTCATAATAATGAAGAAGAAGGTGAATCCGAAAATCCAATCTTAGTTGAAGCTTTGGTTTGAGTTTTCGATTTCTAGGATGTTGTTTTTGCTGTCAAGTGTTTGTGCAAATTTGACTGTTGTAGACTTTGTTGTACCAATAATGAAGAAGTGAAAATATCTTGCTCTCGGAATTCAAATTCAAGAATATTCCCATTTCAAGTTGGAGCAACCAAATTAAGAACTGGTTACATTAGATGAACATTCTACCATAACCAAAAACGAGTTAATGATTAGTGATTAGTTAAAAATTGATTAGTGATTAGTTAAAAACATTGTGGTTCTTATTCTCTTCTTGTTGGTCTCCAAAAGTAAGAAGAGGTGAGAAGTTGAAAACCATTGTTTCAAACTCAAAATTTCAGAAAAAGCCTAGTTCATTCCTAGGCTCTAACTGTAGACCATTTATCTTGAAAATCGAACGACCCCAACTGTAAGATGTACATTCCCATTTCAAGTTGGAGCTTAAGGTTAAAGCATTACACTTGGTTAGTGTATTCTATTTTAATTATCATTATGTTTATGCAAATAGGAAAAACAAAACTTTCTCAAAGAAGATTAAAAATTCAAGCTTTCCTTTAATTACAACAAAAAATTGAAGGATTTCTCTACCATTGGAAGGTACCATCTTGAAGGACATTTCATGGCGGCAAGCTAACTCCTCAATGAAAAAATTGGGTCTTAGGTTCAAATGCTGTAAAGGAGGATAACAGGATAACCAGCTCATCTGTGTCCACCAAAAATGCAATTAGAAAGAAGGAATGGAGAGATCAAGTGATGCAACAATTGATTTTTTGGCCAAAGAGTTTCAAAAGGATCTGTCGTGTTAAATTGGCAATAGGTTTTCTGATAATATTGTTGGCTTTCAGATTTTCTTAAGGGAAGAAGAACCTCCGTTGGTGTTGATATTCCGGGGTTATAGTGACCGACAATTATTGATGAATGCAATGTAAACTAGCACATAATATGCTTTGTCACGTTCCATATAATTTGTTGCATAGGTGCAAGCCAACAATTTGTCCACCCAAGAAAAAAGGATATAAGTTAGATATTCAACGAGCGGATGCAAAAGAGGAAGTTGATAAACTGTCTGATCTAAATTTTTGCTAAATTATCATGGCGCGTATGTTCTTCTCCAATGGTTGGAAAAAAAACCAATAAACACTTGGAAATCAAGCGACAAGTTTAGTAGTTAAGATGTATCTCGGCAATGTATGAAGTTGTTGATTATAGAAGTCGAGTTGATGGATAAGTGGGAAACCACGTCGGATGAGGTGTGTGATTGAAGAGTTCTATCCCTCCTCCATAAGGGATATTAACTATGAGCATGGCGTAATTCCTTTAAGCGAAATCGATTTTTTGAAGCATCTAATTTTTCATCTGGGGTAGAACCATGAGCAAAAAACAAATCTTAAAGGATGACAAATTCAAGAATAGCAAAACCAAGTGCCATTCAGTAACAATTACAACCAGAATATGCAACCAAATTAAGAACTGGTTACATTAGATGAACATGTTCATTGTGGTTCTTATTCTCTTCTTGTTGGTCTCCAAAAGTAAGAAGAGGTGAGAAGTTGAAAACCATTGTTTCGAAGCAGCATTCCTAGGCTCTAACTGTAGACCATTTATCTTGAAAATCGAACGACCCCAACTGTAAGATGTACATTCCCATTTCAAGTTGGAGCTTAAGGTTAAAGCATTACACTTGGTTAGTGTATTCTATTTTAATTATCATGGCGCTGGAAAAAAATGGTTGTTATTGGTACCACATAATTAAGCCCATGAAAAAATTGGTATCTGTTACAGCCCAAAACAATGGTCAACAAGAAAAGTTTTCTGTCGTGTCAATAGGTATTTCTGATATCTTTCAGATTTTCAAGAAGATCCGTTGGTGTTGGGTGACCTGTGGAACGAGAGCCTAATTTATAGGCTTGAATTACAAGAAGAAGATATTACAGAGATATTCGGCCAAATGAGTTGGCAAACAACAACCAAATCTATCTTTAGAAAGCAAAATATATCCTTGCCAAATGTATTCTCTTTAGGTAAATGAAGATCATCCGTATAATCTTCCAAGGTTATCCTTTCCTTATTAATCTGTATACCGGATCTTCGATTAGGAATTATCAGGCTAGCTTAGCATCTACTTTGTTCTGAGATCGAGTCTCTGTACAACAGTTGGAATTTCTCAGAACAAACTCGATGGAGAAGGTTATGACAGATGCTGGATAGATTGTTCTTGTAGGTGGGAGTAATAGGATTTCCATTGTTCAACAACTCCTTGAAGAATCTTTGACGGTAAGGAGCCCAACAAAGTGTCCAACCAATTTTTCACCATCGATGCAATACTTCGCCTTCTGAAAGGGGGAAAAACTTTTAGTTATATATGTACTTGGAAAAAAACTTCCCTTTCAGATTGTAGAGTATTGCATTGTTGATGAAAAGATTGATAACTTTGTTCGTCTGATCAATCATAGTTTTGAAACTAAGTTATTTGTCTAATTTGTTCCGAGTGAATAGTGCGATATTAAAACTAGTAGTTTAGGACGGACTTCCAAAGATTAATATACTCATATGGAGAGATAAATACTCTGTCAATTTCTTTCTTCTAAAGATGACAAGAAATTCTTATATTTGTCATCTCATTTTAGAAATTAATAAATAAATCATGTCACATGTTCAAGTGTTTCAATGCAGGAGTTAATGTATGACTATGACTGTAAGTTAAATGAGAGGATGAAGAAGAAATGAAATACCATTGTTTTAAACTGAACAAATATTATGTGAATTAGGTTTTATGACGTCTTCGAACACAAAAAGCTTCATGGATCAGCTCGGGGAAGTTTGATCTCAATGGAGTTGCTCCAGATATACAAGGTTTGTGTTCTCGGTGGAAGGGACAGATATATGGGTACCTCTAGGTTCTACGGAATGAGGACCTTTATCAACAGATTGGAAGGGATGTCTCTTGTGATCTAGTTGATCATGACAAAGTTCGTAGTATCTGGGTTCACAACTCTGCGCCTTTTAACCATTTCAAGGTACTCCTGGCTTTTAAGTTTCAACTGTTAAGTAGTTTTATTTTATTTTCATTTCCACCAAAATTCCAAAGTGTAATGTGTGCCTTCAACACTACAAGAGATTGAGATTAATTTGGCTCTGGCCTAGTTTTCCATACACATAACCTGTAAATATTTGTGTTATTTGGTTTTCTAAATTTGTAGTGGGTGGTCGTCAATCGACAGGAAACAGTTGCTGGACAATTTCGGCAACTCCAGCTATACTGGATGTTGTTAAAGAGTGAAAATTAAAGATGCCGTCCTTATCGGCCCTTGACACATGAAGAAGAAAAACCTGTAAATACTTTGCGCACTGAAGAGGAGCAAGACAATAGCTTCTGAACTAATATTGCTTTTCTCCGGTAACTGTTGTTTAGAACTTAACTGGCCTTTTTCTTCTCTTTGTTGTTTTCCTTTGATTTGCCCCAAGTTAATTTTGCACAACATTGGTTATTTAATCTACAGAATTTATGTGCCTTTCGTTTGGACCTAAGACTACAAATAGGGAGCTAGTTTTGGTGTTCAAAGGGGGAGGGAAAATTCGGTAGAAATTAGTGTAAAGGAGAATTACAAGAGGACAAAAAATTCAGGGGGTCTAATCAGTTGGTGCATTTTTGGGAGATAAAATTGTTGGTTCTCCATCTGAGTATACATCCGATCACCGATATTGTGAAAACAGGTCGCTCTTTAATCCCATTGTTATTTGTTTTTCTCATTCCTGTTAATACCGTTTCCCAAAACTATCACATGTGATCACTTGATGATTTGAATAAGGACATTGCACGCATTTATCTTTCATGCTCCCACGTATTCAAACGTGCTTCTTTATTCTTGACTTAATTTCAGACTTTGTTCACATAATATCAGTTGAGCTCATACGGCATATATGCATCAGTAGATTAGTAGGATCATCTTTGTCTTGCTAGTACACCGAACGTGCACATCTCATGCTCTGACCGACGAAAAATAATTGCATATTCGTGTTTAATGTTTTGGTATTACAACTTGCAAACCAGCAAGGATTTGTCTTAGTAACATAGTGCTTAGATTGATTTGGGATTCATGAAATTCCATTTCTTTGCTAATAATCATAGTAATAATAGAACAATTAATTGGGGGATATGGATTTTAATTGGGGATATCACTAGAAGACAAAATAAGGATCCGAATATCATAGCTGGGTTACCCCTTATGTAATTAATTTATTATTTCCTAATCTAACCCTCCCTAATTAGGATTAGTTACTAATTAAGATTAGTAAAATCTTAATGATTTGGGGGATATATTTAGTGTTTTTGAGTTTATTTGAATTTTTTGTGGGTAGAAGGAGGGGAAAAAATTTAGAGTAGAATTTTTTTTTTTTTTAAAATGGAAGATGAATTTGAAGAGAGACTTGCATCTGCTGAATCCTTGGCTCAACTACAACAACAATCATATCTTCAATCTTCAGTTAATGATAACACCTCCCAATTGGAGTTATATGATGAACCAACACCCTTGGATCACGATTTTCGTGACCATGAGGAGTTATGTGAAAAACCAACTCAAGAAAGTAAACATGTTCAACATACAAGCATCCCCAACACACAGGTAATGCTTCAAAGAGGTCGAAAATTTGTTTTTTTTTTTTTCGAAACCGCCATTTCTGTCCGAAAAAGCAGAAAACCGGCATGCGCGTTATATGAATACCATGCCGGAACCTCTATAACCGGCATTGTATTCATACAAATTTGAATGCCGGTTTAAAATATCCCCAAGTTCAAGAACATACCGGCGTACCATTCAAACCAAGATTGTATGCCGGTTTGAATTTTTACTTTTTACCAACCACCGAATATTGTATGGAATACTCAAACCTGCAAGCACTGACCGTACATGACACACCATGCCGGTTTGTGATACCGGCATAGATCCTTGCATGTCGATGGTGCCTAGGTTTAATAGGAAAAACATACATAAACAAATTATATTTTGAACTTAAAAACCGGCATTCCTTTTTTTGATCTATGTATGCTTGATACGATATCCCTACATAGTAACTGAATTTGTAAAATGCCGGTTTTAATACTGGCATAGAATGACAATTACCTTGTATGCCGTTTTTGAAAACCGGCACTTTAATTTACTTATCGACACTGCCGGTTTTAACTAATCCAATTTTATTTTCATTTAGATAATTCTGTACAACGATCAACCAAACTCCAAACCGCTCCATCGGGATACGTCGGAACACTATAAAATACCTCGGGTATGTTACCAAACAAGTCTTCCACCTAGTTTTTACAATTTAATGTTGGGATTTGCTTGTAATCTCTCATTATTATGTAGGGAATAAAGGATGAAAAGGAAGTAATTGCTTGGGAAAAAGAGACGGCTCTTAAGAACATGTGTGTCTTAGTGAGGAATAGTCAACATTCAGATGTTCGTTTTGAGATGGTTTGTGAGAGAAGCGGAAAATACAAGGAGAATAGCCATAAGAGAAAGGGTTATGTATATGAAAAGAAGACTAAGAGGGCATACAAAACAGTTACGAGAAAGGATGAGTGCCCCTTTAAGCTTGTATTCTATCTAAGAGGAGAAAGTAAAGAAGAAAAAGAATGGGAATGTAAGGTGTGGTTTGGCCGTCACAACCACCCCGATCCGAAAGATTTTGAAGGTCACTCCCTAGTTGCGAAGCTAAAACCTGATCAATTCGAGGATGTCAAGATGATGACAAAAGCATGTATCAAACCAAGAGTGATTCTCCGAACCTTCAAGGCAAAGGATAAGATGAACGTTTCTTCACTAAGTACAATTTATAGCGCACAAGCAACTATTAAAAGGTTGGAATGGGAAGGGAGGAATGTTATGCAAGAATTTGAGAAGATAGTTTGGGATCACAACTACACGCGTATCATTAAAAGAGGTACGGACGAGAAGCCGCTTCAAATATTCATTTCGCATCCTTTGCTTTCACAATTGGCTCATACGTGTTGTGATGTTCTTATGATGGACTGCACGTACAAGACAAACAAATACAACATGCCGTTGTTCAACATCGTGGGGCACACATCGGACAAGGTAACATTCACATTGGCTTGGTGTTTAATGGAAAACGAGAGGGATTAAAATTATCATTGGGCATTGCGACAATTGAAATTATTGTTCCCGGAAAATCGTGGTCCGAAGGTCATCATAACCGATCAATTTGACGCACTAATGAATGCCATATCCGACGTATTTCCGGATGCACAAAATTTCCTATGTACATTTCATATAGGTGAAAATGTGAAAAAACATTGTCATGCTTTGTTTGAACCCTCTAAGGCTGATATTAAAAAAAGAATGGTTGGTCAACTTGATGAAGATGTTCGTAATGAGAAACTATCACCCGAAGAAGAAGAAAATGAAAGAGGAAATATTAAAGAGCGAGTCGACAAAGAACACGATGAAAACCATAAAAGGTGGTTTGAATTTCTAAAGGATTGGGAGAAAGTTTATTGGTCTCTTACCGAGGACATGTATGAAAAGAGATTGAAAATGTTTATTGCCATCTATAACGAAGTGTATCCAAGTGCCGTTTCATATTGTCGGGATAAATTGTTGGATAAGTTCAAGGAAAAATTTGTGCGTGCGTGGACAAATCGTTATAGACATTACGGGAATGAAGCAACTAGTATAGCGGAGTCCTCACATGGGAGATTTAAAGATCTCATCCAGTCCGGCCTGGGAAACGTGGTTACGGTCGCCGAGGCAATGGAACAAAACTTTAAGGCCGATATTGATAGGATCAAGAAGGGTTTTGAGAAAAGCTCCATGGATAGGATGACTCCATTTCTTAAACATACTAAGTTGCTCCAAGGAATAGAGTTTAACGTCTCACGGTGGGCAATAAAACATATGATGAGACAAATGCAATATGAAAAAAATTATGGAAAACCGGGTGATGTGTGTATTTGTCCCGACATGTCTTCTTTGGGGCTTCCGTGTCGACATATGCTTGTGAAGTATGAAGAAGTGATACCTATTGGTGTTATTGATCCTTTTTGGAAGCAATTATCTTTCGACCTTCCCCCTACCGAAGTTCCCGGACAATCACCATGGGATACATTTAATTGTGTTGTTCATTATTTTTCCCCCACCATAGTCTCCACATTTACACCAAAATGGCAAAAATGCGATGGATCCCTTAAGATGAGAAGAGTTGTTTTGGCGTACGTGAACGGCAATCATTTCGTTATTCTAAAACTCAAGGACAATTGTCCATTGCCACCTGTTTGTGGGATGGTTAAAAACAAGGAACTTGATCCAAATATATGGAAGGGATGGATGGCATTGAATGAGGAGAATCACCAATTATGGGATGCTTTGGCATTATCAAAGAAACCTCTTGAAGAGGATGACTTGCAACTTCATACGTGTGGAAGTGATGATGAGTAATTTGGATATAAGTGGTTTACTTATACGCCCCCTTTTTGTTGTTTTGGAAGTTTGAATTGTAATCATTAAACCATATGTGCCAATGTGATTTGATTCAAACTTTACTATGCCAGTACTTGTACCGGCGTTTCAATATATGTTCTCTTTTGTGCCGAAATAACACCATAAGTTCACATATTTTTTTTTTTTGTGCCGTCATTGGAAAAAAATGCATAACACCACCGGTAGAACACATAGAAAGTTTATTCACATAGGAATTATAGAGTACCGGCATAGTACACAAGATAATTCTACTATACCGGAACTCTATTTTTTCAATATGGAACTAAAAAGAAAACCGGCATGGTTCACAGGATAATACTATGCCGGTTTTAAAAAAATAAACTTAGAAATTGGATATTGCAAGACACATAAAATAACATAAGCAAAGATTTAATCCCATAAAATGACATAAGCAAAGTTTAGACAAACCAAATGTAAAGTTATGATGTTCCAAACCGAAAACAAATGAAGCAAAGATGTTCACAGATTACCAATCCACACAAACAAACATAAACAACAACAATACTATCAAGGCTACACGATCACTCGGTTCTTGGCCTCTTGTATACCCTCTTTTTCTTTTCGCCCCACAAGTCTTTTGCCTCAGTATCTTCTATTTGGTCTAACTTTTGGACGACGTTCTCCATTTCTTTCTGGGTCAGCAACTCTCCTTTCTTGGTCTTCTTCTTAAAGAACCTTGACAAGTTTCCAATCCGCTGACGCTGTTAATGGATATTTTTAAAAATGTATTTAGTATGTACAGTTTTATAATTTGATAGATTTAGATTAAGAGAATAGTAATGAACGCACCAACAATGTAACGAGTTGTATAAGTGCGGGTACAGTATCTGGAGTTGTGGATGGACGTGGTGGTGGTGGCGGGACCGCTACCGTATCCCGGCGTATAACATAAGGATGTGAGTACTGTAGATGCCCGCTTAGGAATGTGGGTTCACTATCAACACCGTTCTCAGCCAATTCCCAATCATCCCTATCCATCACAAGTTCTTCTTCTTCCCTTTCGATCCAATGTGCAAGAATTGGTTCTGGGTCGTAGCATACCAGAGTATGGCTCTCATATGATTGGCATTTAGTAAAGTCATGAGAATATTTATGATATGATGTATCTGTGAGATCTTTCTGCTTGTAACCGAGTTGGCGCATCACGCGGAGAGGGTTATGCATAACATATCCTTTTGGATGAAATAACGGTCCATTGTAAAATGAAACATTATCATGTCTCATAAGGTGAACTCCTCTGACATTCCTATAAGGGTCAAACACAACATCTTCCACAGAAAACGAGTCCAAAGCTTCTCTCATTTGTAAAAATCGTTTCTTGTTAGGAGTAGGGGTATTGCCGAAGAAGTATTTCTGAGCTAGAGCCATATTCGGTTCATAGTCATGCCAAATTTTCAATCCTCTATACCCAATGAACAAATCTCGGAAGTGTTCGTAAGCCCACACCTGTGCCCATAAAATGTATAAGATAATTAATATTTGGAAACTAACAAATGTAATGATAACAATAAAAAAATAAGTAATTCACCATACCTGAATCACAGTGAAATTCCCATTAAATTGACGGCCTTTCGCCTTAGAAGCTCGACGCATTTCTGCCAAAAAATGTGCCAAGAAAGCGGTGCCCCATGAATACTTATGAACGTCTTCCAACGGATCCAAAAACTGTAGGTTGTTCAAATGCACCCTGTTACCATTAGAGTCAGGGAATATAGCGGTTCCCAAAATGAACAACATATATGCTGCGGCAGTTTGTTGAGCTTGTGCGGGAGTCAATTCCTTGTTCTTTGTATTCCCAAACAATTGAGTGAGTTGGACGAATGTTATAGTCTTTGTCTGAGAAGTTTGTTTCTTGTACAAATTTTCCATCGTGGTTTCCTTGTTCCATCCAAACAACTTTTCAGTTAGCTCATAGATCTTTTCCCACCCTAGGTCCTTCGACTTGTCTTCTACCTTAACCGGTTTCCCAAGAACCTCTAGTCCTATTATCCTTTGGACATCTTCAGGGATAATGGTCATCTCGCCAAAATGAAAATGCATGGTGTCAGTTTCACCATAAAACCTCTCCAAAAAGCAGTTTGCCGTGACGGTATCAGTGGCCACATAATTTTCTATCGCAGGATACAACCCAGATGCTTTGACTATATCTTGAACAGCCGGACACTCATCCTCCAAAAGCCAGACATCCGATTGTTGATGGCGGCTAACACGCCAGGCTTTCCTGTGGTCCTATAAAATCATCACGAACTTTATTAAATTGATCACGTGTAAATAATAGAATAACAAGATACAAACGTCTTACAAAAGTTTGATAGATCCATCGAGCCCAAGAGTCTTTATACGAAAATAAAAGTTGCGGGTTTATAGGTTGACCCCAATATTTTCCATCATTTCTGTGAGGAATTAAGTCTAACGTATCAGGGAAGTGAGGTGGGGGTGCCTTTTCATCATTAGTTTGTCCTAATCCACCTGCTTGTGAAGATGAGCCACCTGCTTGTTCCGGTTCTTGTGGAGTTTGATTCTCATCATCATCATCATCATCAGTGTGAGTTGAGACACCTGTAGTAGCCGCTATTCCTTTTCCTTTGTCCTTTTTTGGTGCGTGAGACCTATGTTCCAACACGTTAAACGGATTTATATAGTGCATGCCGGCATACAAAATGAACACACACAAAACCGGCATTCACGGCTTAATACTATTCTATGTCGGTTTAATTCCGGCATTATATCAAATAATACGAAGATGCCGGTTTTTGTTGAATTGTATCCAGGAATTTAAAAAATTTAGGGAACAAAAACCGGGATTGTATGTTACCATACCGTGAACGCCGGAACAATTACCGGCATACCAGCAGTAATTTTTGGAATGCCGGTTTTCTGTAATTTTTTACCCAAAACTTAACATTTTTTTTTGTTTTTCAAATTGAACTCAATTGACTAGAATGCAATTTCAAAACCCTAAAAAGATATTTTAATCCATCATGAACTCCTATCAAGTTTCACTTTGTGTTGTATATTATTGGATAAACCCTAAAACTACTTCAATTCAACGGGAGACTTTGTGTTATACATGACTTACCGAATCAAATCTGTTACTTCCGCCTCACCAGGAGACTCTTCAGGAGTTTGTTGCGCATCAACAGGTATTTCTGCATTGGGGTTATCACGAGATTTGCGACGAACCATTGTTTTGGTATAATAGATGAAAAAAATAGGGAAAGATTGAATAGAACGAATAGTTTTCTTTCCAAAACCGTCACTTATATAGCTTTGGAAGTTTGAAACCGTCATTAAAGAAACCCACGATTTTGTAACCTTCCAATGACTCATTAAATATTTGGAAACCGTCAAACAAATTGAATGAAATTGTAACCGTAAAAAAAGTTGAATGAAATTCTAACCGTCAACCAAGTTGAATGAAATTTTAAACGCCAGAATACCTAAGATTGACAATTACATACCTGATGGCATTACAAGTTCATTATTTTTTTAACTTCTTAGTGTGGTAAACCGGCATCTTTAGTAAACATATACATGATGCCGGTTTTAAGATTTCATAACTTCTTATTTTTTTAACTCATAGCTGTTGCTGGTATTTGAACGAAATTTCACGAAATAAACATCATTAACCACAAACATAAGATCTCAAGCATTTTCCAACTAACATAATTTAAGGGAATAACGTTACACATAGAATTAAAGATATCAATAGTAATACAATTTAAAATAATTTATTGGAATTAGATTGAACAAGCAAAGCAGCTTCGAAATGCCTAAAAGGCTCTTGTCTCCACTTCGTATATGCATCCTGAGCTTTATACCTATCACCACCGTATCTTGATATGAATTCGTTGTATTTGAGACATGATTTGATGACTGCAGTTGTTCGAATGCGTACTATTTGATCAGCGTATTCAGTTTTGCGTTTCTTACCGTTAACCGTGTAATGCTTGTAAGAACCATTCATTACAAGGACCCAAAACACTTCTGACGGGCATTCATCCTCCGCTAAATCCAATACTAAGTAGTAATTCCTAATCCATTCTGTTTCCTCCTCAACATCTGCTTCTATCTTAGCTTCTTTTTGATGTTTAACCTCTCCCGAGCTTCCGCTCGATGTTATATTTTTTTTGACGATAACGTTCAATCTTTGCTTCCTCTTTTTCTTCTCTCTTCCTTTTTACTTATCTCTTCCTCCATTGCGACAATTGAGTTGGTGGTTTCTTCCTTCCTTCTTAGTTTTTCTAGTATTGTGGCAATGGAGTTGGTCGTGGTTGATGATTGAATTCCTGTCGGAGTGGACAATATGCTCCTCAAACGTTTTTCTTTTTCGAGGGAATTGATGAACTTGGCAGGCGGTGAGTAATAATCCATTGGAGATATATCTGTGAGGTATCAAGTGCAATGGGTGTATCCATTCCTTTAAATAGATTTAGTCATAACGGCTCTTTTCCACTTTAGTAACGGCACAATAAGAAACTCAGATCCCACGCCGGAATTAATGTTTTCTAGAGTATGGTTTAAAAAACTAGCCGTTAGTTATTCAATGCCTGAAACCGTCAGACAATGGATGAAGTAAAACTACGCCGGTACTATGTTCCGGCACTCAACGTAATACAACGATGATGCCGGTTTTGAGGAAATTCTATTCAGGTTGAGGAACCAAATATAACTACTATACCGGCATACAATGTTTAATAAATTCAATGCCGCTTTGGGAATGCAGTTCCATTAGGAGATAATTAAAGAGTTTTTGAATACCGGCATTCTTAAAATGAATATTCATATGCCGGTTTTTTGTCACTTATTTAATAGTTTTTGGAGATTTTGAATACCGGCATAGACCTTAGCAAACACAACAATGCCGGTACATACATGTCTGATTTTGAATTTTACTATGCCGGTTTGTGAAACCTCGATGAATTCAGAAATGCCGGTATGTGTAACGGTATTTCAAACAATGAGCTGTCCTATGCCGGAACATTTTAACTTTCAAACCAAAACTCTAATCATGTTCAACATAAACCAAAGTAAATAAAGAGTTAACCCACAGTACAAACCAAAACAAGTTTGAAATTGTTTTTGACGTAACCATAAAACTAAAGAGTTAACCATCACTAATTAGTCTTTTGTTTCTTTTGGGTTGGCGCCTTCCTTGTTTCCCCATACATATCTTTGACAGTAGGGTCGGTTTCTTCAATTCTATGAAGCTTTTCCTCGAGTTCCTTGATTTCTTGAAGAGATAGCACAACTCCATCCTTATGCTTGGAACCTAACATCTTCGTAACCTTGCCAAGTCGACGTCTCTAGTTTAATACATCAAATACATAATCAGGATATATATTAATATATGATTATGTTTACATTTAATAACTATAACCAATTAAGAAAACTTACCACCATTCTGAAAGTCTTGAGAAGTTGGGCCATCGTAGGTGGTGGAGGTGGAGGAATTTCAACAGGAGGGTTTTCTTGGTGTGGAGCTTCCACGGAGGGAGGGCGCACGACATAAGGATGTGACCATTCCAGGTAATCCCTCATATAGCTGTCATCAACTTCATAACCATTTTCCGCAAGCTCCCACTTACTAATATCTACCAAACGACGTGGGTCTCTTTCCCTCCAATGTGTTGGTTCCGGTTCTGGATCATACACTACATGCAACTTGTTGGGAGTTGAATTGCACCGAGAAAAGTAAAGAAGATAATTATCATCAGAGGTCGATCAAAAATGGGATAATTGTTTAAATCCATGTTGGCGCATCACACGGCATGGGTCGGCCATGATGTATCCTCTTGGGTGGTACAAAGGCCCATGGTACAATGCAACATCTCTTGGGATTTGACGGTATCCTCTAATCTCCTTATAAGTGTCGAACACAACGTCTTCCTTCCTCATAGCATCCAAAGCCAATCTCATATCGATGACTCGACCTTTGTTATCGGGCTTCGGATTACTGTGAAACTCGAACCTCTAAGCTCTAGGGATATCGGGTTCAGGAAGGTCTTTGATCTTCAAGAATGGGCAGTCCTTGAACAAGGTTGGGAAGTGTTCATAACACCACACCTAATCCAATGTGAACAATATACATGTGAACAAAAGTTAAATAAATACATGTGAACATAGATTAAAAAAAATTGTACCTGGAGTATAGTGAAATTCCCGACAAATTGGTTTGTTTTAGCCAATGAAGCCCTTCTCATTTCCGCCATCAAATGTGCCATGACTGCGGTGCCCCAAGAATAGCCACACACACCTTCCAACGGGTCAAGGTACTGGAGAAAGTTTGCACTTACCCGGTTGCCATTACTGTCAGGGAATGCCCTAGTGCCCAAGAGGTATAACAGGTACGCGGCGGCGGTATAACGAATCTGTGCAGGGTCCCATCCAGCCTCCAAGCTTCTAGCCTTTGTATTTTCAAACATCTTCTTAAGCATCGTCAGCTTGAATGTCTTCGTCTTACTTCCGTTCGATGCTACATAAAAGCTATCCGAAGAAGTTTTGAAGTCCCAACCAAACAACTTTTCAGTCAAATCGTGCAACTTCAGCCAATCTAGGTCCCGAGACTCAACTCCTTCTGAATTGATTTTCCGATAACATTCAAGCCTAGAATGGCATAAGCATCTTCAGGAATCAAGGTCATCTCCCCGAACGGGAAGTGCATTGTATCGGTTTCACCATGATACCTTTCGACAAAGCAATTGACGGTGACAATATCTGGATTCAAGTAATTTTCAACCAAAGAATACAAACCCGAGTTCCTTACTAATGTTTGGACATCTTCATGTTCCAACGACAATTTCCACTCAGCCGCGGCTTGGTTTCGGCAAACACGCACAGCCTTAGTATGATCCTAAAAATAAGACATAATACGATTAAGAGATAATGTAAAAAATAAAACAATGCACATGCACAAAATAAAAAATACTTACATAAGTTTGAAAGATTGTACGAGCCCAAGAGTTCTTGTATCCAAAAAGTACTTTCGGTTCCGGAGCTTGACCCCAAATTTTACCATCATCGCGGTCGGGTATCATGTCATCAATGTGAGGAAGGTGACAACCTTTAACTTTGTGTTTGCCCTTGCCCTTGCCTTGTGTTGGTTGTTTACTAGTCTCACCAACTTCGGTTTGGATTGCTAATTGACTTGGGGGAACCTCATCATCTTTATCCTCACTGTCCCCTTCATCATTCTCATCGTTCACAAATGTACCTTCACGGATTCTAAGTGCATTACGTTCACCACCACTCTCCCAATCTAACCCTCTTGTTTGAAACCCCAAACGCTTCTTGCGACCCGCATCTATCCCCCCCTGGGAGGCGGGACTGGGAGTATCAAGACCGTCCTTTCTCCTTTTTTAGTGAGAATAGGACCTTTATTTTTCCTCGATACTTTGGCTTTTGACCTATAACATAAACAAACGAAACAAACATAAGAAAAGTCATCACAGTTTGTAAACCGGCATTGAAATTCTTAAAACAACTAATGCCGGTAACATGTACCTAAAGATATATGTTCAAATATCGAGCATGCCGGTTTTTGAGTTTTTCTTACTGAATGTTTCAAGTGTCAAACCTAAGCATACACGAATTGAACTACCTGATGCCGGTATTTCAAAACCGGCAATGACGAAACCTAGATATAATGCCTGTAAAAAAAATTTTCTGTGTGTTTTTAGTTGACTACCTAATAGCCTTCAACCCAATTCGAATGCCTGGTCCTAAAATCTAATTTTCAGAACTCAAGCCGGTTTGGTGTTCAACTACTATCGTATGCCGGTATTGATATTTCAGGTTCAGGAAGTTAAACCGGCATTGTATTCGACCAAAAGGCTATGCCGGTTTCTAAACCGGCTTGGTGTTCAAACTAAGATTGAATGACGGTTTTCTCTGAACTCTCCAGCTTTCACCAATTTTGGCGATTCTAACCTAAACCCATGGCTAAAAATCGATTAAAACAATCATAAATGAGCTAAAAAAACACTTACCTTCTCAGAGAAGCCATGATTGGTTGATCATCCGAGTTGGATGCTTCTTCCTCTTCTAGTTCTTGAGCAATGTTCTCGATTCGTTGCTCATGTGTTTGTTGAGCAATCGATTTAGTGTTCCGTTTTGCTTTTGATTTCTTTCATGGAGGCATGGTTATGGTAGGTTAGTCAACGAAGAAATTTTTGATTCAACGATTAATCGTCGATGAAGAATGAACGATGAGGAAGACGATGAAGAAAAAAATATATTTCTAAACCTAACCCTATGGCGGTACAAATTGAATTGGGGGATATATGAATTTTGTATTTAGATTTTATTGTTTTAGGGAAAGGGCATTACAGTAATTTCATAATGTTTTTTAATTAATGAAGGGATATTCTGGTATTTTCGCACCCAAAAAACACCCCTTATCAGCCACAAATGGTTGGGGGAAGTAATTCATATCCCCCAATTAAAATCCATATCCCCCAATTAATAGTTCTAATAATAATAATTGAATTTCTATAATAACTTGCCAATTTTGATTGTTTTGATTTAGTAGTAATAATGATAATATTAAATACTGTCCCGGGGATTTTCGTATCTACAGTTGTGTACTGCAGATGCATGCTTCCGGTTTCAACAACTTAATTATGTTGTTTTGAGATTCTTCCTGTATTTGCACTAACAGGTTTTTAGGAGGCCTTCAAGCACAAACAGGTTTTTAGGAGGCCTTCAAAATTCCCTTTTATTTTTTGTTAATGTGTCATCCATAATATGAAAATCAACTTAGAGCTTCTCCAATGGTCATTGTGTGTTTCTTATTTGGCAACACAAATAAAACATCCTTAATCTATTTTTCCTTAAGATTAGGGAGAAAAAAAAAATCCATCTCTAATAGCATTGCATGTAACCTCTTTTTTTAATTAGTATAAATTTATTTTTTTCATAATTAAGATTTTATTATAGCAAAATGGGTAGTTAATATATTAAAGTCAATTCAATTAAGTAAAAGCGGACTAAGATGATAGACAATGTCAAAGGGAATGTCTAAAACTAGACATTCACCTTGACAATGTCTACCCAAAGTCATCTATACATTGGTTTGAGACATCAGGTTAGAGAATAATTTTAGAAAAAATGGATATGTATCCTAAGTGGATTTTGACATTTATCTCCACACACATGCCATTGGAGAAGCTCTTAGTTAATGGTCATTATATGCTGGCCATAACGACGTTTGAGGCAATATGCTAGTGCAATGAAGATATCTAAATACTTGTATACTTGTAATTGGAACAAAAAGTTAATTTAATGATATATTTCACCCAAAATGGTACAATATTAGGGAATAAAAGAAAAGGATACTAATAATAATTACATTTGATATCTGATTTTAAAAACACATTTTCACATCAACTTTTACACTCTCTTCGTATATATGCTTACAAATTCGAAATATAAAAGTGACTATATGATTTTGGAAATATTATGCCCATAAATGGGAATAGAAAATAGAAAGAATAAAAGATATTAAAATTTTGGAAACTTTATAAAGAAAATAAAGGAAAAAAAATAAACATTTTGTGGAGTGAAAACATTATAATTAAGGGATTTAACCTTTGGAGTCAAAAATAAAAGATATTTAAGTAGAAATTCTTTAAGAAATTCGGTCTTTCCTAAACGTGGATTTATAAAAATTATATTAAATTGAGGGTATATTCGAGAGAGTTTCTTCATAAAAATACTAATACAAACTAACTAAAGTTGATGTGAAAATGTCAAAAATAAAAAATATTAAATGATTTTTTCTAATAATAATAAATAATAAATAATAATAATAAAATGAAGGGGATATTATAAAAACCATTGTGAACTATTTGTAAATCAATTAAAGAAGATTTATTACAATTTACATTGTCGCGGTAAACTTAATGACTCAAAATCTTATACATCCTAAAATTATTTATGCCTTAAAATTTTGATCTCTTCTTTGTGGTTGAATTCAATTCTGCTGCAAAGTAATTACTCTTCAGTAGCTGTTAATAGATAGCTTTTAGTATGACCAATCTAGGATATATTTGTTGCTCCTCATTGTTAACAAACTGAAAGTTTCACTTTGGCAGATGGTGCATATGAACTACTTTGCAACAAAAATAAACTCAATCACAAAAACAGGGAGTTAGCAATTCAGACATAAACCAATGTAAGATTTATAAGATTATGAGTCGGTTATAAAGGCACCGCGTGTATATAAATTTCACGTGATTTTCCCTCATGCACATCTTTTCGGATCAGTTGTGCAAAAATTTGTTGATCCTCATTGTTTTGTTTGCAAAACAAATAAACAGTACCACATCTAAAAGTACTAAAAGTAAGAAGGTTTGTTTAGAAGAAGAAAAAAACCTCACAAAACTAGACATGACTTTGGCATACGACAACAAGTGACTGTCGTTAGTGTATCACGACTTAAAAAAAGTTGAATATGGCTTCCAAAATGACTTTGTAAGTTATTTCTGCTGAATTGGATATTATTGAAGATATCAAAGGATAAAGCTTTTGCAGAAAGACGTACATATTGCGGTATATACCCAAACACGAATTGAGGTTGTCTTTTTGAGTTCTATTTGATTAAAAATTATATCCTTAAAACAATAATCATAGCGAGACATTAAAAATGTAATTCCAAGGGAATTCTTTTGATGGGTTTATAAGAATATTTGGTCGGTTCCGGTAGCAACATGAAAAAAGAGATATATTATTGCATTCCGACATTTAAAGATGATAGTCCTTTGATTCCAATTCTTGGCATCATCTTTATATATTCATAGCCTGACAGTGGAATAACTTGTTCTACATAATATAGCGATCAGGATGTCTAATAAACAAACACATAGACTGATAAAGGAGAGACAAGGATCTTACTGGCTGATGAAATTAGAAATTTAAATCCGTTTGAACTTTTCACTTCCAACGTCTAATGCAAATAAATATGATACTAAATTAGCCTCTCAAAGATTTTAGAGGATACCAATAAATAAAACCATTCACGTAGACAAAGGTGCATCTAGACTGAAATGCAAATTTGGGACTTGGTCTATTCTTCTTTATGCATTGTGTCTTCCTAATGTCAGTATCTCCCAAATTTGATAAGAAGCATTATAATCTTCGATAATCACCCACTTACAGATTAACTTTATGTTTCTTACTTGTAGGATCATATCCAAAACTATAAATACTAGTATAACTTACAAAAAAGATGCCAAGGTTTTTCTAATAATGTTGGATCGCTCTATGGGTTTACTTCTGTCGTGCATATATTAAACACACAAGCAGCATTCACAGAATCGTCAATGAAACATATCACACCATATAACACCTCCAATGATTCGAGTATAAGAAAATTGTCTTGTTTGTAATGTGCTTAATGGTTGATGCTAGATAACCAACATACAATCAAAGCGAAATAGACATGCACCCTTGATGAAGTTGCTAGGGGTCCAGGTCTATTCCGCTTTGAGGCATGCATGTTGGTTACCCGCATCAAATATTAAACACATTACTAACACACGTTAATTTTCTTATCCTCGAATTCTTGAAGGTGTAAATAGTGTTGAATGTTTCATTGTTGTTTATGTAAATGATGTTTGTGTGTTTAATATAGGTATGGGAGAATTAACTTACAAAAATTCTGTAAGTTATACTAGTACTTATAGTTTAGGGTATGATTCTATAAGTAAGAAATATAAAGTTGTCTATAAGTGTGTGATAAGCAAGGATTATACTGCTTACCAAATTTGGGAGGTATTGACATTAGCTAGGAATACACAATGCAGGGAAAAGAATGTATCAAATCCCAAATTGTTATTTCAGTCCGGATGCACCTTCTGTCTATTGAATGGTTTTATTTATTGGTATCTTCTAAACTCTTTGAGAAGTGAATTTAGTATCAGATTTTTATTTGCATTTGGCGTTGGAAGTGGGAAGTTCAGAAGGATTTGGTACCTGATTTCATCATTTAGTTAGTTCTTAGTCTCTCCTTCAGCAATTAGTTTGTTTGTTCATTGGATGTGCAAAGTTGTGTCGTTATATTATGTAGATCTAGTTGATTCCAAGATGATTCCAAGAATCGGACTCAAAGGTCTATCATCTTGCATGTTAACTGACAATGTAGGGATGCAAGTATGAATCTCTTTTTCCTTGCCGATACTGGATCCGACCAAATATTCTGAGAAACTCATCTAAAAAATGCCATTGGATCTATAGTTGCAATGTCTCTTTATGCTTACTGTTTTAAGGATGCAATTTTCAAGCAGATAGAACTCAAAGAGGTAGCCTCAGTTCACGTTTGGAAAGGAACTAGGCGATGTACATCTTTCTGCCAAAGCTTTATCCTTTAATAACCAAATTCTACCAATCCAAAATATACTTATGTTAACAAAAACTATCCCGTTATGAGAGTTTCGATTTAGGACCCATAACTGCATGGGGTACTTAAATATGCCAAGTAACCTAAAATTTAGAAGCCTACATCACTGTAGTATGTACGGTGGAAAAGTTATTGGTTGATGATACAAGTGACCTGATTTTAAAACTCGTCAACATCAAATATTTATTTTTTTATAAGTGACTGGAACTAAATGTGCTATAATCTGAATTCTATTACCATATTGTATGACCTAAATCTTCATAGTGTAGTAGTAAGTGAGTTAAGACGAGACTTGTGATCCGAAATGGCTCCTTAAATATTCGTGCTCTCAAGTTTTCATGTTAACCAAAAGTTTTCCCACTAGCCCAATAAGTTATACATGACCTAAAACCTGCATTTCGGTTTGTGACCTTAACTTTGTTATAGCAATCATACCCCAAAAAATTTATCCCATGATTATACTATATCCAGTCTCATAAAATCTGCCAAGTGATTTATTTGAAATTCATCACGCTAAAGCACAAAAGATATGCTATATGCCAATTTCCAATCTCTATAAACGGATCACACAGTTTATTTATGTATCGAAGGTCCCCGATTTAGAATTAGAATCACTTTTAGTCCTTTGATCCTAGAAAGAGTGTATAGTGGCTAAAATTTGAAAACGGTTTGTCGGCTTGATTATTGAATAAAAACTTAGTCTCTGGATTTTCACCTTGCCACGACTATTTAAAACGACATACCAAGGGGTAAGCAGCAAATTAATATCCAGAAACATCCAATTATACTAGCATGTTCATTGTGTCCTGTCATTTCTTCTCTTTTTGTCGGTCTTCAAAATTAAGAAGCGATGAGAAGTTGAGAATCATTGTTTCCAGGGAGCATTCCTCGGTCTTCCATGAATTTGGTAATAGCATGCTCCGATGAAAGTTCAGTCTTGTATGTAATAAAAACTGTGTTATTATTTGTCAGATCTAATATGTAATTTCATCTCTCGTGTTCCTTCACTTATATTACTGGTATTGCAATTTACAAACACAGCCAGGAACTATTTCCAGAACAGGTTCACCCTCAGATGAAATCATCCCTGTGATTTGTGTTTCTGACTTGAATAGCTTTTTGCTCAGATGAAATCATCGCTTCAGCTTTCCTTATCTGAATTTCCACCTCTGAGAGTTCAGTATCAAGTTCGTCTTTTCTAGTACAAAGGCCAACATATTTCACCTGCATTCCATCCAATACCTGTTTATCACTTTTAACTTCTGCATCAATCTTGAATTGAACGAAGACTTCCAGTGGATCTTAAGTCGATTGAATCCTTCCCGCAACCACTTAATTTTGAATTTCAAGGTCTCAGCATCTGTGATGGAGGCTTTCCCATCCCTCCAGCAAAGCTACATTCAGTTTCGCACCACACATAGTTTCCATTGCCGAGATGATCTCCAATAAACTGGTAACACATGTGAGTAATATAGCATCATTGGACTTGATGACTTCTTTAGTTGCCATATGCCCATACTCATCAGAGATCTTCTCATACAAATTTGCATAAATTTGCATAGTCTTTTGGGATCTTGAAATTGCCCAGAAATTCGAATCCTTCAACTCTATCTTCAGTTGGCACTGTGAGGGAAGGTGGATAAAGATAACAAGGTGGGATCAGTAGTCGAGCAGTTAGAAGAAGAGGATGCATCCCTTGTGGTGCCCACAGGTTCCTTAACAAGCTCAACCACATCAAGCGGTCCCCTAGTTTCCTCTTCAGAGCAAGATGACGACTTCCTTATGTGTATGTCCTTGACATGCGAGTCCTTGGCACTGATGTGGAGTGTCATTCCCATTCTCTTCTGGGATGTTGAAGATGTCCATCAATTCAAATCCTTCCACTCTCTCTTGGACCGAAGCGTCTGCAGACCCTGTGAGGGAAGGACTGACATCTACAGAAGTGGGAATAGTTAAGGTGGAATCAAGAGCTTGGCACTTAGAAGAGGATGTAATCATTGTAGCGTCCACACGTTCCTCAAGCTTATCCCCTTCAAGCGATTAACCTCCCGTTGTGTGCACTTCAGAAAATGATATCAAACTCCCTGTGTGTACATTGTTGACGTGCAGGACCTTCACAGTAGTGTGGCGTACATCACTCTCATTCTCTTTTGCTACGGATTCCTGGGTCAGGAGGATAGGGGTGGAAAGGTATAGTCATAGGTTCTGATGAAGGCACAAGTTCAGGTTCATAATAACAAATTCGCATTCCATCACAAGGGCAAGGCTCTTCTATAATTATCTTTCTGTTTCTAGACAGATAGACAGCCTGCAAAATGTGGAACAAGAATCAGATGTCTAAAAACTTAGTCCATTTAGGTAATAGCACGAGAGTACACAATTTTTTGAAGTGTATATGCTACCAGAACCTTAGCATCTCTGTCTGGAGATAAATCCGATTCTCATCTGAATCTGCTTGACATATTTCTAGGCTCTCTTCAGCCTCATCCACAGGGTCAATGAATGATCCAGTAAGCTGTAAATAGAATAAACAAACTTTAGAATCAACAAGCAGCCATGAATTATGCATGCCAAGAAAAACCCTTGTACAAAGCTAACACTTGGCATTTTTAAGTTACATGTTTCCGGTAATTGGGTGTAAGCATACAGGCTTATCTGAGTTCGAGATTATGTCGGTGGCAAAGTTTTAATTATCAAATACTTGTTGAACATCTTGATTTCTTAACTATCATTTTAGACAAGGAAGTTCACTCTGGAAGTAGGAACAGTATGAAAAACAGATTTATTTATTTTAGTCATTCGAGATACTTTGCAGCCTTTGTGGCATGATTCGAAATCAAGAGACCAGCTTCTGACTGTTGAGATAGATTTTACAACATTTGATTCAAAATCATGGAGGAAGAGTTGCAAAATCATGTGCTTTATGTAATTAAGAGGAGACCAGCTTCCGACTGTTGAGATAGATTTCTTGGGTGCACCTGCACTTGGATCTCACAACCTTGGGAAACAGGAGTCATCTACCACACTATCTAAAAGTCACTCAATTATGAATGAATCATATCGCACTGCATCTTTTTTATTACAGATAAGTTCGCATCTTTCAGTTTTTTAGCTGCTTGAGTGTCTATGTAACTTGCAGGTGATATGAGTTAAGTAATCTGTACATGGGTTCACCGGTATCTCGTTTTTCCCATCTTCCTTCCAGGTATATCTAATCTTTGCACTGTTACTCACATATAATGCTTTATGAGATTGCAGCTATAATGCATTTAGAGCATAAGCAACTTTAACCAAGTGCAATCTGTAAAAACCCATGAGTGTAACTCTGTTACAACTTACAACAGGTGCAGATCACGTGACTATAAAGACTCGAGTAAATACTAACATCAAGTTGTCTAATAACACCATGAATCCTATAGTATGATTTATGCATTGTCAGCAATTATTGTCACGAATTTTAGATCCAACGAAATTCTAAGCAGGAAAATTTATCAACGCAACAACTAATCCAGTGGCTAACTTGACAAATCTGAACCATAACAAAACTCTATCATACTAGTATAGTAAACAAAAAAATAAAAATAAAAATATGCTCTTAAAAAATGACAATGATGTTGATTATCTATGTACAGTTGTTAAGTGAAGTCTTAGGCATTGCAATCCGCATTTATCAAAAAGCAGTATAGCAGCTGGGTACGAAACGCAGTGTACACTGCTTGGAATTCAAATAATCATATACATGCTACGCCAGAAGAGAAAACCGAATTCTCTCTCTCACATCATTAGCTAGCTAGCATCAAAATATCAGTATCTAAGCATACAATTTCAAACATTACAATCAGAAAGCCTTAATGTAACCTATAAGTTACAGATGCTTACAACATCTACAGTGCTACTTACTTTTTGTTTCAGAGTGGTCATTCCCTATCTTTTCAGCAAGCACCCTAGTGTTCCCCCCTTGCGAAACGAGGTTTGATTTTGCCTTGATCACCCTCATATTTGCTAACGAAGTGTGTAACTTCAGCAAACCAAAACTGAGGAAACACAAGAAGAGCCATCAATGTGAATTAGTCATAGCTTATTTGGGGATGTCCTCCTCATAAAACATTCAGCAAAATGAACAAAGGTCACTTACCTGCTTGATTAACTCTACCTTGATGAAATGATCTGTAAAAATTCCAGAACGGGGAGGTTTTTATGGCTTCCAGGTGTTTTGGTTTATCTTTAATTGTTCCTCTTCCTCTAATGTTTTCCGAGATCTCGACTAACTTACTCCATTTAGGTAATAGCAAGAGACTACACAATCTTTTAAAGTATATGCTACCAGAACCTTCACATCTCGGTCTGGAGATAACTCTGAATCTCCATCTATATCTCTTTCCCTGACCATCTTCTCAACAATCACATCTGATTCTGCTTGACGTATTTCAATTGGTGTCATTACGCTCTGTTCAACCACATCCAGTAAGCTGTAAATAGAATAAACAAACTTTAGAATCATCACACAGCCATGAATTATGCATGCCAAGAAAAACCCTTATGCAAAGTTAACACTTAGCATTTTTTAGTTATATGTTTCTGGTAATTGGGTGTAAGCATACAGACTTATCCGAGTTCGCGATTCTGTTGGTGGCAAAGTTTTAACTATCATTTTATACAAGGGAGTTCACGCTGGAAGTAGGAACAATTTATTTTTGGTCATCCGATTTCAGGATACTTTGCCGCATGATTCCAAATCAAGCAAAAAAGAGCCTATGTCAGAAACACCAGGAGTTCTTAGAAGAGTTGCAAAATCATACGCTTTATGTTTTTAAGAGACCAGCTTCCGACTGTTGAGATAGATTTCTTCGGTGCACCTGCACTTGGATCTCGCAACCTTGGGAAACAGGAGCCATCTACCACACTATCTAAGAGTTACAAGTATAATTTTTCACCCTTCACTCAATTATGAATCATATCGCACTGCATCTTTTTTATTACAGATAAGTTCGCTTCTTTCAGTTTTTTAGCTGCTTAAGTGTTTATGTAACTTGCAGGTGATAAGCGTATGGATTCACCGGTGTCTCATTTGCCCCATCTTCCTTCCAGGTATATCTAATCTTTGCACTCTTACTCACCTATATTGCTCCGTGAGATTGCAGCTATAATGCATTCAGAGCATAAACAACTTTAACTAAGTGCAATGTATAAAAACCCATGAGTGCAACACTATTACAACTTACAACAGGTGCAGATTGGGTGACTATAAAGACTCGAGTAAATATCAAAATCAAGTCGTCTAATGTAACACCAAGAATCCTATAATATGGTTTACGCATTGTCAGCAATTATCGTCACGAATTTTGATCCAACGAAATTCTAAGCAGGAAATTTTATCAACGCAACAACTAATCCAGCGCCTAACTTGACAAAACAGAACCATAACAAAACTCTATCATACTAGTACAGTTAACAAAATAAAAATATACGACATTTGAGTATGAGTTAAGGTGCCATTGCTCTTGATATGCTCTTCAAAAATGACTATGATGTTGCTTATCTATGTACAGTTGTTAAGTCAAGTCTCAGACATTGCAATCCGCATTTATCAAAAAGCTGGGTACAAAACATGTTAGAAAAAACAATGTTTTGTTTTAATCAAAAAATGCATGGACCATGTTTTGATCCCAAGACCTATTGCTCCCTAGATGTTTTTTCATGTGAATGAATAAAACATTAGTCCCATATAGACTAAAACACGCTAAGAGTTTTAGACTTAAATAGCATTGGTTTAGCCTTAAGGGCATGGCCCTTTGGGTCTTTAGACCTTTGTGTATGGGGAAAGCCCTAGACTGGATGAATTTCTTCATTTGAAAATATACCTCGGAATAAGTTCTCTTTCTTTTCTTCTCTTATATTGCTTTGAAACTTAAGTTCTCATTTCACGTTTAAAACCGACAAAACAGATGGAATAGGAAGAATTATTTGTGCAAGAATCATATTCTTAAGCTGTCTTGATGACTCCTTGTATGACTTCTATAATGCAAAGAAGATTTTAATGCTTTTGATTTATAGGAAGCTCTAGAAGAAAAAAATATCATGCTTTGCTGCTTTGGAAGTAAGAAGTTCTTGATGGCTAAGTTCTTAGAATACAACATGTTGTGAAGATTCTTCTTTGAAGGCTTGACTTTTGATGAAGCTCTACAAGTATCTACTGTGATTGTTCCACCCTCATGGAGCAAATACAAGAGGAGGCTGCGACACAAGACTCGTGAAATCACCATGGTGGAGCTTGGAAAAGATCCAGGTTGAGGAGCTTATGTGCGGCAAGGACAAGAGCATGATCTTTGAGCAAAAACATGTCCAACAAAGCTCTCACTTACTTGGAATTCAAATAATCATATATACATGCTTGAAATTAGTTGAATCAAACATGGCAGAACAGAAAACCAAATTCCCCATCTCACATCATTAGCTAGCATCAAATTTCAGTCTCTAAGCATACAATTTCAAACCTGATTGAATCTACATTCAGAAATCCCTAATGTAACCTATAAGTTACATATGCTTACAACATCTATTCATTCAACAGTACTACTTACACTTTGTTTCAGAGTGGTCATTCCCTCGTTCCCAATCTTTTCAGCAAGCACCCTAATGTTCCACCTTGCAAAACGAGGCTCGATTTTTCCTTGTAACTTCAGCAAATTTTCTTCTCATCACCGTCCCCCCCTATAATATGCTTTGCAGAACTCTATTTGTGAGATACTAATACTAGTAAATTCTTCTCTTTCCCCTGCTTTGATCTTCCTCTGTAACCCAAACATGACAGCAACTTGTTCCGCTGTAGACTTAAATTCCTTATCTTCTCCGAATCGAAACACTGGATGAAATGGCATATAAGAAATTCCAGAATGGAGAGGTTTTTATGGCTTCCAGGTGTTTTGGTTTATCCTTAATTTTTCGTCTAATGTTATCCGAGATTTCGCCTAACCACATGATCTAAATATCCTGGCATCTTTCATTGATCTTTTAACGATTTTTAGAGATGATAAGAGAAAGAAGAAGAAGAAGAGAGTACTGAAAAGGTGCAGTACAGGCAGGCTCAGAGAAAGTGTTTTTTTAATAAGAAGAAAAAAGAAAAAAAAACATTTATTGCGATTTTTCAAGTCTTTCTTTAACCAGAGGGTATTTCAGGGCAGGACATATCTTAGAGTAAGCATAATAAAGGCATGGTAACTCGTACACATCGTCACATCCCTCCTTGTCGTTTTTTTTTTTTTTGTCTTTTTCTCTCTTCTTTCTTTTCATTTTCCCTTTCTCAAAAAAATAATAATCAATAGCCGTTTTGATCAAATTTGGTCATTTTGGACTAGATCCAAGCAAGAATTCTTTTCATTTTAAAGCTTTTTGATAGTAGGTAATAGAATAAGATGTTTTTATATCATTTTTGGTGTCTTTTGACATATTTCTTCGTCATTTTGAGGCGATTTTTCTTCGTCGTTGTGGGGCGAGTTTTTTCAAATTTTAATGGCTGGTTCGTGGCTTGATATTCTTGTTTCAAAAATATGGACGATTTATCACGACATCGCGCATCTGTGTTCGTGTGGATCGACAATTTTATGGAAAGAGAACTCCTTTGTTTTAGGAGCATCTCTTATGGAAGAAGAATACAATCAGATTAAATGGTCGGAACATATTTCCGGATATACCATCATCTTTCCCTTATACATAAAGTTGTTTTGGATATCTTTACGGTTTATCGCTCATTCTCTTCACGATCTACATGTAATTGATGTCCTTATTTGTATTAGGGTTTCAATTATCTCTTATTTTGATGTTTTTGTCATTTTTGTAAGCAAACATGTAATCGCTGTTTTGATTTGAATGAATTGAAATATGTTGATTGTCCAAAAAAAAAAAAAAAAAAAAATATCGTACACATCCACTTTGATCGAGAAAATTCAATGCAAGGCAAAACATAAGCGCCGAGGTGGTGGTGTAGTCTTTTCTGTGTATTCTGTAAAGTCAACTTTGTTGACCTGAATGTGGATCTCAATATGGATGTGAGGCTTAGATTATAGGGAGGTGGAGAATAGGGAGCCAAATAGCATTTCTGAAATGATATTGTGGTTATTTATTTTTGTGCTCTTGTTCGTGTATGATGTGTTCATTCTTTATATCTTATCTTATACTAATATAAAGAAAATACCTCTTTTTGGTAGGAGACTTACTAAATTACTTAGTTGTCCCTATTTTTAACATATTTATATAAATATCATTGTTTTAAAAATATATCAAATTTTTTAAAAACATACTCTTTCAAAATATGTACTGGACTTTTTTTAAAAATTTATATATTTGAAAAGTTCTTTCAATTGTCTACGTAACGAGTATAAACAAGAATAATAAATTTTTGTTTTAAAAAAAAAACATTCATGGCTTTCAAATTTAGTATTGTTGCATGAGTAAAAATTCAAATTACTACTCCCTCCGTCTCTAAAAGATAGGCTTGTTTGGTCTTCACAGAAATTAAGAAAATCAATCATTATAATCATTTTTTCATGTTTTTTCCTAATCTATCCTTAGTCCCCACTCATTTGTTATAAGAGAGATGGGAGAGAGAAGTGGTTCCCTTTTAATTTTAAGAGAGAAAATGGGGAGAAAGAAGTGGTCCCTCTATGGGTATACTAGTAAAATCATAACATTTGACTTTCCACATATATAAACAAGCCTATTTTTTTGACATATTCAAATAAGAAAACACACCTATATTTTAGAGACGGAAAGAGTAGTGGATAGGAGTACTAAAGATACACAAGGAAAATTCAAATATATATTATTTCTTCTCCCTGTGTTCAAGGAAAATTCTATATATAACTCATTAGAAAATTTAAGGTTTCTTTATTTGCGTTCATCTTTCCGGTATAAATATTAGGGCCTGTTTTTGATCTTTGATTTTTTTTATTTTTATTTTTGGAAAGTATACTTATATAGCTTATAATTTCTTTTTCTCTAGCTATCGTAACATATGTTATTCCATTCTCTCCACCAAATTCCACCCACCAAATAGCAGTAGGATGCATGCGTCATAAGTGATTGTGAATCTTATAGTAATGGTTTCATCATCTATTGACATATTAGAAGAGATTTTGTTGCGTATACCTGTGAGATCTCTACTTGTATGCAAATGTGTATCAAAACAATGGAGCTCATTAATATCCGATTCCTGTTTCTCTCGCCGTTATCTCCTTCGGAACCACAGACGATCAGTTATCGGGCTTTTTGTGCAAAACCAGTCAAAGCATTCGATGGGGGATCAAGTTTTTTTCTTTCTTGATGGAAGCAAAAAAAATAATGCCATCAGTAACACTTTCGTCCCCTATGAGAAATCCTTACCTTGCACTGGCTATATATATCAAACTATTCAATCTTGCAATGGCCTTCTATGTTGTAGGACCGCCTACTGCAACCCAACTAGATACATACGCGATCCGTCCACAAACCTTTGCAAATTAATACCTCCATCTCCACCCACTTTCTACATCTATAATCCATCCACAAAGCAGTACAAAATATTACTACCGCCGCCATCTAAAAAGTACGGTTTCAAAGAGGTTTCTAATGTTAGTTTAGCTTTTGATCCTCACAAATCACCTCACTATGAAGTTATCGCCATATGGGGAGATACAACTGACGGTGTTCAAGCGGAAATCTACTCCTCTAAATCAGAGTCTTGGAAGGATTTGGGAATAATAAGTGTCTGCCGAAGAAAATTTGGATTAGGAGATTGTGGTGTCTTCTGGAATGGTGCTTTGCACTGGTTCAACAAGTATTGTTCGTTATATTTTGATATCAGTCAAAAATTACTAAAACAACTGCCAAAACCAGATAAGCCTAAAGAGGATCTAGGACACTACAAAAGTTGGGTTGTTTATTTTGGAGAGTGCAATGGGCATATGCATCTGATCAAAACTTATAGAGTGGATGTTCCTACTAGTCTCTACATCTTGGAATTGGGGAAAGATTACTCAGCATGGAATGTCAAGTACAACGTGAACATAGAGCATTTAACAGCTGCATATAAGACTGAGTTTGTATTGAATATACACGATTGCTTTGAAGAATTAGATTTCTCAGTGTTATTTGTTGAAGACAATGATGATGATAATAGTGAGGGTGGTGAGTCGAAAACATCCAAGTTGGTGATACACGTAAGCGAGCATATCATCTTTTACGATCTTAAGGATATGAGCTTCAAAGAAGTTAAAGACGTACGCTTGAGAAAGAAGTATCCCTGTCATCGTCTAGCCACTCCATTCATAGAGTCACTGGCATGCGTTTGATCATTTCTTATTTATTTTTTATTCAACTTCTCGGTACTACTCACTGTCTTATTCCGATAATATTTATATATATTTATTATGACTTTTTTGCCTTTTGCTTAATTTTTTTTTTCTGCAAAATATGCTTGTTTGTTATTGAAGTTGTGAAAATTGTGAAGTTTTTTTGGATGGAAATCACATTTCAATTCATATGAAGTTTTCTTATTTACGTGTGATTAATAGGTTTACTGATATATGAATTTATGATTTTCGGTTTGTGGTAAACGAATATATTTTAGATGGTATTACACAGTATACCCCGTAGAGCACTTATTTCTGCACTGCAATAATGCCATTGATAATCTGCCAAACAAAGGCATTGATATTTATAACTGTTGTATCCTTTGTATGCACTGCAAAGTTGCATACAAGGTATGGTTTATGGTGTTGCCTGCTACTTGCTGGTCTTGGGTATGGCCTTCAAATATGAACATGCTAGCTAATAGTTGGCATCACAAGAGCTTTTGAGGTTCTGGCAACTTCATTTGGAATCTAATTTCATTCGGGACGTCAGTCCCCAGCTCCGAAATTTCTGGGGCAGGTGAACCGCTCAGCTCTATTGTCAAATTAATGAGGAAATCTAGTATGGCGTTGATTGTGTCTTTCATCAGATCCATGCTTTTGGTGTGAATCCCCTGGACCCGTGCCAAATCAATCAACCTTGGAACTCCTTCGTCTGCCGCGTTGTTGGGCGTCAAAATAATGTCGTCTTCCTGAGTGGAATCCGAGAACGCAGATTCAGTCCAAAGACCAACCATCCTCCATCGTTAGAGGTACGTATTTAGAGACTGATGTTGGGACCGATAGATCAATCCTCCCGTTGTGGTCGCCCCGTGGCAATGCATTTTTGATTTGACGTGAACGGGCTTCGCCCACCCCGTGACGATGCATTTTTGATTTGGTGTGCACAACCCCCGGCCCGTGGTGATGTATTTTTTCTTTAGAGTGGTCGGGAAAATACATTAGATAGGTGGACGATGTGTGCAGATTTAATTTACTTTTTATTTTTATTTTCGCAGAAAATATTTGGATTTTTTTCCCCTGTATATATTAATTTGGAAAAGAAAATCATAATATTGGACTTCCTTAAAATTCCAAACACGTCAAAGTAGGTATTCGGTTTAAGTTTATAATTTTTAAACCAATCATACGTTGCCAAGTGTCATCACCTAAATATTAAATGTAGTTTCTTTTTTTTAGTCTTTTCCCTAATCTTTTTAAATCAATCATACGTTGGCAAGTATCCTCACTAAAGCGCTCGTTTCACAAAACACAAAAACGGCATATTTTCGCCAATAGGAAGTGAGGATTTCCTCACCGTTCAACGTGATACCTTTATTTGTCTAGATTGATTCCCATACTACGCACCAGACATTATTTTTTAACTTGGTGTGCGCGGAGCTTTGCCCCTCCCGGTGACAATGCATTTTTGATTTGGTATGCGCGGGGTTTCCCCTAGCCTCGTGGCGATGCATTTTTGATTTGGTGTGCACAGGACGATGTATATTTGATTTGGTGTGGCAGGGAAAATATATATAATAGGTGGAGAATATGTGGAGATTTTATTTATTTTTTTCTTTTAACTTGATATGTTCGCCCCGCCCTGTGGCAATGCATATTTGATTTGGGGTGCGTAGGGCTTCGTCCGGCCCAGTGACAAATGCATTTTTGATTTGGTGTGTGCGAGGCTTCGTCCCGGCCCATTGTGATGTATTATTCAATCGGCTCAGCATTAGAAGGCATGGGGAAATATAAGTAGAGAGCATCACATGAAGGCCCGATATAGAAGTTTTTTATGTTCCAGAATGATGAGTTTAAAGAGCGACAAATATAAGTAGAGAGCGTATCTAATACCCAATTGTGGCAGTTTTGGTTCATATACACAGTCATTGGATTTGGTAGCTCATAATGCTAAATATACATATGGTTAAAACTTAAAACTAACTTATTCATAGATGGGAATCGTTTTTTGAGAGGTGGGGTTTGGAAGGATTAATAAGATAGATTTCTTTAAGGAGTCACAATGGTGAATGTGAATATGTGAGAAAATAAGATGATTTTCATATTTCCCCACTTAACATCAAGAAACAATAGCATTAAAAAGAAAAACCGGCTGAATAATTAACAGTAGGAATTGATCCTGTTCGTGAACTGTGATTAAACCATCTAACAATAAAATAACATAAAAAAATGTAGTATACGTCAATTGAATGGGAAGATAAACTGTTTGATTACAGGAATGTTTCATTGATTACAAATATCTCTAGTATAGTTTTATACCGCTACTCCATATAAAAACGTGAAAAGGAGATTGTGATTGTGAGGAAGAAAAGACGGGAGAAAGAGAAGAGCGGAGGCAGTAACGAAAAGGAAAACGTAATACTTTATTAATTAGGTAAAACTTAAAACCCTAAATAAGTTAGAAAAAATTTCCTTACTAACACGGTTTCCTAATAATTCTACTTACGTTTAAATTTTAACTTAAGTATTGTTTACATCTAACGGCGTCAATAACATCCAGTTAAGTATTTGGTGTAAACAAAGTGTAACCAAATTAGTTAAGTGTAAATCTTGACACCGGTATTGTCTACCCACCGTTAGGCAGACGGCGTTACTAACAGCCGGTTAAAATACTTAATGTAAACAAAGTGTAACCCAAATTCTTAATATTCCAATCAATATAGTTATGCCAAGTGTCATCACCATAAATTCCGTATTAGAAAAGGTTTATTTCAACCTATAGGAAGCGAGGGTTTCATCATCGTTTAATGTGAGGGCATATTTTGTCAAGGCCTTTAAGGAGGAAGATAAATGTTCTAACGATTTAATACATCAACAAAAATCTTTCGGTCAATTAACTTGTCTTCATCACGATGCAATGATACGAAAGAAAACTAAGAGCATCTCCAATGGTAACTTGGTGTTCATCCTATGTGTATTAGTTTTTTTTATGAATGTGAGAAAAAAATTCTCTAATTAAAGGATGTGAAAAAAAATCCATCTCCATCTCCAACCATAAACCATATATATTAGTGCAAAATATTTTAAACCATTGATTTGAAACCTAAATATCTAACTTCTTAATTAATAGCCTTTGATTTTGATGATTAGGATGTTTACATCTTCTAAGGAAACCTCTAAAACTAGAGAATGGAGTAGAGAATGTGAGAATAACTGCCGGACACATCATCCTCACATTTGTTTTTAAAGTTACCATTGGAGAATATTTTTTTATTTAAATTCTGAAAATCCTATGTGGCCTAAAATATATGAATTCTTGGTCGTCTCATTGGAGATGCTCTAAGTATTCATCACATAGTGGCGGCATATATGTGAGTATTACGTGAACTTTGCCTAGTCATAGTTACCTCAAAATTTCCGTTTCTTTCTTGTCATTCAATCTTGACGGCCCAGAGCTAGTGAGGTTGGATTGGTTCCAACTATTGACCCAACCAAAAGGAACCGTATCAATATTGTTCCGGTTCTTTTAAAATTGTTGATGATGAGACTCATGAGAGTAATTTATTTTTTACATATAATGAAACGGATTTTTTGCCCAACATTCAATTGGTTCTGATTCGTTAATAATGTTTCCCTTGATTAATTAAACACTACACCAAATCAAGGCTTTCCCTAAAAAGAAAAAGTGTTACCAAAAAATAGAAGCTAATTTCCCTAACTAAGAAAAATGATTACCTATAAGCAGTTATATAATGTCTTAGTATTTTATCTAACTCTTTTAGTCCATCATGAAAATTAAATAAGCTAACACTTCATTTCCATTACAATATTTATCCTAACTATTGACATTTTACACTTCTATTTATTTTGTGATGTAAAGATTGTGTTATAACCTTTGCTAACTCTTTATATAACTGTTCAAGTGACTAATAAAGAGATGACATGTGTCTTATTTTCTGACCAATAAAGAAACAACATGTGTCTAATATTTACAGGATACTTTCAGGTGACCCCAGCCAGGTTCCGGCTACCTGAAAATGTCAGGTTCCGGTGACTTGAAAATATCCTGCAGTTCATCTCATGCATGTTCTCAAATTCAAATTCAAGTGCAAATTTATAACAAGAATGTTGGTGAAACTACAATTCATATTCATATCCAGTACTATTTGATCCCAAAAGCAACAATTTACATTGCAACCATTCTAAATTCACAGTATAAAACTGAAACATTTAGGAAAATACAACCAACAACCTTCTCGATCCATAATTATTTCCCAACCTTCCGCAGCAACCATCAATGCAAAGTTCACCAAAGAAAACTGGACCGAATTCCCTCCCCAAGGATGAAAGCTTCCAGAAATCAACCTGCAAAGTATGACAACAAATGTACAAATTAAAATTTATTTGTTGTCCCTATGAATGATGAAAGAAAACATAGTGATAAAATTGAATAATGCTAATAACATATATAGGTGCCTACAGCCCACCGGGAAGGATCCAATTTTCATAAAACAACATCAATTTGAAGATACCTTTCAAGTTTCGATTGAATCGAAAGTCCCGTCAACATGTGAATAAATTGTTGAAGGATCTATGACATTCAGCTTCAGCTCATCCGAAGTGTTGGGTGTACCTGCAATGTAATTAAACACAAATAAGACAACCATTCTGAATGCTCCATCTTAGTCACCAACGATAGGCATCAAACAAGTGCACATTGGCAATCAGAATTCAATAGACACAATCCATCATCAAGTAACACTGAGTTAAACATCTCAATTCTATTTCAAAAAACTACTAGGATTTTAACATTTCACTACCATTATAGATTCATGAGTAGGCCCCTAAATTTGCATGTAATGACTATTGAAGACATCCGTTTGAGCAACATCACTTGAATCCCATCTTCTACATATACTTCAGGGCATATTTAATTATGACGCTTATAAAGAAAACGAAAACATAAAGTTTAATTATCGTCTTGTGCAACATCATTTTGTCAAGGTACCCGGTACCCCAACAAGGAATAAGGAACTAGAGGTATGAATATCTAGAGTCTGGTCAAAGAAAAAGAAAATAATAAGCATCCAAATCTCAATAATCCATACGATTTCAAAGAGTTGAACACATAGGTGTTTCAAGTAATATGTATGTAGGTCAAATTATTATCTTCATTCTTCTATGGTGTCTATCTTACATGAAAACGTACTTGCAACTACAAGCTAATATTCTATTCCAATAAACACTATTGTCCAGAACGTATCAATGTTTCACACATACTATCCAATAGCATTTAGGTAAATACAATCAACAATTTGTAATTAAACATGAATGCTTGAATTTTGATAGATTAAATGAAGCCTAGATGCAGTAATGTGGACAAAATTACCTCTATTTATCAACTTTCAGTGCTTCCTAGTTCATCCATTGCCACTTTGCTTCGCCAGGAAATGTAACCAACCAAATCTCATTGACTCAAAATTGATCTACACCAAATTGCTAATCTATGATACAAGATACAACATACACAACCAAAAAATTAAAAGAAGAAATATGCCTTAAAGAAAAACCACATTCAACAAAAAATTATGTACAATCGAACTTTACCTAGATGAACTAAAACATTTATCAACATATGAAACCTAACATCAACCTCCCTATTCATATCACAGGTGGCATGTCCTTTAGGGGGCTGACCAACACATTTGAGATGATAGTTCTTTTTGCAAACCTTGTTGTTGCATCCGCTACAATTTAATATGAAAAATACAATTCAAGTCATGCGGGACTAAAATTACCCTAACATCCATCACCTACAGGGCTACTACATTGGACCATCATTTATTCAGGAATTGCTTGAACAATCCCATATGAATTTGTTTGGGTATACATGCCTAAATCATACCCATATCCAGGTTAAATAACACAAATAGTGAATTCTTCAACTCTAATAATATGGGGTCAACTATTTATCAACTTACCGCTAAAAAAGACAGGAGGAAAGAAAACAAAATACATCTCAGTGTGCCGCTGAAGTTTACACTTGAGAACTATTCGGTAATCAAATTTGGTATGATTCATTAATCAAACATCTTTAATATATATGTAAAAACCAGCATGTTGAAGATTATTCAAAAACAAAGACCCTATTTGCATTATAGATGGTACAGGACAAGATCCAACTATTTTAACGTTGGACATCTATGAACCAGATTTGCATATCCTAACCGCTATAAACAATCGCAATTACTGAAATCCAAATATCTATAAACAAATCAATCAAAAAAGAGAGAATTAAGAAGCTCACTTGATTCATCTTGTTTGTAATTGAGTCCAGTAGCACCACCATCTTCTTTGGTCTTCCTCTTTTTGTTTCTTTAGCACTAGAGTTCTCGCCTTTCCTCTCCTCATTGATGTTGAATCTGATTCTCCTTTTCCTAAATCCTCCTTAGTCTCATCCTCAATTCTATTTTATTGATCCCATTTTTTTTATCTTCTTAATCCCATTTTCTTTGATAAATAATCATCATAAGGGGCTATAAACACCCCATCAAAAGTAGAAAATACTAGAATACCGCTACCACGGTAAGGAGGGCCGACCGAAGAAAAAAAACGAAACACCGTTGTAACGATATTATAAAAGAAAATTTCACACCTAGTAAACAACGGTGAAGAAGGAATGGCCTAATATTGAGTTATACATGGCATTCTAATGGATAACCAGTGTCATATTGGCACAAAATTATTGTAAAAAATGTTTTTTTTTATTTTAATATGAAGTAATTTTTTATAAGAAAACATCAATTTGAGTTCCTTGATCGGAGTAATAGATTTATCAAATTGGAGATATCAAATATCAACGTTTCCATATAAAGAAAATCAATGGATGAAAAAAGGTAATGACATTTTTAACGTGAGTCAATGGGTGATCAAGGGAAAATTCTTAAGGTCAAATGGGTGAAAATAAAATTAAGGAATTAATGTATATCAAAAGAAGATAATGGTCAAAGTCTCAAAGATAAGCGTGTCATCCACTTAATGATAAAATACGTATCTTTGTCGCGTATTTTCTTACTCCGAAAGGAACAGACTAAAGGTAGTAAGAGAAATATGTATTTTATTACTCGTTGTCAAAAATACGCGCGTTCGTTTCCATAGAACAATAGAGAAAGGAGATACGTGGCAATGAAATACGTCACTTAATGTTTCTAGACAAACAGTAGAGCACCTTTCAGATCTAGAAAAAAATAAAACCATGGAACTCTTACACCTTCCTTGCTATTCAGAAAAGAATTTTTGGGGTGTGATATGCAATGATGTACACCAGTTCCTCCCTCCCTGTTTCAATTAGACTTTTAATTTAAGATTTTTCAATAATTGTTTCCTTTCTTCTGAACTCATTACCACCGCCATTGAAGCACTCTCTGGTTTAGGTTTCATTTCCATGTCATTAACACTTTCACTCGGTTTCTAAAACCCTAATATTCCCATCATCAACCGCGACAATCTTTGCTCCAACTGATCTTGCTTTTGTAAATTCGTGACAACCGAATCTAAATATTCTTCAATATAATTTCCCACCACTCAAATTCACCATCAATATTGCCATTACGTGGTGGTGTTGCTTTCTAGCCGGGGGTGTAATGGTGGTGATGGTATTGCAGGGGTGTAATGGTGGTGAAGAGAGTAAGGATGGTCGGAAGAGATTAAGTTGTTAGTTTCAATTAGAGGTGGTTCTGATGGTGCTACTAGTACTGGGGAGATGGCGGAGGTGCTGTTAGTGGTGGTGGTGGTGGTGAAAATGTATTGGTGATCTTTAGATATGGCGCGCGGCGCGCTGGTGAAACTTTGTGTAGTGACTATGACGGTGGTGTAGGTGAAGTAATGAGATGTGTCATGGTGGCGGAGCTGCTATTATTTAGCGTAGTCTGCTTGGCGTGACGGCGCGGATATGGTGACGGTGGTTGCGGTGATGGTTGTAGTGGTGCGGCAAGGTGGAGGAGGTGTTGTGGTTGCGGTGGTAGCAGAAGCGACGGTGGTGGTGTCGATGATGCTAAATGGTGGTGGTGCATAATGATAATGAATTTGGTGGTGGTGGTGGTGGTGGTTTTATTGGTGGAGCTGGTTATGGGGCTGATGTTGAATAACTGGATGACAAGGGACACAGCTGTCTTTTTGTTTGCACGCTGAAGGATAATTCTGTCCAATAAAAAGTAACCATTCGGACGGAATTTTTCAAATATTTTTGTGAAATTGAATAATTTTGTTAGGTTTCATTTGACAAAAAAGTGGCCATAGAAGGTCTCCCACCCTTCAGCCCTTCGGGCCTTTCGGTCATTCTACCCAATTAGTTTCTTGAACAAGTTATTTTTTATATTGTTAGAGAATGACTCAATGATGTTATAGAGTTCTCGTTCTCGACCAAGAGACTTCTCAAGTTCATCAATGAGCAGATCATGTTTTTCTTCAAGAGACATGAACATAACTGTTTTGGGGTAATAACTAATTCTGCTGGTTTTTGGTAAATTTGGGTGTCTACCAAAAAACGAATATAAACCCCAAACAAATGCACTCTGCGGCAGAGTACTTTAGATTCGAGAGATCAATCTATACAATCCTGGCCTAAAAGGGGCTATAAACACCCCATCAAAAGTAGAAAATACTAGAATACCGCTACCACGGTAAGGAGGGCCGACCGAAGAAAACAAACGAAACACCGTTGTAACGATATTATAAAAGAAAATTTCACACCTAGTAAACAACGGTGAAGAAGGCATGGCCTAATATTGAGTTATACATGGCATTCTAATGGATAACTAGTGTCATATTGGCACAGAATTATTGTAAAAAATGTTTTTTTTTTTAATATGAAGTAATTTTTTATAAGCAAACATCAATTTGAGTTCCTTGATCGGAGTAATAGATTTATCAAATTGGAGATATCAAATATCAACGTTTCCATATAAAGAAAATCAATGGATGAAAAAAGGTAATGACATTTTTAACGTGAGTCAATGGGTGATCAAGGGAAAATTCTTAAGGTAAAATGGGTGAAAATAAAATTAAGGAATTAATGTATATCAAAAGAAGATAATGGTCAAAGTCTCAAAGATAAGCGTGTCATCCACTTAATGATAAAATACGTATCTTTGTCGCGAATTTTCTTACTCCGAAAGGAACATACTAAAGGTAGTAAGAGAAATACGTATTTTATTACTCGTTGTCAAAAATACGCGCGTTCGTTTCCATAGAACAATAGAGAAAGGAGATACGTGGAAATGAAATACGTCACTTAATGTTTCTAGACAAACAGTATAGCACCTTTCAGATCTAGAAAAAAATAAAACCATGGAACTCTTACACCTTCCTTGCTATTCAGAAAAGAAATTTTGGGGTGTGATATGTAATGATGTACACCAGTTCCTCCCTCCCTGTTTTAATTAGACTTTTAATTTAAGATTTTTCAACAATTGTTTCCTTTCTTCTGAACTCATTACCACCGCCATTGAAGCACTCTCTGGTTTAGGTTTCATTTCCATGTCATTAACACTTTCACTCGGTTGCTCAAACCCTAATATTCCCATCATCAACCGCGACAATCTTTGCTCCAACTGATCTTGCTTTTGTAAATTCGGGACAACCGAATCTAAATATTCTTCAATATCATTTCCCACCACTCAAATTCACCATCAATATTGCCATTACGTGGTGGTGTTGCTTTCTAGCCGGGGGTGTAATGGTGGTGATGGTATTACTGGGGTGTAATGGTGGTGAAGAGAGTAAGGATGGTCGGAAGAGATTAAGTTGTTAGTTTCAATTAGAGGTGGTTCTGATGGTGCTACTAGTACTGGGGAGATGGCGGAGGTGCTGTTAGTGGTGGTGGTGGTGGTGAAAATGTATTGGTGATGCTGGTTAGATATGGCGGCGGCGGCGCTGGTGGTGCTGGTAGTGACGGTGACGGTGGTGTAGGTGAAGTAATGAGATGTGTCATGGTGGTGGAGCTGCTATTATTTGGGGAGGTGCTGGCGACGGCGACGGATATGGTGACGGTGGTTGCGGTGATGGTTGTAGTGGTGCGGCAAGGTGGAGGAGGTGTTGTGGTTGCGGTGGTAGCAGAAGCGACGGTGGTGGTGGTGTCGATGATGCTAAATGGTGGTGGTGCATAATGATAATGAATTTGGTGGTGGTGGTGGTTTTATTGGTGGAGCTCGTTTATGTTGAATAACTAGATGTTGAATAATAACTGGATGACAAGGGACACAGCTGTCTTTTTGTTTGCACACTGAAGGATAATTCTGTCCAATAAAAAGTAACCATTCGGACGGAATTTTTCAAATCTTTTTGTGAAATTGAATAATTTTGTTAGGTTTCATTTGACAAAAAAGTGGCCATAGAAGGGTCTCCCTCCCTTCAGGCCCTTCGGGCCTTTCGGTCATTCGGCCCAATTAGTTTCTTGAACAAGTTATTTTTTATATTGTTAGAGAATGACTCAATGATGTTATAGAGTTCTCGTTCTCGACCAAGAGACTTCTCAAGTTCATCAATGAGCTGATCATGTTTTTCTTCAAGAGACATGAACATAACTGTTTTGGGGTAAAAACTAATTCTACTGGTTTTGGTAAATTTGGGTGTGCCACCAAAAAACGAATATAAACCCCAAACAAATGCACTGCACGGGAGTACTTTAGATTCGAGAGATCAATCTATACAATCCTGGCCTAAACCAAGAAATGGCCATTCCAATCTTGCTTCGGTGACAAAATGAAGGAGAAGGGTTGATCTTAGGGAGGAAAGCGAAGAAGGTGTTGAGATCAGAAGGGGCTATAAACACCCCATCAAAAGTAGAAAATACTAGAATACCGCTACCACGGTAAGGATGGCCAACCGAAGAAAACAAACGAAACACCGTTGTAACAATATTATAAAAGAAAATTTCACACCTAATAAACAACGGTGAAGAAGGCATGGCCTAATATTGAGTTATACATGGCATTCTAATGGATAACCAATGTCATATTGGCACAGAATTATTGTAAAAAATGTTTTTTTTTTTTAATATAATTTTTTATAAGCAAACATCAATTTGAGTTCCTTAATCGGAGTAATAGATTTATCAAATTGGAGATATCAAATATCAACGTTTCCATATAAAGAAAATCAATGGATGAAAAAAGGTAATAACATTTTTAACGTGAGTCAATGGGTGATCAAGGGAAAATTCTTAAGGTCAGATGGGTGAAAATAAAATTAAGGAATTAATGTATATGAAAAGAAGATAATGGTCAAGGTCTCAAAGATAAGCGTGTCATCCACTTAATGATAAAATACGTATCTTTGTCGCGTATTTTCTTTCTCCGAAAGGAACAAACTAAAGGTAGTAAGAGAAATACGTATTTTATTACTCGTTGTCAAAAATACGCGCGTTTGTTTCCATAGAACAATAGAGAAAGGATATACGTGGCAATGAAATACGTCACTTAATGTTTCTAGACAAACAGTAGAGCACCTTTCAGATCTAGAAAAAAATAAAACCATGGAACTCTTACACCTTCCTTGCTATTCAGAAAAGAATTTTTGGGGTGTGATATGTAATGATGTACACCAGTTCCTCCCTCCCTGTTTCAATTAGACTTTTAATTTAAGATTTTTCAACAATTGTTTCCTTTCTTCTGAACTCATTACCACCGCCATTGAAGCACTCTCTGGTTTAGGTTTCATTTCCATGTCATTAAAACTTTCACTCGGTTGCTCAAACCATAATATTCCCATCATCAACCACGACAATATTTGCTCCAACTGATCTTGCTTTTGTAAATTCGGGACAACTGAATCTAAATATTCTTCAATATCATTTCTCACCACTCAAATTCACCATCAATATTGCCATTACGTGGTGGTGTTGCTTTCTAGCCGGGGGTGTAATGGTGGTGATGGTATTGCTGGGGTGTAATGGTGGTGAAGAGAGTAGGGATGGTCGGAAGAGATTAAGTTGTTAGTTTCAATTAGATGTGGTTCTGATGGTGCTACTAGTACTGGGGAGATGGCGGAGGTGTTGTTAGTGGTGGTGGTGGTGCTGAAAATGTATTGGTGATGCTGGTTAGAGATGGTGGCGGCGGCGCTGGTGGTGCTGGTAGTGAGGGTGACGGTGGTGTAGGTGAAGTAATGAGATGTGTCATGGTGGCGGAGCTGCTATTATTTGGGGAGGTGCTGGCGACGGCGGAGGATATGGTGACGGTGGTTGCGGTGATGGTTGTAGTGGTGCGGCAAGGTGGAGGAGGTGTTGTGGTTGCGGTGGTAGCAGAAGCGACGGTGGTGGTGGTGTCGATGATGCTAAATGGTGGTGGTGCATAATGATAATGAATTTGGTGGTGGCGGTGGTTTTATTGGTGGAGCTCGTTATGGGGTTGATGTTGAATAACTAGTTATGTGGCTGATGTTGAATAATTGGATGACAAGGGACACAGCTGTCTTTTTGTTTGCACACTGAAGGATAATTCTGTCCAATAAAAAGTAACCATTCGGACGGAATTTTTCAAATCTTTTTGTGAAATTGAATAATTTTGTTAGGTTTCATTTGACAAAAAAGTGGCCATAGAAGGGTCTCCCTCCCTTCAGGCCCTTCGGGCCTTCCAGTCAGTTGGCCAAATTATCTTACATCACTGGCTTTTCACTCTAAAAATCCTAACACATAATCTATAAATCGAACAAAACTATAAAATAAAACTCAAAATTGAGCTAAACACATCTACTAAATCCAACTCAAAACCCAAATCTAGTCTGGATTTTTAACAGAACAAATCAAATCAAAACATAAGAAAATGATATAAAAAAATTAGTTTCAATAAAGATCTAATCTAAATAAAAAAATTCAATCAGGACAAGTATGAAACAGTAAGGATTACAAGATAAAAACAAGTATGAAACAATAATGGAGTGAAAGTAAGAGATGAGAGGAAAGTTACAGAGTTAGGGAAGAAACTGAAGAAGTGGTTATTGGTTAGGGTTCTCTTCAGAGGGAGGCGGAAGAGATATGACGAAACTGAAGCAGTGAAGAGAGAGATTTTTTTTTTTATTATTAAAAACTTTAAATGGTAGAGATTCGATGATGGAAGGTCATACAGATCATGGATGTCTTTGAGCGATAGATATTTTATTAGAGCAACTTCAGTCATACGAGCAAAAGCAAATACCAAAGACTAAAAAAAACCAAAAAAATTGGTTTACTCCGTGCTGTGACACTACGATGCAGGAGCAAAAATTTGGTTAGGCGCAATCAGGAAAGTTCGCCCCATCAAGCGTAGTTTAAAACTACGCCCAATTTTATTTTATTTTTTTATTATGGGGCGTAACTTTGAGTTACGCCCCAATTTTTTTTTTTTTTTTAATACGGGCGTAACTTTGAGTTACGCCCCACCAGGCGTAATCTCCTCCTTGCGGCCGACTAAAGACCAGAGTAAAGACCAAATATGGTCTGGGATTTGGTCTTTGGTATGATATTTGCTCTTTACTCGCTCCGTAGTGTCTGCTTTTTTCCCCAAATTTTGGTCGATGGTCCATGACTGTGGTTGCGGGAAGGTCATACAGATCAACCCCAGTATGTGAGAACTTTGTGTTTCTTTGCTAAATTGTGCCTCTTTGCTAAACTAAATTCGATTTTATTATCAACTTTCCATATAAAAAAAATCTAAAAAATATATCAATAAATTTAAGATATTATTATAAACCTTCGGTTATAAAAAATTCCAAAAAATATATGGGAATGAAGCTGAAAAATAAAAAATGAATTTGATAATTGATCTGTTTCTTTGTGTTTTTGTGCTTTCTTTTTGTGATTTTGGTTTGAATTTCGACTTGTCACATAGTCATGAAGACATTTCGACTAGTCGTACGGGTCATAAACTTCAAGTGTGGTATAACGACATACAAACTATGAACCAAGAAGCTTCAGGAGGGTTCTGAGTTCAAATTTAGCATGATACATCATCAAAATCGATAAATATGAAGCTCAGTGAAATTCGAACTTCAAATGTGGTATAAAGACAAACAAACTATGAACCAAGAAGCTTCGAGTGCGTTCTGACTTCAAACTTATCAGAATACATCATCGAAATCGATTAATATGAAGCTCAGTGCTGATTCGAACTTCAAATGTGGTATAACGACATACATACCATGAACCAAGAAGCTCTAGGAGGATTTTGACTTCAAACTTAGCATGATACATCATCCAAATCGATAAGTATGAATCTCAGTGTCGATTCGAACTCCAAATTCAGTATAACGACACACAAACTTTGAACCAAAAAGCTCCAGGAGGGTTCTGATTTCAAACATAGCATGATACATCATCAAAATCGATAAATATGAAGATAAGTGTCAATTCGAACTTCAAATTTGGTATAATGACAAACAAACTATGAATCATGAAGCTCTGGGAGGGTTTTGACTTCAAACTTAGCTTGATACATCATCAAAATCAATAAATATGAAGCTCAGTGTCGATTTGAACTTCAAATGTGGTATAACGGCATACAAACTATGAACCAAGAAGCTCCGGGAGGATTCTCACTTCAAACATAGTACGATACATCATCGAAATCGATAAATATGAAGATCAGTGTCCATTCGAACTTCAAATTCGGTATAACGAAAAATAAAATTTGTAAAAACTATGAATCCACCCATCTACATGTGAGATTCCATCAGAATATTCCCTGCAACCTTAAACAAACCCCTTTTCGCCAACTTCGATATTGAACCAGGCTCCGAGATCGAATCCTGGTCGGGAGTGGACTATTATAAGTCGGAAACTTCTTAAGAACGATAAATCCACCCATCTATAGGTAAGATTTCATCGGATGAGAGTTTGATTAGTCGAAAAAATTGGGGATCTTGTTTTCTCTCCAACTTGTTAAGTTTTGGATGAGGTAAAGAAAGAGATGTGGTTAAACAAGAGCCACACTAACAATTTGATCACCATTTATCTTTGTTACCCCTAATAAGTTCACGAAATTGAAGAGAAATTGATAAATTTAAAGTCGCATATCTAAGCAATTGAGATACGGGATCAGCTAAATTCTTGTAGATATTTACAAAATTCTTACGAATAATTTGAAAAGATTGGTAATTTTGAGCGAGATGCCAATTCACTATATATAAATTACGAGACTCTTACAAATTGCTTCAAAATAAAAATCTCTTATCTAAGCAATGAATACATTTTGTATAATTTCATTATTGAAGCACCTCAACTTTCCATATGAACCTGCATGCACAAATTCACACATTTAAATAATTTGCACTACAAAGAGAGCGGTAATGAAAGACGCAGATGAGTGAACCTGGCGTGAATCGAACACGCATTTTCTGCCTTGAAGTCAGACGTGCTACCATTGCACCATAGGTTCATAAGTAATATAAACCATGTAAAGTTACAAGATTCATATGATTACCTAGCAAAATTGTCACCTGCAAAAATAATAACTCACTCGAACAAAATCAAGCTAGCACAAAAAGTGAATTGAACAAATATTTTCATGAAACCTTGGACTATGCTTTATATCTCAGAACCAACAACTTCTGCCACATACTAAGCCCACAAAATCTCTAAAGTAAAACCAACAAAACTTCATGAAACATATTATGATGCCACACACAATATATTTTATCAAGTTGGATAAGTAAATCACTTAGATAGATCCATTTTCATCTTGACAGTAGGGTAAACATGCCAGAGAGATAGACTAACCCACTGACAAGGATTCACAGAAATCTGGAGAGCTTTAGACATCAATATCAGCCAAGTCTGTGGACATTCGATCAGTACGCCTGATTCAGTAAACAAAAAACAAATATTTAAAAGATCTTGCCATGATCAACAAAAGCAAAGGCTGCAGATCATTAAGCATTAAAATCTTTGTATCCAGAACTATAGCCATGGGCGATTATTGACTTTTATCTAATATACGCATGTTATAAGAAACCCCAAACTCATAAATTGTTAAGTTTCAGTGAATCCACCTCAACTGATGAAGAGAATCCATTCAGAAATCAAGCAAGCTTGACATATTTTATAATAACCATACTGACTTCAAGCAAGTTTACAGCCAAACTAGGCCTCATTGCTAACCTTAAGTAAACTAACATATTATATCATTTTCCAACCCACTTTAAAGTCTAGAACGACAATTTAGCACATATGAGGAAGTGATATACGAAAGCGTAAAATCATAGGTATCAGCATATGGCAATTGTATTCAGTGCAATGCCAATCCCAAAGCACTTAAATGAAAAAAAGTGAGGCAATGGATTATCTATTTTATAGCAGGAAACCAACCATGTCCCGGGAGTGAGTCAGAGAAACGTACCACCACTCTTGGAATAGAACCCTCGTCTCACATAGCCATAAATGAACAAAGTAAGAGCATAACATACAATAAATGTTGTGACAATCGCTCCTCGCCTAAGACACATCAACAGTTTCAGTGGAAATATTCGAAAAAATTAGAAGACAAATCAATAGAAAGTACCATACGCAATAAACAGAGAAATGGACGAATATAAACAGAGATGTCTCATATGTTCTAATTCTTGCAGATATGGGCTAGCTGCTCTAACTATATTATAATCACCCTCTTATCTAACCGTTTGCTCGGGAACTCAACTTAGGCAACATAAACGGTCATCTGATATCAACTTCGCATTATTGAAGAGATATACAAATTTATAGCCTAAACTCTATATATTCTCTTAGGCAATCTAGGATTAACATCGCTCACTCCCAAACTACTTGAGTGCATATGTAATTAAAACAACACGCCACTGACTCATTTCCATACTACTTGAGTGCATATGTAACTGAAACAACGCGCCAATGGCTTATTCCCACACTACTTGAGTGCATATGTAATTGCAACAACACGCCACTGGATAAGAGGACTAACTATCCTCGTGAGTTGGTAACAAGGGAGCAGAGGTTGAGTTGTGTGTTACTTAGGTAGTTCCATTACCATCGCAAGCGTCCATTAGTATAAATTACAGCATATGAGTATGAAGAAGAACCCTACAAAAAGGATGTTGGATTCTCGGTACCACATACATCTTCCATACATGCATTTGAAAGTCGTGCTTCAGATTCAGACATCAGGTCCTTCAGTTGTATAAATTCTGAATCAACAAGAACAGAACACATCATATCATTATTGGGGTGTGAACAGGTGACAGCAATGCGGTGTGCATCTCGACATTACACTCTACAACAACACACCATAATTCAAATAACCATGCAAATAGAATTTTTAATATTGTTTCAATTTTACAATTCACATCTCTTGGTGTTCTGTATACATATATAACGAGTCTCAAATACAAAATTTCAATACAAAGAGAAATGAATATAATTCTAATTACCAAAAAGGTTGTTGATAGGAACCGACGTGTTAATCACGCATTAGAACTTTTCATATAAAACCGTAGGAAATAAGGAATAAAAAAAGATGTAGTAATATGCTGTCACAGAGAAATGGCAAGGTCGTTCTCCAGATTCAGTTCATTCACCAAAAGAACTGGAAATGAAGTCACAAATGCTTTGGCAAAGGAGGAAGAACAGGGAAGACAATAATGTACACGGAATCAGTCATAACATATAAATTGTTCAATTTTATTATGCTTAGATTCGAATTTTACTTCTTGTAACCCAACTGTAATAGGTAGCTCTGGGAAGGATCTCTTTTAAGTTTAATCTATTTCCCCTTTGCTTAAAAAAAAAAAATCTACATCTTTACTGAATCCACATCATTGACAGTTAGCCTTTTAAGTAAAATGAGGGATTCAAGATCAGACAGTATAAAGTATTTCAACCTGATATATATGGACAGAAATGCATAACTGTAAATCTGAAAACAAATGTCTATTGATGACAACTAAAGAGGCCAAGATCCTCAACTAAAGGGGAGGATATAAGATGGAAGAGCAGTCGAGCAACTTATTTCGAAAAAAAGATCTTAGTCAATCCAGCTTGCAACTAAATCAATGAAGGGAATAATGTAAAGTATACACAAAGTAAATGCATTTTAGTTTTCCTCAGAAATATTTTACACCGGTACCACTTCGAAATGAGGGAGAAAGAGAGAGATGCAACAAATTCTTAATTCATTAGACAAACCTTTGGAATTCTAGCACAAATTTCAGATGTACAAGGAATGGTATTCAATTTTCTAAACCAACTAACAACACATAAAACATAAAAAAAAAAAAAAAAACATGAACAACACAAATTTCAGAAGATGCCAACACCCACCACCAATCACTTCCCAAGAACAGAAACATGATATTCTGCAAATTAATCTAATCAGACAACCAGAAAATCCCCAAATTTTACCCAGCTTATAAAACCCCTAATTCATGCAATTAATCAAAATCAGAGAATAAAAAAAAATTGCCAATCAAATCAGAGTCAATCAAGTTATCTAATGACCGATTCCGTCAGAATTACGTACCTCATTGAACTTGATATTGAATTGTTAGCATAGATTTGTTTCTCACGAAGGGATTTGTCTTCTCCGAATTTTTTGAATTTCTTTTGTTGAATATAATTTTCGAACCCCTACATCTTCTGATCCTTGGTTCTTATTCTTCAGTACTTCTCTGAAATAATTCGTAGTGATGGTGGTGGTGGTGGTGGTGGTGGTGGTGGTGGTGGTGGTGGTGGTGGTGGTGGTGGTGGTGGTGGTGGTGGTGGTGGTGGTGGTGGTGGTGGTGGATTATCAGCGATGTGGAGAGATTTTTGCTTGGGGGAAAGAAGAATAAGTGCTCGAGAGAGTGAGAAATTTAAGATGTTCAAGTAGCCAAGGCTCCCAGTGTTATTGCTTTTAGTTCCCTTCTAGGGTCGACCATGGACCATGGTTGTAACAAAAGTAGATCTAAATTTTGGTTCCGCACACCGACTGGTTTTTGGATTTAAGTTATTCTGTGGTTCTAAAATTTTAATTGGTTCCAAATAAAAAACTTAAATGTTATTTTGATTTTTCGAAAATAAGAAATAAATTCATGTGTTAGGTATGTATAAGTGTGTTACCAATAAAAATGATGAAGAGTTATAAAGATGGGGTTGTTCTTGATATACTTGGATTTTGGGTAGAAATATTTGTATTAGTTATTTATTATAAAGTGTGTTAGGTATTTAGAGCAATTCATATGGCAATGGCCAAAAACCAAATTTTGTTCAGCCAGGTGGATGGCCAAACTTGGTTTTCCACTATGGGAAAGGACTGGGCGCTCGGTGAATAGACGAGCGAAAGCAGCACGGACTCGGGCGTTTTGGTGGATGACTTGGGCAACAGGGAGGCTGACGCCCAAGTTAGGAAAGTTATCGCGGACGTTAGGAACTAAGTCTCCAACGGTCGGATCCCTAACGCCCATATTTCCAACGGTCGGATCCCTAACGCCCATATTTCCAACGGTCGGGAGCCATTACCTATAAATTCCATCTCCTCATTTTATTTTCAGTCACACCATTTCACACCACTTCCATTTCTTTCTTATAAATTCAAATATTTCGATTCAAATATTACCTATGAACTCTTCTAAATTCAAATATTTTGATTACGATATGGCTTTTGCGAGAAGAGTGATAAACAGTTTAAAGCATAAAAGGGATCGAAAAGGTGAATCGTTGCCGTTACCTCACACAAATGTAGATTTTTCTCAAAATCGAGAAGAAGAGTTTAGTAATCCAATCACAGTTGCTGCTCTATTATTAGTTCCTGGTCATGTGTCGGGGCATAAAGAACGATCTAAGGAATATCATACCACGAGAGGTGGATTTTCAAAACTAAATGCGGTTTATCAATGTTTACCGCAAGCCGTCCGAACAAGGGTTGACAGATATCCTTGGCGTGCGCTTTATAGAATAGAGCCTAGATTACATAGGAAAAAAAAAATCCAAAAACAGTGGTAGAAAGGTGGTGAAAGACGACGCACACATTTCATTTATGGATTTCGAAATTGGTAAGTTTCTTTAAGTTAACTTAACTTAAAAATTTTAAATAATTAAATAATCTGAAGAATTAATCATAGTTGATATTATACTTGTCATAGGAATTACTCCCCTTGATTTGTATTTCATTTGTGGGATCCCAAGTGGAAGTGGAAACCCGCCACCATTCGTCGATAGCGAATGAATCTTAAATAGTAAATAGGAGTCGCGTTGTTCCTCGTTTATGGAATAAGATATCTCTATTGATAAAAGTCTGAAAGGAAAAGGGGTTAGATGTTCAGCCTTGAAGAGTTTCCTAATGACACCCAAAAACCCTGGAGATGTAGACGACTATGATGAACTCGAAAGATTGCTTATCTTATGGGTACTGGGTCAGGTCTTCTTTCCAAAATCAACTTCTGTTGCTCATGTCGGTTGGTTTGAAGCATTAGAAGATCTAGATAAAGTGCCAAACTATGACTGGGGGTCTGCAATTTTAGGAGAACTGTACTTTGCGCTGGATAAAGCGTCCACGGGCGATAAAAACATCTGTGGTTTTTGGAGCATCATAGAGGTAAATATCAAAATTATTATTTTTAAATTTATGAACAAATGTTGATTATTATTTACTAAAATTATGGAGTAATTTGCATTATTGGTGGTATATCAACTTTCGTCTTGGTAAACCAATCCTAAAAGACGAGACATATAGATTTCCAATGTTTGACATGTATACGAGGACAAACATGCAGAAGAACACTAGGTCGGAAGTCTATGGTTGCAGTTTTCTGCAAAGAGTACAACAAATGACTCGGAACCACAACAACGTGGTTGTTCGCCCTTACCTTCGTTATCCTCAGTATAATGAAGCGGTTGGAGTACATATTCTTGATTATTCTTCTCGTAGAGTTGTTTTTACAGTCCAGAATCAAGAAGAGGGGTTTGGTATCTGGGAGAAAGACTGCAGTACCAACTACGAGGTGTACTTTTGATTTCAATTAACCCACCACCACAGATGGAAACCTCTACATCGGATTTCTTTAGGTTGAGAGTAACCGATTGGGAGAGTTATGAACTAAATACAAGGGAGGTTTTCAGTGATGCGGAGTACCAAAACTGGTACAACTAAATTGCAAAGCCTGTGATTGGGACAAATAGTATGCACGTCTATGGGGTTGATTTTCCAGGGTTATCAAATATGTCCCATAATCCAAATATCATTCCTAGCCAACCACCTCTAGAAGAGCCAATCTTCGTGTCTTATCCTAGGACGGGTGCAAGTTCTTCATCTTCCTCGTCAAATATGCCTGAAATTAGATAAAATATGCAAAGTATTACTTCAGAGGGTGAGCTAACCATGATCCCCATTGTTTCCCAAGGTATGGAACGTGATTATCCTTACTACAATGTCACTGCAAGTGAGGATGAAATGCGAAAATAACTCAACGATATGCACTGGCTTATAAGACAATTACAGGCGACGCACTTGGAAACAGTCCGGAAATGGCATACAAACACAATGTATAGAATGTCTCCAACTCCACCTCCAACTGCACATGATTATGTGCGGTAGTCACATTCTTCCGATTCCAACACATTATCATGGTATGAAAGCCCAGAAAACAACAGATCAGCATTGCACGAAAGTGAAGAAATAATGGTGCGAGAGACACAACACATCCCTCATTCTTCACCACAAATTGTGCATGTATCTCAGCCTCAAGCATATCGGATTTAACCTAGGCGCATTTCATCTTCATTCTCGTCCTACAACCCAAATGTGGCATACAACCTAAATGTGTCATACGACCAAAGTGAATGCTACACACCAGGACCACCACAACCACAACCACAAATCTCTTATATGCTTGGAGGACCGAGCACACAGAGGGTTTACCAATCGCCTTATTTTGTTCAACCAGGTCAGCCAGGTCTATCACCATTTGGAAATTTACAAACTATCTAGTCAGCAGGTCTATCCCCAGGACTCTCTGATTTTTTGGCGGCTGAAAATAACAACGGGGTAGCTAGAGATATAGATGAGCGAGAAAGAGATGAGCGACGTTAAAGATGAGCGACATATAGTTTTTGTAATTTTTAATTCTGCTACATTTGTAGTTTTCGTTTTAAAAGTACAATTAAGTAAATAAAATACATATGTTTAAAAGTAACTGTTTTACATTGGCTGAAATCAATTACGACATACTACACATTACGTTAGCTTCACTAATAAGAAGAAGTACTAGGGAGCTTAACCAAGGAAGGGGTTGAAACTGTTCAACACCTTAAGGATTTCAAAACATTTGTCGAAAGAGAAAGCCACATTTTTCCATCTTCACCATTCAGACAACGATCTTGTCACCATCTCAGCATTAGTTTAACCTCTCAATCGATATCGATTTACGTGTATGGTTAATGCTACAAACTCATTTACTTCTTTTTTAATTGTACAAAAACAATGCTCTATGTCTGATATAGAATGACGACTAGGATTACAAGTGTCGCTGCAGAACCTATCGTGAATAACCGCAAAGAAATTCACCCATGGATAGTTTGCCGAAGCAAGTTGAGTAAATAAAAAAACATAGTTTCTGCAAATAGATTCATCTTCTTCTTTAATAAACTGAATTTTCCAAACTGATCGGGGTCGAGACATGTTCAAGCAAGAATTGAGAATGAAGAATAATGTGTGAATTTAGAGTTGAAAGTAAGAGTATTTATATAGTTAAACAAACTGTAGCCATTGGATCACAATTTTTTTTAGTCGTTCAAACAGAGTCGTTGGAGACAGGTACGATGACGCTGGAGTTTTGCTGAATAACGCTAGCGACATGTACGATGACGCTGGCGTTGTTTATGAAAACGCGCGTTATGGGGGAAAACTTGGGCGTCACCTGGGCTGTCGCCCGAGTTATTGGTCATGGAGCGCGTTGTAGCACCAGACGCGCGCCTACTGGAGTGTCTCAGTGTTCAAATGAACAAATCTGTTCATTTGAACATCCATTTTCTTGGTTTGTTCATCCCATAGTATGATCAAAATGAATAAACTCTAGGTTTTTTCATCCCATAAGAACAACTCTTATAACTAACAAGCTCACACTTTCAATAGTTATTTAGTTTTTATAGAATAATTCTGAATTATGGTAACTACTCATAAATTTGCAAACTCTTTATAGCTGTTACTAGAATTATAATTGATTTCTTGAGTTACAATAGTAAAATGAGTTAGGAAATCTATTGTTACAAAAACCTAGATTTGGTGTAGTGAAAGACAGAGATGGTTAATTTTCCCGCGATTTTTAGGGGCGATTCCAAAAAAATTTAGGGGCGACACAAAAAGACAAAATAGGTTGAAAATACTTATATATCCCTTCATAATCGGTAGTTTATTTTTTTTTAATCTACCAATTGCAAAATCTCATTTTGGGCAACTTTATATTCGGTAGTTATATGAACTATTTTGGCTACCGATTATAGGCTCAACCAAATTAAAAAAAATAGAGGATTTTTGCAAAATCTCATTTTGGGGCAATTCTATATTCGGTAGTTATATGAACTATCTTGACTACATATTATGCTAGGATTTCGGTAAAAAGGTCCATTGTATAAACGGAAGTCAGGATACCTTCATTTACTACAAATTATAGACTCAACCAAATTCAAAAAATAGAGAGTTTTGCAAAATTTCATTTTGGGACTACTCTATATTCGGGAGTTAAATAACCTAAATTCCCTACCGATTATGATAGCATTTTTGCCAAAGGTCTACTTTAATCGGGATTCAATATATTACTACGGATTATAGGATAAACCAAAATTCAAAAGATAGAGAATTTTTGCAACATCTCATTTTGGGGCTACTCTATATTCGGGAGTTAAATAACCTAAATTCCCTACCGATTATGGTAGCATTTTAGCCAAATGTCTACTTTAATCGGGAGTCAAAATAACTTTATTTATTACCGATTATAGGATAATCAAAATTCAAAAGATAGAGGATTTTATTTTGGGGATACTTTATATTCTGAAGATAAATAAACTAAATTGACTCCCGATTGTATATTAACTTCCCGATTGTGAACTTATCTACTGATTGTAAAGGGTAATTTTTCCATTAAAAAAATGCCGCGGAAATTATATATCGATTAAGTCGCCCCTAATTCTTTTGGCCCCTAAAAATGCTAGGTTAATTTTCAAGGCCATTTTAAAAGTTATCATAGAATCTCTTTCAAAAGAGCGAACAGACACATCACTAGTGGCGGAACTAAAGGGGGCTAACTCTGGATGTAGCCCCCCGTTTTTCCTATAAAATCCTCACAAGTTAGTAATTCACCCCTTAGCCAACGGGAAAAAAAAAGTTAATCCACCAGGTTCAAGGGATTCAGTCCACCACAACTCAAATATCTTCCTTCCAAAATTGATAGGGGCTTTATTTGTCCACCAAAGCGCATATAACTTGATATCAGTACACTTTTTAAGCATATTGCGACCATGAAAAGAATATAATCAGTAAGTATGTTATTTCCTTTGCACTCTAAGCTCTTTCGTTAACAATCAATCCATCTTTTTTGACGTTGTTTTTTGTTTTCTTTCTTGTTGTTATTGTTCATTTAATACTGAGACGAGGCCATCGTCGCACGTTAATTGCTGTAATCCCTTCCAAAAAAAATGGCGGCCTTCAGCGGCCTTGATAACTATTAATTACTTCTCTGTAACAATTTTATTAGCCCCACTAATTTGAAATATTGGCTCCGCCACTGCACGGCACAAAAGATTTGTCACATCATGTGCCACATAATGTACGATACAACGTTGGCGACATAAGCACTCATGGCTGTGTTGACCGGGGGAGTAGATTACAACATTTATTTACTATGATGCCAACATCATTTTCTTTACATGAATCATCAAATGGAGTTCTTGGAGTTTGGCATGGTAATGAATATACATCCATACCAAATACAAAGAAGTGGGCAGACCTATTTGTTCACATATTTTCGCTTCGCTAAAAAATGGTTTTCATGAAAAGATGAGAGGTAAAAGGGAAGCAAAGTTACTTACATACGGTCATGGACGATAAGCATGGAGTTGTCGTTGCGATTCTATTTGTTCATGGCCAAAAGTAAGCTGATGTTGCTTTGATCCGGATTTAACAATTCGACCAAGGCCGCAGGATTAATTGGAGATGTCCTTTCAATGATCTACTTGAATTTGCACGGTCTAGATTATTTGCATGAAGGGTGTCAAAGAAGAAGAATTCAGATACTATACTAAAAGCAATTACGACCCCCACCCTTACGTACATATTGTGTCCTCAATTCAAGGGAAAAAAAGAAGGGAAAATGGGGAATATGCCCCAAAATCCGGTGTAATTTTGGGGATATATCCCAAGATTCCATTTCTTGGTAATATGCCCCAAGATAATAGTTTCTGTCCAAATAAGTTATCTGGTCAATTTATCGAACATTGACCAGTCAAAATCTCGGGATATAAGATCTCGTGAGGTATGAAAATGACAAATTTCACCTTAAGCATTTGAACGGCTAGTGATCTAACACAATTAAATCTAACAGAACACACGTATTCCCCTGGTTCGTATGCTTCAGGGGCCCTTAGCTTTTTCTCAATTTTAATAAAACGAAAGAAAAAAAAATAGAGAACGAAAAATTTGAAGTAAGAGACAGTTGCAGTGACAAATTGGATGAAACAAGGTCTAAATATTGAAGCTTCTAAAGGAGAACTATGATTCTGCCATTGATTCGTTATTGAGAATATATGATATTCTTTCTGAGAATAGTTAATAATGAGGCTCTCACATTCCTTCAATTGTAAGTGTTGTTATTGCCATGATTGGACGAGATTTTCTTGAAATTGATGATGATTTCTTCTTAAAATGACGATTGGGTACTTGTTAATGATGTCGAATTGTAGTTTTATCAGTTTGATTTCATCATTTGAAACTTTAGGATTTTCATATGCAATTAGGGTTCTTATATGAAATTGGGGATTTTTCATAATAATCGTTTAATACCAAATTAATGTAAATAGACGACGTTCTCGTACTTATTTTTGTTTGTTAGTCATAGAAGAATCATTATAACATGATCCTGGTGTTATTGCAATGGAGGAGGAACAAGAGATATAATAATCTTGTTAAATTTCCTTTGAGTGATTTTGAATTAATTTATGGAGATTCATCAACTAAACTTGAAGAAAGGTAATGTTGTTTTTCTGGATCGGCTTTTAATTTAATTTTTTTGATCGGAAGCTAATGCTGTGATTTTGTGAACTTGACGTTTGTGGAAGCCGATGAAGAAGATGGTTCGATTGTATCCGAGTGGTTTACACATGTGATAGAAGGGTGTGTAGGTCTTTTTGTCGCACGTGGTATCTCACATGTGTGCACATATTGACTTCTTAACGTCTCTAGATGGAAACTTAGACGGCTGGGACATATTACCAAGAACTGGAATCTTGGGATATATCCCCAAGATTACACCGGATTTTGGGGCATATTCCCAAGTTTCCCAACAAAAAAAGAGAGAAATCGTATGAGAAATCTAAAGGAATTATTCAAGCCTCACACCTGGACAAGGTTTCAGTCAACATAATTTGACGGACAGAGTCATCCAGGTCAACCCTAGTTGGAAGGGGACATGCTAAAATGACTGAAACACCCTTTAGGTGGTTAACTTAACCATCTGAATCATCTCCCCATTTTAATTTATACGACTTTCGGAATAATCTACGTACCCACTTAAACTTATACGACAATAGGATCAACGTTACCGATTTATTTTATATGACGGTCAGTGGATGGTACCCAATTTATTTTATACAACCAAAATGATATGTGTTTATTATTCGTGTGATTTGCTATGAAGAAATGTTATGATATTACCAATCTCTCATTATGTTCTGCTATATCTACAGCACAACCAGTCATACTTAGAGCTGCAATGTGAGTTTCCATAACTTATAAGTTGTAAACAGCATACATTCCTCCAATCCTTCCTTACTCCTTAATCCTTGTACATTCAACTTCAAAGTTTTTGTAGATCTACATTTCAAAGAAAGTGAAATGTATTAGTTACAGGGAAAGCAATTACAGCAGCAATAACAATTACAAGGAAAGAAATTACAGCAGCAATGCCAATTGCAGAAAAAAGAAGAGAACTAAAGGTTGAAATATAAAAGCCAATAACAACGAAAGACACTGGTACAAGACTTTAGTATCTACATACGAGAAGTACGAAACATTTTAATCATAACATTGCTTGATTCACTTATTTGCATTTTCTCAAATTAGTGTTTAGACAGACCGAATGAGACAACAGACACAACCATGGGGCTGAAAATAAAAGACAATTTCAGTTAGCAGAGGAAGCAACTGCACCGACACTTTCAGATCCTTCAACACAACGAGCATTAAGCCATAAATAGATGGAAGAAAATGTTAAAGTTTGCTTATCAAACTCCGGATCCAATTTAATAGATAAATAGATCAGAGGTAAGAACTTCATATGCTAATATACTATAACGAAATAAGAGGGGCTAAAGTTAACCCACTGCATTGTTACTAAGCTGCGCCACCATATCTTATTTAAATGAAAGTGAGAGCAAGAATTAGTAACCAATCCAATCTCCTGATCAGCAAAAAAAAAAAGAAGTCTCTAACTAAAACCAAACCATTGGATCAAAGATGCAAACGAAGTGGAAGATTCTAACAAGTTTAGGTATGCTTCATTAAAGAGATCCAAATCCCACAACAATGTTTATCATTTTTGTTATACAAGAGAAATTAAAAAAACTATACTTATGCATTGCATGCTCACTAAAGTCCTTGAGACTGTAGACCTAAATGATATTCTTGTAACCCTATTCTGCGTCTAAAACAAAAATGATCTTTTAAGTCTTCTATCTGGATCTCTAATAACCTTCGGTATTTGTAGCCATAAGTTAAGCTAACCAATTCACCAATAGATACATCTTCACTTTGGTACATCAACTTGCAATTTCCATTAATATTCATCAAGAAATTTATTGTACCATTTCCTAAATGAAATTGTCTAACACCAATAACAAGATAAATTCAATCTGGACATACATATGATTAAGTTTACAATCACACCCATAAGTAACACATCTGAAGCAAGGATAAAAACATTAAATTTCTTTTATGCATTCACACGATAGCTAGTTAGCACAAAGACTACAATGGAAAATGATCAGAGACGACCAAGATCAACCATTTACACAAACCTGATGTCAAAATAAATATTTGTATATACAGAAAAATAGATATAAAATTCGAGGGAGAAGGTCAAATTTACTGACCCAACACCGACTAACTATTTCTCATTTCTAATGAGATTTATATACTCACATACCGGCACTCCGATACCTGCTGACCCAGGACAATGCATGAAAAGAAGAAACCAAAAGTCATTGATTGTCTTCTAAAATTCCCATGCCAATCTGTTAGAGCATTGCTCGGTCGAACTCGCATGCGTTCCTATATCAAGCATGTTTGCCAATCTTAGTGATCAAAACTATAAAGTCTTGATTTCTAGTCTACTATACCTAAGGATAGAAAGTGTAGTTGAGATCAATAACTCCATGGAAATCATTATACAAGACGAAGGACTACTCAAGGAACCAATGGATCTTCATCGACTAAAAGGTATGTGGAGACTTGAAATTACCTGTCACTCAAAAGTCTATCTACTCTATTTTATATCTTGAGACAAAAGTCGTTTTACTATATAGACTAAAGATATACACATGTGACATTTCGAGCTGAGTATATCTCGTTTATCTATTTCTCGAAATGTTTGTTGGTAAAGATTTCTCTTTAGCCAAGTTCATCTTTTCCTAGTGACGAAAGTCATGTTATGTTTCAATCACTTTGGAAATTGCTCTGACGAAAACTAGTTTGTGAATAACAACTATATGATGTCCTCTGAGAATGTTTCAATGATTGAAATGAGAGTTTAGACAATATAACCATTGGGGAATATAAACATTGTTGTGGTAACACATATATGTATAAGTCCTTAGCACTTGAACCGAAGTTTGGGAACTTTGTTGATCAAGTGAAAACCGGAAATTGAGCAGTCAACCCAGTCCGCGAACGTGCGTAGTTCTCGAACCCGAGAATTTCTGTTGGAATTGTAGCTCGGTTTTAGTCCACGAACTGACGGAAGTTCTCGAACCCGAGAATTTCTGCTGGAGTTTGTGAACTCCAACCGGTTACTTAAGTCCGCGAACCCGGTCCGCGAACTTGAATAGTTATGTCTAAAAACGAAGTTCGTGAACTTATTTAAATTATCTAAGGAATGTTATTGCAAACCGTGGCTTTATAGTTCATGAATCGATTCGAGTGAATCACATCGTTTTTCCTTTAATTGTGTCTTGTGTAGTACATAAGATCCCATAGCAATTGAACAACTCTCTAACTAGTTCATTTGAGTCATTTGGACTAGTTATGGTGAAGAATAATATGGTTAATATGAAAGTTATCATTTGGCTAACCATTTGGTTGCTAATATTGAACCAACTATTGTACACATTTGGGTACGGTTACACAAACCCAAAATCGCCAAGTACATGTGTGTATGGAAAGATAAGTTTTCGGTCTAACGGTTGAGATATATTAGCTTGTATCTAATCAGGTTTTCATCTAACGGTGAATATTGAATGCTTTGTTACTAAGCTAACATTGATTGCAAACCCTGATTTGAAATACTATATAAGGGAGAACTCTAGCAACCTGAAAACCTAATCCCACACATTACATGTGATACTAGTTTGCTAAGCTAGTGTCGATTCTCCTTTAACCTTTGGTTTTCTTCTTCTAAAACCAGGTTAACGACTTAAAGACTTCATTGGGATTGTGAAGCCAGATCGATACTACTTTTCTTGTAGTTGTGTGATCTGATCTTGCTGTTTATATCGTACGAGTACAATTGTAATAATTGGCTTGAGATTTCTATCTCCGATAGGAAAGATATAAATTAATCACAAACATCTTTGTCTCATCGTTTGTGATTCCACAATATATTTTTTCGCTGCGTCGATTAAGACTATTGTGAGGTGATTGATAAAACTGAGCTGTTCTTCGGGAATATAAGTCTGGTTTTATTGATTGGTTCATCTTCACCTTGATTTATCAAAAGACGGAAAAAAAACTCTTAGGTTTATTCGTGGGAGACGAATTTTTCTATCTTGTAGACTTTTCTGTGTGGGACAGATTTGTTTGCTAAATTATTCGACTTTGGGTCGTAGCAACTCTTGGTTGTGGGTGAGATTAGCTAAGGGAATCAAGTGCGAAGTATCCTGCTGGGATCAAAGGCGTAGGATCATAACTGTACATTGGATCAGTGTGAGATTGATTGGGGTTCAAATACAGTCCATACCAAAGTTAATTTGGAGTAGGCTAGTGTTTGTAGCGGCTTAATATAGTGTATTTTAAATATGGACTAGGACCCGGGGATTTTTTGCATTTGCGTTTTCCTCGTTAACAAAATTCTGGTGTGTGTTATTTCTTTTCTGCGTTATATTTTTTTATAATTGAAATAATACAGGTTTTGTGATGTTCAATCAATTAGAATATATGACATTATTAGTTGTTGATTTAAATTGATTGACACTTGGATATTGGTCTTTGGTACCATCTAAGTTATCTCTCTTTGATTATAACTCGCGAATCATACTTGCTTGAGTAAATCAAATCGAGAGATTGAGATAATAACTCCTTGAGTATTTTCTATTTGATTAAGTCTAGTGATTCTCTAGATAACAACTCAGAGTTGTCCATACAGATTGCTAATCGAAATATTGGGTAAGGTTGTTAGACCCCCGCCTTTTCAATTGGTATCAGAGCAGGAAAACACGTTCAAGACCTCATAAATCTGTGTTTGTAGCGATCTTACTCTATGGACAGAGGTGTTATCTCAATAAATGTACCACCAGTCTTCGATGGCGCTAATTACTTATGGTGGAAAATTGTTATGCGCGCTTTTATTCAAGCACGTGATTTTCAACCATGGGTATATGTTGTTAATGGCTATAATGCTCCCATTAAGGCAGTTGGAGATGTAAATGTTCCAAAGAATATTGCGGAATACACTCCTGCATAGGTTCTTGATGCAAAGAAAAACTCCGACGGTTTGAATACAATCATACATGCCATTACCCCTAATCTTCAGCACCATGTGTCTAATTGCACTAAGTCGCATGAAGCTTGGGATATCTTAGTAACCGTATTTGAAGGAAATACCAGTGAAAATGAAGCTAGGATTCAAAACCTTAGTTCCGATTGGGAAAACCTTTGTATGGCAGATGAAGAAACATTTGATGAGTTTAATCACAAAGTGTCTGAAATTGTTAATGCATCTTTTGCATTGGGTAAGACTATTCCTGAAAAGGACATTGTGATAAAAATTCTCAGATCACCGCCATCTAGATACGATGCTAAGAATTATGCCATCGTTGAGGGAAATAACCTAGATAATCTCTCCAGAAACACACTAGTTGGAAAGCTTAAGATCTTTGATCATGAACATTCATCCAAATCTAAGGATGTTGCGTTCAAAGCACTAAAGGACACTAAATTACTTGATAAAAGTAAATAAAGTGTATATCTCTGAAGATGATCATCTGAGACAGACTCTTCAGATGAAGATCTTGAAAAATCAGTCTCGATGATCACAAGACAGTTTAGGGATATTCTATTGAAGAGAAGTAAACGGTTCTCCAGAGATAAGCTGAAGGCATCAGTTAAACCTCATAATCGTATTCCTCCTAAAAACAAGGATATTGATGAAACTGATGATGAGGATATGCCTCAGTGCTTTAAGTGTAAGGGATTTGGTCATTTTTCAAACGAGTGTCCAAATCGTAGAAAATAAACTAGGAACAAAGGTCTTGTAGCAACTCTTGATGAAATGTCTGACAGTTGTGACTCTAATGAAGATGGGAAATCATGTGTTGCACTTCTTGGTGAAAATATTGATTTTGATAATTTTAGCAATGCACATATCAATTTTGATATTCTTTCATAAGATAATCCAACCATTCTGGAAGAAAAAATTGACCATTTTCTTGGAAACTCTGTTTATAATGTTTCAGGATCCACTATGTGCCTAGCCGCTTGCACGTTTCAGAAGCCTGATTACTATCCAAGTGTGACGTGCTCGTATTTTTCATTAAAAGGTCATGAACTCTCAAAGTGTTACAAGTTCAAACATAAGCAAAGACACATCAACAAACTTCAACGAAGAGCAAATCATCTAGCAAGAAAGCTTAAACTTTCTCAGAAGACCGCAGTGGTATGTAAGATTTTATCTTCGTCTAAGAAGTTAGTTTCCAAGGAAAAATCAAGACCATTTGAGAAGAAAGTATGGTCAAACTGTTTTGATAGACAGAAGCCTGTGGATTCTCCACAAGAGGAAATTAGTGGACAAATTATAGTTCACCACAACGCAACTTGATTGTGCAGTTCTTAAAATCTTATCTCATGTGCCTGATCAAAAGAGACAATGATTGTGTACCTCTCAGGCTTTAGGATTATTTTTTTCTTTTCTTAGAAGTATTTTCCTTTTGACTATCAAATAGAAGAAAGGGTATTATCGGCAATTCTGCTCTTTATAGGGATAAGAGTTGATCGTCCACGAACCTGTTTTAGGTTTAGAACCCTACATTCCTTTTCCTTTTTTAAAACCTATCTTTATCTTAAGACTAATTGTTGATCTAATTGTGAATTCCTCTCATAAACCCATACGCTTATGGACGCTCCAAGAATGATGTCTTTTGATGAAAAAGAAGGTAATGTGATTGTTAATCCATCAATCATGAAGGAAAAAGAAAAATATCCATTGCCTCCAACCTTGAAAAGAAAAATAAGGAATATGAGGAAGCCAAGAGTTGTTCCTTCAAATTCTCAGAAGTTTTCTGATGTTCTTGAAGTGTTGAAGGAGCTGCGAAAGGAGATTCAACAAATAAAGGATTTTGTGTATAAGACTCATGAGATTCAGAAGGCTCTGGTTCGACAACAACAACCAAGAAGGTTCATCGATATAAACTCCTTTCTTAATGAACCTTATGTTCCCATGGCTGTTGACGACAAGGAGTTCTGAGAAGATAATGAATTCTTCAAAGGTCTTAATGTCTATTAAATCTTCTATTGTTTCTTTTTGTTTAGAAGAATAACTAGTGTTTTGGAATAGCCATTATTTTGATTACACATATCTATATCCAATTTTTTTCATCTTCTTATTTTTAGATTTTTTGGTTTAAAAATTCTAAGTTTGTTTGGAAGATGATGGTTGCAGTATTAATATTTATGGTTTTATATATTGCAATTTTTTTATGGAATATGTTGTTTACATCCGTGAACTTGATTGTCCCATATTTTGTCAAAAGTAAAGTCGTTCGTGAATTGATATGCATATATTGATAAAAGGATGAATAGACTTTTGACAAACACAAAAGTTAAGCCTATATTATCAATTATTGATGTAAGATAGGTTAAAATATTTTGTGATTCAAGGATTATGTCTATTGTATGTCATTGTGAAAATGGTGATAGAAACATAGAATGAATCCTTGTGTTATCCATGGTATAGATCCTTATTGATCCATTTTTTTTATGTATTACCGTGAAGGCTCCATTGTGTATCTTATGTTGAGGCACGATCGACTAAGTCGATTCCTTATTGGCATGGTTGGTTGTTCCATGAGATGCTATATGTTGAGCATTAAGAACTAAATTAATCAACTTGTGTGGTTATTTAGTTTGTATTCCATAAGTTTTCTTATGTTGAGTACATGTACGGTTAAAGTTGTCATATCTTATGATAATCTTAGTCGGGGTTCCATAATCTCTTATGTTGAGCCTAAATGAACTAAATCAATCATCTAGTATGGTTATTTAGTTAGCACTCCGTAAGTTCTTCTCATGTTGAGCATAATTGACTAGGATGGTTATTTTTATGATTAACTTAGTCATTGTTCCATAGATATTCTTATGTCGAATGTGGCTAATTAAATTTATTACTCTTGTAATTAGTTTGGTTGAGTATGCCAATTAAATTATTTGCAAGTTTTCTTGTGATCAATCTAATTGATTTTTTAAGTCTCCATAAAGTTTACTTGTGTTGAGCATATTTAGTCAAATTAATCTTGGTTGGCTTTGGTTAATTTGATTGAATATTTCTTGTTGGATTCCAAATTCATACTTGTATGCTATTTGTTGAGTCTAAAGAAATCCTTCTTTTCTTTTGAAATTAATGTCACTCTTGTTGTTCCTTAGGGAATGACATATTATGGGGGAGAGTTCTTTTGAACTTGTGCTTAATTGCCAAATCTTTGTGGGGAGTGCATCTTTGGAATATTATAGGGGTTATCTTGTGTCTTTATAGACTCCTTGATGAATGCATTTAGCTTCAGATTTATGATTGGATCTAAACAAGATGATATACATTTACCTTTGGTCATGAAATGTCACTTATGAAAATTTCATTAGGATCCCGTTCTTGTACCTTTGCCAATTTTATTGACAAAAAGGGGGAGAATCAATATGTAGTTCACACTACAAATACATATGGTTTTCGGATCATTATGTAAGGGGGAGTGGTTTCCATGTGAGATGGAGTATTGACTAAGGGGGAGTGAAGTATCACCATAGTATTTTTATTGAAGTTGTGATGCAATTGGACATTGACACTGTGTAATAATACTATGACACTGTATAACAATGATTGAGAACCGATCCTTTTCTCATTGTTATTGCTACGGATTTTCAACAACGATGACGCTAAACTTACAACCTTTGGGATCATTGGACTACTTGGAAGTGACGAATATTTCGAGTATTGTTGAAGATTAGACATGTGAAATAGGAGCTACAAAGTTTATTTATATATTTTTGTATTCCATATGTAGTAATAGTTTTTCCACTAAAATTGACAAAGGGGGGGATTGTTAGAGCATTGCTCGGTCGAACTCGCATGCGTTGCTATATCAAGCATGTTTGTCAATGTTAGTGATCAAAACTATAAAGTCTATTATAGCTAAGGATAGAAAGTGTAGTTGAGCTCAAGAACTCCATGGCAATCATCATACAAGACGAAGGACTACTCAAGGAACCAGTGGATCTTCATCGACTAAAAGGTATGTGGAGACTTGAACTTATCTATCACTCAAAAGTTTATCTACTCTATCTCCTATCTTGAGACAAAAGGCGTTTTACTATATAGACTAAAGATATACACATGTGACATTTCGAGCTGAATATATTTCGCTTATCTATTCTCGAAATGTGTGTTAGTAAATATTTTGCTTTAGCCAAGTTCATCTTTGCCTAGTGACGAAAGTCATGTTATGTTTCAATCACTTTGGAAATTGCTCTGACGAAAAATAGTTTGTGAATAACAACTATATGACATCCTCTGAGAATGTTTCAATGATTGAAATGAGAATATAGACAATATAACCACTGGGGGATATAAACATTGTTGTGGTAACACATATATGTATAAGTCCTTAGCACTTGAACCGAAGTTTGCGAACTTTGTTGATCAAGTAAAAACCGAAACTTGAGCAGTCAACCCAGTCCGCGAACGTGCGTAGTTATCGAACCCGAGAATTTTTGCTGGAGTTGTAGCTCGGTTTCAGTCCACGAACTGACGGAAGTTCTCGAACCCGAGAATTTTTGCTGGAGTTTGTGAACTCCAACCGGTTACTTAAGTCCGCGAACTTGAGTGGTTATGTCTAAAAACGATGTTCGTGAACTTATTTAAATTATATAAGGAATTCTATTGCAAACCGTGGCTTTATAGTTCATGAATCGATTCGAGTGAATCACATAATTTTTTCTTCAATTGTGTCTTGTATAGTACATAAGATCGCATAGCAATTGAACAACTCTCTAACTAGTTCATTTGAGTCATTTGGACTAGTTATGGTGAAGAAGAATATGGTTGATATGAAAGTTATCATTTGGGTAACCATTTGGTTGACTAATATTGAACCAACTATTGTACACGTTTGGGTGCGATTTTACACAAACCAAAATCACAAGTACACATGCGTGTATGGAAAGCTAAGTTTTCGATCTAATGGTTGAGAGATATTAGCTTGTATCTAATCGAGTTTTCATCTAATGCTGAATATTGAATGCTTTGTTACTAAGCTAACATTGATTGCAAACCTGATTTGAAAGACTATATAAGAGAACTCTAGCAACTGGGAAACCTAATCTCCACATATTCATGTGATACTAGTTTGCTAAGCTAGAGTCGATTCTCCTTTAACCTTTGGTTTTCTTCTTCTAAAACCAAAGTTAACGACTTAAAGACTTCATTGGGATTGTGAAGCCAGACCGATACTACTTTTCTTGTAGTTGTGTGATCTGATATTGATGTTTCTATCGTACGAGTACAATTGTAATAATTGGCTTGAGATTTCTATCTCCGATACGAAATATATAAAAGTAATCACAAACATCTTCGGCTCATCGTTTGTGATTCCACAATATCTTTTTTCGTTGCGTCGATTAAGACTATTGTGAGGTGATTGATAAAACTGAGATGTTCTTCAGGAATATAAGTCTAGTTTTATTGATTGGTTCATGTTCACCTTGATTTATCAAAATACGGAACAAAACTCATAGGTTTATTTGTGGTAGAAGAATTTATCTATCTTGTAGACTTTTCTGTGTGAGACAGATTTGTTTGCTAAAGTCTTCAACTTTGGTTCATAGCAACTCTTGGTTGTGGGTGAGATCATCTAAGGGAATCAAGTGCGCAGTATCCTGCTGGGATCAGAGGCGTGAGTATCTGTACCTTGGATCAGTGTGATTGATTGGGGTTCAACTCTGGTCCAGACCGAAGTTAATTTGGAGTAGTGCTAGTGTACGTAGCGGCTTAATACGTTATGTTTAATCTAGACTAGGTCCCTGGGTTTTTTCTTCTTTTGCGGTTTCCTCGTTAACAAAATTCTGGTGTCTGTGTTATTTCTTTTCCGCGTTATATTTTTATATAATTAAAATAATACACGTTGTGCGTTGTTCAATCAATTAGAATATCCGACCTTATTGGTTGTTGATTTAAATTGATTGACACTTGAATATTGGTCTTTGGTACCATCCAAGTTATTTCTCTTTGATTATAACTAGAATCTTTCTCAGTCGATTTCATCCCTTAATAAACGAACCCTAGTTATCAAATTCCCAATTTCATATTACCCAGAAACCAAATCTAATAAGCCATAATTTCAGAAACACTAATATAATGACTCAATCATTGTCAAACGACTTAAATTGAAATATAATCAACAACAAACGTTTCTGCATGAGTCGAATTAAACAAAAATAAACAAAGGGTTTCATTTACTTACTTGTTTATTTTGATCTTCTCTGCCTAGATTAAAATAGCGTTATGTTATCTCACCTCTAACTCATGATTCACTGTCACTCAGTATCTCCATCTCTCGATCTAAAGTTCTATCGATCTAACTATATCTCTGGATCTTTTTCTCTATCGCTCTCCTTTATCCTTTCTTTTATTTCTGTAACATGATTACACAAAGTTTCTAAGAACATAGAATTGATACCATCGGTGGTACTACCGGTATCGGAAAAAGTAACCATAGTTTACTCATATTAACTATGATTGAGGGATAAACTTATAATAGAAAAAACATAACTTAGAAAATCTTGACGGACAACCGATTTTGTCCGTCAACTATAATCGACTCAAAAGTTGACGGTATGGTTGGGAAAACCCAAACGTTGGGATTTCTACGAGGATATCTCAAAAAAAAAAAATCTTGTTAAACTAAAAGAGAAATCCTCACAGAAATCCAGACTTTTCCCTTTTCCCACCGAAACATCCAAGTTTCAAAGATACCTTTAAAAACGGACTGGTGAGTTTGTCCGTTTCAAATTGTTAAGTTTGGAAAAAAAAATTCCCCAGTTTACCCTTAACCCAAGTTAGTTAGGAACCATAGTTAAGTTAATATGGGTTTGTGTGGTTTACCCGACCCTTGAAATACAATGCAAGCGACAGAAAATAAACAAAAGAAACCTTATAAAATATGAAATAAAATTACATTTGCAGGCGAATTTAATAGAAAGGCTATTTATTGAGCTAACGTAATGGTTAAGGAATTGTCTTGGGCAAACTCTGAAGTTTGCTTTACATAGAATCTGTTGTATCTTAGGAAACATAGTAAAATAGGAAAGGTTTTCCCTATTTCACATCCCCATTTTTACTATTTCCCATCTCTTACAAAATTTCTAAAATTAATTTGCTTTTCAATTCTGGTTTTTCCTGTGTACCACCTATGAAAGTCAAATGGACTTTGACTATGAATATTCCCATTTTTATTTGTATTCTTCTTCATGGATCTGTCTTTTTTATTTAACAAAAACCAAAACAACCAAGTTAAAAACCCTAGATTTGATTCCAATTGGTTATTATTACGGTAAACCTAATCTAATTAATCACCTTCAATTAGTAACTCTTTTTAAAAAAAATAAAAAAATATGAAAAACTGGTGCAATGTATATTGGAGAGCGCCCCACGAGTTTCAGAAATCTCATCCCGTATGGATCTTGACATCCCCGCCTGATCATCCGACTTATCATCCAAATTCTTTAATCTCTGTTTCAGATGTTTATCCTTATCAAAATACTAATTCATCAATCACTTG